>CM070712.1:40166460-41366460 GCA_036346275.1 Otatea glauca | reverse complement strand
CTGCGCCCCTCCGCGCCTCGCCTCGCCCCTCCGAGCCGTCCGCGCCCTCACGCCTCACCCGGCTGGCGGCGGCTCCAGCGCTCCCCCGATCGGTGACCCTCGACCCAGCCAGTTCCCCTCGTCGGCCTTTCACAGCGCGGTTCCCCTCCTCAGCTCCTCTCCTCTACACTTTCCTTTAGCAACAAGAAGGATAGGGAGACATCCAATAAATAGGAAAGATAGATAATTTTTGAAAATGAGATTGAATGCTTGACCATGCTGATGATCCAATAAACAAGCAGGAATCATTTGGTATATTTGGAAATGAGATTGAATGCTTGACCATGCTGAAAATGAGATTGAATGTGTGACTATTGGGGATAGTTTGTTTGTAAGTGCAAATTGGTTTTGCTGATCAAGGTAATGATCCATGTTGCTAAAACACATTTACAGGTTCAGAGTCACACATGAGGTTACTTTACATATTTACTAAGCCTCCTCTAGGTGAAATTGAAAAGCTTTTACCTGCAACTTGCCTACAATACTAATACCTTTGAGAACCATCATGACCAAGCTATATATGGCATCTCAATTTCAATATGATTAAATTTCTTGATTTTACTTCAACAAGTGACTTAGAGAAATACTTGGCAGACCCATTGTTAAAGGTTGCTAAAGGTAATCAGCACATATTTGACATATTAGCATGGTGGAAAGTCCACAAAGATTAATATCCTATCATGTGGCAGCTAGTTCGTGATGTCTTGGCTATGCAAGTGTCAACAGTAGCTTATGAATCTGCTTTTAGTGCTGGTGGCCGTGTACTTGATCCATATCGTACTCGCCTTGACCCTAGCATGGTAGAAGCACTTGTTCGCACCAAGGATTGGATAGCCGGAGCAAGAAAAGGTTATAGTCTGAACTTATACTTGTTCAAAATTTTATTAGTCATTACTCTTTTACTAATGCACCGATGGACTGGTTTGTGATCTGGACGATCTTGAGGCTATTGCTAGTAATCTTTCTCTTCAGGTTAATTTCTCTTCATTTTCTATTCTCCTTTGTGCAAAAAATATTAGCTGCAGTTTAACTACATATTGCTCTAAAAAAATCTGCAGGATGAAGATCTAGATGATGATGAAGATGGACCTGAGGTCCAGTTGTAAGTTGGTTGCTGTTTGGTAATATTGAAGGAAGAAACTGAAACTATATGAATCTATCACTATGATGATGTATTTTGTCTTGTACTGGTTTCTTTCTTCTCGTGTATGAATTGTGAACTATGAACTATTGAACTATGATGTATTATTTGATATGAGATATTGAGACTATCTTATGCTATGTGATGTAAAGACTTATGTGGAGACTATCTTATGCTATGTATGCCTGTATGGAATCATTAGAATGTGTGATATCATCAACTGTAAATGCTTGTGAGGTATTGCTTTTAAGTTCTATGTGAATCTGTTGCTTAATGCTTTAATGTATGCCTATATGTAAGTGCTATGTGAATCTGTTTCTTAATGCTTTAAGCCTTTAATGTATGCCTGTATGTAAGTGCTATGTGATGTTGCTTAATGCTTATGCGGTTATGCGTTATGAGATATTGATCTTTTAGACTAGTTATACTATTGTATACATTTACATTGGTAATGTATATTCATCATAAATTTGTGAATATTTATTTATTACTAATTTCTATGTGGATGTATGATTTGTGTGAATTTTTTGAAGTCAATTGGTGGTACATGTCGTTACGATGTTACCGATCTCTTTTTTCGAATTCCGATCGTTACCGATATATATTTTGTATCGAATTTTCGTTTCCGATATTTCTGAATTACCGATGCCGTTTTCGTTCCCGTAGTTAACGATTCTGGTATCGTTTCCGAGGAAAAATATGAAAACAAAAATGATTTCAATGTTTTCGACCGTTTTCATCCCTATATATGGAGCCTACGTGTTGCGTGTAACTCCTGCGGCGAGCTTGAGCCTCTGCCAGCCGCACCGCTCCCGGCCGTCCGCCAGCCATCGCCATCCGCGTCTCCTCACGCCGCTGTTGGCCCGCATGCCCACCCTCTCCGGCAGGGACCGAGCCAGTCCAGGTCTAAGCCTCGGGCCGGCCCAAAAGTTGTTGGGCCAATATATGAATTTTCAAGAAAATTTGCATGGAGTTTTTAGGCTAGGCCTCGGGCTCAGGTCCAGGTGGCTCGAGGCCTGACTCCGCCCCTGCTCTCCGGTGTCCGGTCCTCCCTAGCCAGGGCCGAACCCTTCGGCCTCTGGTCCGTGTAATATCTTGGTCCGTTAATGTAAAATTTTATGTGGTTTACGTGAAACGGTGGTGAGACTAGTATCATATTGTTTATGTAAAAATGAATTGTAGTAGTATATAATATATGTTGAATTTTAACATAGTATTTTTAGGTTAACTCTTTTACACAAAATGATAATGAAAGTATAAGCAAGGACGTGCAGTTGCCTAGTTGGTTGGAAGCTAGGTGAACTTTTCAGCCGGTCACAAGTTCGAGTCTATAACTTGTCTCGCTGACCTCACTCAAAAATAAAAATCAGAACAGGTATATAAACGTGTGTGCGAAACTAAGATAATTCATTAGAGGATCCAAGAGCTTCTACAAAAATTCTAGCATGTGTATGCGTGTATAGAGTATATGGTGTGTGTGTGCGAAACTAAGATAATTCATTAGAGGATCCCAGAGCTTCTACAAAAATTCCAGCATGTGTATGCGTGTATAGAGTATATGGTGTGTGTGAGTGTTTACGTCCTTATAATAAAAAGAAAATGTAAGCCAGCATCATGTGTGCACCACGGATTTGTTTTATGCGTGGCTAAATATTGAGTAAACTAGGTAAGTGACCGCGGCATGTCATATCGCGACCATCGCTACCTACGCGAGCAAATTGAGGAAACACTCGGAACGGTTGAAAGGATAAAAACGTAATTACATTTTTTTTGCATTTATTCGGCGGAACGGCTGAAAGGATATAAATGTATCTGAGTTACCGCGGCGTGCCACGCCGCGAACGCCACTCCACACGTAAAAATGGTAAAAATGATCTAAACGATTTTTTTTTCTAAAAAAGGACATAAAAAGGATTTAAACGCCTTTTTCGGATAAAGACAAAAAAAAAAGACCTAACTGTGATGCTTAAAAAGAATCTAAATGTATTTTTTTCTAAAAAAAACCTAAATGTAAATATCGAGTCGAGCCGGCCCAAATGAATCACACCCGGGGAAATCTGCATCTTTAACGAAGGCATGATTTGGGCAAGGGGTTACCTTCCGGCCACGCCACACGTACGTTTAAACAAGATCACTACTCATTTGGGTCACAAGTCACAACTGTTGAGAAACCCTGAAGCCCACCGAAGGCCCATGTGGTCTTTAATGCCGAAACCCTAGAGAGCGCTATAAAAGGAGGAGGGGGGTCCCCCCCATGTACACAGAATTCATTAGCAATAAAGAATTTTCGCTTTCGCTCTCCCTAAACACGTGTCTCTCTCTCTTTTTGTTCTCCACTTCAGATCTGTTCGGGAACCCCGGACTATTCGATAGTGAGGTTCCTTAACACGTTATCAGCACGAATTGCTCTACAGAGATCAGAATAGAAAAGGTGAGAAAAGGTGGGATTAGCGTTTGAATCTAATCGTTCTTTTTTCCTATGCATGCATCTATCCTACGTGGCACGAAGCTACACGAAGAACGCCGCGTCTCAAAGACGAAGCCACGATACATGAATTCACTTTATTCATCACGAAAAAAAAAAACCGACGCCGCATCGGTCTTCGCGCACGCAGCGCGTCACCGACGGCCAGCATCGCCGCCTCGGCCAGCACGATCTCGCGCCGCGCGCAGCGTTGACGCGCCGCCGCCGCCGCCGCCGCCGCGCGCGCGCGCCGCCGGGCGCCGTCGTGCGCTTGAAGCACGATCGCCGCGCCGCATGTACACCGCTGTCGTGCCCTCGGCTCGATCCACGGCTCGGCTGGACTAACGGCGCTTAACGCAACCGTCGCGCGCGCTTTGTAGCGCCGCCAGCCCTGCATCGCGCGCACGCCGCCTCGGAGGGCACAGCGTCGCCTCGGACCACGCGGCCGCCTCGGAGGGCGCAGCGCCGCCTCGGAGGGCACGCAGCCGGCGCCGCCGCCCTTCCGGCCGGTAGCGCGCGCTCCTTCGGCCGCCGGCTCGCCTCGCCGGTCTCCGCTCGGCGCGCCGCCGCGGCTTCTGGCCGCTTCGCCGGCCGCGCCGCCGCCTTGGCTCGACGCGCGGCCGTTCGCCGGCACCTCGGCCCCGGCCGCTGCTGCGCGCCGCGCTTACCGCGGACCACCTCGCTGCCGCCGCCGCCCGCGCCGTCTGGCGCCGCCGAGGCCGAAAATACCGCAGATCCGAAGCGCCGCCCGCGAGCACGTAGCCGCGTGCGTCGCCTCGATGTCGCGCCGCCGCCGCCCCGACCAAGTCGAGCAGGCGAGCGACAGAAGCGAGCGAGCGACGCGGCGCGAGGCGAGGAAGGCGGCGCAAAGAAGTGCGCAAGCGGAGCAAAAGAAAGACAAGCAAAGCTCCATGCGGCAACGACAAAGAAGTGGCGGCTAGGGTTTCCCTAGCGCGTCGCGTCTCGTTGGGCGGGCAAGGCCCATAAGGCCGTTCAGTAGGGAAAAGAAAGAAAAAAAACAAAAGAAAAGAAAAAGAAGAAAAGGAAAAAAAAAAGAAAAATTGCGAAAAAAAAATTGCGAAAATTTTGAAAAATTGCGGAAAATCAAGAAGATTTATTTGGCTCTGTTTTTAATTTTCTTGCTTTATTTCTCTGTTTTGAATTTTCTTTATGATTTTGAATCTGTTGCTTTATTTAATATATTGCAATGCATAGCAATTTAATTTTTCTCGCACTTTATGCTTTTGCAACCATTTTCTATCGATTACACGCATAATCTAAATCCGAATCTTGATATCATGCGGATGTCCGGCATTGTGAATCGTGAGTTTGAAGAAGCGGCCCGCACGGTCGTAACTACCTCACTTGGGCATCGGACGTAAAGATTGTTCTTGGGGCAAGAAGCTCCGTTCGCGATTGGTCTAGGGTCCTCGCGGGACGCAAAAACCTCACGAAAGCGAGCGATCAAGCTCTGCATTTTCTCAGCACCACCTCTCACCACTCTAAAGAATGAATATATGGTGAGGAGAGTGCACTTGAGCTTTGGACCGCACTTGAGCGGTTGAAAAGCTCAAGTACACCATCTTGCCCCAAGCACAAAGCAAGATTGGGTGCGCTGAGGTTTGCGACTTGAGCGATGGCGAGTACAATTACGCCTTGCATGAATTTGTACCAATCTCTCCCTATGTGGCAAGAAGATCAGCGATGAGGAGACGATTGAGAAAACTCTCTACCTTCCACCCTAATGCTATCCAGAGTGCGTAGCTATCGTCGGGGCGCATACAAGGAGTATAGCGAACTGATTGATGTAATGCAAGTTGCGGAATCGCAAGACGATGTTCTACGCAAGAACTATGTCTCGCAGCCACCTGGACGAGGCACTGGCACTGAAGTCAATGCCAACAGCTACAAGGTGAGAAAGCCCACTCATAGAAAGAAGGGCAAGCAGGGTGGAAAAGAGAGACCCCAGGCCAAAGGAAAGTCCAAAGCCCCTGTGAAGAGGGATGACAAAGAAAAGACGCACGCCAAGCCGTATGGACAGCAGAACCAGACGTGCTTCAAGTGTGGCACTTGGGGACATTGGTCGAAGATATGTCGAGAATCCAAAGAAGCGATCAACGCATATCAAGCTAAGAAGAAGGCAAAGGACAACGCCCCCGCAGAGGCGCACTTCGCCAACATCGGTGAAGATGATGTCATGGATGTAGACACCCCACTTGCCTCATCCTCACAGAATAGTCTGGACATAGATGCTGCAGCCAAGATTATGGGAAATGAAGAGAAAACTTCTGCAGATGATATAGAAGCAGAAATCAATGCATATTTTCTGATTACATTTAATGCATTTCTTTTAGTTTTTGGTTGTTAGCATTTTCTTTGAATAAAGGATTGTAAGCTCTAGAAGAGCATACTTCTTTCATGAATAAATACGCAATTTATTCTTTATTCCAGTATTCTTCAATTTTGCAAGTAATATTTGGATTGTTTTTGCCTCTATCTGATTAGAATTATATTTCTTTTATCTAGAAATCGTGTAGCGCCCAAATGGAAGAGATATGCATTGTTGATAGTGGCACAACAAATACCATCTTAAGAGAGTCTAAGTATTTCGATCGATTCGAAGAATTTGGAAAGATTACTACGATCGCGAAGCGACTCATATGTAATCGGCTCGGGAAGAGCCACAATTATATTGCCTATGGGTACAACTTTGGTAATTGAAGAAGCCCTTTGTACCTGAATCAACTCGCACTCTCTTAAGCTTTAAAGACATCCGCGCCAATGGTTTTCACGTAGAAACCAATGAAGAAAATGGCAAAGAATACTTGTGCATTGTGAAGCACGCGGCATGTGGAAAAATGTCCCTCATATGAATCTGGGTTGTACTACACGAATATTCATACACCCGAAGTGTATACTTCCTTGAAGACTGTTTTTAGAAGCTCTGAATTATTTTCTTTATGGCATGGTAGATTAGGTCATCCTGGTCTTAGAATGATGAGAAATATAGTGAACAACTCACAAGGTCATGGCATTAACGTTAAGAATTTCCCGAATCATGAAGATTTTGTGTGCCCTGCATGTGCCACCGGGAAATTAATAACTAGACCCTCTGTCATGAAAGTGCAAAGTGAAATCCCTGCATTCCTGGAACGCATCCAGGGGGATATTTGCGGTCCGATTCAGCCCCTGTCAGGGCCGTTTCGATACTTTATGGTGCTCATCGATGCTTCCTCGAAATGGTCGCATGTATGCTTGTTGTCAACAAGAAACCATGCTTTTGCAAAGCTGATCTCGCAGATCATAAGAATTAAGAATGCTTTCACGATCATCGCGTGAAGTCCATTAGAATGGACAATGCGGAGAATTTACTTCAAAGGCATTTGATGATTATTGCACAAACAACGAGGATAGCGATTGAGCACTCTGACCGCACGTCCATACGCGAGAATGGACTAGCGAAGCACTAATAAAGAGGATTAAGTTCATTGCCGGACCACTTTTGCGAGTTGTAACTTGCCCAACACTTGTTGGGGACACGCGATCCGCACGCAGCAGCTCTTATCAATTTTAGACCGTCGGCCTACAACATCCATTCTCCTATGCACTTGTGCACGGGATCATCGAAGATCTCCCATCTTAGAAAATTTGGGTGTATGGTATATGTACCTATACCACCCTCTCGGATCGCAATGGGCCCTCTCCGCAAGTCCGGGATATCGTTGGTTATGAAAGTGCATCCATAATCGGTATTTGGAACCCATGATCGAGATTTGCATACTGACCGGTTCATTGATTGCATCTTTGACGAGGATCGTTTCCGTCATTAGGGGAGAAATCAACCTTTGGATGAAAAATGCCGGAAATCATATGGCATTCCATGGGATCCCGCACATGACCCCGCACTAATGAAGCAAATCAAGAAGTCCGAAGATAATTGATTTGCGAATTTAGCAAATGAACCGCTGATCATTTTGTGATCGAAGGGCGTGGTTAAGTCGCATGTACCCGCAAGAAATGCACCGAGAGGGTGGAAATACCAAAGAAAATAGAAGGTATCCTCAACCTATTCAGAGGCCTCAAAGGAAAAGAGCAGCAATCGGCTCCTCAAACCCAAAGTACCGGAGACGTCTGAGAAAAGCGGGCGAGAGGACTTTCCACAACCAATCACGAAAATGCCCCAAGGAAAGAAGGGAGCAGTTGAGACTGCACCGGAAAGAAGCCAACAGAAAGGCAATTCAGACTTGAATCTTCCACTGCAGAAGCCGTCGGAAATAATGTGTGCGCACACATAGGCGATGAAAGCTAAAGGAACTTGCTCTGCGATAGGAAAAGCGAGAGAAGAGCAAGTAGAAGTGCATGAAGCACCCCATGAAGAAATGGCCATAAACTTTGTAATAACGGAGAATCCTGAATAGAGCAACGACCAACGTTGATGCATACTTCAGAAAGAAGATTGCCTCGATCATTGATCATGATCCCGAGCACTGCATCTCTCGCAGAGTGCAAGAAAAGGCTAGATTGGGAAGAATGGAAAAGGCAATCAACTGCAGAGTTAGTCTCTCCGAACAAGAGAGAGGTGTTTGAGCCAGTGCCGCACACCTCCCCATGTAAACCCCGTAGGTCACAAATGGGTCTTTGTTAGAAGAGAAATGAAAACAACGGTTGTAAGGTATAAAGCAAGGCTTGTAGCTCAAGGTTTTACTCAACGTCCCGGAGTTGATTATGAAGAAACCTATTCTCCGGTCATGGGAGGAATTACCTTTAGATATTTGATCTCAATGGCGATCAACTTGAAGTTGAGAATGAAGCTAATGGATGTTGTCACAAAGATACCAGATGGAAACTTGGATTCGAGATATACATGAAAGTACCAGGAAGGAATTCCTATCCGAACCAAGATGGAGCAAATAGAAACTCAGTATAGTGTGAAATTGGAGAAATCCTTGTGTAAATTTGAAGCGATCGGGAAGAATGTGGTACAATCGCTTGAGTGACTTTCTCTGCAAGAAAGGCTACACAAACAGCGAAGATTGTCCATGTGTGTTTATACAGCGATCCACGAATGGATTCTGTATAATCTCCGTCTATGTAGATGACTTGAACATCATTGGGACGGATGAAGAAATTGAAGAGGCATGCTCATACTTGAAGTCTGAGTTTGAAATGAAAGATTTGGGTAAAACCAAGTTTTGTTTAGGCTTGCAGCTTGAACATGTCCAAGGAGGAATCTTGGTACACCAATCAACCTACACGCAGAAAGTGTTGGAAAGATTTAGCTTTGAAAAATCATATCCTGCAAAGACTCCAATGGTCGGAAGGTCACTCCAAGCAGACCTAGACCCATACAGACCCAGAGAAGAGGGGGAGGAAGTCCTGGGAGCAGAATTCCCATATTTGAGTGCAATTGGAGCACTCATGTACCTTGCGAATAGCACTAGACCGGACATTGCGTTCGCTGTGAATTTGCTAGCTCGGTACAGTGCAGAACCCACCAAAAGGCATTGGAAAGGGATCAAGGACATCTTCCGTTACCTCCAAGGAAGCAAAGACCTCGGTCTGTTCTTTAGAAGAAATAATGAATTGAATTTGGTTGGCTATGCCGATGCCGGGTATTTATCAGACCCGCATACTGGCAAGTCCCAAACCGGCTATGTTTTCCTATGTGGAGGAACAGCAATTTCTTGGAAGTCGTCTAAGCAGACTCTTGTCTCGACGTCGACAAACCACTCGGAAATCATCGCTTTGTATGAAGCATCTCGTGAATGTGCATGGCTCAGAAGAATGGTTCACCACATCCGAAGTCATGTGGTTTGAACATTGAGCAAACTCCACGATAATTTATGAAGATAATGCGACTTGTGTTGCCCAAGCACGATGGGTTATGTGAAGAGCAATCTCACGAAGCATATCAACCCCAAGTTCTTCTATGCTCACGAATTGCATAAGATGAACGAGATCAAGATATTGCATACTAAGTCATGTGAAAATCTTGCAGATTTGTTCACTAAATCACTCCCAAACATCTACCTTTGAAAGGTGCGTGAAAGGAATTGGGATGATGAGACTTAGAGAAGTGCAGATTTCGGGGAGATATTTCACATACTCCCACATAAATCTCGAAGATGAATTATGAATACCCAACATGAATCTCAAGATTAGCAATTGAAGTTGGGAGAATTGTACTCTTTTTCCTTAGCAAGTTTTTCATGAAGTTTTCTTGCATAAGGTTTTAACGAGGCAATTCGTGCAACATTGTAAAGCGTATGCTATGTACTCTTTCTCCAAGTATTTTTCCTTTGGGTTTTTCCGAGTTTTAATGAGGCATATGCATCTCGCGCGCAAAGGGCCCAAGGGGAGTGTTGAGAAACCACAGAAGCCCACCGAAGGCCCATGTGGTCCCTAATGCCAAACCCTAGAGAGCGCTATAAAAGGAGGAGGGTCCCCCCATGTACCTGTAATTCATTAGCAATAAAGAATTTTCGCTTTCGCTCTCCCTAAACACGTGTCTCTCTCTCTTTCTGTTCTCCACTTCAGATCTGTTCGGGAACCCCGGACTATTCGATAGCGAGGTTCCTTAACAACAACAAGTCCTCTTTTTCTGATTTGATTTCATGCATGTCCTTGCTTGGTGGCTAGGTGGCCTTGATGACATTACTGCAAGTGCAACCATCAAAGACGTGCGTTTCCACGTGGAAGCACTCGAAAAAGCCTTCTATCGCACATGATGGGACAGATGGTGCTAACACCTGCCCATCTAGCACTGGCCAGTGGTCACCCATAGCTTGACAAGAGAGTCCTTGTGTTTGTCACCTCACGTCGATGTGTCGAGCTGTCTGTCGATCGATCTAACCATTATGACATGTTTTCGTAGTGGCTGGAGGCCCTTCATAACTGTTCACCAAAGGATTCTCGTCCGGCGGACCGAACACGTCCAGCTTATCAAAATTGTTGTGGAGAGTTTCTCGGTTTTGAACGTAGAGCAAGAATCTGCAAAAGAGTTGTTTTCCACAAGAATCGCTTTCAGAGTCTTTTTGTGCCCGCCTCGGCCTTCTCGTGCCATCGTCGTCCCCACCTCGACCCTTTTGCGCCGTTGTCCCCATCGTCGCTCAGTCTGAGCCCTTCGCGTCGCCTCCCCACCTCAACCCCTACGAGCTGTTGTCTCCGTTGTTACTCGGCTGAGCTCATCGCACCATCGTCCCCTTCGCGCCACCGTCCCCGCCGTCGCTCGATCTGTGCTCGTCGTGCCGCCGTCCCCGACTCGACCCCTTTGCGCCGCCGCCTGGAGCGCCCCGACAACCGCCTGGAGCCGCTGATCGCCGTCGCCGAGGTATGGCTTGCAGACTCGGATCTTCTCTCTCTGCTCTCTTTCTCTTCCCTCTTTCATGAATCCAGAGCCAACTAGCTAACCGAACACTTTCAGAAATTGCTACTGATTCCTCGTAAAATCAGAATCAGGAGAAGTCGGAGTAGAATTAAGAAAAAGTAGGAATTAAAGTACTACCGAACGAGTCCTGGAGTGCCCCGATGATCGCTTGGAGCCGCTGATCGCCGTCGCCGAGGTATGGCTTGCAGACTCGGATCTTCTCTCTCTGCTCTCTTTCTCTTTCATCTTTCATGAATCTAGAGCCAACTAGTTAGCCGAACACTTTCAAAAACTACTACTGATTCCTCGTAAAATCAGATCAAGAGAAATCAAAGTAGAATCGAGAAAAAGTAGAAACTTAAGTACTACCGAACGAGTCCTCAATTCCTCATCTACTAGTGAGCCCGGTAGTACCACTAGGTTGGATTCTTACGGCGTGCGTGAATGCATTGTATCTTATACCTCCCAATCTGCGATTGTACTGTGCCTTTTGTTTTCCTTCTGCGATTGTACCATGCTGCCCAAGCCACCCGGCACGTGATAATTTACCGATCGAGCGCAATGCACAGCACGAAAGACTCGAATAATTAAGCGATCACAAATTGTTAGTAGAATTGATAGCTAGCTGCTATCTTTATGATCGATCAAGTGGTTAGTTAGCCCGTCCGATCGACACGACTCTTCTTGAGTGGCCGGCCATGAACTAGATGGCCATGCATGTTCACGAGGGCTGTGCGGTGATACTCTACTATTCAACAAGCTGCACGAGGCACAGTTAGCCGCGCGCATAGGCCGGCGTGCATATGTACAGTGCGGCCCTTGTGCTGAACGTGCTAAACTCGCGAGATCCTGGGCGTGACTCGTGAGCTGCCGGGAGCGCGCGGCCGGGCTTGGGTGTAGTTTTAACTGTTAATATCTTTTAAAATATTTAGATTAGATATATGAAAATCATGTATATAAATTTGTCTCGAAAAGTATTTAGATAATATTACAATTTTATTTAGTTTACAAATATATAATAATTTTAAACATCGTGTTGATGCCCACTATATTTGTGACGTAGGGAGCATTAGTAGGGTGCCGGCTCTTCGACTGGCTGTGACTGTGAGTAGTAGGGTGCCGGCTCTTCGACTGGCTGTGACTGTGAGTAGGGATTTATCCGCAGAAACTTGGCTGCGTCTCGGTGTTTCGGGCCTGATTGATTTAGGTGGCGTTTGGTTGGATGAATGAAGGTGGATAGGATATAACGGTCCCTGAATTTAGAGTCATCTAATTGATTGGATGGGTGGATGAATAAGATATAACTGTCCAGTTTTTTTGTAATATTCCTTCAAGACGCTGGACAGACTCATCCCAGAAAAAAGGCCGGACGAGTTCATCCAGTTTGTTGTACGAAGAGGTACACTCGGTCAAATTCAAATTTTAGTCAAATTTTGTCCGAAAATTCAAATTTCGGTCAAATTTTGACCGAGAATTCAAATTTGTTCAAAAATTCAAATTTTGTCAAAAAATTCAAATTTCGGTCAAATTTTGTCCAAAAATTCAAATTTGGTCAAAATTTCTCCAAAAAATCAAATTTAAGCCAAATTTCATCAAAAAAATTCAAACCAAAATTCGAAACCTTTATTACAACTAGCCCATTCATCTTTATCAATGCAACCAAACAAAAAATTAGCTTATCCTATCCACATCCTTATCCATCCAACCAAACAAAACATTGGCTCATCCCTATCCACCCAACCAAACAACTACCTGGATGATTTCATCCCATCCAGATTGGATGACCATATCCCATTCAACCTCATCCAGTCAACCAAAAGCACCTTTAGTCAGCGCGTGGACGCGGATGGGCCCGGTCCGGGCGGGATCTGGAAACCGGCGCCCAGCGTCGGGGGACTTGCCGGTCGTTTCGTCTGAGACTCTGAAGGCGCATGTGTAAAAAAATGCGGCATTTTACTTGTAGCCCTACGAGCGAGAGGGGCGTTCGCAGATGCCGATTTCCACCGCGCTTGATGGGCTCTTTTTTGGATTTCCCTGTGGTTCGATCGACGAATCCTGACGGTGACAAGCTTGATGTTGCATGCTCAACTTTTCAGTAAGCAAGTTAATTATCGAGGGCGTTTTCAGTAAGCAAGTCTGGACATCGATCAACCAATTAAACATGCCTTTATAGTGGATTTGTGGTAGCAGTAGTACAAATCGTCCAGATTCGCGTTGTTAAATCACTTGATTAACGATCGAGGCGCGCGGGTGCGTGCATGCACCGAGCGTTTAACTCGCCGCACACGACATCAAGCCGTCCATGCACTCATAGCACGCACGGCGGAACAAAATAGGAGCACTCGATGTACAGCAGCAGCCTCCTTTTGTTTGTTGCTCTGATAAAAGATCTGACCAACTAGACCAGAGCCACCGATCGGTGGTCACGTAAGCTGCCGCAATGCATCGCAGGGGCACGTGACGGTATGACTTGGCGCATGCACGTACGGTCAGTAGCCAACTGGGTAGGTCGAATCACAGCCGGGATTTGGTCCGGTCAAGGCCCACAAATGCGTGGCCGTCTGTGCTGGCGCCTTCGTGCTGAAGGAAGAATTGGACCTGTGTTCGCATCGGCGCTTGCGTCACTCGTCGTCCCATGGATATCTTCCCTGGATATGCCTCTCAAGTCTGACCTCTCGGCTTATCTCGTCGATCACTGTGCAGCAACGTCATAACTTAACGTTAATTTTTTTTCCCTAAACTAGTTTAACAATGTAATCAAGTTATCCCCAACTATCCTTCGTTCTTTCTGCCCTATGCCTATTTGGACCATTTAAAATTTTATGAGAAGCGGACGAAAAATCCCCGGAAAATCCAAACGGGGTCTAAGATTCCTAGCTAGCTGAACAATCTTGAGTGCTCCGGGTCATTGCGATCGTTGGGATATGCCTGATGATTTATGCAATGCGGCATATTACGTTTCTAACCAAATTTAGCTCACCAGATGACAGCTAATCCTAGTGGTAAGTAGTAACAACACCAAAAGTGCATCAGAAGATCAATTGCAACCTTTTTCACAGTGATTCATCATAAAAATTTTACAGCAATACCATAACAACCTGCTGTTAATTAAGGAAATCTCCAACCAAAGACTAGTGCTGTTTTTTCCCAAGGAAACAGACAAGCATACTGGCCATTTTTTCCTCAGAGATGTCGATCGTCCGTCCTTTTCGGTTGCAATTTCATACTATAGTCTACCACCGGAGGAATGAAAACATCGGCTGTCGACAAGGTGCTATCCATCTACTATGGCCTACCAACCACCAGAGGATTTGTCCGCCACCGTTGCGGCCCGCGCGCACCCAGGTAAGGTTCAATGCATGTAGATAGCATCCATGGCAGGCACGTGCAAAATGGGGGAAAGGCTTTTACAGATAAGAGGAGATGCACCTACTCTCTACTAGCTGTCTGTAATTAAGTAAATGGCAGTACTTGTACTTCAGTATGAACGGTCCAAGCTTAGAAATTATCCCCTTCCGAATTCCTAAATAACACTCCAAGCATATCCTTTTGTCGATCGACATAGAAGCTTGTACATCCATATAGGAACAGTTCAATGTCATGACATGCATCCTATGGACCGTTGAAGAAAACACGCGGCTTGCATTACTCGTATTTAAAGCTGCCCATAGGGAAATAGATGCTTAATACCACGTTTTAGGCAGGAAAATATCACGCTTAGGAAGGTATTAAAACAGTACTGGCATTGACACCTTTGAGTCGTGGAGCGTGATCCCAAGTGTCAACGCAATCGCTTTCCATTTTCGTCAATAGATCCCTGTTCCTTCGCGAAAGTTTCTACATAAGAAAAATCCAATGCACTGTATGTCTGTGTCTATCACCAAATATTTATTTGTCCATAATAACTGGAGTAGTATCTGCAAAAATCCCACATGCCTGGCCAATACGCAGGGCATTTGTCCATAAAAACTGTCACAGAAGCAAAACAAGCACAATCCACACGTGCTGCCAATTAAAATCTAGACGATCGAGACACCGGAGTCTAGGCAACGACCAATGAGCAAAGCAATCGAACGCCACGCCATGCAAGACAGTAAAAAACATAGAGTTATCACGGCGACATGCACGCACCCACCATCGAGGCATCGCCATTCGCCGAGATCGCGAGATTATATTTTCCGCACGGAAAATCTGTCGTGTCTCGCTATTCTTTTGACTCTTGTGTAGTTTTGTGCCGTAGCCGGCGCCTGAGCCTAGCTGGTCAAAATCTTTTCTACGCGCGAACCTTCGACGTAGCCTCGCCCGTCCTCATCCAAAGCCCACAGAGCACGCGCGGGCCCACCCGCAGCCCATGTCCCGTAGAGCCCATATATACGCGCCCCGAGCGCCACCGACTTGGTCGCCAAGGAAACAAATCAACAAAAGCTCGAGGTCGAGGTATCTCGGCAACCGCCCTTCGAGCCCGGACACGAGCGAGAGGTCCTCTTTGGAAGGTGGCCAAGAGCTCTCGGGCCTCCGTCAGTCTGTGAGTCCGTCCGTTGGGAAGGTTGCTTTGGGGAGGATGGCAGTGCCGGCGGGGAGCGGGAGGAGGGACGCGGAGGCGGAGCTGAACCTGCCGCCGGGGTTCCGGTTCCACCCGACGGACGAGGAGCTGGTGGTGCACTACCTCTGCCGGAGGGTGGCGCGGCAGCCGCTGCCGGTGCCCATCATCGCCGAGGTCGATATGTACAAGTTCGACCCGTGGGATCTGCCTGGTGCGTGCCCTGCCTCCCCTGCTTCTTGCTTCGCCTGCCTCTGTTTTCTTTTGTTCATCCGTTCTTGGTTCTGCCTGTTCGTGGATCCAATCTAAGAAGAACCAAATGTGTCGTGTGTCTGCAGAGAAGGCGTTGTTCGGGCGCAAGGAGTGGTACTTCTTCACGCCGCGCGACCGCAAGTACCCGAACGGCTCGCGCCCCAACCGCGCCGCCGGCAGGGGGTACTGGAAGGCGACTGGCGCCGACAAGCCGGTTGCACCCAAGGGAAGCGGCAGGACGGTGGGCATCAAGAAGGCGCTCGTCTTCTACTCCGGCAAGGCGCCGAGGGGCGTCAAGACCGAGTGGATCATGCACGAGTACCGCCTCGCCGAAGCCGACCGTGCCCCCAGCAAGAAGGGATCCCAGAAGGTAGGCGAGCGTTCTGACGGACGGCCCACTGCGCGCACCGCATAATCCGCGTTGATAATGATGCTGTTTTTTTGCTGCGTGCTTGCAGTTGGATGAGTGGGTGCTGTGCCGGCTGTACAACAAGAAGAACAACTGGGAGAAGGTGAAGGTGGAGCAGGACATGGCCGTGGCGGCGCCGCACCACCAGCAGAACGGGGAGGTCATGGATGCGCTGGCCGACACCATGTCCGACAGCTTCCAAACGCACGACTCGGAGATCGACAACGTCTCCGGCCTGCAGCACAACTTCAGGGACATGGCGCAGGGACAGGCAATGAACGGCAACGTGACGGTGAAAGAGGACAACGACTGGTTCATGGACGTGAATCTGGATGAGCTGCAGTCGCCGTACATGAGCCTGGGGCAGATGGTGAATCTGGCAGAGCCTGGGCAGGACAGCAGCTACTTGCAGTCGATCAGCTCACCGCAGATGAAGATGTGGCAGACAATCTTGCCACCATTCTGAGAAGGAGAAAGAGCTGTTGTAAATAAGGGGGAATAGGAGTGACTAGATAAATACTAGAAAGAAAAAAGATTAGAAATTTGACAAGCATGATTCTGCAACTGTGGCGGTAGTCTTGTAGTATGTATTCTTTTGTTGGATCTATGCGTTTGGTAATATGCAAGAACATCTCCTTTTGTTCTCATAATTTCAAGTCCAGACTCAACTTATGGTTATCCTTGATCAGTCTAAAATGTATGTTTGATTATTTTATCAGTTATAATTTCTTTTCCGCCCCTTCATTTTTTTTACAAAATATTTGGTCTTTATCTGAATTGAGGTACGATGATTTCAGATATTGATGTAACGGTAACGTTCGGTGTATAGATGAACAGAGTGCGACCATGCAACTAATCGGTTAAGGCGAGCGTGGCCATGCACTATGTTAGTCGCATCACGACTCATGAGTTAGTGACACTTGCAAATAGTTGCCATGAAAACGACACTGAACATAAGTATGCCAGCATGACTGTAAGTTGCACACAGAAAGTGAGCTCTCTTTTTTTTCCAGAAATGTACCTGTATCTGTCATTGTTTCATCGATAAAATTTATAGCAACTTGCATCTGGTGGCAAGATAACGCCGTCTTCTGGTGTGCCTATCATCGAGTTCAGGGGTGGGAGAAGATGTATGTAGTGACAACTGACAAAACAAGCCACTTGCAAGTTGCAATTGGCATGAGATATCCTATAGAATATTATAGAAAGGTCTCCAGATCATGTTAGGATAAACTGTTGACTCATACCATATTATCATTAGTATGATCGAAGCCACTAGATAACAGAGAAAAAAGCAACCAACAAATTAGATTTATCTGAAGTTAAGGTAAGCTCTCACCTCAGAATAAACTGATGCATTGATTACTAGCAGGCTGGCGGCAATCAATCCCAGCTTCAAATCCAATGGCTCTTGTAGTCAGGTTCTTCGTACACATGCACTAAAGTAATACTATTAGAAAAGTTGCAATGACTCCCTGACAAAAAAAATAGCATATGGTGGCGATTCATCAAGAACACTATAACATAAATTGGCACACAGCTGTAGATTCAGCAATGAGATCAGTGGTCACTAAATGGTTATATGATAATATAGACACTGTATACAATGGAATTGCAGAAATTGAAACATGGTAATATTGAACATAACTACATAATCAACAATATTGAGTTTCGAACCATATGAAATGAGAGGAAGAATGAATATGGAGACTAAACAGATTATACTTTGTGCGCCAATAATTGAACATGTAATCAGTACAAACTAAAATCTAAAAAAGAAGGAATACAGCAAGTGATGCCTACCTAAGTTTAAACAGGGTAAACATAGGTTGCACTTGCTAATTCCTATCTCCAATCTACCAATCTAGTGATAATATAGATAAATGGGCCAAACATACAATAATCAGCCTCTTGTTTCTGAGTAACAAAAAAAACTTTCAGATTTTCTAGCAGTTCTTCAGGAAGAACAAAAAATACCCTCTCACGCTGTATTTTTTTTCATAGATCAATTTTAAGGGAAACCTCAATTTTTTCGCTTTCTAGGACTTAGTCGAGAGACTCCGAATCACTCCTTGAACCAACAGAAGTTGACTGTTTGGCAAGCTCTCTGACTGAGAGCCACACCTGAATCATTGTTTCAGTCTTCAGCTCCAGTGAAAGGCCCTTGGCTTTCATCTCTTCATAATACTTTGCTGTCCCCTCCAGCCTCCCATTCAAGAACAATCCATGTGTTCACAATGTATGCACTCCGATCACAGCTCAGCCCATTCGCAGGCATTGTGCTCCACAGTTTCTCCACTGTCATGCTGCCTCCACCGGCAGAAGTTCCTGATCAACATAATGTAAGTGCCCATCTCTGGCTCACATGCAGTGCCTTCATCTTATCCAACAGATCAAACACCACAACGGGGCTCCTAGCCACATCAAACAATGCATGGAATGTCCTCACTGATGGCAATAGCCCCTTCCCTAACATCTCATCAAACATTTCATTTGCCTCCTGAACCTGATGAGCCTTGCAAATAGGACTAATAAGGGAGTTGTAAGCGGCCGTGTCCAGGGCAACCCCCTTCTCCATACTCTGGACAAGCGCCTTTGCCTCATCCACACAACGTCCCTTGGTGAGTGCGTACACAACTGCCTTTGTACACTTTCCGGTCTGGCACAATGCCAGCCTCTTTCATGCGTTTAAAAGGCTTCATGACTGTGTCCAAGCTCCCGGCTTTCGAGAAGCACGAAATCATGCTCCCATATATGATCTTGGTTTCAAAAGGGAACTCCTCGCTGGACAACAGCAGGTGCTCCGCGTCGTGCACGTTCTTGTACCGGCAAAGCGCGCTCAGGAGGCCGTGGAACTCGGCGATGCCAGGCCGGAAACCAAAGCTCGGCAGTGGCGCCGGACAAGGAGGAGCACAGCGGCCGGGGACGCGAGCGACGCGCGGCGCATTTCGTCGAGCAGTGCGCGGGCGTCGTCAAAGCGACGGTGCTTGGCAAGGATAGCGAGCATGGAGTGGCACACGCGCTGCCCGGGCGCTTACCCTGCCTGCACCGCGGCCCACTGGAACGCGGCGTGAGCGGCGGCGCAGCTGTTGCCGAGTCGCGCGAGCGCGGCCACCAGGAGCGGCACGGAGGCCGCGGCGCCGCACCGCTCCAGGAGGTCCCTGGCCCGCGCGGCGTCCTCGTGGGAGCCCTCAGACGCCGCCACTACGGCGTCCACGCTGCGGGCTACGTCGGGCGGAAGCTGCTGGTGGTCCGGGAAGGAGAAGGGGTCATCCTCGCCGTCGCCATGGCCGCCAACGGGTCCTCGCGAAGTGGAGATGCTTTGAGGAGGAGGAGAGGGCTCGGTGGTTCGGGGAATCCGGAAGTGGAGAAGAGTGGGGTTGCTCTCGCGAGGGCTCTGCGCAGCACGGAGTAGTAGGAGGGAGAATCGGGCGGAGAGTGGAGACGGAGAGTTTCCTGGTGTCAGACTGTTGTTACGTAGTAGTAGACTAGCTAGCCCATCCTTTGCTCATATTGCGCTACGCTATCAGGTGCCAGCCTCTGTTTATTTTGCCTAGTTAGGGAGTTGATGAGAGAGGCGGTTGGGCTGGAGAAGACGACTAGCTACCTCCATGGCACGGCTCTCTCCTCATTTCTTGAGGCAAAGAAGCCCGCCCTATTATGCCGCCACCACTCCTCACCTCCACAGCCTAGTCGCCCTCCTCCTGAAGCACCAGGGCAAGAGGCGCTCGCTCCTCCAAGTCCACTCCCAGCTCGTTGCCCACCAGGTGTTCGACCGACGTCCCACGCCGTGGCACGCCCTCCTCAAGGCCTACTCCCACGGCCCTTTCCCCCAGGAGGCCCTGCACCTCTTCAAGGACGCATGTCGGCACATGGCTGACGACACGTACACTTTCATGTTCGCCCTTAGGGCTTGCGCGGGCTTGGCGTGGCCACGGGCTGGTGCGCAGCTCCACGGGCTTGTGGTTCGGAAGGGGTTTGAGTTCCACGCCTACGTGCATACTGCCCTTGTCAATGTGTGCGTTGCGTGTGGGCGCCTGGTCGATGCCTGGATGGCGTTCGATGAAATGCCGGTGAAGAATGCGGTGTCTTGGAATGTGATGATCACTGGCTTTGCTGGATGGGGTGAGGTTGAGCATGCGAGGCTTTTCTTTGAGAGTATGCCTTGTAGGAATGTTGTCTCGTGGACCGGGCTGATAGACGGGTGTACGCGTTCTTGTCGTTCTGTGGAGGCCGTAGCTCTTTTCCGCCACATGATGGCAGAAGGCATTAGCCCAAGCCAGATAACTGTGTTAACAGTTGTTCCTGCGATATCTAATATTGGAAGGATTCTTATGGCCGAGACGCTGCATGGCTATTGTGAGAAGAAGGGTTTTTTTGTGTCAGATGTCCGGGTTGGGAATTCACTCATAGACTTGTATGCCAAGATTGGGTCTATCCATAGTTCGCTAAAGGTGTTCAATGAAATGCTGAACAGGAGAAACTTGGTGTCGTGGACGTCAATAATTTCAGGTTTTGCAATGCACGGGTTGTCAATTGAGGCAGTTCAACTGTTTGCAGAGATGAGAAGAGCACGAATCAGGCCCAACAGAATCACCTTCTTGAGTGTTCTCAATGCTTGTAGCCATGGAGGACTGGTGGAGCAAGGGGTAGCATTTTTCAAAAGCATGGTTTATGAATACAATATAAATCCAGAGGTCAAGCATTTCGGGTGTTTCATAGACATGCTAGGTAGGGCTGGACGGTTGTGTGTGGCTGAGCAAATAATAGGTTGTTTGCCTATGGAGGTTAATGTAGTTGTATGGAGGACACTGTTGGGTTGTTGCAGTAAGTATGGAGAAGTGGAGATGGGGGAGAGGGCAATGAAGAAGATATTAGACTTAGAAAGAGAATCTGGAGGTGATTTTGTGGTGCTATCCAATATGCTTGCTGAGCTTGGTAGGTTTAGTGATGCTGAAAGAGCACGAAAGCTAGTAGATGAGAGGAATGCTGTTAAGGTTCCTGGACTTGCATTGGTTGGTGAGAGTCAGTAGTTAACATTTGTTGGTCTGTTGGATAAGAACCAAATTTTGGGAGGAAGCTCTTTCAGTTTCAAGGGTTCTCATTGCAACATTAGAATTCTCTCCCTGTATTATACCAACTGCGATAGATTCTCCCAGCTTAATGGTGGGTTCATTGCATTCATAATTAAGGACTAATTTTTTTTGGTCTTTGGCTGCTAAATTGATTGTCATGAATGATGACCTCCATATTCAAGCCCCACCATCTCCTTATGCACTATCATGCTCGCTTCTTCCCGTATGTTGTTAATAAGCCTCAACAGTATGATGTATTGTTCATTTGTTCCACCTTCAAAAAGACTCACAGTAATACAGTATTATTTTCTTTACATATTGTTAATCCCTTGCAGGAGGCAGATGTATTGAATGACATGTGCAGTCCTTGCTCCTCATGGCTCACAGTTCACGGAAAAATTTATTTCTCTTTTAACATTGTAATGATGGAAGCCATAAAGAAGCTTCATTCCCATCTCATTGTTTCTGGGCTGCACAAATGCCAATATGCAATGTCTGAGATTCTCAGATCTTATGCTATTCTACAACCAGATTTGGTTTTTGCTCGTAAAGTATTTGAGCATATCAAAGCATACAACTTTTCTTTGGAATATCATACTCAGGGAGGCTTGCTCAAAGTGATACACCAGAATATGCCGTTGCTTTCTACAAGAAGACTCGTGGAAAAGGTATGGAGCCAGACAACCTGACATTTCCATTCATAATTAAGGCTTGTGCAAGAATTAGTGCTCTCAAGGAAGGGGAACAGATGCACAACCATGTATTGAAACTTGGGTTTCTTCGTGATATCTTCATTGCCAATTTGTTGATTCATCTATATGCTGCTTGTGGTGATTTGTGCTGTGCAATATCTGTTTTTGATGAGATGCTAGTTAAGGATGTGGTTTTAATGCAGAATGAAGGAGTGAAAGCTGATAAGTTTACTATGGTCAATGTTGTTTCTGCATGCACTCGTCTAGATCGGAGCATGGCAAATTGCTTGGTTAGGTACATAAAGGATTACTGCATTGAGGTGGATGTTTACTTGGGCAATACTTTGATAGATTACTATGGCAGACGTGGGTAGCTGCAATCGGCTGAAAAGGTGTTCTTTAACATGAAGGATGGGAACACTGTGACACTGAATGCAATGATCACCACATATGCGAAAGGAGGAGATCTGGTTCAGCGAGGAAAATATTCAATCCAATTCCTAACAAAGATTTGATTTCATGGAGTTCTATGATATCTGGGTAATTCACAGGTTAGTCACTTCTCGGATGCTTTGGAGCACTTCAGGCAGATGCAGAGAGCCAAGGTGAAACCAAATGCCATTGTGATTGCCAGTGTACTTTCTGCTTGCTCACACTTGGGTGCACTTGATCTTGATAAGTGGATTCTTGACTATGTGAGGAGAAACAAGATCAAAGCTGACATCATTATGGAGAAAAGTCGCTGATTGACATGTATGCAAAGTGTGGCAGCACCAAGGAAGCATTACAGGTGTTCAAAGCAATGAAAGAGAAGGGCGCCTTGTCATGGAACTCAAATCATAATAGGACTAGCAAACAATGGCTTTTAAGAGGATGCTCTGAATGTTTTTTGTGCTATGCTCGCTGAAGTTTTCATACCGAATGGAGTTACTTTCCCTGGTGTGCTGATTGCTTCCGCTAACACGAAGCTTGTCCAGGAAGGGCTTGGCTACTTTGGAAGTATGAAAGCATTTCACAACTTAGAACCACAAACGAAGCATTACGTTTGTGTTGTTGATCTCCTCAGTCGTGCTGGTCAGCTGGAGAAGGCATTGAAATTCGTCACTGAAATGCCCATAAGCCCTGACCCTGTTGTTTATAGAATACTGCTGGGAGCATGCAAGACACATGGTAAATCTAGACCTTGCCGAGGTGGTCACCAAGAAGCTCAATGAGTTGGACCCCAGTAACAGCGGAATTCACCTTGAAGCTCTGGCAGTGGATGGGGAGGAAATTGCCCGCTTGCAGTATCGTTTGTGTTGAGCCAGCTAGCTCGAGTAATACTTAGGTCTTTGATCGAGAAAGATATTACATCATTATTTCATATCGATGTGAATTATAGCCTACATTATCAGGCCAAGTTTTGTCAATGTTGCTTACAGGATTTATCAATTTTTGCTACTGGCAAACGATGTTCACAATACACATTATCAGGCCGAATTTTCTGAATGCTTCGGACACATCTTAAGATTATTTGTGAGCCGTTACGATAAAATAAATGTTCCGGTGACATTTTTTAGGCTTGAGCAAACTGCGTTAGCAAATACCATTGGATGATGTTTCAAGATGCTTCCAACATGTGAATACAATGATCGGCTGAACAAATAAACGCATGGCAAATCAATTTGCTTCTCATAAACATAACGAGCTTGCTTTTGCCTACATTTGGGCAATCCATCCCTTTGGACAAATGGTCATGAGAAAACTTACGAATTGAAAACAACCAACATAAGTACCATTATAGATCAACTCACAAAATAATCCGAAACATTCAAGACATTCAACCTCACAGAAAAGGTGAAAATTCAAGACAGCAGGCTAACTTGACAAAGGTCAATGATAGGATCGGAAACAAGGCTAGCCAGCAGAACAACTCTCTCTATGATGCAAGGAACTTTCAGCGCTTCCCACCACCGCCGCCAATCTTTGGGCCTTTAGGACCCTTTTGTGCAGCACCCTTGGTTTGTGACTTCTGAGATTTCGTCACCTCCGCTTTCTTTGCCTTTTTCTCATCCTTGGTTTTCTTTATGCGCTCCTTGATCTCACTGCAAATGTAAACGTGTCAAAGACGGTTCTTAGTTTGAATCAAATTCAGAATCATTCAGCGAAACTGGTTGAGAAGAAAACAATAATATCAACCAATATGGAAGAAGCAACAGCCAACAGCTATTAGAAGATTTCATACATCTGTGCAACAGCTATACCAATATAAATAATTCCAAGTTGACAAAATAATATAAACTTATAAGCAAAAGCAATACTGATGCAAACAGCCACAACTCAATAGAAAGGTGCAAAATGTACCGAAGAGCCGCTTCTCTAGCAGCATCACGGACTTCAGGCTTCTCGCTCCTCTTCTTTTGAATGACTTCCAGAGTGGCACCAACAATTGACCGTGAGTATGGCTTCTTGGTGGTGCGACGCCTCTTCTTGACAGCTTCAGCATGTATGTCCTGCATTGAAACATTGAGAAACAGCCTAGTAAGAAATATTACAACAAAACATGACAAATGAATGAATAATATAGACCAGAATGAAATACTAGTCGGTTGCTGCAGCTAACTCAACCAACTTTATAGCAAGGGGCTCAAGAATACAAGAGGGATGAATATGAGAGTAGATAGTTAGATGCACAAATAGATACAAGCATTGTATGCATGAAGCACCCCATATAATTTATAAAGAACCAAACAACACATCTCATACAAAACGTGCGCGTGCGCACGCCACTTGAGGTTGTCCCAACAATAAATGCCAGAGGTACCTTAAAATGCTAATTATGCACGACCTATGGAGCTTACTTATTGTACTTGAAACACCACACAACAACTGAGCTCATGCAAGCCATGTATGAATGATACCTTCTTGTGCTGCTTCCTGTACATAGCTGTCCAGGTAAGCTTTGCAGGCTTCAGGCGGTTGTGGAAGTAGCGCTTGCATTTTGAGTTGGCGAAAAGGAAAACCTGCAGGAGAAAACATCTGAATTTATTAGAATTCTAAGCTTACTCATATTAACGACCTTCAACACATTAAGAAGGTTACCTGTGAGTCAGCACGAATGAACCTGATACCCTTCCCTGGATATATCTTCTGGCCACTAAAACGGCAAAGTTCAGTCCTGCAAAACCAAGGAAACAACACTTTGAAGAAAATCGTGGTGAAATTGTACTTACGGTATCAATAATATCAACTAAGTACAAAACAGAGGTGCTTAATTAACAAGAGCTATCAACAATACATTGCAACAATTTAAGCACAGAGATTAACTTACTTCAGAACCATCTTGTCAGCCTTACAAAGCTTTCACAAGCTCCTGTCTGAATTCCACAAGAAAAAGACAACAGAATAAACTTGAGCAACTTTTAAAGCCTTAAAACAAGGATGTGAAAACACAGAAGCACATTCAACAATATGAGCACATAAAAGGAGTCAAGACAATAAAGTAACCATTAACCAACTTGAAATGCAAATGTAGGGCCTTTACAGGCAGCGGAAACACAAAATAGTTTGCGCTGCAAAGCGGATACCCAGTTCTATTTTGCACGTTATAGGTTAGGCTACTATCCAATCACAAAGGCCATAGCACCTGGGTACCTGTGCTCGATTTGTTGGAATGCGTAGATGACCAAAACAAAGCTGACAAGTTGCAGTCACAACTCACAAGTTAAACTGAATCACTATCCTAACTTCCTAAGTCAGGACTGAAATGTGTGATATCGGGCAACTACTGGCAGCAAAAAGTTGAATTAAATCTCTGCTGCAAAGCGGGTTCCCGTGTCTCTCTTGCACACCAAAATAGTAGGCTACTATGCAACCAAAACGCTATAGTGCCTCAGTACTTGTGCTCTGACTCAAATGAACATAAAGGCTAAAATAACAAAAGAGAGAAAGCGAGAGAGAGAGAGAAGGTCGTCATCACTTGATACACTGGAACACTAACCACCTTAAGCTCAAAATTGGGTGATTATAGGGTAACTACTGGCAGCAGAAACCCAAAGAAGTCACTGCTGCAAACTACTTGTGCAAGAGAACATGTACAGCAGAAACCCATGTCAATCTTGCACAGTAATGGTTAGGCCACCACACAGCTACAGCTACATATGGTGCCAGAGTACTTGTGCAAGAGATCATGTACAGCACAGTCAGTTACGTCTCCTCTATAAGATTTTCTTGCGCTTAAGGTCATGGACTCATCCAGATAACAGAATAACAAAGGATGTACTCCTCGCGTGGTAAGCTAGCCTTTTGGGCTTGGATGAACACATTTCTACCGTAGAGAAAGGCAAAACCAACGAACTAGCTAAGGTGAGTTACCCCACCTACGATTCAAGAAACAAAATCGCTTCGCCTCAGATCAAAACCAACAAGAACTCACAAAACAAACGACGAACTGGTGAAACTATCGCGCAGCAGTAGGAGGAACGAAGGCCGCACGGATTAATCTACGAGGACACGATAGATGAGCAGAGCGTGAGGGGAGAGGAGGAGGGTTACCTTGAAGCGAGAAGGAGGAGGAGGCGGCGGCGGCTGCGAGTGGGGAGGATGTATTGCAGCTCGGGTAGGGTTTTGATGACCTCTCGAGTGGGTCGGACAATGACTTTTGGGCCTAATGGGCCGTACTCGTCGGATAACAGATTAGGACCAAGCATTACTCATTCGGCTTTCCTTTTCTTTTCTTTTCTTTTTGGTTTGCTCCTTTCTCGCGTTTTGGTTTTTGTTGCAAAGCTCCTTCCATTCGATACCTTCTCCGGTAAAAAACCACTGAACGACAGAAAGGGCCAACTCAACTGAAGAACAGAAAATAGGGATTGCTACAAAGCATACGTCCAATACTAACGGACACACTTCATTGATTTCACGGCCTACAGTTCGCTCGAACAGCCCACAGCCTATCACTATCCTGATTTTGTACCGACGAGGGAGAAAAGAAATTAGACGATCCTATTCCTATCTGCCTACTCGTTCGTTTCTATTGCTTCCAACCACCTATTCGCACGAACCTGCTCCTCTCTCTTTCAATCCTCGTACTCAACGGTTGCCACTTCAACTACTGACGAGCTGCTCTGCCGAAGACTGATAGTTAGATATCGTAGCCACTCGCACGTGACAAGATCATCAGTCGTAGCAGGAGCTCGTGTGAAGGTTTTCCCATGCAAGAAGCTCACCAGATCTAGCTTAGCAGAGAGGGGAGGTGGATGATGCCAACAAGGCAGCGTTGTGGGAGTAGAGACATAGCACCAGGCCAACTACCGTTGCTCCCTCCTTAGCATTGGACCTTCACCGTTGCCCACATGTCATCTTCTCTCGTAGGTTTATTGCGGGTATCTCTCTAGATTGTTATAGCACTTTTTATCAATTGTTGCACGAAGTGTATGATTTGTTGCAACATGTCTTCTCAAAATCTGTTGAAAGAGGTTTATGTTGCAGTTGCATTTTTTATTTGTTGTACAAAGTGTTTTTTTGTTGCAGTTGGATTATATATTCTGTTATATAAGATTTTTCCTTTATTGCAGTTAGTTATCGGTTTGTTGCACAATATTTTTTTGTTGCAATTGTTTGTTAGGTTGTTCCGCACATTTGTCTGTGATTGGTTACACCTCTTCTGTAAATTTGTTGTAACCGGCTGGGTTCTTCCTCCTCCATCCCTCCCTACTCCAGTAAGATGGGACTCCGGTGAGCCGATGGTGGCCAGGAGATCGCCCTCTCCCTCCCCGCACCTTTTCCTTTGCTGCAGACTACAGGGAATCTTTTTAGTGAGAATTTTTATAGTTCCCCTAATTATTCTTGAGGACATTGAACTTCTTTCTTCGTATTTTTTTTTCACATGTTGATTACAGTTAGTACACATATTGTTTAATAATATTACACCTACGTGTCCGATGAAACACTTCTCATCGAACGTCCGATTCCAAGTCGTTGCCGTATGCAAACAACTCAAGAGATCTGAACTCGGAAGCATATTTTGAATTTTCCAAACGAAAGGGCGTAAATTAACAGTATATGACATTTGAATTCGACGAGCAATTCCGTTTTTTAAAAAATACACGGCTATATGAAACCTCAGAAAAGTCCATAAACTTTGAAAATGTCATGCCTGGTTTCAGTGAAGATGGTTTCAAGTACAACACATGCCACATGAAACAAATGAAATCCAGCAAACCCCCTTGTGGTTGATAACAAAATTTTACCAATACAGAAAACTGTCCTTGGGTACTTGGCTATTTTCACGATGTGAATTTCCAGGTGCTAGCTTATTATCACGATATGGAGTGAAGAATAATCTGCTGTAAACTCTCACTGTTGCAAATAATGACTTATGACTGTTTCTTCAGCTAGCATCTTTGTCCGGTTCAGAACTTACGATTGGTAGGTTCCTTCTGTACTGAGACGACGTTAATCTCCTCTCCAGTGGTGTCTTCCTCTTGCTCACTACGAATCTATTCACCCCCTTCCTCATCGGCATTATCTTGGGGAAATCTTCGTCGGGGATGTTGGCAAGCTCGGAGATGTCCTTTATCTGTGATGCCCTCCTAAACCACCTCTCAGCCTTAGCTTCCTCAGACATGTCCAAAGGATCGGGATCCTTCACAGCAGATCCTTCCAAACTCTTCCTACCATAACCACTTTTCGAGCTTTCTCCATAACTTGAGTAGCCTGCTGTTTGATGAGGGTTGGCGGAAGCACTACCGCTACCGGCATTGCTCTTATCAGAATATGAGCCACCCCAATTATTGTTGTTGTTGTTGCTCCAAGCAACATTGTTGTCGTAGCTGCCATTGCTACTCCAAGTATTGTTACCACAGCTGCTTCCATTGTCCGTAGATCCACCTCTGCTCTCGTTAAAGCTCCCAGGAGAGTAGTTTGTATTCCAAGTGCCAGCATTCGAAGTGCCACTAGACTGACCACTCACCTCATGAGATTGTGGCTGATGCTGATAGTTGCTGCTTTCACCATAAACATAACCACCTGTACTCAAGTTTTGCTGAGAGTAATTTCTGTTCCAGCTCTTATTATTCATGTTGCTGTTTTCCTGACTGCCCATCACCTGTGAGCTGTTCTGGTTATTTCCTAAATTTCCGAAAGAAGCATTTGTTTCTGGCAGCTTCTCAGCTGATGGAAAACCTCCTGACACTATTCCAGTATCTGGAGCAGTCTCCACTGGCTTATCTTTCTTGGCAAAGTAGCCAGGAGGGAACGGAACAAAAGGGACAAAATTGGAATCGTCAGCCTGCTCAAGTAAACTGCGCCTTTTGTACTGCGGTGACGTCAGCGAGCGGTCTTTCTTCTTACTAATTACAAATCGACTCTCGCCTTTCCTAACTGGCATAGTCTCAGGAAAGTCTTCATCAGAAATTGCACTCGGAAGGTCCTTTGCATTGTCAAGCTCTGCAACTTTCTTGGACCATTTATCAGCGGTATCTAATGATTTCTTGCCATCTCTCCCCTCAGTTGAGGTCACTGAGCTATTCACTGTGGAAGTAACAGCTTCTGTATTTATTTGGGCATCCTCATCTGTTGGTCCATTATTGTTTGTATTCCGTGGCTTAGCAAACAGATCTGCAGATAGTGGCACAAATGGAACAGGATCGATGTCACCAAGATGGTCTGTTAATTTCTTGGGATCCCCAGCATTTACACATCCATTACCAGATTGATTGTTTGGGGCTGAAGATGATGAACGCCCAAGTATCCTGTCTAAAGTTTGACCGATCTTGGAGTCAGATGATGAAACTTGAGGGTTATTGTTACTGAGGTATTGTGCATTTGCCAATCTTCTCTCCAATGGTGTCTTGCGTGTGCCAACCACAAATTTATTGACCCCCTTCCGCATAGGCATGATCTCAGGAAAATCCTCATCAGCTGCTAGACTACTTAAATCAGCAGAATCATCGAGTTGAGATACTTTGCTCAACCACCTTTCTGCCTTCTCATCATTTTCAGCGAGTTTTCTCTCAATTTCAAATTTACCAACGCTGCTTACATTAAGAAGCTGTGCCACACCACCTAAACCAGTACCAAAAGATGCAGGATTTGGTGGGAGTGTTCCTGGTCTTTTGCAATCACATCGTAAGCATGACATGTTCCTCCCATAATTATAGAATTCACACCTTATAAAAAGGACACAATAAAGTCAGCTATCTCAAATTATAAATGAATTTTAAACCACAAATCTTAGAAATTAGCATGTTGAATCTTACTGAGGGCATTCCCACTCTCCACCAGTCAACATCTTCTTTGGCCGATGCTCATTGCACTCAAGACACCTCGCATTTCTTGCAAAGTTCATGAAGCTACATCTGCAGGTTGCAAAGCACATTTACATTCAACACTGCAGGAAAATGCATGAGGGTAAAACAATTCATAATTGGTTAAAAAAAACAGCAGCAAACAACCTCAAATGCATCCAAGCAAGACAAATAGTTTGTGGATAAAGTGACTGTTTGAACAAAATTATGAGAATAACACAATAGCTGATCATATTTAGTTAAATGTTGACTAAGGTTGTAGATGAAAACCCACATATCTATACCCCTTTATAATGCACCTAAGCATTCTTTTCTACGTCCACCCCAAATAATGCACCCCACTAAAGATGGCCTAACCTTCATGCACCCAGCGAAACGTCCTCAGAAACTTGCCTCCATCAAAATTAACCTCTCAGATCTTTCCTCAGCTTTACTCACCCACATCCGATGGCCATTGTTTAATGTGTCTAACTCATCCCTGTGACCCACAACAGATCTCCCCCCACCTCCAGCATCATCTCAAAGAAAAGGAAACAAATATCCTGGAATTAAGGAAAAGGAAACAAACGTTCTAGAAAAGGAAAAGACCATATATTACGTGCTGGGAAAAGAAAACCGGAAGACAGGGCACTATACTAGTAAGGGTAAACAACTCAAAAGTTAAAAGCTTGCGTAATAACAATGGCAGGGTGCAAATGAAACCGCACTTTTGTGCAAGGTATTATGCTACATCTGAATACATTTTTAGCTATAACACATCTAGTAAGATTAAATATAGAATTGGTAGGCTGACGCACCAAAGTAAGACAATAAGTAGCATGCAACTGTTCAATCAACAAATGAGAAAGCCGAAACTAACATACCTTGCGCAAATCCAATCACCTCGCTTCATTTCAATATGTTGTCCTGGTGGCCTAGAGAAATGCTCATGCTGACTCGAAGAATTTTGCCCGGCTGTTGATTCCACAAAAGTGGAGATTTGGAAAAGTCCACTAGAACTTACTAACTCAGCCAAGATATTTCTCACAGCTGAATCAGTAAGTTCCTTATCTATTGAATAACTGTCTGAAGAACTGTATACGTAACTTAACAAGTACCGAACAATATCAACGGTTTCAGCTCTCTCTGACTGAATTACCTGGCAAAAAAAATATGCATCTTCAGTGTGTCGGCCAATACTTTCTTGTCTCAATGAATAAATAGGAATGAACTCCGTGGTTGTAGAATTGAAACCCTCTTAACTGAAGTAAAAAATGACATTTCTACGTGTTAAAGTGCATTCGCCTGTCCGAAGAACAACAAGAAGTGTAATAAAGGTGCAGCCAAAAATAAATGAGAATCTTAGCAAATTTTTTTTGGGGTGGTTATTGGTGGCCTGGGGATTGCCACTGAACCGAATGGCATGTTTAGTCCTTCCTGATTCTACGTCTCAGTGCCTCACTGGCAATATAGGCTAGTGCAAACCAACAAAAACTATATATCCGATAGATCATACTTAGGCAGTAACTTGACCTCACCAAGATCATAATCCAGTTGACTGATCACCAGATGGAAGTAAACTCTACAACACCCAAGTACCCAACCACCCAGTAAGCAGTGCAACCAACTTACGAAAGAGCAAGAACTCACATTGATGTCTTCCCCAGCAAGGTACCGCCGCAGCCGCTGCACTGATGCCTCCGAGTCCTTGAACAGAGCCGGCGCCGCGTTGGCCACCACAACCTCCACATCCTTCCTCTGCAGCGACCTGCAGTCACAACCAATTAATCAGCAACGCCAAAACCCAGTCGGTCAGATGGTCGAGTGATTCACTTCACATGAGCAGGTCGGGCCGGTCGCGCGCGAAGGCGAGGAAGGATGACACAACGACCTCGGCCTCGGCCGACAGATCGCAGCCGGAGGCGAGGGCCAGCTCGTCGGCGGGGTAGGGGGCGCGGGTGGCATAGCCGGCGGCCGCGAGGCGGTCGAAGAGGCGGGACCACTCGGGGAAAGGAGCGTGGGGCGGTGGGGTTGCGGGGGCGGAGGTGGAGCTGTGCGGAAGGGATGAGGGCGCGGCGGCGGCGGAGTTGGAGAGGGTGCGGAGGGGAGAGGGTGGGGAGAGCAAGAGTTGGCGGCGGGATGCCGCGGCGGGCGGGGAGAGGAAGAGCGCGAAGGCGGCGGCGGAGGGGCGGAGGCGGAGCTGGGAGGAGGTGAGCAGGAGGGACGAGATCAGCTTGTATGCGCCGCCCATGGCGCCGACCGACGGCAACGGAGGAGCTGAGAGCCTGAGAGTTGAGATGGCTTTGCGCCTTGGGGTTGGGGATGGGCAGCGCAGCCGACGGTCGGGTTTAACCGGACGGCACGGTGCGGTGCGGCAGAGGGTGGAGGCGGCAGAAGAAATATCTCGACGCTCGCACGGCTAGGATTCGCCTATCCATCCAGGCCTGCAATCTTGCATAGTCGCATCGCATGCCCACTGCACGGCCCAATTTTGCGGATCGGATTTCTCGACAAGCCTATTAGGCTCCGTATGGACAGCCTAAATACAGACGCTCAGGGTTCCCCACAGTTTATGTCACAGCCCGTTAATTTATGGGTCCGGCCCGCCAATTGAGATCTCTGGAACCAATGGACTAATGGGCCACTTTTCTATCAAACATTTTTTTTTCCTTTTTGAAACCATCAAGCATCCTAGGTACACTATAGCATATAGTATGTACATTAGTAGTAGTTCAAGGATGCAAAGCTTAATGATCACTGACAAAATTTTCAACGACGACGATCGCCATGTATGCACTAGTGCCATGTCGGGGTAAACGAACAGGTTCTTTCAGCGACGCAAGTGATCATGCCCCCTCTGGAAACGACGTGAGGTCACGAGTAGACCCGGCCAAAGGATCATATCTTTTTGGTCTGGTGCTCGACACACTGGTCCAACATGGTCCAGAACATAGTAGGATATGGATATCTTCGGACTGGACAGAGCATAGCACAAAAAATGGACCTAGTTGGGTTTTGTCGACGATCGGGACCGTCGACCGCAGAAGAAGGGGGAAGGATCGTACAAAAGGGCGAGGTCCAGAGTTGCGTTCGTCCGGGAAGAAGCACGAGTAAACAGGGGACACGAATTCTATACTGGTTCGAGCCCCTTAGGTCGGGTAATAGCTCTACTCCAGTCTTGCCCGCAGACGAAAGAGAAATAAAGGCTCCGCTAGGGAGGGGTACAAGGGGAGCTCGTCCTCGGGATCGCCCGGGAGCGGTGATCCAAGAGAGCTCGGTGAACAGGGGGTGTACAAGTCTTACTGCCGGTTCCTCTAGCCCTCCTCCTCGCCCCAAAAGGGAGAGCCCCGCCCTCCTTTATCTGACTTGTAAGGGCAGGTTACATGGAGAATTGGGAGAGGAAGGGTGGAGGCATCCTAGAGCCCCAGTCCTCCGCCTTGATGATGTAGTCGCGATCTGTTCGCCACGCCGGGTTGGTAGACTTACAAAGCGAGTAGTCTGCCGTTTTCTTGGGAAACATCGTACACTCTCTGTGGACTGTCGGATGCCGGCGTTGCAATGCGTGGTCTGGCTCCGCCTCGGGAGAGCGTACCCTCATCTGCAGCGTGGTGGACGATGGGATCGGAGCTCGACTTTGGCAACCTTCGTGATTGCTTAGGGAAGGAGCGACCGCTCCATGCGGTCACTTCAAGCGGTTGTAGTCACAGGCACGTGGCTAGTGGCGGTGAGGCCCGATACTGCCTTTGGTGGGATCTCCTCGGTGAGTCGGAGGTTGGGAGTCCGACCCGCGAGGAAGGTCGACGCCCTACTTGGTTGGGACGAGCTCGGAGCGATCGGTTAGGTCGAGGATGAGTGTCCGCCGTGGCCTCGCGGGCCTTTGGTCGGACGCGGGCTTGAGCGATCCGTTCATTACTTGGCCGCCGAGGTCGTGAGGACATGCAAAGCCCCGGGGCACGGACATGTGTTAGGATGTTCGATCCCCGATAACCAGCCCTCGAGACTCAAGAAGCGATCTGAGAATCTGGGCGCTCTTGAGTCTGAAGTCTTTCGAGGAGGGATCGCTCCTTCGCCCGGGTTCGGGGTTTTATTTTGGCGAGACCGTTTCTTGGCGACATTTGAACTCCAGCACCTTGCTTCTGAGTGGGCTCAGGGAGCCCGGGGGTCCCGCGGACGGGGAAGTTGGAGGGACGGTTCGGCGGGTGCGTGGAAAGGTGCCCGTGCAGGGGTTTCGAAGTGCCTTGGCACCTCGGTTACCGTCCGCTGGCTACAGGCGCGCCTTTTGAGGCGGCGGTAACGTCGGTAGACGAGGTGTTTTTAAAGACCGGGGGGCCGCTGCCTTCGGGGTTCTCCCTCCCCCCCGACCGCTCGTGCTCTTGTTTTCTCCTGCGTCGGTGCCTTCCGCCCTTTGCTCTCAAACCCGCCCATTTGCCCTTATGGTGAAGTTCGGGAGGAGTATGCTCACCGTGGAGCAGATGAAGGAGATGGAGACTTTGGGGCTGCTGGATCCGTTCACCTGGCGGCTCCCGTCCGGGGAGAACGTGCCGCAACCTCGAGACGATGAGATCGTGAGTACGGAGTAGTATATGCTCTTCGGGTTGCGAACCCCGGAGAGCGATTTCTTGGTTGTGGTCCTCGCATAATGTGAGATCGAGCTTGTTAATTTGGTACCAAACTCCATCCTCCACCTTTCCATTATTGCTCATCTTTGCGAGGGGTTCCTGGGCATTCTCCCCACCCCCTCGTTGTTCTTCCGCTTTTATTCCTTGTCCCGTACCGCGAAGGACCCCGTCGTCGGGTGTCTCTACTTCCGGCTGCGTGACTCGCTCGGGCCGTGGGCGGAGAAGTGATTCTATCTGAAGAAGGGCGAGCAAAGCGGGCTTGCTTACATCGGCGCCGCGACCGACGGAAGGCGATAGACCCCGGAGCTAGAGGACTCGGCGGTCGACCAAGCGGCGGTCGCCTTCATCCATACCTGCGCCGCGCGCGGGCTCAAGGGGCAGGTGGTCGTTTACGACTACTTGTGGAACCGTGTGCTTCCTCTTCGAAAGAGGTTGCATCCCTTCTACGAGATCGCCGGGAGGCACGACGCCACCCGGGAAGGCCACGAGGGTTAGCATTGCCCGACCCTGAGCTCTTTCGGTCCTTGGTCGGTGTTCTCTTGTTTTCTTGACGCTCTCTTTTTTGGCTTTTTGCAGCGCCGAAGGAGGCCTGGATCGCCTCGAGGATGCAGGAGATCTTCGGGAAGGCTGCCACCTCCTACGACCTCGGCGGCAACGTCCCCAAGAACGTTTTGGGGCAGAGCGACGAGGTAATAACTTTCGCCTTGACATTGGCCTCAGGGGCTCGGATTCGGGTGCTTATCGTGATAAGCTCGCGCAGGCGACTAGGGAGCTTTGGGACACGGCAAAGCAGTTATTGCCGCTCCCTGGCCTGGTCAAGGGCAATAAGGGGAGCAAGAAGCCGGCTCCTGACGCCCCGAGGCATGTTGCCAAGAAGCTCCACGTCGAGTGGGGCGACCGGGTCGTAGTAAGTTTGAACGCCCCGAGCTCGGGGTCATCCAAGCCTGAGCACGTTTCCCTCTTTCTGCCTCCTTGGTCCTTCTTTTGATGATCCTTGCCTCTGCATCGGCAGCGGAGGCGGCTCACCGCCACGGACCGGATATGCAGCCGGAGCCACGAGCTCTGGCGTTAAGCTCCCGAGGGAGGAGTGGTCGCGCTACTGTCGTGGAATTGTCGCGTCAGGTACGGCTTTCATACATTTCTTGTCATCCCGCCCTGTTGCGGCGTTCGAGGGGCACTAACCTTTCCTGTGGTCCAGGCGAGGTCGAGGAGGATGAAGTGAACGACGACCGCCTCATGGTGCGGCCTAGGACGCGGCGGGTGCTACTTGCCGCGTCTTCCGAGGAGGATGAGGTGGACGAGGGGGAGGCGGCCGATAGCGCCGCGACCGAGGGTGCCATCGTCGGGGGCAGCGTAGTTGAGGGCGCCATCGTCGCGGCGCCTCTGGCGGAGGCGTTCCCGCATGAGTCCGGGAAAGCGGAGAGCCGACCTTCCTCCGCGAGGAGGTCCCAAAGACAAAGGTGCCGCGCATCCGCTTCGACGCGATAAGTACTCATACGCCTCTCAACTTTTGTGATGGTAGGGTCGTCCGAGCAATCCCCTAACAATTTGTCGTCTGCGATACCTATATCGGGTGGTCGTCTTACCCAGTAGTCGTCCCAGTGGCGCTGGAGTTGCCAAGGAGGCGGGCGATTTTGGACCGACGGTACCGAGCCGGACTCCTTACGTGGTCGAGGCGGCCGGCTGGGAGTCCTCGAGCCGCCTCCACCTCGGGGTTTGGTGCCGTCGCCTTGATCGGGTGGATCATCACGGTCCTTAGGTGGTGCCGATGCTACTCTGCATGGCGCGGGCCGCCGAGGTCGTCGCTGCGACGAATCGCCCTGTTGAGCGACGGCGCCATCGACCTGTCGACGCTGGAGGATCGTCTAGCGGCGCTAAGCGCATTTGCGGTGACTCTTCCCTTCTCTCTCTTTTTCCCTTCTTCTCGTAGTTGTGGTGATCTTTCCCTTCTCTTTGCAGGGCCTACGGCTGACCTCCCAGGGGCAAGGTTCCAAATTTCGGCGAAATTTCGCCGAGATTTTGGATTTCGGACCACCCCGAAATCTCAAGTACCGTCCGGAAAAAAAGTAAAAAAAATTTGAAATTGCTACAGTAAAATCCGAAATTTCTATTTTTTCAACGAAATTTCGCCGAATTTGGCCGAAATTTTGTGTTTTTTGGATGGTTTTGAAAGTTTTAGGGCCGGATTTGACCGGATTTGGTCCAATAACCCTTAGGAAAGTCATCTCCTATGAAGATTTGTTGAAAAACCTAATTTTTTAAATATTTTAAAATTTTGGCAGAAACACTGTCCGATTTTTATCTAATTGTACAAGCTTGATAAAAATCTGAAAATTTTATGGTACTATTCTTAGTAGTTTAGGATCATACATAAAAAATTTAAAAATAATTTAACTTCATTTTTTATCTTTAAAAAATCAAAAACAGAACGAACATAATTGGGACAGTTATATTGTCAGAATTTTATAAATTTTCTTGAGTGTGATTATGATCTAATTTTTTTTGAGAGATTAATAATTGACTAAGTACCATTATATAAATTTTTTAAAGAATTTAAACTTTGTTTGTTTGGTCAATCAAATCTATGCAACCATTGAACTTCGTTTGTTATATTATATTTCAAAAATCAAAAAGAAAAGAACATAAATGGTATTGTGCCTTGTATGAATTTTATAAATTCACTGGAGTGTGATCATGAATCAAAATTTTTATGGGATATTAATAACTTCCTTATCACTGTTCTGTAAAATTTTCAAAAAATCTTATGGTTTACATAATTTTTAATTTTGTTCAAGTTTGCCGGTAAGCCTTTTAACAGGGCAGTAGTACTGTTCGAATTTTTAAAAATTTATAAAGTTTTATCATTATCTGAAAATTATATGAGCGAATTATAGATGCATCATAACCATGTACAAAAAATTTCAACAGTTTCTAACTTTATTTGTACCATTTTCCATTCGTATCAAACTTGTCGATCAGTGTTCTGTCTGGACAGTGCCACTCTCCGAATTTTTAAAAATTCCTCACATATTATAATCAGCTGAAATTTTTATTATAATATTATTCATGGATCATAACCATTCAAAAAAAATTTCAACAGTTTATAACTTGATTTGTACCATTTTACATTCCGATCAAACTTGTCGGTCAGTGTTTTATCAGGACAGTACCACTCTCCGAATTTTTAAAAATTCCTCAGATGTGATAATAAACTGAAATTTTTTTTAGAACATCAGTATTGTGTCAGAAATCTCCAAAAAAAATTTGAAATTTTTTTTATAATGTTTAGACCACTTTTCAGCCAGTGCAAAAAAACCCAAAATTTCGGAAATTTCACCCGAAATTTCGGGTTTTTTCGCCAAATTTCGGTTTTTATTTTCCGGATTGGACCGGATTTGAATTTTCAAATTCAAATTTCATCCGAAATAATTCCGAAATTTCGTTATCCAGCCTGAGACAAAATTCATTCCGAAACCGAAATTTAAAACCTTGCCCAGGGGTACGGGGTCGTGCGCAGCCACGCGCTCAGCTTCCGACCCCTCTGTGATACTATCGAAGTCAGATAGAGGGAGGCTGCTGAGCTCGAAGCTGCCGCGATGCGCGATCGGGAAGAAGCCTTGCGCCTGAGAGAGGCCCGGGCCCTTGAGCTCGCGCGGGTCGTTGAGTCCGAGCGGGAGCGCGGGGCTCGGAGACCGAGCGGGAGCTAAAAGCCGAGAGGGACCTTCATGCCGCGACGCTCTCCGAATCCATCGAGGAGGAGCGGAAGAAGGCGGAGGAGACCCTTGCCCGAGTCCGTCAGAAGGCGCAGGACGTCCTGGATGAAAACCGTGCGAGCGCGGTGGTGCTGATCCAGCGCCTCGAGCTCGAGGTCTCCGACCTTCGCTCGAAAGTGGAGGCCACGCGGCGGGAGGCGGAGGGACTCCGGGAGTTCCTCGAGGTCGCCCATATGGCTCGCGAGGATAGCCATTCGGTCGCGTCGACCGCGCTCAAGGACCTTGCAGCCGCTCGGAAGGAGGTGGAGGGGCTCCGGACGCAAATGGGGAATTCGATCCCTGCATGCGCCGAGGCGGCCGAGCTCACGGCCAAGGCGGCGGCAACTGAAGCGACGGCGGCTGCGCTCGAGAAGACAGTGGCCGGATTGGAGGCGAGGGCCACCGGAGCAGAGGCTAAGGCGGCCGACGCCGAGGCCAGGGTTGCCGGGCTTGAGGAAGGCGCGCGAGGGCTCGGCGGGAAGAGTGACTTGGCTCGGCCAGAGTGATCTGCGGCCGGGTCAACAGGCCGAGGCCGAGGTCATCGTCTTTGCGGCGGAGGGTCTTCGACCTAGGCGGAGAAGCTTGCCCGAGACATGTCGATGGAGTAAAATTTAAAGTTAGTAGATGGGTGGGCGAAGGATTCGCACCCTTGTAAAACAATGTAACTACGCTAATCTCGCAAAGTCGTATTTCTTTGGAATACTTAGCTTGCTTGTCGCCCGTGTCGCTTTGTAGTCTTCGCGCCTAGCTTTGGCCGCCGGGCTAAAAGGGTGCTCAAGGTCGGTTTAACGGAGGCCTCGCCGGAATCACGGGCTCGGGCACGACTCGGGTTGATTGGTCTTCATCATTTGGCCTGGAGAATTGGTCGGCTGCTCGCGGCAGAGCGGCATTGCACCGAGATCGCCCCGGTGCTAATTTTGGGGATCGCGACCTCGAGCCTGCGGATAACATCGGGCCCGGGGTGCTCCTTGAGGACGTTCAATGGTCGGGAGCGCAGGGGAATAGCCGGCTTACTTCGATAAGGATCGTTTTACAGCGGCCCCCGAGCCCGGGAATGCATCGTGCTCGGGATACTGACGTCCCTGAGGCGGACCTAGAGAACGCGCCCTCAACCAAGGCCTCGCCTGGCAGTACTCAGATTTGGGCACAACTCGGGTGGTCGGCTGGAATATCTCGTGCTCGGACGATTTAGGCCTCGGTGCAGTTCGCGAGCTCGGGAATGCTTCAAGCTCGCGAGGCCCCTCGAGGCGGTTTAGAAATTGAACACAGCCACTTGAGCCCGGGGGAAAGGTCGGCTTATTGCGCAGGCCGGCTTATTGCGACCGAGTCATCCCCGGTGGTGAATTTTAAAACTGCGACATTCGAGCCCGGGAAACGTCATCGGGCTCGGGGCGCCATCTGAGAACGTTCAATGGTTGGCAGCACGGGGGAATAACCGGCTTACTTCGATAAGGATCGTTTCTGGCGGCTCCGATCACGGAATGCCGAGCTCGGGTTGTTCATCCCCGAGGCGAACCTAGAAAACGCGACCCTAGGCGCTGCAAAAGAGAACACGCATGGACGCCCCTAGGTCGGGCCCGCTGTGTGACCTTATGGTTGCCCTTACGGTCACGCTGCGAGGTCGCGCCGCTCGAGGCGTCCTAAAAGAAAGGAGAATTAAGGCCGCGAGAAAGCAGGCGGAGCCCTGGGGCCGAGGGCTCTTAAGATGGCGCGACTCTTGACGAAGGGACCTGCAGCTCGGGGTCGTGGCGGAGCGTCATCCCCCTCCATAAACTAAAAGAGGTTAGCGATGGAGGCGAAGGAGACTTTTATTACAGGAGCATACCTGGGTCGAACCAGAGCATGGTGACACAAGCGCCCGGGTCTCGCCCCGGGTCGTGATTGCCTGGGACACAAGAAACAGGCACGACAGCAAGAAGAAAAAGCCCAACTCAAGCATGGATGGAGGGCGTTAGGCAAAGAACTTCCTGGGTGGCCCACATTCCACGAGCTTGAGAGCTCCTCGCCATCGGGGCCGCCGGTAGTAAGCCCCTCGCGGCTTGCCGAGACGACTCTATAGGGGCCTTCCCACAGCGGGGACAGCTTATTGATGTGGGAACGGTCTTGGATTCGCCTTAAGACCAGGTCCCCAACGCGGAAGCCCCGGGGTCGAACGGCTCTGGCGGCGTGCCTGCGAAGATCTTGCAGGTATCGTGCCGAGCGCAGCAGTGCGCGGCACCTTACTTCTTCTGCCAAGGCGAGGTCGAGGGACCGCTCCTGCTCAAGGTCGACCTGGTCGACCGAGCTCGCCCTGACGGAGCGGAGAGTGACCTCAGGCGGCAGGACAGCCTCGGCCCCGAAGATGAGCTGGAAAGGGCTCGTCCCGTTGCCCGGCTGGGGGAGGTGCGGACGGACCAAAGGACGGTGGGGAGCTCCTCTACCCAGGCCCGGCCGCGCCGACCGAGCTCGTCGAAAACTCGCTTCTTGAGCCCTTGGACGAGCTGCCCGTTGGCGCGCTCGGTCGCTCCGTTGCTCTGGGGATGGCTTACCGAGGCATAGCAGATTTTGGTCCCCATATCCGCGCAGAACTCTTGGAACAGCTCGCTGGTGAACTGCGTCCCGTTGTCGGTGATGATCCTTGTAACATCCCGAAAAATGGAATAATATAAAATTTTATATTTTGAATTTGAATATATTTATTTCTGATTTTTCTTGACATGATTGAAATTTATTTGGATTTTCCCTTGATTTTTGTATTGAATGAAAAATCAAACAACTAGAATTAAAGAATGGATAATGGTAACAAGATAAAATGTTAAAAGTAAAAATTTGGAAAATTTACCATGGAACCCTAACCATACTGGTAAGTCATTAAAATCAACAAGTAAAATTTTATGCACAGAAAAAATGGGTAAATAAAATGAATGACACCTCTTTTGACTAGAAACAGTACAAGCCAGAATTAATGAAAAATATTAGAAGTTTATCTGGATCTGGAAAAATTACCAAAACACCCTAAGTGTAAAAAATATCCCTGGTAAAAATATCAGGATTTTATCATGTCGGCAAAGCCCTCTCATAATTCAAAAACAGAGACCATCAAAAACTAGAAATCCTAATGTCAGAATTTTTATAAAATATTCACATGATATTTTGACTTGAAATTTTTATGGAGATATCCTTAAAACTACATTAATTTCTATAAAAATTTTTGAAAATAATTAATATGATTTACATCCTAAAATAAATAGAATACCAAAGTTCAAATCCTGTACAAGTCCACAGTGTTAGAATTTCTAAAATTCAACCATGCAGTATTTTAACCTAAAATTTTTATGGGAGATTATAAACTACCAGAGAATGTCGGTCAAAAAGTTTCACAAAATTTGACAGTGATTCGATTGGTGTTTTAATGTGTGTACTGATCTGTCCCGGCTGAACCTATCTCCTTATCCTGTCTCTTTCACTGACATGTGGGCCAGCCCTTTACAGTAACGTTGCTGGCACGGCAATGGGAAAATCGGATCTCTCTCACTGCCGGTGGTCCCAGGGCCCGCACGCCAGCCCTTGGCTTCACTGCCCCTTCTCTTTTCCCCTCTCTCGCCCGAGACAAACACGAGCGCTCTCGAGCCTTCTCGCTCCGTCTCCGCTAATTCGCGCTTTGCCTGCTCGGTTCGGTGCATCATTGTGCGCTACCGCCCTTGGTTTTCCCACGCCATACCCTGACCAGCCGCACCATTTCTTGCCGGTGAGACGCTGCGCCCTTTTGCCGAGTCTGCGCAAAACCGAGCCGCCGAAATTTGCTTTCGTTCAAACCCTATTGATCACTATCCTTGCCGCCTATAAGTAGCAATCCAGCATCACTTGGGAACCCTCCTCACTTAGCCATTCGCTGTGTTGAGCGTTAGGAACCGAAACCATTCCTTCTCCATTATTGCCGCAAAAAGCTCAAAAAGGGGGAGAGAGCCATCCAAGCCATTCAGTGATTCATTCCCAAATTCCTTGTGAATTTAGTACCTCTGAGCATCACTGGGCTCCTCCAACCTGTCGGTTCCACCTCTCCTTGCCCGCAGCACCCCCCCCCCCGCATCGGGCGCTTTTCTTCCCCACGGCCGGCCGTTGGTGGCAGCTCAGCCCGTCGCTTCTCCGGCCCGGCCGACCGCAAAAACGGAACCCCAGCAACCCACTTATGCTCGCCGTGCTACCGATTCAACCGGAAGTCCGCCCCTCTTCTTCTCGTGAGCCTCTCCTTTCCCCCGCATCTGCGGTGGCAGCCCACTCGGTTGTCCCCGGTGATCGACACCTCCTCGGATGCGTGTGACCCCGGTGCTCTGCCGTGCTACCCATTTGTCCGGAATCCGCGGGCGTCGTCGCCGTCGAGCCCTAGCCGCGCCTGTTTTTGGTCCTCACATGATGGGCCCGTCTGTCGGCCGGTTGAAGCGTTCTCGATGTAGCGGTAAAAAGCGCTTCGGTTCATCAAAGCGTATTTTCATTTTTCAGTTTATTTCAATACCCGAGCCAATTCAAATGCTTGTAGATTTTGCATTATAGCTCCAATTTGAGTGAAATCAATTTCTATATTCATCTAAAATCAAGTAGTTTCAGAATATGCAACAACATTTTGAAAATGTTCACTGGATAAATTTGAAATTCAAATTTAAAGAAGAGGCTTAAATAAGTGCTACATATTAAAAAGTTGTAACCAAACTTAAAAATGAATGGAACCAATTTTGGTGAAATACTCATGTTTCCAAGAGTTCAAATAAGTAAAAATATTTAAATTTCATTATTGTTTGAAATACTTTCTATTAAAGGTTGTTTTCGATGCACTAGATATTCAAATATACATAATTTGAGTAGAAGAAATATAGAATAAGTAAAAATTGAATTCTAAATATTGTCATGGCAGTAGAATACCTTAGTTTTCCAAAATACTTAAGAAATGAACTTGATTTGAATTATCTTGAAAAATGTGAAATAACTTAAATGTAAATGTAGCATAGGAAGTTGAATAGTTAAAAATGGGTCAAATGAATTCAAATGATCACCAAAACAGTTTTGCTATATTCCTAGCAGTACAAAGATTCCAGATATAAAATAATATTTAAAGTTTAATAGGTAAAACAATAAATGTTTAACAGCCAAAGTGTAAATACTTGCATGATATAAATAGCTATAACTTTCACAAATAAACTCTGAATTTGATGAAACCAAATCCTATAGCCCTGAAAAATAAGTACTCTTACTGTTTATACAAAAATACCTTATGTTTGTGCAAAGATGAAATAAAATAATGTTAGACCCTAATGATCGCTTATAGGAAAAACATTTCGAATAAAAGCCAATTATCGCGAAACTAACTTTAAAATGCTATTAGAGTCATACCCTGTTAATGCCTGAAAAATGAGTAGATTACCCTAGGCGGTGTAGTCGCTATCTTGTATCAAAAATTGAATCCTTATCGTGTAGTTAATTGAGCCCTCAAGCTTTTTCGTCAACCTGTAGAATCTCTCGTCTAAATGCAAAAACTATGGAAATTAGTTTAGAAATGATATTTAGGATATGGTCTACCATATTATAGAAAAATACTTTATTTACTACTGTCGTTTCAATTAAATTTTGCTAGTCAAAATAACCTTAAAAATTATAGTTGTCGTAACCTTTAATATTACATAAGCTTTTTCAGCTATGAACATAGTGTCTCGTCTAAACACCAAAATGTATGAAATCAGCCTAGATGCTTTCTTCTAAGTATATGCTATCAAGTTCCGAAGGAATAATCTTATTTCGGCATGTTTTGCTTATAAACCCTAATAGTCGAATAACCCTTAGTTTTATGTTTAATGAACTTTGCCGTAATCGGAATAGATGAACCTTGTAATAAGGAATTTGTAGCTAATAAATTTGTATCATCAGAACCTTCTTAAAAACCATAAATAAATCTAATTAGCTAGCTATCAATCATAACTTATTTAAAACCTTTCTTATGCAAATCACTTAAGGTTAAGTGCTATTTGCATAACTCTTTAACTAGTGTTCCAATTCTTTTAATCCAAATAATTTTAGCATCTATAATTCGAAGTTATAAATACAAGAATTCATAATTTCAGCCTCTTGAATTCGTAAATCAAGAATAGATAATCTTTAAAAGAAAACGTGTTTTGTTCATAATAAAAGCCATTAAGTATATAAATGTGTGTTTATCTAAATCATGAGATCTCGAAATCATATAATCCAAACCCTAAATCATCCCTGTTTTCTGCAATGTATCTTTATTTGATTTTCTGTCTGTCTTCTTTTTGCCCTTATTAAAGTTGGATATTTGCTATTTTCCGATTGATCGACGTATAGAATCCGACGTCCCTTCCTTTGTCATTGCCTCTGTCATCTGCGACCGTGTCTTCGTCGTAAGCAATATATAAGCAAGGCAAGCACCCTCCTTTGACCATCTTGATCCCAGTATTTAATTTGCATTGTGTTTATTAAAATGTTTCATGCATGCGTTTACTTTCTGTAAATTGCTATTTTGTGGTACTGGTAGTTATACCTATTGTCTCATGAAACTTCCTTGATAAGTATGAATATGTGAACCTTGATAACCATAGATTGAGCTTAGACAATTACTTAATGTCATTGTGGGTATATGCGATTACTTCTATCCATGCTTAGCCATGCTTTTAGAACAAATGAGAATGATGATCAGATCAAAATTTGTTTCTTAGGAAATGGAAAATGTTGGAAATAAAGCTGTTGGTTATGGGTATTTTGATTAAAAACCCAATAAAACTATGGTTTTGATGCGGACGATTATTGGCAATAGCCGGAGGTGCAGAGGGATTTGCACGTAGTTAGGGTGGAGTATCGCCCGTGTCGGATTAAGGACCGAGTAATGGGACGCTATAGATCCAAGAATTTCGTACAACCACGAGGGCTTGTATGGGCGGGTCTTAGCCTATTAAGTTGTTTAGGTGTGGCTTTGCATCTAAGGAAGGCGGGAGATTGCACAGGCATTCCGGTTCGGTCTATCTGTAGGGGATCTACTTACCAATGCAACGGTGTACGCCTTGCTGTGGACAGAAACGTGGTGTTGGGTGTGATGTGAAAGGAGCCACGCCTTGGGTGAGTGTTTCTGTTTTCATGGCGAGGGCGAAACGTCCCGGGTTGGTTCAAAGCCACATCTAGATAATGTAACGGCTCTGTATGATCTCCTTGCCGACACACCAAAGGAAGTGTGTTAATTGATCTGGCAATAGAGGTTGATCATTCCTTGTGGGTAAAGTGTACACCTCTGCAGAGTGTAAATCTAATTAATTAGCCGTGTCCGCGGTCAAGGACACTTGGTGAAGTCATTCCAATGTTAGAATGCTTTTGTATTTCCAAAAATTGGGTTGTGGTTTGGAACTTGTTTAGCAGCTTTTGCTTTATGTCAAAGGATTGACATTGTTGGATTCCATTTCTGGATTATTCGATATTCACGAAGGGTTGTGAATATTACTTATGCTTTACTTATTTCATATCAGTCAAATATGCTTTTACAAATTTCGATTGCAAATAACTTGTTTTTACATTATCAATTCTGCTTTATGCAAATTAACTGTAGTAGCCTCCTTTGAAATGGCCTGCATATATTATAGGCTTTGCTCAAGTCTTGCAGTCTGAAAGTACTCACCCTTGCTTATATGTGGTTTTTAGGTGGATAAGTTAGCGAAGCTTCGAGGTTTCTTCCATCGCAGGTTGCGGGATTTTCTTCGTCGAATCTTTCTAGGGATTATGCCTTGTCAGTTGCCTGTTGGTTTTGGATGGGCACACTACAAGACTTTGCTTCTTTTGCTGCTATATCTCTAAGTTGTAAGAGTTTTCTTTATATTATAGCTTCCGCTTAATAATATTTGTTGTATGGTTGTGATTCCAATTGGTGTATGTGCGTACTAGCTACTGGTCATGGGACTAGTACGGAATGCACATTAGATTTCCATTTTTGCAAGTTTGTAAAAATGGGGGTCGTTACAATCCTGCAAGGGACTCCGTTCCTTGCGACCACGAAGGAACGGAAGAACCTTACCGCGGCCTTGGCAGTGATGGCGGAGACCGACTCCGCCTCGATCCATTTCGAAAAGGTGTCGATGGCCATGAATAGGAACTTCTTTCCCCCGACCGACCTTGGAAAGGGACCGAGGATGTCCAGGCCCCACGTCGAGAACAGCCAGGTGAGGGGGATAGTCTGCAAGGTGTAGGCCGGCTGCCGGGCCTTCCGAGCGTGAAACTGGCAGGCCTGGCAGGCACGAACGATGCCTCGGTCATCTTCGAGCGCCGTTGGCCAGTAAAATCCCATCCGGAATGCCTTCCCGACCATGGTCCTGAAAGAAGAGTGAGCGCCGCATAGGCCGGAATGTATGTCGTTGAGCAAGTATTTACCTTCTTCAGAGTGGCGACTTTGACAAGACGCCCGTGGCCCTTGACGGTAGAGCCGCCCACCGACGAGCCTGTACGAGCTCACGCGGCGTCGGAGCCTGCTCCTTTCGGTTGGAGAGACGGGGAGCTCCCCTTGGTCGAGGAACTTGACGATGGGGTCCATCCACGACGGATTGCTTTCAAGAAAGGCCGCCGGGTCTTCCTGGTCGGCGACGGATGGTATGGCCAAGGCTTCGAGGATGACGTCCGATGGGAGTTCATCGCCGGACGACCCGAGCCTGGAAAGGAGATCGGCAGTGGAATTATCCTTCCTAGGTATGTCTTTGGATCTTGAGTTCAAACCACCTTTCCATCTTGTGCGCCTCGGCGAGTACTTAGCCATCGTGGTCGAACACCGTAAACTTTGTTGTCTTGATTGATGACGAGTGGGAGTCCCTTTCACGATTAGGCGGCGACGCCTGAGGACTTACAAGCTCGTAGGCCGCCAACAGGCCTCGTATTCCGCGCGTTGTTGGTAGTGGGAAGCCGGCGGATCACATATCTCAAGTGGTCGCCTTGGGGTGATGATGAGAACACCGCCCCGAGCGCTCAAAGGATCTTGACCGTCAAGAACATGGTCAAGGATCTTCGACCTCGGCCTCGGGCTCGGGGCGTGTTCCGTCGTTGCTCTACCACAAAGTTGGCGGCGCTTTGGATTTGTGGCGGTGCGGGCCATGAAACAGAGGTCGGTCGGCCACTCTATGGCCCATTTGGCGTCGACCCGACCTCGGGTTCTTGAGATCTCCCGGCGGGAGCCGCGCCGGGCGACCACCGTGTGCGCTTGGAAGTAGTGCCAGAGCTTCCGCGAGGCCATGAAGAGGGCGTAAAGGAGCTTCTAGACCAAAGGGTAGCGGCGGCTTGGGTCGTGGCAGCGAGGTAAAGCAACAGCACCTCGCCCTGCTGTGGAGTTGTCAATAGAGACAGACGTGAGAGGTATGCCTTGAGCTCGTCGAAAGACCGCTGGGCTTCGGGGGTCCACTCAAAACCCTCGTGCTTGCGTAGGATCTTGAAGAAAGGCAGCCCTCGCTCTCCGAGCCGGGAGATGAAGCGGCTGAGGGCGACGATGCGGCCGGTGAGGCTTTGTACCTGTTTTACCGAGGTCGGAGCGGTCATTTGCTCGATCGCCTCGATTTTTCCGGGTTTGGGCCCACGCCCGACCCCCCGATCATGTAGCCAAGTACTTTTCCGGAGGTCGTGCCGAAGACGCACTTTTCGGGGTTGAGTTTGATGCCAAACTTGTTCAGGTTGGCGAAGGTCTCGGCCAGGTCGTTGACGTGGCTGGCTTTAGAGGGGCTCTTGATGATGATGTCGTCGACGTACACTTCGAGGTTCCGACCGATCTGCGGATCGAAGGTTTTAGTCATCAGCCGCTGGAACGTAGCCCCCGCGTGGCGGAGGCCAAACGACATGGTCGTATAGCAGAAGGTTCCGAACGGCGTGATGAAGGCGGTTTTGTCCTCGTCTTTCAAGGCGAGCTTGATTTGGTGGTAGCCGGAGTAGGCGTCGAGGAAGCTCAACATCTCAGCGTTGGCGGTGGAATCCACGATCTGGTCTATACGTGGAAGTGGGAAGTTATCTTTAGGGTATGCGGCATTCAAACCCGTGTGGTCGACGCACATTCGCCACTTCCCGCCTTTCTTTTGCACAATTACAGGATTGGCCAGCCATTCGAAATAGTTGACCCGCGAATGAAACCGGCCTTGAGGAGCTTGTCGAGGTGCTCCCTGATTATTGCCGCCTTCTTGGGGGAGAAGCGCGCGACTTTCGCGCACGGGCTCGCAACGTGCTTTACTTGTAGTCGTGCTCGATCACCTTAGTAGGACCCCGGCATGTCCGCCGGTTCCCACGCAAAAATGCTTTTATTAGCTCGAAGGAAGGTGACAAGCTCGTCTTCCTATTTAGGCTCAAGCTGGGCGGAAATGCAGATGCATTTGCCCGAATTCCCTTCCTCGAACTGCACGGTCTTGGTCGGGCCATTCGACTGGATGGCCGCCTTGCGACGGGTGCCCTTCGGGGCGGCCTCGGGACTCGGCTAGGGCAATATGTCGGCCAGCGCCAGGGCCTTTTCCTCGCAGCCGTGCGCCGCCTTGAGGTCGCCGAGGACCGTTATGGCGCCGTTGGGCCCCGGGAGCTTCATACACCGGTGCCCGTAATGATTCGCGGCCATGAACTTAATCGTATGGGCGCCGAGGATGGCGTTGTAGGGGAGGTCGTTGTCCACGACCTCAAAGGTGATCGGCTTCGGTCACGGAAGTTCTGAAATCGCCGAAGGTGACGGGAGGACCACTTGCCCGGCGGGGTGGTCGAGCTTCGAGGGCGATCCGAAGAAGGGATCGCTATGTTCTTGATTTTTGACCGGGTATCGTGCATCCGATCCAAGCGCTTGCCGTGAGGCGGGTTGAGGAATCGCCCCGTCGACCATAACTCGCCAGCGATGGTGTTACTTATGGTGGGGCGACGACCGGGCGGTTTGAAGTCTCGGGACATCCCGAGGCGTCGCCCCGAGAAAAGGTGATGGGGATGCCATCCCACCTGCAGGGTTGGTCGGTGGGCTTCCCGGCGGTGGCTTGGTAGACGGTGCGCGCGGCATCCTTCAACTCGCGGCGGGATCGGTATGCTGAAGAGCCACCGAAGATCATATCCACACGGCGGTCGCCCTGCTGGAATTCCAGGTCGGGGCCTGCTTGAGCCTGGCAGGGGCCGACCCCACCAGGCTGTTCGTCGCCTTTCGGGAGTGCGGGCATCTCTCCAGTCCCCCTATAAAAGGCGTCCAGCTTGAATAGCCACGTCCTGCAGCCTCGCAGATCATGGCCGTGGATCTTGTGGAACAGACAAAATTTATTGGAGTCGAAGCCGGGCTGTTCCTCATTGCCCCAGGGTCGGACGTTCGCATGAGGGGCGCGCCCACCGCCCTGCGGGGCGCGCGCGGCGCTATTGCGGCCGTGGCGGATTCACGAGGCCGGGGCCCCGGCGATCGGGTGGCGTGCCTCGCCCCTCGCGCTGTTGTCGGCCGTGGCGACCACGGGTGGCCGTCCTCGACGCCGCGGTCTTTTCCTTGCCTCTTGTCGACGGAGCGGGTCTCGTTCCTAAAGCGGACGGCCCTACCTCGCCGAAGGTGAGGCCGAGCTGTTCCCGATCGTAGTCGTGCTTCCGGTGGACGGCGTCGTCGCGCTCGCATATCGTTCGCCATGCGGAATAGTTTGTTGACGGTGAGCCTCGAGCGATTTCGAGGTCCTCCGTGAGGCGTTTGTCTCGGACACCGAATTTGAAGGCCTTGATAGCGGTTTCGCCGGAGATGTTGGGAATCGAGTTCGGTAGCGGGTGAATCGGCGCGACGAAGTCTCGCAGTGCTCCCCTTTCCTGGATAACACGGTCGAGTCCCTTTCGTCCCGGCGCTCAGAGCGACTCTAGAAGTTGGAGTGGAGGGCGCTCCGCAATTGGCGCCATGACCGGAAGGTGCCGGGCGCCTGGTTGAAGAGCCAGGTGCGGGCGGCCCCATCCAGGACGGTGGGGAGATAGTTGGCCATCGCGGCCTCGTCCCCACAAGCCGCCAAGACGACGGTGGAGTAAATGGAGAGGAATTCCGCGGGGTTCTTGGTCCCGTCGAACCGTTCCATCATTGCCGGTTTGAACCGGGCAGGCCAGCGCACCCGACGGAGGTCACCCGAGTACGTCGGGCAGCCGTAGGTCGGAAGGCTACGCGCCGCCTTCTTGGCGTCGAGTCGTCATCGGTAAGGGGAATTTGAGCCGGCGACGCACCCCGCGCCGACCACGTCGGTCGGCAGGAGCATTGTTACAGTGGTGGCGTGGGTGGTAATGCACCTTCCGGCGCCTGGGTGGAACGTTCGGGGAGAGGTCCCGGAAGTGTGGCTGCTCGAGATAGCATCGTTATTAAGCCACTGACGGCGGATGGTTCGCGCCGCTTTGTCCCGACGGCGAGGCGGAGAAGCAGCGTTAAGTGCGAGCCCGCGAACGAAGTCGCCGGTGGACGGCGGTGATCACGCGGCGGAGGGCCGCTGGCTGCCATGGGGCGAGACCCAGAGCCCAGGGAGCCTGCTCGCCGTTGAGGTGCGACGCCGTCGGTCGCCTTGTTGAGCTCTTCGGCCAGGGATCGTCGGAAGAGGGCCGAGCCGGCCCGGGCGGGGTCAGCTATGACCCTAGCGATGGCCCGCAGCGTTCTGGGCGAGCTCGTCCGAACGGGAGGCCGAGGCGGCGAGAGAGGCGAGCCATGCCACGCTCTTTCGCCAGATAGCGGCGATAGCTCGGTTGATGGCAACTGGCGAGCGGTCGCCTCCCAAGGAGTCTCGGGCGCCGTCGCGCCGGGAGTTGCCTCACGTTAAATCGGCCACGAAGGCCCAGCGTTTGAGGCGGCAAGGAGGCGAGCATGGATGTAGAGCCTTGGCACTCGGGGACAGCGTTCGAGCCCAGGCTTGCTGTTCGCGACATGCCGGCGGTGGAGCTAGAGGTGCTGATGCCGTCGAGATAACGAACTCTGGAAGAACGAAACTTCGGGCCCCACGGTGGACGCCAGCTGTCGACGATCGGGACCGTCGACCTTAGAAGAAGGGGGGAAGGATCGTGCAAAGGGGCGAGGCCCAGAGTTGCGTTCGTCCGGGAAGAAGCACGAGCAAACAGGGGACACGAAGTCTATACTGGTTCGAGCCCCCTAGGTCGGGTAATAGCTCTACTCCAGTCTTGCCCGCAGGCGAAAGAGAACTAAAGGCTCCGCTAGGGAGGGGTACAAGGGGAGCTCGTCCTCGGGATCGCCCGGGAGCGGAGATCCAGGAGAGCTCGGTGAACAGGGGGTGTACAAGTCTTACTGTCGGTTCCTCTAGCCCTCCTCCTCGCCCCAAAAGGGAGAGCCCTGCCCTCCTTTATACTGGCCGGTGAGGCGGGTTACATGGAGGTGGGAGAGGAAGGGTGGAGACTATCCTAGGAACCCCGATCCTCCGTCTTGATGAGTAGTCGCCGTCTGTTCGCCCACGCGGGTTGGTAGACTTACCGAGCGAGTAGTCTGCCGTTTTCTTGGGAAACATCGTACACGCCTCTGTGGACTGTCGGATCTTGGCGTTGCAATGCGTGGTCTGGCTCCACCTCGGGAGAGAGCGTACCCTCATACTGCGCGTGACTGGACGATGGGATCGGAGCTCTGACTTTGGCAACCTTCGCACTGCTTAGGGAAGGAGCGACCTGCTCCCGTGCGGTCACTTCAAACGATCGTGGTCACAGGGCACGTGGCTAGTGGCCGGCTGAGGGCCCGATACCTAGCCTTTGGTGGGGATCTCCTCAGACTGGTCGGAGGTCGGGGGAGTCCGACCCGCGAGGGAGGTCGGACGCCCTACTTGGTTGGGACGAGCTCGGAGCAGTCGGTTAGGTCGGGGGATGAGTGTCCTTCGTGGCCTCGCGGGGCCTTTAGTCGGAGGCGGGCTTGGAGTAGTCCGTTCATTACTTTGGGCCGCCGAGGTCAGGGGAGGGCCGCTTAAGACCCCCCAGGGGGGCACGAACATGTGTCAGGATGTTCGATCCCCGACAGGTTTAGAAACTCTGCACTATGGGTGGCTAAGTCCGTCACGACTTATTAGGTTGTGCCTAAGTCGGCACGGTATGAATGCAGCCCTTTCGTAAAAAAATATCTTATTTAGAGTCCAACACATCGTCAATTACTTTATCCCGATAGTTTAGCCCATCATGAAATGCTTCCTCTCCCCCTTCGTCTCCTCACATCCGTAGTTGCCGTTTCACTACACCTCTGTCGTCTCATCTCTCTCTCCTCTCGCCCTCCTCCACCCGTACTTCCTCCATACGCCGCCACCTCCCTTACCGCCTTAGTACCAAATCCAGTAGCCTTTAGTTGCGCCACCGACAGATACAGTCTTGAGGCACCACGTACTAGCTTTGCCAATCATCCCTAGGAAGATGATGCCAGTGATCGGAAAGGAAGAAGGCAGCAATGACGTCTGATCTCGACTTCCTCACCGCTGGATCTAGTGGTCTTCGGCCACAGCTAGCGTCGCCAAATTTGGCCTTCCCACATTGTATCGTCACCGTCCTCGGGCATCATGCATGCTTTTTCCCCAACGCTAGCGTCTTTCTCGTCTTCGGCCGATACTCCGTCATTGCGACCACACCGGCAGGTACCATACTTATCCTTAGCTCCTTTTCTCTCTTTTGCAACAGTTCAAATGGACCGAGTCTGAACTGACAAGGTACGAAGGTGGCACGACGTGCCAACAACAATGCTTGGGCTCGTCGGAGACAAGTCGAATTTGCCTGGCAGAACACGTCTAGTTGCCTAGGTCATAATGGCACTACACGGTGTAGACTCATGGCCCATCGAACCCATACCGTGTCGGTCCAACACGGCCAATGCCTAGGTCTAGTCACGAGGCATGCTGGAAAAGAATCCTTAACATTGTTCTCTTTTCAGATAGCTTTAGCCGTACGAGGATTTTTGGGATGAACCGAGCATCAACAACGGCCAAGAGAACGTGCGGTCCGCGCGGTGTCGGATGCGTCGGCCTCTCGTCGTCAATCTCTCTCTCTCTCTCGGCCCCGTGCTTTCGCCGAGTCTGACGACTCTGACCGAATTTGGCTCTCGGCAGCTGTCAACTCAACAGAATCCAGCAAAGAACGTTCGTATTATTGGTGGTGCTTAATTGTTTCTCTGTCGGCGACGACGATCCAACAGCTTAAAGGAATCTCGTGTGAACTCTGCAGCATAAATTCTTTCTTTCTTTCTTTCGATCTTTCTCCTTGCGGTTGGTACGACCTACCTTTGTTTTGTTGCTCGATTGACTGCTTGATTGGGAGAAGTGTATTCCTTTCCAACCACATGGTTCGAAGTTGAGGGTCGATTAGGCTGGAGTTAGTGCTACTCAATTGGAGGGTGCACCACCTATCTGAACTTGAACCTAGATTAATATCTTCTTTCTTAAGTGAATGTTAGAGCTTCTTACAAAAAAAGAGATCGATTAGTTAAGAGCATGCACTGAGCAAAAATAATCCGCAGTGGATAAATATCCTGCCAACATTTTCCTCCCGTTTACACTTTTTTTTTTCCTTCTGTGAACCACCACTAAAGCAGCGTACTTTGCGCAAATCCACTCGTGCATGAAAGCTTCTAGATTTCGTGTATTCAAGTGTTATGCAATGCACGTAACTAAGCCACCTGTTGCTTCACACTTAGTTCTAGACTTCCCAGCAGGTTAACAAAAACCGGCGAAAACCGCTCGAAAAACCGTGGTTTTCATGCGTATCGCTGCGGTTCGAAATCAAAAACCGTTCGGTAAATCGGTCCATTCAGAAAAAATTTAAATTTAAAAATTTAAAAAAAAATTATGCGCTCGGTTTTTCGTCAAAAACCGTTTTGCGATGAACATTCAATTGGCAGCGGTTTTTCGCAAAAACAGCGGTTTTATATTTTTTTTGAATTTTTCAAAAAAAAATGATTTCTTAATCCTTCGGTTTTTGACGGTTTTCGAGCGGTTTTACGGTTTTCGTACCGCGAATTTCGAAATTCGGTTTTGTGAACCTGCTTCCCAGTGCACAAAGCTATCTTATCCTACCCGTCTAATTATAAAATTGCTAAGATTTAAACTTACCAGCAAAACTCAGAACCGGCGGTAAGCATTCCACGAGAAAATCCCATAGAACGCTGGCAAGGCTAGCTTCTGAAGTCGAATAGATGAAAATTCTTCACTATACAATCGAACAGTTCTGATTCTCTCGCTTTAAACGGTGCTTCTGTTTGATATGTTGCGCAAACGTCAGGTAGTCCGTCAAGCAACCGATTCTCCCAAGAAAGTAAGCAAATAAATACGAACTCCTAGTATTAGTTGCCTGAATGTCTCAAGGTCTAATATTTATATCTCCATCTCAGATGTCGAATTCCTACGAGGGTCGGATTTATAGTGTATGGAACGAGATCAAGTGACACCGACGTTCTTCAGATAACACATATGATTTTTTTAATATATAAATATAACATCTTTTTATTATAAATTACAAATTAGTATTATAAATTTTTAATGATTCCGACAACTCAAACTATTTTTTTTAGATCCACCCTTGATTCCTATGGATAGGCAGCCTGCTCACTAGAAGCTAGGAACAGTCAATGTCACTTGATCTAGGAATAACTTGTAAAGGATACGAATTCAAATACGGATCCTGGTGTACGACACAAATTCGTCTATGGACCCAGTTTTCAAGCATTAGGATCCTGTTAGTACTTCGGTGACTTCTAGTTCTGCTCACGAAGTCGATAATCGCAGCCGGCAGCCAAGAGCGAAGATAGCCAGTGATGCTCTACCTGGCACAGCATTTGAGCTCTCGGACGGCCACATAGCGGCGTTGACCACTACCCAATCAAAGGTGAATCCGATGCTTTTCTAGCCTTTGTATTTTTTCTTAAATCCAAGTCTCTGTATAAATGCAATTGTAAAAAATAACCCCCTTCTCTATCGTGAAAGCATCAACAAGTAACACATACTACTTATCATGCTCATGTACCGCGGCAGAGGTGGGAAGCCGTGGCCTGCTAGGTGCCGAGCACCACAGGCGCGACAGCAGGGGTACCGTGGTAGGACGGCTCGACATGAGTTGCTTCTGCGGCAAGGTAGCTGAGTAGGACGACAACTAAAGCACGGCAGTAAGACCTGTTACGGTGCCCTAGCGCAGTAAGTTACTGTTGCCCTAGTCTAACTCGGTAGCACTTGGCGTGATATACGAGCATGATAAATGATATATATTAGGTGTTTAGGTTTTACTACTATTATAGTGCTATTTCTGCTTTTAAATTCATACGGACCTAAATTTGATAAAAAAAAAAAAGTACCCTCGTTTAGTGAGGCTCCGTGCGGCGTGCGCACACAGAGCTCGCACGGGGCAGGACACGTCCACACGCCAGATCTAAGCGTGCAACAATCGCACTCCGCAGGTCAATGTCTCCGAGAGACTCCACGAGAGGGAAAAATCAAGAGAAAGAGAGCAAAAGGCCAAGGACGAGACGCACAAAACTTACACAAGTGCGCACGCACAGACATCCATCCATCCTTCCCACTCTGAGCAAAGCAGAACAAGGCGTGTGAAGACGTGAAGTTGACTTTTGGAGGGGGCGAGAGAGAGAGAGAGAGAGAGAGAGAGCTCGCCGTATAAAATCCCCCACCGCACCCACCTCCCAAGGCCATTGGCCACTCTACTGCATGCCAATCAGATTGGCACCAAGAGGAGCAGTATAGCTGCTAGTTGTTGTGTGGGAGCCAGCGAGCGAGAGAGCCACTCAATCGCTGGATAGAAGAGGCGAAAGCAGAACAGTGTTTCCTTTTTGTTGTAGTGGTTTCTGGAGGTCATGGTGATGGAACACAACTCTAAGAGGAAGCCGCTTCTTGTTCTCCTAGTATTTTCCTGCCTTCTTCTTCCCCTGGTCTCCTCTGTGTCTCTGTCGAGTAAGTGATTATTAACCCATAGCCTTTGAATTCTTCTTCTTTCTTGGTATTATGGTATGTACGTTTCATGCTTGTATTTCTCATTGTTCGTCTATGTAGGAAGCGTGTCCTTCAGGAACCACCAAACCTTAGCCTCTGCTCTGGATGCGCCTGTTCAGGTAAATCTCTCTCTCTCTCTCTCTGTCTCTCTCTCTCTCTACGTTTCTAGCTGTTACTTGATTTAACTACTTGGTTTGTTGACGCCGTAATAGATGTCAAATTACTCCTACCTAGCTAGCCAATGGCTGGAGCCATCACTCTGGCTCTAAAGCAATACCCACTTGCCTGATCGTGGTGATCTCAAATTCTCAATGGCTCGAAGCTAGCGTATACAATGTGCTAGGCACTGCCGTGAACGGCACTCACATGAAACCAAAAAAAAAAAAAAAACATGCGTACTCACAGGTTTTTCAGTGCTCTACTGTAGTTGCCCTCCATATCAGTGATATCACTCATCACAAACAGCCATGCATATAGGCTACTGAACTGCGCACGGCTGACTCACTCAGGTCACTGAACGCGGCATAAACTATCCTCGGTTGACAAGTTTAATTTGTAGTAGCTTTAGCATTACCTTTGAACATGTGATGTGAGTCGCTGCGACTCAAAATGGTCTTTGGATGCTCGGAAAGAACAGATCCAGAAGCTGCTGGGTTGCTGGGGCACAGCTAGCTAACCATGCCGGTCGGTCATTGTGCAGTTCACATGCATCATGCATGGCCACTCCCCATGCCACTTTTATACTAGTTGTGTATTTCCCCCAACTAACGACGCCTTTCCCAAAATTAAAAAGTCCACCTCGTTCGTGCCCAAAAATTTCAAGTTGTCAGTTATACTTTGATATATATGCAGCTTGATTTGTGACGCAGTTGTGATTCATACAGGTTGTGGTACCAGCTGAAGAGCGAAACCTCGGCGATGTGGCGGCGAGGATGGTCATCGAGGTCAACGACTACCCTGGGTCCGGCGCCAACAACCGCCATGATCCTAAGAGCCCCGGGAGAGCATGAAGTCTGCAGCCTTGATATCTAGGAGTAAAATCTATTGCACCTTGCACGTAGTGACTAGTAGTGGTCTAGTACTTGAATGGGCTGAGATATATATTGTCGGCGTTGAGTCTAGCAGATTAATTAGGTCTCTTTTACCTCTTTGTCAGATCGAGTGAACGAGCTTGCTATATAGCTACAACCTCTCGATTAAAAGAAGGGAACTTTTGAAGTATTTCTATGCCTGCAATATGCATGTCCATGCCTCTGTCCATTTGTGCATGCTGTGTACTACTCAATGGCAATAGCAGATCTGAATGTCCATCTGTACTCTGAGTCCTGGGCGTTGGTTCATATTGTCGTGATCGTTGATCTGACTTATTTTTTCTGAAAGGAAAATCGTTTATCTGTTGCTGATGTCTTAGTTCATATCGCCCGTGTTGACAATTTTTTGCTATCTAATGTAGTAATTTCTGTTCTGTTATGATCAATTCTAGACACGTCGCATTCTCCTGCAGAAGAACTCGGCGTCTTGTCCCGTTGCGTGCGCCGATTGGCTCGTTAACAATGCAGAAATTAAGATGTCCACTGGTTTCCTTACATTCTCGTACCTCTTCTTACACAACAGTCTCCGATCGATCGTGTTATAGTTTTGTAAGATACGATATAAACGTGCACAGTCTTAAAAATAAAGAAGATGAATCTTATAGAGAAAACCAAAATAGCAACGTTGAAGCAACCACAACCAGAAAGAAAGATTTGGTGAAGCCTACCGTAAATGTTTTAAGCACAACCTCTACAGAATAAGGTATTGTTGCTCTCTCATAACATCTCGAACTTTCTAGGATCCTCGGATCCTTACTCTATACAAGAATCTAGTGATAAAGTATAACCTAGTCTCTAATCCTCTCGTAGACCTTATGCTTTGGATAAGTTAGTTTGTGGTTTCTTGTTTGCTTGGATTCTCTATGATCATCCCATAGGTTTATATAATCTCTTTAGTACTCTAAAGCAAATAGAAATCCTACTATGAAAGAAAGTAGGAATCATAATCCTATCATGATTCATCTAGCATATATTTCCAAATTGTAAAATACTATATATGAGTCAATGTAATTAACAACTTTAATTTGTCGTGAGGTAGAAAGCACGCGTCGAAATGATGCAAGAGATTGGTTTCCCTGCGTGAATATGCATGAATATACTACCACTAACTAACTACTCCCTCCGTTCACAAATAGTTATCGTTTTGGACATCGATACGGTCTTTAAAACATACGTTTGATCATTAATTTATATTATAATGTATTTATAAAAAACCCAATAAAATTATAATATTATGGAAGTACTTTTCGAGACAAGTCTACACGTATGATTTTCATATATCCAATTTACATATTTAAAAAGATATCGATCATCAGAGTTTTAAAAGTTTGACTGCACCTATTTCGAAAACGATAACCAGAGAGAAAAACTCATTTGCCAATTACTCCATTAAAAACTAGAAACGGGTGCACGGATCATTAGAGTGCAGTGAGTGACTGAGGAGTGCCGTGCCGTGTGCCGACCACATAGGCATACAAAAACCAGTTGTCTTTCGGGTGGCGAGACACTGCTTCCGGATTTCGACGGAAATGTCACCAAGATTTGCCACCGTTCTTCGTTTGGCGCACGAGAGAACACATGACTGGAATAGACTTCTAGTAGTACAATATCTAAATCTTCTTTCATCTTCAGTTGTCTTCCTAGCTTGACTTTATAAAATCCAGCGTTCTTGAAGGTACGCCAAGAATATATAGAGCATCGTTAAGTCCTATAGACAGATAGAAGTTGGGTGCATAACATAACACTAAAAAAATATATTTGACGGCCAATAAGAATAAATCGATTGGTTGAGTCCTATAGACAAATAGAAATTGAGTGCATGACATAACACTAAATGAAACATTTGACGGCTAATAAGAATAGATCGATGGAATTGCTTTGAGTTCTCGATATCTTGCCATCAAAATTATCATGTACGGAGCCGGAAAAAAACTAACATTTACGGTTTTGACGCCTCGCTCCGGTTTCCTCGTCGCACGTTTCGCAACTGCAAAGCCCTTCATCCGGTCGGAATCCAAACAGCCCACCTCAATACGAGATAAATCGCTCGATGCCCTTACGTTGCACCGCTCAGCGCTGCTGCGAGAGGCAAGGTAGCCTATTGGAGGATGAGGAAGAATGGGCCAGCGGTGCTGCTCCTTCCTTGCCTCCGCCTCCCCGGTTCATTGGAGTTGTGGTTGCTCAACGGCCGCTGGTCCATAGTGGCTCAACGGTAGTAGCTTCATGGGACATCGCATACGAATAGGTGGGCGTCGTGCCGTGTCGGGTCGGTCTGGCACAAACCCATCGTGCTTCGTACCTGAATCATGTCGGTCTGCGACAACCTGTCGTGTCCGTTGTAGGATCAAGGATAACCGACTAGAGGGGGTGAATAGGAGGTTTCTAAATTTTTCAATCCTATTTGCAATTAATTAAAATACTAAGTTGTAGAAGCAATAATTGCAAATTTACAATTATAATCTCTAGGGATCACTAAAATACTTTAGCAATTCAAGTAGAGCAATAAATAATTCTAAACACAAGTAATCTACTCAATTTTGCTAGAAATGTAATTTAGCACAAGAATATCAAAGACAAATCACAAGAAGAAAAGAGACAATAATTTTATCCCATGGTTTCCGAGACTTGCCGATCTACCCTATTCCACGTTGAGATGGCTTGAATGCTTTCAAGCCGGCTCCACCCGCTTGAGCCTTCCTCGATCACTCGTGATAGCTCTTCACCACTCCGGCTAGGTGAGCTCATTGCCTTCACAAACGATCGGGCATTCTCACAAACTTCTTTGAGAAGATCATCGGTGCCACACGCCTCCAAGCCGTCTAGGAGGCGGCAACCTCCAAAAGTAATAGGTGTTGACGCTTGCTTGAGGTCGAATTGAGTGTTTAGAGGCTCAACACTTAATGCACCACTCAATTTTCTCCTAACTCTCTCAAGATGAGAATTCAATGCACACAAATGAGTTGGAGACAATCCAGAGCTCAAGGATGATCAATAAGGTCCAAAACTTGCTCTAGAATACAAGTAGAGGGGTATTTATAACCCCCACCAACCAAAACTAGCCGTTGCTCAAAAACGTGCTGAGAGGCCGGTCATACCGCCCCTGGGCCGGTATGATCGGCCCTCAGAGGCTAACGGTCGATACTGTGCATTTAATGCACCGTCAGTGACCGTTAGTCACTTGGCCGGTATGACCGGAGAGGGTCTGATCATACTGCTCACCGGTATTGACCAGAGGGTCTCTGGTCATACCGCCCTTCACAAGTGCAAAATGCACTCGTTCTGGAAAAAACAGACCGGCTTGGGCCCGGTTATACTGACGGCCGGTATGACCGGAGGGGGGCCGCTCATACCGGCCCCACAGAGCAAAAATACAATTCTTTAGGATTTTAATTTCTATTTAGAATGCATTTTCAAGAAGATGTTCTATTGCATAAGAGTTGAGCCTTAAGGCTTTTGACGACCTCAATCGCGCGACAAGAGACCCCTCTTTATAGTATGACTCTATTCTAGCAATCCGACCTTTTCTCCAAACCCCGAGATCGGTAAAAGACTAAGAAAAGTCCTTAAATTTGATACCTTTGTCATTGACGATTGCTTTTCTTTCTCACCAATTTCATGCCTCCATGTTCACTGACATTTGGACTAACCTGTTCTTAAAAAACTTATTTGAAAATATTAGTCCTTTAACCTCAATTATCATTAATTACCAAAACCAAATTAAATTAGGGACTTAGATGCTTTCACTCATCGTGCCGATCTGGCTAGCTTTTGGCGAGTCTAGGTACGACCTATTTGCGTTTCGTACCGGCTTTGTGCCATGCCGGCCGAGGCCCGGTCCATTTACACTATTACGACAAGAAAAAGGAGCCGCAAACGCACGATGCTCCTTAGTACAAATATTTATACATTGTAAGAAACCGCTCTCTCTCTCCTCACTCGCTCATCTCTCTCACTCATCTATCTCAATTTCTCTCTCTCTCCCGTCTATCTCAATCTCTCTCAACTCTCTCTCTCGCTCGTCTCTCTCAATCTCTCTCATCTCTCTATCACGCCCATTGCTCCCTCTCTTTCGCCTGTCTCTCTCGCTCGTCTCTCTCACTCTCTCTCGCTTGTCTCTCTCAATCTCTCTCAGCTCTCTCTCTCGTCTGTCTATCTCAATCTCTCTCAACTCTCTCTCTCTCTCGCCCATTGCTCCCTCTCTCACCCGTCTCTCTCAATCTCTTTCGCCTGTCTCTCTCACTCTCTCTCTCGCCCCGATCAGTCTCTCTTCCCTCTCTCGCCCTTCTCTCTCAGCTCTCTCTCGCTTGTCTCTCTCAATCTTTCTTAGCTCTCATTCTCTCCTATTGTTCTCTCTCAACTCTCCATCTCTCTCGTCGTCTTCCTCAATCTCTCAGCTCTCCATCTCTCTCGCCTGTCTCTCTCACTCGCCCGTTGCCCCTCCCTCTCTTTTCCTCTTTTCCAGCTAGAGAGAGCGAGGAGTGCTGTCGGCAGAGGAGAGAACAAGAGAGAGCAACGAGTGAACGAGCAGTGAGAGGAGCGCAGAGGAGGGGGATGAGCAACGGTGGGGAAAGATTTAAGCGAGGCAACTTTTTCAGAAGTCAGAATATTTATGCGTCCATAATTTTATTTAATTACTTCAATTTCATAATTTTATTTATTTTCTCCCTTATCCTTCCTCATTTCACCCTTTTCTTCTTTTTTCACCTATTTTCCTTTTTTCCTTTCATTTTTCCCTCTATTTTCCCCTTCCCCTTCTTTTTTTCCCATTTCCCTCCCAATTTTTTTTCCCACCGACGGTTCCTGTCCTGAGCATGCTTATCCTCACTTTTCGCTCTCTCTACGCCTCTCTCTCTTCCTTTTCTCTCTCTCCCGCCGACCTGCGCCCCTCGATTCCTCCGCAGCTCAGTCTCCACGAGGCCGGCCCCGTCCCCGAGCGGCGAGCTAGGCGAGGGAGGCGAGCGTCCATGGCGCGGGCGGCGAGGGAGGCGTGCGACCGTCAGGGTGAGAGGAGGGGACCGGCCGTGGGGGCGAGCGAGGTGGGTGACTGGCGACCCCGGGAGGCAAGCGACCATGAAGCGGGAGGTGAGGCGGCTATCGCGGCACGGTTGCAGCGAGCGCAGCGATGGCGAAGTCGACGGCGAGGAGGCGGAGTGCGCGCAGTAGGCGAGCGGCCCAGCCGGGAGGAGGGAGGCGGAGCGCCGCGCAGGTCACGATTACAGCCACGGAGGAGGTGGCGGCGCGAGCCACGGCCACGGCGGGCGCACGAAGATAGCTACGGCGGCACGACCTGGCCGTGTGCCAGCGGGTCGGTGTGCCGCCGTGCCGTCTGAAGCTATGTGCGGGCCATGTCGGCACGAGTAAAGCCCATCTCGCCGTTCCGTGCGGGATCGCCCATCGTGTCTGGTTAGCAGGCCCAATATGGCCCGAGCAACCGTGCCATACTGGTCCAGCCCGTTCTACACAATATCGTGCCGGGCTCTGGTCGGGCGTGCCTCGTGCTGACCCAAAATCTAGATGGCATAATGAAAGGCGGTGGCAGTTGTCATGGAAGGCGGCGGCGGTATAAGAGTCAGCTCGATGGTATGGTCTCTAGATTCGCCGTCCTAGCACCGTCCACAAGAAAGAAGATGACTGCGGTGGCATGGTGATTCCGATGCCAGTGCGTCGACATCAGAGCAGAAGATGCATGGGAGCAGCGGCAGCGGTATCGACCGCGAGGCCCCCGCTCGGAGTGGACGTTGACGCGGTCCCGTGGTTGTCGATTGGGCGTCTACTGCGTTGCCGACAGCTTTCAATCAAGCTGGTTATATTAGTTTTCTTCGGCTACCGCTCACTTTCCAGTTCACGCCGCTGGTGAATGAAAAAGAAATCAATTCGTTGTGTTCATGTCTCTGTGATAAATATTGATAGGCTGATCGATGATGTGAAATTGAATTGGCAAATCAGGTGCAGCAAACGTGCTAGGAATTCAAGCCATAAGCTCCGAATTGTGCATTTTGTAGTTCAGTTCCTCAGGTTCGTCCCATCTTTTGAAACTTCTAGCTTCAGCAATTTGACCTAGTGAGAATAATTGACAGTTCAAGATATATATTTCAGTTCTTTCTCCTTGCCGTAGTTTTGATTGTTTTTATTCCATGTTCTGAGCCCTACGTTGTACCAGACTGTTAATTCGGCTCGGTATCAGGATTCACAAAATCGATTTTCGGCTGTATCGCCGTGGTTCGACTTCTAAAACTCCTCCGTAAACTGATCCAATTCAAAAAAAAAATTCAAAAATTCAAAAAAATTTGTCCGACGTAAATTGACCGAAAATCGGTGAAAATCGCTCAAAAAAATCGACTGCCAAAAAAGTTCAACTAGTCCGTCGATTTTCCATGAAAACGGTTGACTTTTGAATTTTTGTCAAAAATTTTGATTTTGAAATTCTACAGTTTTCGATGATTTTCGACCGATTTTCGGGTCGATATTTCCGATTTTTGAATTTCGATCGATTTTTTCCATACTATTTTGTTAACCCTGCTCGGTATAAATACTACTATCAGCTGTGCACCAAAAAAAGACAAGATGCTGTTAGTATTACTTTTTTAAAAAAGAAATAGGCAACTTAAGGGCATATACAACGATATATGTCAGCTATCTATAAGACTATGGCCATATTTATTTCGGTTTTTTCACCGGCTTAAAAGCAAAAAAGTCAGAGCCGAAACAAACGACCGACTTTTAAGCCAGGCTTAAAAAAAGCCTAAAGCCTCCATATAATATAAGCCAAAAGCCAGGTAAGATGTGCTTTTTTGACTTTTCTGGGATGAAATAACCCTTTGCCACTAGAAGTCTCCAAAATTACCCACCAAATACCATCGTATATAAACTCAAGAATCCTTCTCACATCTCCTAATTTCTCCTCCTCTTCTCTCTTTCCCCTGTGCGACATGCCTTCTCCCTCCGATGCTCCGGTCTCTGCCGTCCCCGACCTCCTCTCTCCTCCGCCGTCCCCAGCCTCTTTCCTCCTCTGCCGACCCGGATCCAGCGCGGCGCAGGTTGAGGCGGTCGGACCCGAGCTTGGAGTGGTAGGAGGCTACAGGGTCCGGGCATGGCACAGGTGGAGCTGAACGGATTCGATCGTAGCGCAGCGGGAGGCGGTCAGATCCAGCGTGGCGCACGTGGAGGCGACCGGACCTAAGGGTGTAATGGCGGGAGGCGGTCGGATCAAAAAAGCTGCACCGTCCAACCCATCAAAAAACCAAGATGCCAAACAACATGTTTTGATTTAAAAGCAGACGGCTTAAAAGCTCGTTAAGCCAAAAAAAACTAGCTTTAAGCCAAAAGCCAAAAAACCTAAGCCGAAATAAACAGGGCCTATGACACATAATATTTTAAGTGATGTGAAGAAGAGAGAAAACTGCTATCTACTATTTAACAGACAATCTTATAGACGACTTTATATTTTGTGTACCATCCGTTAATTGTACGAGAGACCATTAAATACAACTATATAGACATCTATTATATGAGTTGTTTTTAGTGATGTCTGTAGATGATATAGATATGTATTATAAATAAATATCGTCTATACACTGTATATACCCTAATAAGTTGTTATAAGACCCCTGCACGAGGCTGCAGTAGATCAGGCCACATACAGAGCCGTCCTTTTTGTCACTGTTGAGGCATCAATTAAGGCCGTCTCCCAGTATCAGCATGGTCTAATTTAACCGCGAGCAACACAACGTGAGGACAATTATGTAGGCCGCACGTAGCAATGAAGCCGAGGGCATGGCGTTGGCCGAGCATGGTTACGGAGATGAAACATGAACCACCTTGAAACTTGGTCGAGTGCAGCGGCAGAGCCGAGAGTACGGTGGAGGTGAGCATAACAAAATTGCGACGCGGTACATGGTCTGGCAGAGCCTAACGATGGTAGCTCAACATCTTAAGATAATATGATTATTTTTTAATATAACAGCGCACAGATATTAAACTAGTTAAGACAAAGATGGTTGGGACGAGAAGGAAATACGCCATTTACTTCACTTTTGCTTGCGGAGGCGCACCAAAACCATGGCCTTCCCATGCGGTCCAGCCCATACACGTAGCCCATTGCAAGTCCTTTATAAAAAAAATAGAAAAACTAGATAACGGTATACTGTTTCCGACCAAATCAACGGGATAGCAAGCGTCTATTCGATCACCTTGCTATTGCTGCACAATGTAAAGCGTTCCAATCATAACTCGATCCCCAATCCCACATACTTCACTCCTCTCGCTCCCTTCAATTAGGTTTCCGACGTGCAAGCATGGCAACGACGAGGAAGTACATGTTGGTTGTCGCAATCCAGCCCCTCTCCCTTACGCACGGCCTCCTTGGAGACCTCATCACGACGACCAACATGCAAGCACAGCGACAAGGGACAGGGTGTGGGCGTATAGACGAGGGCCTGCACGTCAGTGCCATACGCCATGAGTGGACGCGGTAGGCACCACAAGGGCTCTTATGGGTGCTCCTCCTCCCCATCTCTTATTTTGAGCTGTTGAGGTCCAAGATCACCTTGCTTGTCCCTCTCCATCGAGCTCTGACGCCTCATCCTCCTTACCTCTCAGGTGATCTCTATAGCGTACATCTATTTCTATCACCATTGCCCCCTCCCACTAATGGAATTCCTCTGGCTAATGTAGCAACCCTTCTATTGAGTTTCTTTTGCTTTAGCTCATTGAAGTGGGTGCAGAACCAACATTTTCTTGTTCTGCACAATAGATGTTTGATGAAATGCCTTGACCAATTAAAATTAATTGATGTTGTTTATTTGAAGCGGTGAGGGAAGTTATTGTTAGTAACTCTTTGGTATGTGACTATGAGTGCTAGAATTAGGTTAGAACCGACATGAAAATTGATGAATACCTTGGTCATTTTCTCTTTGTGTGTACATAAAATCTCATATTTTTAGTTAGTTTATTTACTATTTAAGCTTGGTTACTCTCCTATACTAGACTATTGTAAGTTTAAACTCCATTAGTTTTGGTGATTGGTTTAATATTAATGTTTAATCATTGTTTAATGACAAATCTAATTATTATGAGACTAACATGTTTAATTGAGCTACATTCTTATTAGTCTCAAATTTGGATGGAAAATGAAAAAATCAAGGTATGCACTCGTATTCACTCTATTAGTTTAATGCATACTTAGGAATCAAGTTAAAAGATGAACTCTTCCATTGCTTATATATTAAAGATGTGCATTATGTTTTCAATTTCATATATTACATGAATGCACACATCTAGGGAGAGTTTATAATTTAACTTGATGTTTCAATAGTATTGATCCATGTCTTCTTGCAAAATAAAATAAAGGGTCAAGACTTTGAGACAACCCTTTGAGTATATATATAACTTGTGTAGTTGTAGTATACTCATGCAAATATAGAATAAACTAATATGCAATCTAAGATTGATTATGTGCATATTGATTCCATTTTCAATTAGTTATATGCACATACTTAATGGAGTTTGTTGTATAGTTGATGGTCTAAATATATTGATCCTATTTCCATCACTCAGACATGTTGGATCATTACTTTCCATCAAATTGAGTACATGAAACTTGTGTAGTTATATATACTTATGTCAATTTAAATAAAATTTAAATTGAGTTTGGTTGTCTTTTAATCAAATCAAAGAATATTTCATCATGTGTTGATGGGTGTCACTTTGTTGATTAAAGACAAGCAGAAAGTTCTTGAGTATAATGAAATATTAGTTGCACCAAAGCACTCAAGACACAATTAATCATTCAAATTGATTTGGGTTGTGCTCAATCAATCTTGGAGGCATCCATTATGTGTTAATGGAGTGCGGTGATGATTGAGACAATCGTGTTTGTTGGACTAACATCTTCCATGAGTTGTGAAGTAGGTTGAGTCCAAGAAAATGAAGAATCGGGAAGAAGAAGAAGTCATCATGTGTTGATGAGCTTCAAAGATGAATCCCGAAGTGAAGAGAAGAGCTAGAAGATTCATCATGTGTTGATGAACAAGAAGAAGGACTCGATCCCGGAGAAAAGATGATTGAAAATCATAAAAGCTCCAAGAGGATCGCTAGAGGCAAAGGTATAACTAGTTAGGGCTAAGAATGTGTTTCTAGTCTTTTACCGATCTTGGTGTTTGGATGGGAGACTGGGTTGCTAGTTAGGTGTCGTACTATTAAGGGGAGTTGAGTCTTTTAGCTTGAGCTTCATCATGTGTTGATGAACTCGATCCGATTCACTCTAGCTCACTCTCTTGGTTGGATTTTGCATGAGCTAAGTATTTGCATGTGTTGCAAATAAGGGTGCTCATGCTTGCATCTTATTTTAATCTTAATTGATTTGGTTTTTGCATTAAGCTATGAATTTGCATGTGTTGCAAAAGGGAGATAGCTTATGCAATGTTGTTTATGTGGTTATTGTTTGGAGCTAAGTTTTGCATGTGTTGCAAAAGGAGATAGCTCAAGCAATTTAGTTTAAAGTGGTTGCATGGAGCTAGAGATTTGCATGTGTTGCAAATAGAGAGATCATTCACTTTGAGTTGATTTGTGGTTTGCTTAGAGCTAAGATTTGCATGAGTTGCAAAAAGATAGCTCAAGCATTTGAGTTGTTTTGGTTGTTTTGCATGGTGCTAGAGATTTGCATGTGTTGCAAATAGAGAGCTCATGCTTTGGTATTTTAGCTTGTGATTGGATCATGTGTTGATCATCACAAGACTAAGCTTGGTTTGTGTTTTGAGTTTGCAAAATGTGTTTTTGCAAAATATTGAATAGATTTGCTATTTGCAAATGTGTTTTGCAAATAAGCTCGAGGTTGTGGGTTTCAATCCTATAGCATGTGTTGGTATTTGCAAATATGTTTTACAAAGTGTTAGGATCATGTGTTGATCCTTACATGGCTAGAGGATTGATCTCATAGGTTTTCGGTTTATTTGCAAATGTGTTTTGCAAATAAGTTGTGCTAAATGTGATTCTTTGGAGAATGTGAATTTGGTTTGCAAATGTGTTTTGCAAATTTCTCGATCATGTGTTGATCATCACATGGCTCAAAGGATCAATCATTATTGGTGTTTGATTTGAAAAGAAAAGATTTTTGTGTGAAATATGATTTTATCTGGAAATCCGACAGTACCTCATGTGTAAAGCCGGTAGTACCGCTGGGCCGACAATACCGCTTATGGGAGCTGGGACTGTCGCTTGGCCGGTAGTACTGGAGGTCGGTGCTACCGCGCGATGGTCGGTAGTTATTTTTCAGAAGGTCATATTTTCTCAGTTTGTGAAGTCCAGAGCTACCGGGGTCGATGGGCGGTACTACTGGAGGTGCGGTAGTACTGGCCTCAAGCCATCGGTAGCTATTTTCGCAGGTTTTTCGGAGGTTATACCGAGGCCGGCGATCGCTTTGTGGAAGCAGATCGCCGCTCGAGCGGTACTACCGGGATTTTGCCTGCGGTAGTACCGAGTTTTCTGCGCAACGGCTAGTTTTAGAGCTGTTGCCCTGAAAGCCGGTACTACCGGCCCTAGAAGGGCGATAGTGTCGAAAAATGTTGTTTTTGCCCAATTTGCCCCCCAATAGCTAGATTTCGTGTGGTGGCTATAAAAGGATGCCAAGGGCTGGCATTTGGGGTTGCTGGTTTTGTGAGACACTTTGGAGGGGTTATGCGTGTGTTGCACTCTCTAATTTGGTTTTTGAGCTAAGAGTGAGCTCTAATTGCATGTGTTGATATTAGAAGAGGATTGAGATCCTCTTGTGCATGTGTTGCACTCAGGAGGTCGTCGGAGTGCATGTGTTGCACTAGGTGAAGTTCAAGCGGAAGGGCTTGGCTTGTTACTCTTGGTGTTTGCCGACACCTAGACGGCTTAGTGTCGTCGTGAGCGGTGAGCTTCTCGACAAAGGTTGTGAGAAGCTCCGGCGAATTTGTGAATGTCGGTGCTCGCCCACCCGGAGGGGGAAAGAACAACTACTAGTGGATTCGAGGTGGGTGCTCAATTCGTGGAGTCAGTCCAATTCATTTGGGCTAAACTCAACGTGGATTGGGGGAGACCGGCAAGTCTCCGAACACCACGGTAAAAAGTATTGTGTCTCTTGTGCTTGCATTGTATTCGTTATTTATATTCAAGCAATTTATATTCATAGAATTAAATTGATTGATTGCTTGTCTTTAGAATTGCAATTATTGTTAGAGACATAATTAGTTAGTGCACATAGTGAGCCTAGTTGATTTAGGCTTTAATTGTCAAAACCCTAGTTTATCGCTTCCGTATTAATTATTGTTAAGGTTTTGGCATAAGGGTAATTAGGGGTGAATTGATTTGTAGAAATTCGTAAAGTATTTTTTAAAAGCCATCTATTCACCCCCCTCTAGTCGGCATCCTCGACCTTACAATTACGTATGATACTTCTCAATGAAATGTTATATGGTTCATTGTATTCACACTTTCTCGTTTTCTCATATGTTATGTGTGTATTAGTTGTATACAAATGCAAGCAGAATTGTACAACCAATGTTTTCATCACTCTACTAATAGTAAGGGCACTGCATGCAGGAAAATAAAATCTCTTGTCAATACTGATTTTTTATATGTCCAACGAAAAAGGCTAATGCCTTCTTCTTGATGGAGAGCGAAGGATTTATGTGCTCCTGCATGATCTGCAAACAATTCTACGAAGAAGCCCACGCCTGCTGGTCACGACAAGAAACATAAGGATATTGAGGCCAATCAAGGGACAATAGTAAATCATCAATGGTTTCAAACTTCCAAACTTTTTTCTGCAGCAAAAATATGATGTTGCTATAGATGCAGGGTTAGAAAGAAGGCTCAAGTTGCATTCTACATTATATACTCAATATAATCGAGGATCTATCCGATGTCTAGAAGGATTATGCTAAGAAGATTGAATTTGGAGTCCTCTTGTCAACTAATGAAAAAAACTAGATCAAATTATGAAACTCATCTATTAATTTTCATCAAGTTCCATTTGGTATCATGAATCTTAAGTTTCATTTGTTAAGTTTCATCAAGTTCCACGAAATAAGTTTCACGATGTTTCATAATTTGATCCAATTTTTTTTGAAAGTGTAATGACTAAGTTTCATTAAGTTTCATTAGGTTTCATGAGTTTTTAGGTACATCCAGTGCTAAGTTTTATGACATTTCATTAATATGTTTCATGAGGTTTCATCACATAGTTTTACGCCTAAATTTACAGTTTCATAAGGTATTTGATAGTTTTTTTGACTACGTTTCAGCAGGTTTCATGTGTAAGTTTTCTAAGGTTTTCTGAGTTCACAGCTAAGTTTCACAACATTTTACAAATAATTTTCATAAGGTTTCACAAAAAAGTTTCATGATGTTTCATAAGTTACATAACTTTTCACGGATAAGTTTCATGACGTTCCACGAACATTTCATAAAGTTTCATCACATAGTTTCACGTCTAATTTTACAGTTTCATATGTTCCATGAACGCTTCATTAATACGTTCCATAAAGTTTCATCATATAGTTTCACGTCTAAGTATATAGTTTCATTGAGTATGATAGTCTATATGACTATGTTTCAGTAGGTTTCATGTTTTAGGACTAAGTTTCACAACGTTTCACATATAAGTTTCATAAGGCTTCGTAGTGTTTCATCCAGATATGCAAACCCTGTGAAACCCACTTGATTTTTGAATATTTGGTGAATCTCATGAAAACTCATATGAAACTGGTTTTAATTTTTTTTCTCTTAAACTTCTGAAATTTGTATGAACTTTGTTGAAACTTTCTCAATACTTTGATTTTATTTGTAAAACTTGTCGTTGAAACTTGAAGTTTGTTTTTAAACACCATGGAACTTGCATAAACTTTTTGTTGAAATTTACCTAAAACTTTGAATTTGTTACTGAAACTTGCGTTGAAACTTGAAACCCGTTTGAAACACCATGAAACGTACATAAATTTTGTTGAAAGTTACTAAAACTTTGAATTTGCCTTTGAAACTTATCGTTGAAACTTGCTAAGTTTCACAATATTTCACAGATAAGTTTCACGATGTTTCACAATATAAGTTTCATGATGTTTCGTAAGTTACAATAGGTTCAAGTATCGTAACTTTTCACGGATAAGTTTCATGACATTCTGCGAACGTTTCATGATGTTTTATCACATAATTTCACGTCTAAGTTTGCAGTTTCATCAGGTATTGATAGTCTGTACGACTATATTTCTATAGGTTTCATGTTTTAGGTCTAAGTTTCACAACATTTCATAGATAAGTTTTATGAGGCTTCATAGTGTTTCATCTAGATATGCAAACCCTATAAAATCCGCTTGATTTTTTAAATATTTGGCGAATCTCATGAAAACTCATATGAAACTGATTTTCACACGAGCAGCAGCTGCAGCGTGGTATCTTTCTTGAACACCACCATCTTCTCATTCGTCGGCATGTACCCACAGCTCAAGAATGTTGACACTGTTGTGGGCACACCGAAGGTCCACACATTCAGTGCCTTGCTCCAAAGTGTTCGCCTCGTGCCCGACAACATGTAGGCGTACGCCGCAACAGCAATGGCAATGGCACCGAGGATGTGCACCACCAGGAGGATGGAGAGGACCACGTAGAACAGCAAGCGCAGAGGAGATGTGGTTTGTTCGATCGTGTCTAATCGGACAACTAGTTGTTGTCCCGTCGGATGGAGAAGTGACGGGATACCGTGCTATAGTAGCACTCCTCGATTCTCGTATGTCAAGACTTAGAATCTTACTCCAGCGGTCGAGCCAAGGTAATGAAGCTGTGAAGAAGTCTCATCTCTGGTTGGCCACTTACCGGTGTGGTCGTGCATGCCCAATCGTTTTCTTTCGCCCCGCGTCTCAACCTCATCTCAATCCATGCAGGTGCGTTTCGACGATGACTTGGTCCTCGGCTGGACCAAATCTCCCTGTGAGTTACCAGAAAAACCAGCAACAATTAGGCCTTGAACCACGTGCACACGCGCTGACCCATGGTTGGCGACCTGGCGTGCCAAGAACGGGATCTCCAAGTGTCAAACAAACCTGCAAGTTAAGTCAAGCAAGAAACTTAATTCCTTTGACTTGTATGAGATTAGAGCCCCGTTTGTCCACCCATGTGAGCTCACATGCCCATGAATAGGATAATAGAAATGGAGGCCCCTGCATTGTGCTCCTGGCATGCATGCCATGGATTGGTTACATACATTGGTAGGTGAGACGGATCAGGAGGGGCTTTCAGTTCGATTTCACCATACAAATTAAGGTGCAGTCATCAAGGTGACACATAGGGACTATCATGATGTTTAAGACGTACCTCTTTTGTTTGTTCCCTGTACTAAGCATGTTCTCATGTTGGATGTTTAGTTGGTAACGAGGAGAGGGCTGGAGCGGTTATGGCTTGGTTTGAAATTTTTCCAAATGGGCTTTTACCCGGATTCCATTACTCAACAAAGAAACGATTGACCAATTTTTAGATGTTCAAGCAATTACAACATCCACATTCTTTATCCACACCCCGCACCAGCGCACCAAGCGAACCAGTAGGATAAAAATAAAAGGATGAAACAATTTTAGGCACTATTAAAAAGTCAAAATGTAAACCTCAATCTAAAAACTTTGTTCCAAACAGAATTTAGAATAATACCAAGACAACTCTACCAACTAATTCTTTGTTTGACCGCTGTAAGATCGAGGATGTAGACTAGAGAGGGGTGAATAGCGGCTTTAAAAAAAATTCTACGATTAATTAAAATCTCGCATAACTATCCTTATATTAAAACCTAAATAATAATACATGCAGAAGCGATAAACTATGGTTTTGAAAATTAAAGCCTAAGTCTGCTCACTAAGTGCATTAGCTAATTATGTCTTTAACAAGAATATGCAATCCTAAATACAATCAAGCAATTTAATTATAGGAATGTAAATTGCAACAATATAAATAAGAATTTCAAGCAAACACAAAGAGACACACTGATATTTTACCGTGGTATTCGAAGACTTGCCGGTCTCCCCTAATCCACATTGAGGCAAGTCCAAATCACTTTGGACCGGCTCCACGAATTGAACAACTGCCTCGAATCCACTAGTGGTAGCTCTTTCCCCCTCCGGGTAGGTGAGCACCGACCTTCACAATTTTGTCGGGCCTTCTCACGATCTCCTTGAGAATGTTACTGCGTACGACGCATCCACACGCCATCTAGGTGTCAGCAAACACCAAGAGTAACAAATCAAGCCTCTTACTTGATCATCATCAAGTGCAACACATGCATAAGGATGCTCACCGAGTGCAACACATGCACAAGGCTCTCCTCCAAGTGCAACACATGCATAAATAGCACTCAACTCAATTCTAATTGCAACACATGCAAATTAGAGTCGCTCTTAGCTCAAAAACCAAATTGAAGAGTGCAACACATGCACAACTCAACAACAAAGAGCAATAAACTCTCTAAAACCACAGCAAGCCCAAATGCCAATCCCTAAAGCTCCTTTTATAGACTCCACAAGAAAACTAGCCGTTGGGGGCAAAATGGGCAAAAAACATAGGAAACCCGGTACTACCGCTCTTGGGCTAGTAGCACTGCTCCTATAGGGCCAACGGCTAGAAAACTAGCCATTACTCGGAAAATTCGGTGCTATCGGGCTTGGGGTAGTAACATCAGGCCATTTTTAATTTTTTTCGATTGAAAAACACACATTCTAGAATTTTTACACCGCCCCTAGGGCGGTAGCACCAGATTTTGGGCGGTGCTACCACCCTTGGACCCCGGTAGCACCGACCTGGCGGTGCTACCGCTCAGAGACTAGTAGCAGCGCCCTTGGGGCGGTAGCACCACTGATACATCTACTAAAATGATCATAACTTTTTACTCCGAACTTCGATTTAAATGATCTTGGACTCTATGTGAAGCTTTTCAAGAGGGCTACTATCTTCACCCTTTTTCAAGATTTAACCAACCATATATATTTTTAAATATCATAAAAACAAAAACTCCAATGTAGTCAATCAAGTATAAAATCTGATTTTATCGAAATCCCTCATATAGACTTGATCAAGAGCGTGACTACAAGCTAGCAAGAGTCAATAAGATCAAATCTTGAGTCGTGTGATGATCAATTCGTGATCAAAATAATTTTGTAAAACACATTTGTAAATTCTAATCATATGCTCCAAAATCAAATGCATGAACACCAATATTTTGCAAAACATATTTGCAAATATAAATCTTTAAAACAAGAGCAATGAAGATCATATCTATGGGCCATATGGTGATCAACACATGATCAAACCAATTTGCAACACACATTTGCAAACTCTATTCACATGCTCCAAAGAATTGCAAAAATATCGATTTGTTTGCAAAACACATTTGCAAAACAACATGAAACATGAGCTTCTCCTATTTGCAAAACACATTTGCAAATCAAAACTCCATGCAAAGAACACATCAATAAAATTGCAATCGTGTGCTACGACTATTTGCAAAACACATTCGCAAATATTTGTTCCATGCAAGAACCAAATCAAGAGAGTGTGAGCTAGAGCAAGCAGGATTAAGCTATCAACACATGATGAGACTCAAACTATAAGACTTGACCCCTCTTAATAGTATGACAACCTATACTAGCAACCCGGTCTCTCATCCAAACACCGAGACCGGTAAAACACTAGGAACACATCCTTAGCCTAGCTAGTTATACATTTGCCTCTCACAACCACTTAGAGCTTTCATGATGACCGATCAACTTCTCTCCAAGTCGAGATCTTCGTTTTGTTCATCAACACATGATGAACTCCCCTTGTATTAGCTTCGAAATCCTCTCTTGATACTCATCAACACATGATGACGTCCTTGTCCCATTTATCCATCTCAACCTTAGACTTAACCTATTTCAAACTCATTGAAAGTGTTAGTCCAAAACACATGGTTGTCTCGATAATCAATGCACTACATTAACACATAATGGATGCTCCAAAGATCCTTTGATGATTGACCACAACCCAAAGATAAATTGATTGAAAGATTAATTGTGTCTTGAGTATATTAATGCAACTAATGCTTTATATACTCAAGAACTTTCGATTGCGCTAGGATCAACATAGTGAACCATCAACACATGATTAGTTCTTTGTTGATTGAATGACAACCAAACACAACTTAAATTGAATTTACATTGTCATGAGTATATATTAACTACACAAGTTTTATATACTCAATTCGATGGAATCTGAAAGTAATGATCCAATTTACATGGAGTGGTGAAAAAGGATCAATACTCTTAAGTCCATTAATTATAGAATAAACTCTATTTAATGTATGCATACAAATAATTGAACTTGAATCAATATGCACATATTCAATTTTTGAGATTGCTTTGGAGTTTGTCCTATATTAACATGAGTATACTATAACTACACAAGTTTTATATATACACACAAGAGTTTGTATCAAAGTAATGATCCTTGATATAGAAAGATGAATTAGATCAATACTATTGAAACATTAAAGTAAAGTATGAACTCTCCCTAAATGTGTACATTCATGTATATATGGAATTGAAACATTAATGCACATATTGAGGTCTAGATAATGGTAGAGTTTATCCTTTAACTTGAATCCAAAATATGCATTAAGATATCATAAAATGAATACGAGTGCATACCTTAAGTTTTCCATTTTTCCATGAGAAGAGACTAATCAAAGATATACTCAATAAAAGAGTTAGTCTCATAAAAATATTTATCATTATTTAACCATTGAGACTAATCAATATTATGATTATCAAAAGAGTTAGTCTTAATATTAGATTTGTCATTAACACCAAAACCAAACTAATGGAGTTTAAACTTTCAATATCCGCCTTTTTGGTGATTGATGACAAATCCAAACTTAATAACCACATTTGGATGAAAATCATCACATTGAGATAATTTAATCTATTCGAACATATAAACATACTTTTGAGCAATTTAAGCATTAACAATTGAGAATGCACATGAGAGATTTTTAGAATGAATAAATATGCTTCTCTTCAATACATGCACAAAATATCCAAATAAATTTTCATTTGCAACCAAATACTCCAAACAACCAATAAATTCTCATAAATTCTCCCCCTTAACCAAATGAGATATTAAGCTCCCACAAATTCTCCCTCTTTTGGCATTAAACACCAAAAACTAGAAAATGAATCCAAAAAGGAGACATTTTTTAGTAAAGAGCTTGACAAAAAAATACCACTTTGAAGAATAGAGAGGTTGGCAAGAAAAACATCTGAATTAGGTTATAAAAAGGTTTGAAATAAATGCATATGACCAATTGAAGTTTACAAAAATTCCTTTTTTAAAAAAAATTATCACTTGTAAATATTAATAATTTTCAATAAAATTCAAGAATTCTGCAAACTTCTTTATATGGCCCAAAAGAAGAAGAAACCAAAGGGAAACGAGGCCATATTTTGAGTTAAGCACGAAAAAGATATTTGAAACACATTCAAATACTCTCATTTTATTAGACTTTTCAATTTGCAAGTGAACTCACGAAGGGAGTCTTTGAGAGCCTAATAGCGCTTAAACGAGGAAAACATCTAAATGAGCTTTAAATTTTCATAAAACCACTTGTAGAAAGTTTTAAAAAAGCATCACTTATAATACCACTTGAAGAAAACATAAAGCTTGTAAATATCAATTTTAAAGTGATACCACTTGTAATGCTCATTTTTCAATTGATACCACTTGTAATGCTCATTTTTCAATTGATACCACATGTAAAGATAATTTTGCATAAGGATACCACTTGAGAAAAACATTGACATTTGTTTTAAAACAAGCTCATTCTCTTTAAGATTAACAAGATCATTTTGCATGAGGATACCACTTGAAATTTTTAGTTTCTAAAATTCTTGTGGTTTTCATATCTTCAAATTGGTATCGAGTTGAAAGAACCTCTCAAAACAAAACTTGAGCATGTTTAAATGTATTAGCTCTATGACCTATCTTAGAATCCTTTTGGAGCTTATTTGCTCAAGTTTTGTATATTTAGAAGATGCTCTTCTTTTGGCTATGTTATGGTATCAAGTTGGTCTTTAATTGACATATAGTGTTAATCTTCAAGAGAATGAGCTTGTTTTAAAACAAATGTCAATGTTTTTCTCAAGTGGTATTCTCATGCAAAATGATCTTTATATGTGGTATCAATTGAAAAATGAGCATTACAAGTGGTATCACTTTAAAATTGATATTTACAAGTTTTATATTTTCTTCAAGTGGTATTATAAGTGATGCTTTTTTAAAACTTTCTACAAGCGGTTTCATAAAAATTCGAAGCTCATTTGGATGTTTTCCTCGTTTAAGCGCTATTAGACTCTCAAAGACTCCTTTCGTGAGTTCACATGCAAATTGAAAAGCCTAATAAAATGAGGAGAGTATTTGAATGTGTTTTAAATATCTTTTTCGTGCTTAACTCAAAATATGGTCTCATTTCCCTTTGGTTTCTTCTTCTTTTGGGTTATATAAAGAAGCTTGCAAAATTCTTAAATCTTATTGAAAATTCTTAATATTTACGAGTGATATTTTTTTAAAAAAGGAATTTTTTGTAAACTTCAATTGGTCATATGCATTTATTTCAAACCTTTTTATAACCTAATTCAGATGTTTTTCTTGCCAACCTCTCTATTCTTCAAAGTGGTATTTTTTGCCAAGCTCTTTACTAAAAAATGTCTCCTTTTTGGATTCATTTTCTAGTTTTTGGTGTTTAATGCCAAAAGAGGGAGAATTTGTGGGAGCTTAATATCTCATTTGGTTAAGGGGGAGAATTTATTGGTTGTTTGGGGTATTTGATTGCAAAGGAAAATTTATTTGGATATTTTGTGCATGTCTTGAGGAGAAGCATATTTATTCATTCTAAAAATATCTCATATGCATTCTCAATTATTAATGCTTAAATTGCTCAAAGGTATGCTTACATATTCGAATGGATTAAATTATCTCAATGTGATGATTTTAATCCAAATGTGGTTATTAAGTTTGGATTTGTCATCAATTACCAAAAAATGGGAGATTGAAAGTTCAAGCTCCATTAGTTTGATTTTGGTGTTAATGACAAATCTAATATTGAGACTAACTCTTTACTCCGAACTCTAATTTAAGTGGTCTTAGACTCTATACGAAGCTTATCAAGAGGGCTACAACCACTCCAGCTGCACACCACTTTTTACATTACCCAGAAGTGTCTTCTCTGCCGGTGATCAGACGTCTAGCTTCTGCAACCTCTCCTCCATCCTGGTTCACGCCCTCTATTGATCACATCATCTAGACGTAGAGCTTCTGCACCATTTTCGACCGCCACCTTAGTGTCCTCCGTTTGCATTCCTGCCCAAAGTCTGAAGATAAGTGCACGCATAGCAAATTATCCCAGCAGGAAATCTGATCCTTTTCTTTTTCAAAACAAGCTCTATTTCTCAATTTTCAGACTGCCCGACACACATGAATAGCGCATCCTCCTAGCACATACTTTCTACCCAACATCACATATTTGAGAAAAGAAGTTAGCCTACAGTTTACTCGAAACAGATTACCCTCTAACCCCCAAACAAATCTGGCTGCTACACATTCGAAGAACAGATGAGAAATTGATTCAATTTCATTGCAGAAAATACAAAGCAACATCACTTTTCCATTTTCTTTTCAGAAGCACATCTTTTGTCAAAATGGCGTTTTGCCAGGCCAACCACAGGAATATTTTCACCTTGATAGGGATTTTTGCCCTCCACAAAATATTGAAAGATTTTTCAGGTAAATCAGAATGCAAATATTTATAAACATAATTCACAGAGAAAACCCCTAAACTATTCCAGCTCCGTTTTGATTTATCCTCACCTTCCTCTAGAGCAACAGTCATTAACCTATTTCTCAATTCATTTAGATTACTAACTAAGTCTTCATTTAACCATCTCCTAAAAGAGAGAGACCAACCATTTGCAGCGGCCTGGTTCACTGTCAAGTGTTGATTATTAGCAATCGAGTAAAGCTCACGGTATTTAACCCTAAAAGGTAAAGTGCCACACAAGCAGTCCTCCCAGAAAATAGTCTTTTTCGCATTATCCACCACCATTTTCATCCCTCTTAAGATAAATGTCTTTAACCTCAATCAAGTCAGCCCAACAAGGAAAATTAGTTTGTTTGTGAGTGAGGTGAGAAATGCATTGATCACCAAGAATACTTGCTTTTCACCACCAATTGCCATAAACCATTTTCGTTCTCAAGCTTCCACAACCATTTGCAAAGCAAATAATCTAGCTTATATAAATTTTGTATTCCTAAACCTCCGTTTTGTTTTGGTCGACAAATTGTCCCATTTCATTAAATGATATTTCTTTTTTACACTCCCCTCTTGCCAAAAGAAAGTTACCCTAGTTTTATCCATTTTGTAAATTACAGTTTTGGGAAGGAAATACATTGATATGTGATAGATGGGAATGCTACTAAGACAGAATTAATAAGCACATTTATGCCCCCCAACGACAGAGATCCTCCTTTCCACCCCTTATCATAAGTATTTCCTCCAATTTATCACATGCAGCCTAGAACAACTCACAATTACGCCCGAATATCTCAAAGGCCACTCTCCAATTTGAAAACTAAACATATTAGCATAGTGAATATAATCCTTATTACCCCCTTTGACTATAAGCACTTCACTCTTTTGGAGATTTATTTTTAACCCAGTCATGGCTTCATAAGAATAAAGTAGTAACTTCATGTTAACAGCATTGTCAATATTATCATCCATTAATAGGATTGTGTCATCTGCATATTGCAGAACAAAAATTCCATTTTAGACTAAATGTGGCACCAAGCCTTTGATCAGACCATTACTTTGGACAGTGTGAATCATTTTAGCCAAACTATCAGCATCTAAATTAAAAAGAAAAGGAGACATAGGATCAATCTGTCTCACCCCTTTGTAGCTTTGAAAATAAGGGCCAATTTGGTTATTATCTTTCACACTTAGCGTGCCTTTTTGTACAACACACCTAATCCATCCACACCATCTAGGAAAAAGCCTCTCATCTCAAAACATTTAAACAGGAAATCCCAATTCACCTTATCATATGCTTTTTCAAAATCTAAATTCAACACTATGCCTTTTTATTTCTATTTTTTTGTCTCATGAATTATTTCATGAAGAACTAAAACCACATCCATAATATTTCTTTCTTTGATAAAAGCATTTTAACAAGAACAGATCAAAAAAATGCTTGAAGTTTTCCGATCTCAAGGTCAAAGCCTTCATGATTATTTTGAAACACACATTTAAAGGGCAAATAGGCCTGAACTGTTGTATGTTTTCAGCCTCTTTTGTTTTAGGAAGAAGTATGGTCAGTCTACTTATATCAAGATTCCCCTCATAGAAATCATGAAATAAGTTCATTAAGTCATCCTTGATTATACTCTAGCATTTTTTATAAAATTCAATTGGTATGCAATCAGGACCATGGGCTTTGTTACTTTCTATCTCAAAAACAGCCTTTTTTTTTACTTCTTCTTCCTTAAAAGGCCTACAAATTCATTCGTTACCTTCTTCATTCATTTTTCCATCTTGAGACCACAAGCTGTCATCAAAGAAGAATAAGGTGCCCCACAGCAGGCCCAAACAAGTTCTTATAGTAAGCAGGAGCATGTTGTAATAAGTTATCATCTCCTTCTATTATTTCTTTCTCATTTTTAAGATAGAAAATAGTGTTTTTCATTTTTCTACCATTAGCAACTGTATGAAAATATTCAATATTGAGAGGTGCTCCTATACTTTTCTTTTTTACAGTTGCACAAATATTAAAGCATAAATGAAAGGTAGATGGTGATTACTTACTCCTTCACTTGATTTAAGATTTGTGCAACTTGTATTGGGAGGGAAAACATTAAAGCACTGCCCACCACGTCCCATTTGACCTCTCAAACTCAAACCACTACAATTCATCCTCAGAATATATATCCATCAATTCTTTCTGAATTTGAGCTCTTTTAGCCATCTGGATAGAGGAAAGAATAATAAATTCCTCCTCACTCTCCAGGGCCATCAGCTCCTCATTTAGAGCTTTCTTCTTTTGCTTACTTCCCCCACATTGTTAATTCCCCAACCTTTAAAGTTCTTTTTTTTTACCTTTTTACGTTTCATAGTTATTACATCTACAGAATTTCTCTCCCATAATTGGTTCCTTCCATAATTTCTCAAATTTCTTTCCATAAAGTCAGGATGTTGCAACCAATGCAACTCAAATATGAAAGCTCTTGGGACATGTCTAACATTAGTAGGGACCGAAATAATTAAAGGATTGTGGTTACACATGTACCTGGGTAGTTTTTGGACTCTTGCCAAAGGAAATAACAATCCGGTTCTTATTCACCAAAATTCTATCCAACTTTTCCAGTGTTGGATCATCATTTATTGGACCACGTGTATAAGGCCCCAGACATTTTGATTTCTCTCATCCCATATGTGTTTATAACTGAGTTAAACAAATCAATTTTTCTACTGGTAGTAAACTTTTTGTTTTTCTCAGAACAAAATCTTAAAATGTTGAAGTCCCCTCCCACCAAGAGAGGTTCAGACTGAGCATTGCAGATTTGTGCAAATTCCATCAGAAAATCCTCCTTATTTTCATCCTGGGGTGCCCCCTAAACAATAGCCAGCAACCAATGCTTGTGTGGTCCGAAATGGAGTAGTTAGCACTTAGCAGCCCATTCTTTTACACTGTTCACCTACAGAGATGAAAATATTTGTATCAGGCTGATTAAACTTCGTTTCAGTCGCTTCCATTCCTTCGTCGCCCACCATCTCTTTTACAGTGGTGCATTAAAAAGAACTTTTTTACAGTGGTGTGTTCATGGTCGCTTTCAGAGTTGTAATGCGTCAGTGTAACGTGTCAAGCATGGCTTACTTTCGTGAAAAGAAAGCTTCAGTGTTTCGTCACGCAGGTAATAGCCCGTGTAGGGTTCTTCTACTTCACTATCAATCTTGATGACAGGTGCTAATCTTTTAACCCTTTCTAACTCGTTCTGTAGGACTCGGTTTCACTACGAAATCCAACACAGAACCTGACCAAGCATACACAAGAACTGATAAGTTATGTTGGAAATATTAGGAATTTTCTCAATATTTTAATCCACAGAATTATGTAAATCATGATTAAACGATAACGCAATTCTAGTTCAAAGCCAAAGGTACTAGATAACAAATTATCTATCTCATACGCAAAGACTAATGAACAACAAAGCAACATGATTAAAACACGGTATAAGTTAATATACCCTTGAGCCGGTGCCACCATAGGCACAGGCGCAGGCAGAACATTTTCGTTCGCCATGACGGTCGGAGTAGACGATCACAAGTTGTCGCAGTGAAACCTTGGTGCAGTGGAGAGATCGATGCAGTCGAACGTTGGTGCAGCGCAGATGCGTTTCCAGAAACACCGACACACTCGAGCAGTCGCGTGGTACGCTCTCCAAAAACTTTATCGGCCTTTTATCTCGAGCAAGATCTCAAGAAGAACGAGGTTCCGGAGGCCTGCTATCTCCGCTACTTGTGCGCGCAAGAAAACGGAGTTGGAAATGCAAAAGACAACAACAACTACAATGGATGGATGGAGTATTGTGGGAGAGTTCTGCAGGTGAAGAAAAGCACAGCCGTTGCTCTCCTTATATAGCCTCGCGACATACAACGGGCAGGACAACCATTACCAGCCATCAACTCATGTAACCGTTACCAGTAACCGACGATCATTATGAGCCAGCCATCAACTACGTCCGTTACAGGTAACTGACGGCAGTTACTGGTCACATTGATCACTGCGGTTACTGGTCATATTGATCACTGCAGTTACGGCAAAAACAAACCGCTCCGCCCATCACATCACGTCCGGACTGGCTTGCGCCGCGCACGTGCACGTCTCGACTCGCACACGCCACGCCACTCCACGGCTCGGCTCGGCGCACGCGCGCGTGTGGCACAGCCTTTACCCTTTTCCACCTTGCTAATTGAGAGACACACAACTCAACTATTTAAGTTGGTCAAACCTTCTCTCAATTACCCATATGGTACTAAACCAATTTCATGACTCCTAGTATTTAATGGGACTTTTGGAATTTCTATTAAATTAATTATGGGCCATCCCATAATAATCTAACAATCCCCACCAAATTTCAAAGGCACATTTGAAATACTCTCAGTTCCAATGTAGTTTGATATACCAGTGTTTTGATGGAGACTGTTAAGTTGAACTTCCATCTAGAACAATGGTTATACTCATCCACAACTGAACAATGGACTATGCCTTGAATTGACAGTTTTGTGCGAAAAAGTTTTACCAAAGTCCTTTACTGATACTAGGCTGCTAAATGCATCCCCTCGATTTGGAGCTTATAAGTCATACTCCTTGGCCTTTCATGAGCCTCTAGAGATCACCCAATCTCATAGACTGTGACTAGCAGTCAAACTCATATAGGTGTATTCCTCATAAGATGTTCTGTAGGACAACATCTCTACTTATCAAAGCCACTCGGAATACATTAAGGTATAACCAACCTGCCATACAGAATAGGAGAGTTATTGCATCTCAAACGGAGTGGGCTAAGTATGTAGTACTCTCCTCTCACCACCATCACTAGCTTGTCTCAACATCCTAATTCACGGGATCTCCGATCAAATAGGATGAGTTACCACTAAGACATGACTTTATGTGGGTTTCAAACCCATCTCCCTCGATGCTTCATCTATCACATTCCGTGATAGTCCCTTTGTAAAAGGATCTGCCAAGTTTTTAGCCGTCTGAACATAGTCCAATGCTATAACTCCGAGTTTCTCATTTTCTGACAGACTTCAACCGCCTCTTAACGTGCCTTGATGACTTCATGTTATCCTTAGAATCGTTTCACCTTGACAATCACCGTCGATTGTCACAGTTCAAAAGAATAGCGAGTAATCTGGTTTCTCAACCACCGTAAGTCCTTCACAAGTTCACGCAGCCAATCGGCTTCCACGAGGCGGTATCTAATGCCGTGAGTTCGCTTCCATTGTAGACCTCGTTAAGATGGTGCGCTTGCAAGACTTCAGAAATGACTCCACCACCCAATATGAACACATATCCACTTGTGGCTTTTATTTCATCAGCATCGATATCCAGTTTGAATCACTATAACCCTCTAGTACCCTAGGGTACCCGGTGTAGTGAATTCCATAACTTGATGTCCCTTTTAGATAGCGCATTACTCTCTCAAGAGCATGTCAATGATCATCTCCCGGGTTTGAAATAAACCGGCTTAGTTTGCTCATAGCAAACGAGATATCAGGCCTCGTTGCACTAGCTAAATACATCAGTGAACCAATGATTTGGGAATATCTCAATTGATCCTTTGCTATACGTTGGTTCTTTCGTAATAGCACACTTGGATCATACGGCGTTGGAGCAGGTTTGCAATCGCTATAGCCAAAGCTACAATGGATGGATGGAGTATTGTGGGAGAGTTCTGCAGGTGAAGAAAAGCACAGCCGTTGCTCTCCTTATATAGCCTCGCGACATGCAACGGGCAGGACAGCCATAACCAGCCATCAACTCATGTAACCGTTACCAGTAACCGACGATCATTATGAGCCAGCCATCAACTACGTCCGTGTACGAGTGGCGGCAAGCGATCGATCACATTGATCACTGCGGTTACTAGTCATATTGATCACTGCAGTTACGGCAAAAACAAACCACTCAAGGGTATATTAACTTATACCGTGTTTTAATCATGTTGCTTTGTTGTTCATTAGTCTTTGCGTATGAGATAGATAATTTGTTATCTAGTACCTTTGGCTTTGAACTAGAATTGCGTCATCGTTTAATCATGATTTACATAATTCTGTGGATTAAAATATTGAGAAAATTCCTAATATTTCCAACAATCCAAAAACCTTATTCTAGGAATTTTACAACTACTGGTTTTGCTGCCGCACTTAAGCCAACTGTATTTGACGGCGCAAATTACAAGCGTTGGCGCGCCAAGATGAGCCCAGGAGAGTGCCTTCACGGCTGCGGATAACTTGTTTAGAGGCGCCGTGATTAGTGTTTTGGAGAAAATCTTGTTGATGTGTATATGATTTTGCCTAGTGGTAAAGAAATGTGGGACTGGCCTGCGCATCACGTTCGGACTGGCCTGCGTCGCGCACGGGCACGTCTTGACTCGCACACGCCACGGCTCGGCTCGGCTCGGCGCGCGTGTTGGCGTTTCGAGCACCGGCAAGTAAATTTGTAAGTCTAAGGGGTCGCGCGTTCCACTCCCTGAATGGTTAGACTCAGAAGTCCAAGATGTATACTGGTTCGGGCCGAAGATCCCTACTCTAGTTCGTGTGGTGGTGTTGTATTCTCTTGAAGATGATGATCGCACAAAGTTTACAAGCGAGTGCCAATGACTTAGCGAGATGGGTTTGATGACGCCTCTCCTCCTTTCTAAGGAGTTCCGCCTCCTTTTATACGAAAGGAAGGGGAGTTACATCGAGAATTGGGAGAGGGCGAGACGACCTACCCTAGGAGCTTTGTCCTTCGCTCACCGACCGATCATCGCCGCCTTGCCCATGCTGGTCGGTAGCTTAGTCGGTCGAGGCGATTAGGTATTTCTCCGGAAACGGCGACCGCCTCTACGAACCTTACGGTGTTGACGTTGTCGCTACCGACGTGGTCTTTGCCTCGGAGAGGCGTGTCTTCGCATCAGATATCACGACCGGTGATGGGATGGGAGCATGACTTGGTCGATCATTTAAACCCTCCGGGAAGGAGCCACCGCCTTGTATAGTCACTTTGATTGACCCGTTCAGGGGTGCGTGGCGGTTGTCCGGTAGAGGCTTCGACACGCTGCCCTGGCAGGGTGGTCTTGGCACGACGGAGTCGGGATTCCGACCGCTGCGGTCGGGAGCCCTGCTTGGTTGGAGCCGGGGCCGCCTCACGAGGAGGTCGGAGCTTAGCTCGATCGGAGACATTCCCTTGGTCGGTCGGGAAGGAAGTCCCGTGTGGCTTTGCAGTGCTTTGGTCGGAGGGTCGAAGCGGTCTGCTGGGCTTGAGTGTGCTTGAGGTCACTGGTGGTCACCTTGGGCCGTTAGGGTACCCTCGTTATAAGTATTCACGGTACAGCAGCGTGTGCACTGACCTTTACCCTTTTCCACCTTGCTAATTGAGAGATACACAACTCAACTATTTAAATTGGTCAAACCTTCTCTCAATTACTCATATGGTACTAAACTAATTTCATGACTCCTAGTATTTAATGGGCCTTTTGAAATTTCTATTAAATTAATTATGGGCTATCCCATAATAATCTAACAAGTTAGCCATGTCTTTCAATTCCATTTGGAACCATTCATGCATGTGCGACAGGTGTACGGGACAAAAGGCCATTACAAGACTAACATCACCACATGCGAGTCGAAAGACTGGTATTGTACTGATCTCAATTTGTGTGATCGATGAAGATCAGGGATTATTATTATACCAGAATGAGATCGTTGTTTGTTGATGGAGCATTCGTATGTGACATCCCAAGTGACCATCCAAAAGGGTCCAAATTTCAGCCATGGAGTTATCGTTAACGTACAAGTACAGTCAAGGATTCGATGCAAATAATTAATTAGGTTGATCACTGAATGAAAGGCAGCCCCATCCCATGTGAAATGGAGGAAAACTCTCGGTTTGAGATGGAGTGTGGTCATGGAATGGTAATGTCCTTCCTTGCTTGACCATGCTTTCACATGCCGTTATCATTGAGTCCATTGATTTCGCGTCAAATGGTATCTTCTAGCACCATGACGTTGTCATTTGACCAAATTGACCTAAATCCTTCCGTATAGTGGGCAGAAAGCTGGGTTTGGTATCTTTCATTTCCTCATTTTCGACCAAGGAGCCACATGACCGTGGAGTGTCACCAAGAGAATGCCCTTGTTTACGGCTAGTTAGCAAGGCATCGCAATCTGGCCGGCGCGGCTATTTGCTTGTCAGACGGGAGACTCCAGCCAGGGTGCACCAGAGCGACAAGAAAAGGTTTCATGGAAAGATGGAAAAGGGCGAGCACCATATATCAGGACGACACCAGGCGGAGAGAAAGAACCGAAAGTCGCTAGCCGCGCTTAATGGGCGAAATTCTTCGCGGTGGCAGAGACGTGCGCTAGAACGCTTCTCTTCAAATCGATGTGCACGAAAACTTTGACCTAGAAAAACCATAGCGAGAGAGGGAGAGCATGACGCTGTGACCGGAGAGAGGGCCGAACAATCAAAGCTTTAACGTGTTCAGCGTTGACGTTTGGACGCCGCACTCCAGCCACAGCGGCTGCTGCACGCCTGTACGTGTTGCGTTGTGCCAACTCTTGTGCTAGCGCTCGGCCCTCAAAAATCGCCTAAAACGCAACGAAAAAGCCTCCCCCGCGTTCAGTCATTACCGCGCGCCTCCACACGTCGTCACTCGGATCGGACGTGACCTCTGGATTCCCTCCGCGGCCTTGACACCGCTGTGCCTGTTCCTCGCGCTCCGGCCCCACCCAGTGCGTCACGCGACGAGACGAGGCGCCGACCGAGCCAAGCCAACTCGTCCAGAAACCAGACGCACCGCGTGGCCGGCCAGTCATATTCCCCAACCCGTCCAGAAACCACCCAGCACCCACCCGCAGGCGCGGGCGCGGCGTGCGTGCCCAGTCAGTCCTCAGCCCCACCGATCCGATCGGCAAATCCCCAGCAGTTCCCCACAGATCCCGACGGACCCCGCGAGCCATGGCCGAGTGCCGCAGCCTCATCGAGTTCCTCCGCGCGTTCGAGCACCACCGCAGGGCCGCGGACTCCTCCGCGTGCTCCCGATCCAAGCGCGCCTCGTCGCCGCCCAGGCCCCTCACCGCCTTCTGCGACCACTCGCCGATGGCCGCGGTTGACGCGCTCGTGCTCCTCGCCGCCCTCGCCGCGCTGGGGTTCCTCGTGATCCCGTACGTGAAGCTGCTGCTGGTCGAGATGGGCGCGCTGCTCCACCCGGCCGCGTCCTGCCTCTCGGCGGCCGCCTTCGCGGGCGCCGCGGTGGCCGTGGCGGCGGCGGTGCTCGCGTGGGAGCTCGTGGGCCACCACGCGCGCAAGTGCGGGAAGCCGCGCTGCAGGGGCTCAAGAAGGCCGTCGAGTTCGACATCCAGCTCGAGACGGAGGAGTGCGTGCGCGGCCGCCCCGCGCCCGCGGCGCGATCGGCGCTGCTTGCGACCGCGGGGCGCGCCCGTGGAGCTCGGCGACGCGCACCGGGAGCTCGAGGCCGAGCTCCGCAAGATGGCGCCGCCCAACGGCCGCACCGTGCTCATCTTTCGCTCGCCCTGCGGCTGCCCCAAGGGCCGCATGGAGGTCTGGGGCTCAAAGAAGGTGCGCCGGATCAAGAAGTAGATGGGAGAAGGATCAGATGGTTACTAGTTCCATGTTGTTCCTTCCTAGTAATAAGTACTAGCTAAAATATAAATTGCGCCCTTGGTAATAAGAATAGGGAGAGGAAATAAAGGGATTATAGAAATAGTTATATCAGATGATAGACTATAGACTATGTGTTATGATTCAGGGGGATGGTTGGACATAAATATATATCGTTACTTGTTCATTCGCTGGTTTTTCATGATATTCTGGATAAATATTCGAAGTATAGGTACTGTCTTGTTGGATACCATGTTGCTTTTCTTTTTGGCTGACTTTTTGAATGCCTGATTTATCTCATTTGGTCAACTGTTGTTGGATCGTAAGTTCCTTTGACGCTGCTGGGTTTGCGTCTGCTACTCAAAACTTCTAGCTGACAGTAGTGCATAGTTTTTCTTGTTATTTATGGAATGTTTTGCTGTTGAGTGTTTGGGTAAAGTTTTAGATTCTTGATGCCATCGATGACAACTGCTCTTTCATTGGCATTGAGGTGAAGTATAGGTTGAAAATGGAGATTGCGAAGTTCTTGTAGGTTTTGGACTTTTTCTACTGCGAGTACCGTGAAATATATGACATGTGATCCTTTGGATCGTAGTTTGGCAATCCAGCATACTTGTTAAATTTAAGATGGATGTTTTTAAATTCAATTGAACTTTACGCGGGTCAAGCAATAGAGTGGCTCCGGCTATTTTATTGTTTCAGTGGAGACTGAAAAAATCAATCGCCTAACTGAAACTTAAAATAAGCAAATTTTCCTTGAAACAAAGCTTTAAAATAAATATCCATATGATTACAAATTCAGATATCCATGGTTGAACTTTGGATGAATTCACATAAAACTGTCGAGAGTGTACATAAGTGGAATGCAGTTGTTTTCCAGAAGAGCGCTGAAAGTGCTGTTTTTCTTTCTCGTGCCTAAATAGTTAATGTTTGAATTGTTAGCATATGCGCTGCAATGCATGGTTAGTTTTCTTTTGTTATGTGATAAGCTGATCCAATATATCTTGATTATGATTATGACAGTGCAGTTCTGGAATTTCTGTGGCGAAATGATCTCCATTCTTTCTTCTATGACATGATTTTGTCATATTGACCAGGGTTTTTATCATCCTTAGGAGGTATCAAAATATACATTAAACTAGTACTAAGATTTACCAGAAGTTTAAAGGGTGGAGGTACCAAGAGGTACAAGAGTTTAAGAATAATTTGGTGGTACCTCTTAAGGATGGTAAAAACTCTAATTGACCATGTATAGTGCTGCAATCCTTGTAACTAGGTCGTACTAATCATATTTCATATTTTCCCATCCCACCTTAAATAAAAAGACACACACATTTCTTGGGTTATTTCTCTCTTCTTTTATCTAGCTAACTTTACATTATTATTTCTTTCTCTGAAAAATGATTATGTACCATAGTGCACCTCTTTCAACATGTCAGTCCATTGCCTCATGTTAGACTAACATTTTATTTCTTTGTATGCTTTCCTTTCATATTTTCCTTGTTTGTTTGTTTGGACTTTAAGTCGCTCCAGTTTCATAAATAGGGTAACAGACCTTAGGGACATAACTAAAGACATACCTTTTATGGACTATGATAATTCTAAGTTGTAACTGTACATTTTTTTGTTAAGGAGGAAACAATACACCCTCCAGCCTCTACTTCCATCAGGAAGCAGAAAGCCAAAGTTCAACAATCCATTTTCATTTTTTTTTTAACGAAAACTAGGAGAGCTGCCTTCATTGCATTAAGTTAGAAAATACAGGGTACAAAGAGAAAAGAAAAGGCAAAAACTGTACAAAAAGGAATGGAACTAGTTATGGACTAGCCTATGGATGCGTTTTGCTCCAGCTTGCCCCCAAAGCTTGATTGTTTCTTGAACTTCGCTGATGATGGCGGTGGCCGTTTTTTCTTGCTGTTAAAAAATCCTTTAATTTCTTCCTCTTCAAATCTCCCAGATTATTGCCATGACCATTGTCATGTTTGCGCATGGTTAATTTTTATTTGGCTTTCATTTCTACGAACAAACTGCTGGTGCACAACACTTCCTGGGCTTCTGCACTCTTATGAAAAAACTCTCATTTTACAGAGTAATCTTCTAGTAAAAGCGATACAAATGTTCATAGGAAATCGTTTTGAGTTCATTTTTGTTCTACCTTGATAATATTGTATGTTTTCAGCTCTAGCTGAAGTATTCAAGTTGAAATGCTTTTGTCCTTGAATAGCATTACTGATCCTGTGGGTGTCAAATCAAGATTCAACCCAAAACATTGGAGTTAAAATATTTTCGATTGGTTACTGCTGGATGTTCTACTGCTTGTTTATTATGGTTTGGTCCTTAGAGAGAAAGCTCCCGTGCATGAATTTCTTTGCATTTTTCTGACAGAGAACTGCGGCGGCGGCGGCCGCTGCCTCCACAATTCTTTTAAGCTCTAACATATCGGGTTTAATGTCAATATCAGTACTGCTTTTAGTACGAAGTTTGTTGTATGCAGTCTTTCGCATTGTGCAGATGAGACATCCTATTCTAAGTCGGGCTTCTGTTCACGGAAAACTGATACGTCTGATCATGAGCCCAACTTGTGCAAAATAATGAGCTATCATGGTATGCTTTTGGTCCTCCATGATTATGTAGTTTGTGGTGCTCCATGAATTTTTCAATGGCAATCAGGCAGCTATTCATTGAACTATGAATAAACTGGATTTGCTTTGTCCCCAGGTTATGGATACTTGAATTTTCCTTTATTTATATACTTGTGTTGCTAAATATGGACCAGATACTGCGAGACCACATGCGAAATTTTTAATTTTGCATCTTCCAGGTTTGTGGAATCCTAATTTTGTATCCGAAGGATCAATTGTGCTTGCTTAGAACTGCTTGGATTGGAGGTATTCCCCTTTGGCCCCTATGCGGTAGATGCCGCTGTACTTGTTGCCGTAAAGTTTTTAGAACTAGATTTTTGTATATATCATCTCACTGCACTACTGCAGCATTGTCGAAGGCTAGATCTCGATAATAAATTTATGATTACGGTACCTTCGATTTAGCAAAGCTAAGCACGAAGATAGCGGCACACGATGTATACAGGTTCATGCCTCTGGAAGGAGTAAAAGCCTATGTCCTGTGCGGATGATGTATATATTAGTGTATCAAGTACAGAATAGATTGTTTAACCCTAATTACAATGAAGATTGGATCTAGACAATGGTTAAACTATGGCTGGAGGTTGACGAAGCATAGTTCGTCGGCTCCTGGTTGCTCTGCGTCTTCTGAAAGCTCTAAAAAGTATTATCTTCTTCTCTGGTATGGAAGTCTTGCCTTGAGAATACCTATCACCGGCCTTATATAGTCAGGGTAGTCCAGCCTCAGATTGAGTTGTAGTCGGTTTGGGATACCAGATCGTAGCCGACGAGGAGTCCATCGTCGCGTGATCTTTACAGCATATTCAAACTTTTCTGGATACTAGGCGTATTCGAGTCGGTTTCCTCGTAACGGAAAAGTGATCGAGTTCTTGCTAGTATGGAAATATCCTTTTCGTGTATATCTTATCCTATAGAATCGGATCCGTGATATCCGGAGTTTCTAGATGCTTACTTGAGCATATATGGTATAGTCTTCATATTTTTTGTACGCACTTATACCCTATATTTAAATATTGGATAAGCATGTTAGAAGATCATAAGATGGTTGAGAATTTTCAGGCTTTATCACATAGTCTTGAGTGATGTCTCTTTTGCTGTTCATTTTAGCTGCAGCAGCTCTGATAGAGCATCTGTTCGTAGGAAATAAGGTACCTCTGTCATTACCTAGTGCTTTCGGATTTCGGCTGTCTTCCCTACTCCATTTTCAGATTAAACTTGTACTTAGGTGTAAGTGTAATTATGTTTTAATCTATATGCAATTCTCCCATGTTCCACATCTGATTGTCGCAGGCGCAGTTACCTTGCCACCTGCTGAAAACTTGCCTGGTGTTTAATCTTACAGGTCCGAGAGATGTGATTTGTGATCTCCGTTGAAGAGCCACGCTTCGGCTTATGAAGCTGTAGCCCTCAGCTAGTCTAGCCCGATAGACCAGTCGTGTCTCCTGTGTGTATCTCACGACCTGGTCTGGTTAATTTCAGAACTTCAGATGTGCAAAAGCTGTTTATTCCAGAATTTCAGATGTCAGATAGGATAGAACCGAGAGCGGGAAGGTGAGAGGGCCTAATTCACCAGCCCAGACGAGCAAACGGGTCAGCTGTTTTAAGGCCCAAGCCCTCTGTTTGGGTATTCACCTGCAGTTGCAGCCTCGCAGTCGCAGTACCAGTCACTACACTGCACTACTGTAGTACACTGTGTGGTACGAGTGTAGCACTGCCGTGCTGTACTGGTCTGTGACGCTGCTGCCTCTGGTAAAGAAGGCGATCACATGCGGGCCGTGAGATCCGTCGAACTGTATCGCGCCGGAAGTCGCTGATTGGCCTGGCTGCGCCTGCTCTGCTGCCGCCGGCTGGTCCTAACGACGATATAGTGATACCGCGAGCGTACTGCAGTGCAAACCACCGACCTGCCGCTGATCCGACCATAGGAAAGGGTAACGGTAGTACTGGTTGTAGTTGAAAGTTTGAACAACTGACTGAGCCATCTACCGCACTTGGAAGTTGAGTGGTGACGAGCTGGCACTCGGGAGATTGATGATTTGCTTTGTTTGTCTGGATGCCGTATATACATACGAGATAAATAATTAATGGTAAAAGAAAAACGGTATAAATTATCCATTTTTCTCTCTATAGAGATAGGGGGAGAGAGGAGGATCTAGATGGACGGCCTACGCACTATCATTCAGTACATATTTGAAAATGAGTATGTATACGGGTTTGAACTTGTTATTCTTGTATAAATTTGAACGCACTAAGGGAATTGCTGTGATTAGATTGTGCTTTCAGAATAGTAGCCTCGAAGCAGCTCATGACTGGTGAGTGCAACAACATATTTTTAGATGACTCGTGAGCATGGAGTTCATTTCGAGTCGAGGTCTCTCTTTTTCTGTTTTTCTCGCTCTTTTCCTTGTATTGCATATGGTGTTTCTAGCAGGTATTTCCGCCTCGTGAGCACAACGGCACTTTTTTAGATCACTCGTAAGCAGGGGCTTCCGGCCCGAGGCCTCGGGTCCAAGCCATTGCAGACCAAATTTCACGTATTTATATGGATCAGACTATTATAAATTTATATGGATTTTGTTGTCAGGCCTCGAGTTCAGACTCAGATGGTTCGAGATCTAGCTCCGCCTCTGCTCGCAAGCAATGGAGTTCACTTTGTTGGGATACCACGTGGCCCAATGAAAAGCCCACGTTGGTCCCTTAGCCGAAACCCTAAATGAGCACTATATAAGGAGGAGGGGGGTCCCCCTATGTAAAAGTATTCAGAAAGCAATAAAGAATTCCATCGTCGCTCCCCATATACCTGTGTCTCTCTCTCTGTTCTCCACTTTAGATATGTTCGGGAACCCCGGACTATTCGATAGCGAGGTTCCTTAACACGTTATCAGCACGAAGCTCTACCGGATATCAGAATTGAAAAGGTGAGAAGAGGTGGGATTTCAGCGATTGAATCAAAACGCTTGTCGTTTCTATGCATGCATCTATCCTACGCATCTTGTATCGTTTTCGCCACGCGGGCACGGCCACATGGCGATCGCTCGGGCTACTAGCACGGTTACAAGACACGGTTTTACCGCTCATCACGAAAAAAAACACATGCGGCTCGGTTCGCGTGCGCGTCGGCTTGAAGCCCGACCACCCGCCACCGTCGGCCTCCGCCGCTCGCGCACCGCCGCCCGGCTCGACTCGGCATCGCAGTGCCATCGACGGCTCGGTCTCGCGTGCGCCCGGCCGCGACGCGCGCGCGACGGCCTCGGTTTCACCGCCAAAGACGGCCAAGAAGAGGCGCGGCGGCGCCAGACGACGCCGGCGCGCCAGACGGCACTCGAAGCGACGCCACACGGCCGCCGACGTGGTCGTGTCCGGCCATCATGCTCGTAGCCTCCTCGCCGACGCCGCGCGCTGGCACCGCCACCGCCGCCTCGGCCGGCGCTAGCCGCACGGCGGCACCGACACCTCCTCGGCCTCCGGCGCCGCCCGCCCCGCTTTGGCCCCGGCTTGCGCCATCCGGCCGTTGTTCGACCGGCGCCACTCGCCCATGGCGCGCGCTCGCGCCGCAGCCGCCACCGCTCAGTTCGAGGCGTCTTGCCGTAAGACGCAGCCGCCGCCGCGCCGCACGCGCCGCAGCCGCGATCGCCGCAGCCTCGGGCTCGGTTCTTCCGTCGCCACCGACGCGCCGGAGAAGAGGAAGGCGCGGGGCGTGGGTCGGGCCGGAGAAGAGAAAGGCGCGGGGCGTGGGAGAGCCGGCGGGCTGCGCAGACGGACGAGCGGCGCGAGAGGAAAAGAAAGGGCATCGCGAAAAGAAAAAAAAATATCAGAGGCTGTGGCGGCTAGGGGTGGGAACCCTAGCCGCTGAAGCTTTATGGGCCGGGAAGGCCCAGTTGGCCGCTCGGTCGGGAAAGGAAAAGAAAAGGAAAAGGAAAAGAAAAGAAAAGAAAGAAGAAGGAAGAAAAGAAAAGGGAAAATTACTAGAAAATTTCGAAAAATAGCAAAAAAAATGAAAATTTGCCAGAAAATTCAGAAGATTATTTGGCTCTGTTTTTAATTTTTTTCTAGCTTTATTTCTCTGTTTTATGTATATGTTTTATGAATTTTGAATTCATTGCTTTATTTATGATTCTGCAATGCATAGCAATTTTTTTTCTGCACTTTATGCTTTTTGCAACCATTTTCTATTAGATTACACGCAGTAATCTAATGTCAGAATTTTGAAATCATGCAGATGTCTGGCATTGTGAATCGTGAGTTTGAAGAACTGGCCCCGCACGATCAGAACTACCTCACTTGGGCATCGGATGTGAAGATCGTTCTTGGGGGCAAGAAGCTCCACGCCGCGATTGGTCTAGGGTCCTCGCAGGACGCAAAACCTACCGCTGAGCAGAACGATCAAACCCTGCATTTTCTCAGGCACCACCTCTCAGCCACTTTGAAGAACGAATACATGGTGAGGAGAGTGCACATGAGCTTTGGACCGCACTTGAGCGGTTGAAAAGCTTAAGTACACCATCTTGCCCCAAGCAGCAAGATTGGGTACGCTTGAGATTTGCAGACTTTAAAAGTGGCGAGTACAATTACGCCTTGCAGTAATTTGTACCAATCTCTCCTATGTGGCAAGAAGATCACCGATGAGGAGAAGATTGAGAAACCCTCTCCACCTTCCACCCAAATGCTATCCAGTGCACGCACTATCGTCAGACGCATACAAGGAGTATAGCGAATCGATTGATGTAATGCAAGTTGGAATCGCAAGACGATGTTCTACGCAAGAACTATGTCTCGCGACCACTGGACGAGGCATCGCACGAAGCCAATGCCAATAGCTACAAGGTGAGAAAGCCCATTCATAGAAAGAAGGGCAATCAGGGTGGAAAAGAGAGGTCTCAGGCCAAAGGAAAGTCCAAAGCCCCAGTGAAGAAGGATGACAAAGAGAAAGCGCACGTAAAGCCGTATGGACAGCAGAACCAAACGTGCTTCAAGTGCGGCACTTGGGGACACTGGTCGAAGATATGTCGGGAATCCAAGGAAGTGATCAACGCATATCAGACTAAGAGGAAGGCAAAAGAAAACGCCCCCACAGAGGCGCACTTCGCTAACATCGGTGATGATGATGCCATGGATGTAGATATCCCACTTGTCTCATCCTCACAGAATAGCCTGGACATCGATGCTGCAGCCAAGCTTATGGCAAATGAAGAGAAAACTTCTGTCGATGACATAGAAGCAGAAGTTAATGCATATTTTACAGATTCTGTTTAATGCATTTTTTAGATTATGGTTGTTAGCATTTTCTTTGAATAATGAATTGTAAGCTCTAGAAGAGCAGACTTCTTTCATGAATAAATATGCAATTTATTCTTTATTCCAGTATTCTTCAAATTTACAAGCAATATTTGGATTCTTTTGCCTCTATCTGATTAGTATTATATTTCTTTTATCTAGAAATCGTGTAGCGCCTAAATGGAAGAGATATGCATTGTTGATAGTGGCACAACAAATACCATCTTAAGAGAGTCTAGATACTTCCAGTCGATCACGAAGAACGCTGGAAAGATTACTACGATCGCAGGAAGCGACTCATATGTAATCGGCTCAGGAAGAGCCACAATTATATTACCTATGGGTACAACTTTGGTAATTGAAGAAGCCCTTTTGTACCTTGAATCAACACGTACTCTCTTAAGCTTTAAAGACATCCGCGCCAATGGTTTTCACGTAGAAACCAATGAAGAAAATGGCAAAGAATATTTGTGCAATGTGAAGCACGCGGTATGTGGAAAAATGATATTAGAAAAATGTCCCTCATATGAATCTGGGTTGTACTACACGAATATTCATGCACCCGAAGTGTATACTTCCTTGAAGACTGTTTTTAGAAGCTCTGAGTTATTTTCTTTATGGTATGGTAGATTAGGTCATCCTGGTCTTAGAATGATGAGAAATATAGTGAACAACTCACAAGGTCATGGCATTAACGTTAAAAAATTTCCCGAATCATGAAGATTTTGTGTGCCCTCCATGTGCCACCGGGAAATTAATAACTAGACCCTCTGTTATGAAAGTGCAAAGTGAAATTCCTGCATTCCTGGAATGCATCTAGGGGGATATTTGCGGCCCGATTCAGCCCTTGTCAGGGCCGTTTCGATACTTTATGGTGCTCATCGATGCGTCCTCGAAATAGTCGTATGTATGCTTATTGTCAACAAGAAACCATGCTTTTGCAAAACTGATCTCGCAGATCATAAGAATTAAGAATGCTTTCCTTGATCATCGCGTGAAGTCCATTAGAATGGACAATGCCGGAGAATTTACTTCAAAGGCATTTGATGATTATTGCACGGCAACAGGATAGCGATTGAGCACTGCACCGCACGTCCATACGCAGAATGGACTAGCTGAAGCACTAATAAAGAGGATTAAATTCATTGCCAGACCGCTTTTGCAGAGTTGTAACTTGCCCAACACTTGTTGGGGATACGCAGTCTTGCACGCAGCAGCTCTTATCAATTTCAGACCGTCGGCCTACAACATCCATTCCCCTATGCAGCTTGTGCATGGGATCATCCCAAAGATCTCCCATCTTAGAAAATTTGGGTGCATGATATATGTACCTATACCACCCTCTCAGCGGACTGCAATGGGCCCTCTCCGCAAGTCTGAGATATACGTTGGTTATGAGAGTGCATCCATAATCAGGTATTTTGAACCCATGACTGGAGACTTGCATACAGCCCGATTCGCTGATTGCATTTTTGACGAGGATCGTTTCCCGTCATTAGGGGGAGAAAATCAACCTTTGGATGAAAAATACCGGAAAATCATATGGCATTCCACTAGGATCCCCGCACATGACCCCCGCACTAATGAAGCAAATCAAGAAGTCCAGAAGATAATTGATTTGCAGAATTTAGCAAATGAACTGCCTGATCATTTTTGTGATCTGAAGGCCGTGGTTAAGTCGCATGTACCCGCAAGGAATGCACCAGAGAAGGTGGAAATACCAAAGAAAATAGAAGGTATCCCTCTGCTGTTGGATGCCTCAAAGAAAAGAACAGAAACCGGCTCCTCAAACCCAAAGTACTGGAGACGTCCGAGAAAATCAAGCGAGAGGACTTACCACAACTAATCACAAAATGCCCCAAGGAAAGAAGGGGAGCCAGTTGAGACACTGCTTTGGAAAGAAGCCAACAGAAAGGCAATTCCGGACTTGAACCTTCCACCGCAGAAGTCACGGAAATAATGTGTGCGCACACATAGGCGATGAAAAGCTAAAGGAACTTGCTCCTGCGATAGGAAATAGCAGAGAAGAGCAAGTAGAAGTGCATGAAGCACCCCATGAAGAAATGGCCATAAACTTTGTAATAACAGGAGAATCTTTGAATAGAGCAACAGCCAACGTTGATGTATACTTCGCAAAGAAGATTGCTTCGATCATTGATCATGATCCCGAGCCTGCATCTCTCGCAGAGTGCAAGAAAAGGCTAGATTGGGAAGAATGGAAAAAGGCAATCACTGCAGAGTTAGTCTCTCTGAACAAGAGAGAGGTGTTTGCTCAGATGTCGCACACATCCCCATATAAACCCCCGTAGGTCATAAATGGGTCTTTGTTCTAAGAGGAATGAAAACAACGAAGTCGTAAGGTACAAGGCAAGACTTGTAGCTCAAGGTTTCACTCAACGTCCCGGAGTTGATTATGAAGAAACCTATTCTCCGGCCATGGGAGGAATTACTTTTAGATATTTGATCTCAATGGCAGTCAACTTGAAGTTGAGAATGAAACTAATGGATGTTGTCACAAAGATATTTGTATGGAAACTTGATTCGAGATATACATGAAAGTACCTAAGGAATTCCTATCCCGAACCAAGACAGAGCAAATAGAAACCTGACTGAGGTGAAATTGGAGAAATCACCGTATGGGTCAAGCGATCAGAAGAATGTGGTACAATCGCTGAGTGACTTTCTCTGCAAGAAAGGCTACACAAACAGCGAAGATTGTCCATGTGTGTTTATACTGTGATCCCGAATGGATTCTCAGATAATCTCCGTCTATGTAGATGACTTGAACATCATTGGGACAGATGAAGAAATTGAAGAAGCATGCTCATACTTGAAGTCTGAGTTTGAAATGAAGGATTTGGGTAAAACCAAGTTTTGTTTAGGCTTGCAGCTTGAGCATGTCCAAGGAGGAATCTTGGTACACCAATCAACCTACACGCAGAAAGTGTTGGAAAGGTTTGGATTTGAAGGTCACTCCAAGCAGACCTAGACCCATACTGACCTAGAGAAGAGGGGGAAGAAGTCCTGGGAGCAGAATTCCCATATCTGAGTGCAGTTGGAGCGCTCATGTACCTTGCAAACAGCACTAAGCCGGACATTGCGTTCGCCGTAAATTTGCTAGCCCGGTACAGTGCAGAACCCACCAAAAGGCATTGGAAAGGGATCAAGGATATCTCCCGTTACCTCCAAGGAAGCAAAGGTCTTGGTTTGTTTTTCAGAAGAAACAATGAATTGAATTTGGTTGGCTACGCCGATGCTGGGTACTTATCAGACCCGCATACTGGCAAGTCCCAAACTGGCTATGTTTTCCTATGTGGAGGAACAGCAATTTCTTGGAAGTCGTCTAAGCAGACTCTTGTCTCGACGTCGACAAACCACTCGAAAATCATCGTTTTATATGAAGCATCTCGTGAATGTGCATGACTCAGAAGAATGGTTCAACACATCTAGAAGTCATGTGGCTTGAACATTGAGCAAACTCCCACGATAATCTATAAAGATAATGCAGCTTGTGTTGCCCAAGCACAGATGGGCTATGTGAAGAGTAATCTCACGAAGCATATCAACCCCAAGTTCTTCTATGCACACGAATTGCATAAGATGAACGAGATCAAAATATTGCATACTAAGTCATGTGAAAATCTTGCAGATTTGTTCACTAAATCACTTCCAGCATCTACCTTTGAAAGGTGCGTAAAAATGATGAGACTTAGAGAAGTGCAGATTTCAGGGGGAGATATATCACATACTCCCACATAAATCTTGAAGATGAATTATGAATACCCAACAAGAATCTCGAAGATTAGCAATTGAAGTTTGGGTGAATTGTACTCTTTTTCCTTAGCAAGTTTTTCATGAAGTTTTCTTGCATAAGTGTCGACGATCGGGACCGTCGACCGCAGAGAAAGAGGGGGAAGGATCGTACGGAGGGCAAGGCCCAGAGCTTCGTTCGTCCGGGAGGCACCCTCGGCGGGCGCACTAAGCAGGGGAACCTGTGCAACCAAACAGGAGACGCAAGGTTTATACTGGTTCGGGCCGAATCCCTACTTCAGTTCGTGTGGTGGCGTTGTATTCTCTTGATCTGGTGATCGCACAAAGTTTAAGCGAGAATGCTAATGGCTTAGCGAGATGAGTTCGATTATGATCTCCTCTCCTACGGGGTTCCCGCCACCTTTATACGAAAGGAAGGAAGGCGAGTTACATCGAGAATTGGGAGAGGGCGAGATGACCTACACTAGGAGCTTCGGTCTTTCGTTCTGGCGACCGATCATCGCCTGCCTTGCCCATGCTTTGGGTTGGTAGCTTAGTCGGTCGGGCGGTTAGGTATTTCCGAAGCGGCGTACGCGCCTCTGCGAACTTTACGAGTGTTGACGTTGCTGCGCCTGACGTGGGTGTTGCCTCGGGAGAGGGCGTGTCTTCGCATCTTGTATGTGACCGGTGATGGGGATGGGAGCATGACTTGGTCATCATTAAACCTTCTAGGAAGGAGCCACCGCCCTTGTATAGTCACCGATTGACCCGTTCGTCGGGTGCGTGGTCGTTGGTTGGTGGAGGCCCGACACACGGCCCTTGGCGGGGTTGTCTTGGATTGGTGAGTCGGGGACCCGTCCCGCTGCGGAGGTGGAGCCCGGCTCGGTCGGGTCGGGGACCCCGTCCCGCTGCGAGAGTCGGGAGCCCGGCTCGGTCGGGTCGGGGACCCCGCCTGTGCGGAGGTTGGGAGCCCGCCGCTGTGTCGGGAAGAGCTCGGAGGGGTTCCCGGTGGCCTCTTGAGACCTTTGGTCGGATCCCGACTGGTAACAATTTGCTTGGCGCCGGGCGGTAGGACCGAGACGCTCTGCACGGGCTTAGGCAGTCCCAGTGCGGAGGAACGGCCACGTGTCAGGGGGACGCGCGCCAAGCTGTCCGATCCCCGACAACCAGCCCCCGAGGCTCAAGAAGCGGTCTGAGACTCTAGGCGCTCTTGAGTCTGAAGTCTTCTTTGAAGAAGGATTCCTCCATCGGGACACATACTTGGACTTCGCCTTTTGTTTTCCCGGACGGGCCCAGGAAGCCCAAGGGCCTCGCGGATGGGGAAGTTGAAGGAATGGGGTCTGTAGGATGCGTGGAGGGACGCGTCAGACGGGGTTTTGAAAGGCCCTCGACGTTTGGCCGCCCGGCCAGCTCTGCTACGCAGCGTCTTTTGAGGTGATGGTGATGTCGGTAGATGAGGCGTCTTTTAAAATCAGGGGGGTCTCATCCTTTAGGATTTCACTTCCGTTTCGTGCTCTTGCCTTCTTCCTCCTCGTCCCTGCGTCAACGCCTTCTAGCCCTTGATTGCGACCCGCTCTCTCCCTCCTTCTTGACCTTGATTCTATGGCGAAGTTTGGGAGAGCACGCCACCGCAGAATCGGATGAGGAGATGGAGTCTTTGGGGCTTCGGACCCGTTCTCTGGCGGCTTCCTTCCGGGAGAAAGTGCGCGACCTCTGGACGATGAGATCGTGAGCACGAGCGTACATGCTCTTTGGGCTGCGGACCCGGAAAGTGACTTCTTGGTGCGGTCCTTGCGCGTCAGGCGAGATCGAGCTCGTGAACTTGGTGCCGAACTCCCTCCTTCTCCTTTCTGTTTCGCACATCTTTGCGAGGGGTTCTTGGGCAGGCTCCCTACCCCCTCGCTTTTCTTCCGGTTTTACTCCTTGTCCCGCACCGCGAAAGACCCCGTCGTCGGGTGCCTCTATTTCCTTTGCGGCAGACTCCTTGCACCTTTCTCCAAATCCCGACCCGGGACTCGCTCGGGCCGTGGACGGAGAAGTGGTTTTATTTAAAGAAGGGCGAGGGAGGCGGGCTTGCTTATAATGGCGTCGCGGTCGAAGGGAAGCGGGAGACCCCTGAGCCTGAGGACTCGGTGGACGGCCAGGAAGTGGCCGCCTTCATCCACACATGCTCCACGCGGGGCCTGAAGGGGCAGACGGTCGTTTACGACTACCTACGGAATCGGGTGCTCCCTCTACGGAGGAGGTTGCACCCTTTCTTTGAAATCACCGGGAGGTACGACGCCACCCGGGAAAGTCACGAGGTAAGTGTCGTCCGATCTCGGATCCTTCGGACCTTGGTCGGGCTTTCTTCTCTCGACGTTTTATTCACGATCTCGCAAAGACCGAGGTCGGCGTGGGTCGCTTCGAGGATGCAGGAGATCTTCGGGAAGGCCGCCAACTCCTTCGACCTCGACGACAACGTCCCCAAGAACATCTTGGGGCGCAGCAGCGAGGTAAAAGCCTTTCACCTTGGTCCTTACTTCGGGCGCTTGGACTCGGATGCTTATTGTGGCGAGCTCGTGTAGGCAACCAAAGAGCTCTGGGGTACGGCCAAGCAGTTGCTACCGTTTCCTGGCCTGACCAGAGGCAAGAGGGGAGGGCAAGAAGCTGGCCTTCGACGCCCCAAAGCAAATCGCCGAGAAGCCCCACGTCGAGTGGGACGACCGTGTCGTGGTGAGTTTAGACCCCCCGAGCTCGGGGGTGCCCGGGCTCGAGCTTGACGCCGCCGGGCCCTTTTCTTTCTTTTTCTTCTGTTTTGGTTCACCCACTAACCCTCGCTTTTGCCAGCAACAAGAGGCGGCCGACCGAGAGAGTTCTGCACGCAATGAGCAATGTGTTCCGAACGAGCTCTCGAGGGGAAGCCCTCCGCCATTGTCGAGGAGAGCCGCGCGGTGCACGGCCTCCGTACATTTTTCGTCATCCCACCCCATCGCGGCGTTCGAGCGTCCGAGGGGTACCGACCTTTCCTGTGGTCCAGGGCGAGGCCGGGGAGGAGGATTATGAGGACGATTACCGCCTCATGGCGTGACCCAGGACACGGCAGATGTCGCTTCGCTGCGTCCCGAGGAGGACGGCAAGCCGCGAGGAGGGTTGGTTGATAGCGCCTCGACCAAGGGCGTCGCGATCGAAGTCTTCTTTGCCAGAGCACCGTGGCGAAGGGGCCGCGATGAGTGGCGTCGTCGTTGCGCCCGGTGGGCGCCCCGGGCGAGTCCTCGAAAGCGGAGGCGAATCGCCCCCGGGGCCGTAAAGAAGGCGAGGTTGCCGCGCGTCCGTTCGGCGCGGTAAGTTCCCCCCGTTTCTTAACTTCATGGTGGTGGGGCCGATCGAGCATCTTTTGATAATTTGCCGTGTGCAGCTCATATGCCGGGGCGGTCGTGGCTCCGGTCCATCGTCCGACCCCGATGCCTTCGCCCGAGGCGCTTTCGGTTGTTGAGCCCGTGATCGAGGGCGGCCAGGGGGTCGTCGAGCCACTTGACGGCCCAGAAGGTCCGGCCGCCATTGCCGTGGCCGGAGCGGATCCCCTTGGTCCTTCGGGGTGCGCCGTTGTCATAGCGGCGGTGGAGGCCGCCGGGGACGCAACTACGGGCGTACTGCCCCGAGATTCTGATGGTGTCGTTGACTTGTCTTTGCTGGAAGACCGGCTAGTGGAGGTAAGATCGATCATGGCGCCAGCTCCTTCTTGCCTCCCCTTTCTTAGTGGTCATGGCGGGTTTTCTCTTTGCCTTCGCAGGGTCTGCGGCTGGTTTCCCGGGGGTACAATATCGCGCGCGAACATGTGCTCGCCTTCCGGCCCTTATGCGGTGCCCTTGAGGCCAATCAGAGGGACATCGCCGAGCTAAAAGCCGCCATGTCGCGCGGTCAAGAGGAAATCTCGTGCCTGAGGGAGGCCCAGGTCCTCGAGCTCGCGCGGGCTGTCGAGGCCGAGCGGGAGCGTGTGGCCCAGGAGATATACACCATAGCGCTCTCCGAAGCCATCAAGGGGGAGCGGAGGAGGGCGGAGGAGACCCTTGCACGGGTCCGTCGAGAGGCGCAGGACGTCTTTGACGAGGACCGCGTGAGCGTGTCGACGGAGATCCAGCGCCTCAAGCTCGAGATCTCCGGCCTTCGCTTCGAGGCAGAAGTCGTGCGGCGAGGGGGGCCCTCCTCCGAGCTCGAGGCCAAAGCGGCCGAGCTCGAGAAGACGGTCGCGGGGTTGGAGACGAGGGCCACCGGAGCAGAAACCAAGGTGGCTGAGGCCGAGGCCAGGAACGCTAGTCTTGGAGAGAATCTGGCGCAGGTGGCTCGGGCTGGGAAAGACGCCTTGGCCCGGCTCCAAGGCGACCGCGACCGGATTGACAAGGCCGAATCCGAGGTCCTCGTATTGCGGCGGAGGGTTTTCGACCTTGAACGGGAAAAACTCGCCCGAGACATGTCTCTGTAAACTTTAGAGTTAGCAGATGGGTCTGGGGGTGAAAGATTCCCCCTTGTAAAGATAAAACAACTTTATGCTAAGCTTTATAGAGTTGTGTTTTTTCGGAGAACTTAGCTTATTTGTCGGTCTGTGCCGCCACTGCGTACTTTGTGCGGGCTATTTCTTGGAAGGGTTGAACAATCTGGATCGTGGGCGTGGCGAGCACGTTCTGCGGACTTCGCAACGAGGCCTACCGCTTTTGCGAATTACCAGTTTAGGCCGGCGAGTATCGATGCACGATGTTGACTCAACCGAGGCCTCGCCTCAAATCACTCGGCCCGTGCACGACTCGGGTTGACATGTCTCGATAATTTGGGCTGCGGGAATAAGTCGGCTTGTTGCGGCAAAGCGACTTATTGCGGCCGAGATCATCCACGTGGTAATCTTAGGGTCGCGGCCTCGGATGAAATGTCATCGGCCCGGCGCTTCTGAGGGCGCCCACCGGTTGGTAACACAGGGAATAGCCGACTTACTCCGATAAGGATCGTTTCTCGCCTCGAGCCGAGGAACGCGTCGGGCTCGGGACACGGCATCTACGAGGCGAACCCGAGAGCGTGGTCCCCACCGAGGCCTCGCTGGCGATACACGTTTGGGCAACTTCGGGTGGTCGGCTGGGATGGCTCAGTGGACGGTTTTTGGCCTTGGGTGCGACTCGTGAGCTCGGGAATGCATCGAGCTCGGCGAGACCCCTCGAGAGGACGGTTTAGAGACTCGAACTCGCCACTGGCCCCGGGAAAGGTCGGCTTAGAACGACAGAGTCATCCCGGTGGTGAATCCCAAGCTGCGACCTCCGAGCCCGGATAAGTCATCGGGCTCGGGCGCCTCGAGAACGTTCAATGGTTGGCAAAGACGGGGATGGCGGCTTACCCGATAACGATCGCCTTACGCGGCCCCGATCCCGGAATGCCTGGCCCAGGTTGTTCATCCCCGAGGCGAACCTAGAGAACGTGACCTCAGGCGCTGCAAGAAAGAACACGCATGGACGCCCCAAGGTCGAGCCCGCCGCGTGGCCTTATGGTTGCCCTTATAGCCACGCCGCGGGGTCGGGCCGCCCGAGGCGTCCTAAGAAGAATTTACTCTGGTTAGAGGGACGGACGGGACACCGCGTCCGGGGGCCTTTAAGATGGCGCGACCTTCGACCGAAGGGATCTGCAACTTAGGGTCGTGACGGAACACCAACCCTTCTGCAAGTCGAAAGAGATTAGCGCGAAAATCGGAAGAAAACTTTATTATGGCCATGAACCTGGGCCGGACCAGGGGATGGCAACACGAGAGCCTCGGGCATGTCGAGGTGCGAGTCGAGAATCTGAGGAATGAACACGGCAACAAAGAAGGAGGCACCTTAACTTAATGAAGGGTGAAAGAGGCGCTAGGCGTAGAACCGGGTGGCCTCGTTCCACGAGCTCGCGAGCTCCTCGCCATCGGGGACCGCTAGGCGTAAGCCCCGCGCGGCTTGTTGAGACGACTCGAAGGGCCTTCCCACGTGGGACGGCTTGTTGGTGTGGGAGCGATCTTGGATCCGTCGTAGGACCCGGTCTCGACGTGGAAGCCCCAGGTCGGACGGCAGGCGGCATGTCTGCGGAGATCTTGCAGTAGCGCCGAGCGCAGCGCTGTGACACCTCACTTCTTCCGCCAAGGCAAGGTCGAGGGACCGCTCCTGCTCGAGGTCGACATGGTCGACCGAGCTCGTCCTAGTGGAATGGTGCGCGACCTCGGGCGGCGGGGCGACCTCGGCCCGAAGGCGAGCTAGAAAGGGCTTGCCCCGTTGCTGGCCGGGTCGAGGTGCGGACGAGACCAAAGGATCGCGGGAGCTCATCCACCCATGCGCGGCGGCGGCGACCGAGCTCGTCAAGACTCGCTTCTTGATCCATTGGATGAGCTGCCCATTGGCGGCGCTCGGCGCCCGTTGCTCGGGGTGGCTCAGAGGCATAGCGGACCTTGGTCCCCATATCCGCCGAACTCTTGGAACGGCTCATTTGGTGAATGCGCCCGTTGTCGGTGGCGATCACGCAAGGGACTCCGTGCCTCGTGACCACGAAGAGCGGAAGAACTTTACCGACCTTGGCGGTGATAGCGGAGACCGGATTGCTCGATCCATTTTGAAAAGGTGTCGATCGTCACGAGCAGAACTTCTTCCCCGACCGGCCTCGGAAGGGACCGAGAATGTCGAGGCCCCACGTCGAGAATGGCTAGGCGAGGGAATGGTGCGAGGCATAGGCGGTTGCCTCACCTTTGGGCGTGGCCGACGGGGACCGGCAAGAAGCGAGCGATGCTGTTGGGCATCTTGGCGCCGTTGGCCACTAAAAACCCATCCTGAAGGCCTTCCCGACCATAGTCCTTCTTCTGGAGTGATGCATTTTGAGAGAACGTCCAAAGCCCCCTGACGGTGGAGCTGCCCGTCGATGAGCTGTCTGAGCCCTTGCGCCGCCCGAGCTGCTCCTTTCAGAAGGAGTGGCGGGGAGCTCCCCTTGGTCGAGGAACTTGATGAATGGATCCATCCACGTCGGAACGCTTTCGAGGAAGGCCACCGGGTCTTCCTGGTCGGCGACGGACGGTGTGGCCAAGGTTTCAAGGATGACGTCCGGCGGGAGCTCGTCGCCGGATGATCCAAGCACTCGGGGAGATCGGCGGTGGAATTGTCTTTCCTTGGTACGTCTTTGGATCCTCGTGTTCGGAACCATCTCTCCATCTTGCGTGCCTCGGCGAGGTATTTGGCCATCGAGGCTCGAACACCGGTAGACTTTGTTATCTTGATTGACGATTTAGCCGAGTCTCCTTTCACGATTAGGCGTCGGATGCCTAGGGACTTGCAGGCTCGGAGGCCGGCCAAGAGGGCCTCGTATTCCGCCGCGTTATTGGTAGCGGGGAAGCCGAAGCGGACCACATATCGTAAGTGGTCACCTTGAGGGGTGATGAGGAGAACGCCAGCCCCTGAGCGCTCAAAGGATCTTGATCCGTCGAAGAACATGGTCCATGGGTCTTCGGCTTCGACCTCGGGCTCGGGGGCGGGCTCCGCCGTCCGCTCGGCGACGAAGTCTGCCAGCGCCTGTGACTTGATGGCGGTGCGGGCCGTGAAGCGGAGGTCGAACTCGGCCAGCTCCATGGCCCATTTGGCGACGCGACCTCCGGCTTCAGGGTTTCTGATGATTTCCCCGAGCGGGAGGCCGCTCGGGATGACCACCGCATGTGCTTGGAAGTAGTGTCGGAGCTTCCGCGAGGCCATGAAAAGTGCGTAGAGGAGTTTCTGGACCTGGGGATAGCGCTCCTTCGGCCCGTGGAGCACTTCGCTAACGTAGTAGATCGGGTGCTGCCGCCCTACCCGTTCAGCTACCAGGACCGCGCTGACGGCCTGGGTCGCGGCTGCGAGGTAAAGTAGCAGCACCTCTCCCTGTTGTGGAGTTGTTAGCAGGGGAGGATGCGAGAGGTACGTCTTGAGATCGTCGAAAGACCGTTGGGCTTCGGGGGTCCACTCGAAACCCTTATGGTATGCAGGCAGATCTTAAAGAAAGCGCGGCCGCGCGCCGAGCCGGGAAATGAAGCGGCTGAGGGCGGCGATGCGACCGGTGAGGCTCTGCACTTGTTTTAGTGAGGTTGGAGCGGTCATCCACTCGATCGCCTCGATCTTCTCTGGGTTTGGGCCTACGCCTGACCCCCCGATCATGTAGCCGAGTACTTTTCCGGAGGCCGTGCCGAAGACGCATTTTTCGGGGTTGAGCTTGATGCCGAACCTGTTCAGATTGGCGAAGGTCTCGGCCAGGTCGTTGACGTGGTTAGCCTGAGAGGGGCTCTTGACGATGATGTCGTCGGCGTACACCTCGAGGTTACGGCGATTTGCGGGTCGAAGGCTTTGGCCATTAACCATTGGAGCGTGGCACCGTGATTGCGAGGCGAGCGACATGGTCGTGTAGCGTAATGTTCCAAGCGGCGTGATGAAGGCGGTCTTGTCTTCGTCTTCCGCGGCGAGCTTGATCTGGTGGTACCGGAGTAAGCGTCGAAAACTCAACATCTCGGCGTTGGCGGTGGAGTCCACAACTGGTCTATATGCGGGAGCGGAAGTTATCTTTGGGGCATGGCGTTCAAACCCGTGTGGTCGACACATTAGCCACTTCCCACCCTTCTTCATGCGATCACGGGGTTGGCGACCATTGAGTAGTTGACCTCGCGAATGAAGCCGGCCTTAAGGAGCTTGTCGAGTGCTCCACGATTATTGCCGCCTTCTCGGAAGAGAAGCGCGGAGCTTCGGGCGCAAAAGTCCGCGGCCAGGCTTTGTTTGCGGTTGTGCTCGATCACCTCCGTGGGACCGGGCATGTCCGCCGGTTCCCATGCGAAAATGGTTTTGTTATCTCGGAGGAAGGTGACGAGCTCGTCTTCCTATTTGGGATCGAGTGGCGTAAATCTGACGCATTTGCCCGCCTCCTCCTCAAGCCGCGGCCTTGGTCGGGCCGTTTAGGTGGATAGCCGTCTTCGACGGCGTCCTTTGGGGTGATCTCGGGGCCGGTGAGGCGATATGCCGCCAGCCGTCGGGGCCTTTTCTTCGCAACCGTGTGCTGCCTTAAGGTCGCCGCGGACCGTTATAAGACGCCGCCGGGCCCGGGAGCTTCATACACCGATGCCCGTAGTGATTCGCGGCCATGAACTTGACCGTATGGCGGGCCCGAGGATGGCGTTAGTAGGGAGATCGCCGTCCACGACCTCGAAGGTGATCGGCTCGGTGCGGAAGTTCTGACGGTCGCCGAAGGTGACGGGAGGACCACTTGCCCGGGGGTGGTCGAGCTCCCAAGACAATGCCAAGAAGGGATCGCTATGTTCTTGATTTTCGACCGAGGTATTTGCATCGGTCCAAGACGCAGCTAGGAGTAAGTTGAGGAACCGCCCGTCGACCATGACCCGCCAACAGCGGCGTTGCTTATGGTCGGGCGGCGACGAGCGATTTGAAATCCCGGGACATCCCCGGGGGGGCGTCGTCCTAGGAAAAGGTGATGGGGACGACGCCCCATCTGCAGGGTTGGTCGGCGGGCTTCCCGGCGGTGGCTTGATAGATGGTGCGCGCGGCGTCCTTCAGTTCGCGCCGAGATCGGTATGCAGAGGAACCACCGAAGATCATGTCCACACGGCGGTCGCCCTGTTGGAATTCAGTCGAGGGCCGCTTGGGCACGGCGCGTTGATTCCTCCCGGCCGCTCATCGCCTTTTTGTAGCGAGGGCATTTCCCCAGTCCCTTTATAAAAGGCGTCCAACTTGAGCGACCATGTCCTCTGACCCCGCAGGTCATGGCTGTGGATCTTGTGGAACGGGCAAAACTTGTTAGCGTCGGCGGGTTGTTCCTCGTTGCCCCAAGCTCGGACGTTCGTGTGGAGGGGGTCTCCCCGACCTTGCCCCGGTTAGGGTCGGCGCGGCGCTCACGCGGCCGCGATCGCGGATGGTTCTGCTGAGGTCGGGGGCGGCGGTCGGTGGTGCGGTCCCGCCTTCATGTTTGTCGTCGACCGTGGACGACTAAGCGGGTAGCCACCCTTGATCGCGGTCTTTTCCCGCCTTTTATCGCGTGGGCGGGTCTCCTTCCTTAGCGTCGGATGGCCTCGTTTCGCGGCGGCGAGGCCGAGCTGCCGGTCATAGTCATGCTTCCGGTGAACGACATCGTCGCGTCGCGTCCGCGCTTCGATCATGCGGAATAGTTTGTCGACGGTGAGTCTTGTGGTAATCTCGAGATCCTCGTCGACCGTGATGGTCGACGGGAGCGCCGTGGTGGTGGTGTCGCAAGTGGTTCTGGGTCTTCATGCGCCGAGATGGGCGTCCGGAGAGGACTTGGAAGTACCATTGTCCGGCGGCGTCGTTATTACGCCGTGGCGACAGGCGAGCCCACGCGCCGCCCCTTCCTGTCGGGGAGGCGGAGAAGATGGCGTTGGGGTGCGAGCCCGAGGGCGGGGATCCTGCCGGTGAAGCGACCGGTGATCACATGATAGGGGGCCGCTGGCCATCACGGGACGAGACTCGGAGCCCACAGAGCTTGCTTGCCGCCGGGGTGTGACGCCGTCGGTCGCCTTGTTGAGCTCTTCGGCGAGGACCGTCGAAGAGGGCCGAGCCGGCCGAAAGCGAGTCGGCCATGACGGCGATAACCGCAGCGCCCCTGGCGGGTTCGTGCGGACGGGGGGCCGAACCGGCGGGATCGGGGCGGTCGTACCACGCCCCTCTCGCCGAATGGCGGCGATGGCTTGGTCGATGGCGACCTGGGCGAGCCGATGCGCCTCCCGAGGGGTTTCCGAGCCACCGTCGTTCGCCCCAGGGGTTGCCTCACGTCCGTCGGCCGTGAAGGCATGGCGTTCGTGGGGCGGCAAGGATGGCGAGAGCATGGATGTGGAGCCTTGGCACTTGGGGACAGCGTCCGAGCCCAAGCTCGCTGTTCGTGACATGCTGATAGCGGAGCTGAAGGTGTTGAGCTGGCCAAGATGACGAATTTTGGACAAAAGAAACTTCGGGCCCCACGGTGGGCACCAGCTGTCGACGATCGGGACCGTCGACCGCAGAGAAAGAGGGGGAAGGATCGTACGGAGGGCAAGGCCCAGAGCTTCGTTCGTCCGGGAGGCACCCTCGGCAGGCGCACTAAGCGAGGGAACTGTGCAACCAAGCAGAGACACAAGGTTTATCTTGGTTGGGCGAACCCTACTCGATTCGTGTGGTGGCGTTGTATTCTCTTCAGTACAGGTGACTGCACAAAGTTTACAAGCGAGAATGCTAATGGCTTAGCGAGATGAGTTCGATTGCGATCTCCCTCTCTACGGGGTTCTGCCTCCTTTTATACGAAAGGAAGGCGCAGTTACATCGATAATTGGGAGAGGGCGAGATGACCTACACTAGAGCTTCGGTCTTCGTTCTGACCGATCATCGCTTGATCTTGCCCATGCTTGGGTCGGTAGCTTAGTCGGTCGAGCGGTTAGGTATTTCCGGAAAGCGGCGTACGCCTCTGCGAACCTTACGAGTGTTGGCGTTGTCGCTGCGCTGGCGTGGGTGTTGCCTCGGGAGAGGCGTGTCTTCGCATCTTGTATATGTGGCCGGTGATGGGGATGGGAGCATGACTTGGTCGATCATTAAACCTTCTAGGAAGGAGCCACCGCCTTATATAGTCGCCGATTGACCCGTTCGGGTGCGTGGTCATTGGTTGGTGGAGGCCGACACGCGGTCCTTGGCGGGGTTGTCTTGGATTGGTCGGGAGCCCGGCTCGGTCGGGTCGGGGACCCGTCCGTGCGGTCGGGAGCCCGGCTCGGTCGGGTCGGGGACCCGTCCATTGCGGCTGGTCGGGAGCCCAGCTCGGTCGGGTCGGGGCGCCGTCCCGCTGCGAGGTCGGAGCCCGCCCGCCGGTCGGGAAGAGCTCGGAGGGTCCCGGTGGCCTCTTGAGACCTTTGGTCGGATCCGTGTAACGACCGCTTTCGGCGCCGGCCGTAGGCCGAGACGTCTGCACTGGCTTAGGAGCAGTCCCAGTGCGGAGGAGCGGCCACGTGTCGGGAGGGCCGCGCGCCGGTGTCCGATCCTCGACAATAAGGTTTTAACGAGGCAATTTGTGCAACATAGTAAGCGTATGCTATGTACTCTTTCTCGAAGTATTTTTCCCACTGTGTTTTTCTGGAGTTTTAATGAGGCATATACATCTCGCGGCAAAGGGCCCAAGGGGGAGTGTTGAGATACCACGTGGCCCAATAAAAAGCCCACGTTGGTCACTTAGCCGAAACCCTAAGTGAGCACTATATAAGGAGGAGGGGGTCCCTCCTATGTACAAGTATTCAGAAAGCAATAAAGAATTCCGTCGTCGCTCCCCATATACCTGTGTCTCTTCTCTGTTCTCCACTTTAGATCTGTTCGGGAACCCCAGACTATTCGATAGCGAGGTTCCTTAACACACTAAGTCTTCCTCTTTTTTCTGTTTTTCTTGCTCTTTTCTTCACTAGCCGACTCTTTGGATCACTGTTGTACTCAATGCAGCGTTTCCAGCCTTTTACCGGTGTTGTACCTTTCGTACCTTAGTACACGTTTGGACTATTTTGTTCTCTCCAAAAAAGCTAGGATACATGGTAAAAAATATTTTAAGTATATGCTAGCAGTACAATTTATTTCTTGCTTTGCTTATGATATTTCGATTTGCTTTCCTTTTTGAATAGCGAGACGCACCCTGAAATTGAAACAACGTGTTTTGAGTCTTGACGAGGGCGAAAAAGTCTACGAAAACCTCCGTCAAAACACGCGCTGGAAACCATGGTTGTGTTTGGTTTGCTTCTAATGATTACTAATACTTATTTTATCAAATTTTAGTTATGTTGATTAAATTTGATAAGTATTTAGTTTGCTACTAAATTTAGATAAGATTCTATTGTCTCTTGATTCTCTAATTCATTTTCTTGCTAACCTTTGGTCAAAACATTGGCAACTAATTTGGTGACCAAATTTTGGTAATGCTAAATTTTAATAAGATTTAGGGCTGTTTAGTTCATATACTAAGAATGTCATGTTTAGCTATAGTTTTTTTTTTTTGCCAAACTTGCCTAAGGTTAGATTATCAAAATTGAAACAACACTTTAACTAGAAAAATGAATTTTGCCGTAATTTTTTTAGTCAACGACATGTGGGATCTAGATGGCAATAAGAAATTTTATCACAAGTGTGACTATAAACCAAACATAAGCTTAATTCAATCAAATTTATCTAACTTAAGACACCATAAAATATTACAAAGTTTAGCTATAAACAAAAAAAATCTATTATCAACCCAAACAGGCCACCACCTTCCGGCGTTCTCCCACAGGCCACAGCCCACACCACCTACCTCCGCCGCATCCCATACCTGCCCCCGCGCGCCACCTCTAAAATCCCTCACCAAACCCCGCAACCCAAGCGCCCAACCAAGCCCGCCACTGGTTCCGAGGCGTCGGGAGGGCGTGGGATGTCGCCAGCCATGGTTTTCCTGCAGGGGCGGAGCCTCGAGAGCACGGTGGCCGTCGCCGTCGCCGTCGCCGCTGTCGCCGCGGGCGGCGCCTTCCTCCTCCTCCGATCCAAGAAGTCCAAAGGTATGGCTTTGCGTATTTGTCCGCAGATACATGCGTGCTTAGATGAGATGTCCGTGATTCGTATCTGAACTGGTTGCCCGAATTCCGGGGGCTTTCGATTGGTTTTGGTGGAAAGCGAGTGGAGCCGTGCGATTTCTGTTCATTAGATTGTGAATTGGTTCGTGAGTTCGGGTGACGCTTTTTTCCTGGCCATGCTACCTGCTGGACTCGATCTGCAGGTTGGCCGTGCCCATTTGCAGACTCGAAGCTGCCAATCGTACGGTCATATGAAAACAAATGGAATTTTCTTCTTACCAAAATGAACCATTAGGTATTGCTGGTGCTTGGAGTAGTCTGTTGAGCGACTAGCTGATGTAGATTGTAGGGAGTTGTTTACTTGTTTTCAATTTTCATGTGTTGGTCGGTGGACGCTCCTGGCCGAATGCTGCAGCTATGTTGACTGCCAGCTCCGTTTCTGAGCTGTGGGCTGATTTTCCCCACTTTTCTTGGTAGCTTTGGTCTTACCGTGTTACCATGATAAGTACCTACGAAAGAATTGTTGCCTGACTATTGGATCGAAGCAAATGGATATGTTTTTCCTGCCTAGTGGCAAATATCTGTTTAGCTTATTGAGATTATGGATTTAGACTATGGTACTGGTGTGAGTCTAATGACTGGGCACCCGGCACTCTGCAATATCATTGTTACGTCGTTGTTTAGTGTGCATGCTTCAGCATTATCTTTAAGTATTAGTTGTTTGCTGACTTTTGCAATTCATTGTAGCGTCCATTACTTCTTTCTTTTTAGAGATGTGCTTCAATGCTTTTCTTTTTTACAGTTGCACAAATATTAAAACATGAATGAATGGTAGATGGTAACTTACTCCTTCGTTTGCTTCAAAATTTGTGCAACTTGTATTGGGAGTCAAAGGAGATTCATCCAAATAAATTATTTTTGCTTAAGCATTCTTTCTTTCATTGGAGGTTAATAGGATCTAGCTCAATATGATTTTTGGTGCTCTTATTTCTTCCTTCAGGCTGCTTGGATCCCGATAACTTCAGTAAGTTTAAGCTTGTGGAAAAGAAGCAAATAAGTCATAATGTGGCCAAATTCAGATTTGCTCTTCCAACTCCTACTTCTGTATTAGGCCTTCCAATTGGTCAACATATCAGTTGCAGGTTTGGATTCTGTCTTGCTTCTTAAATTTGCTTTTGAAACATACCATTTCTTTTAAATTATGTTTGTTTTCCCTCGTATTATTGCAGAGGACAAGATGCTGCTGGCGAAGAGGTAATCAAGCCTTATACACCTACTACATTGGATTCTGATCTTGGACATTTTGAGCTTGTTATAAAGGTAAATTGTGTTCAGTTCTTTATATTGTGTAGATATCTTGTTCGACAACATTGGACCATATCTTTTTTGTGCCACACAATCATGTGTTCAGTTGTGATTTCTTCTTTAATGTCTTCTCTTTCCTGTCAATGTAGATGTACCCTCAAGGAAGAATGTCTCATCATTTCCGTGAAATGAAATCTGGCGATTATTTGTCTGTGAAGGGACCTAAGGTGATATTCTTTTTTCTGTCGTAAGCAACTTGTGTTAGGTTCATAAGAGAGAGACGCTGAGCCTGACGGTTTTCTTTTTGCTGTGGGTTCTAGTTTAACCAGCTTAGATGTTCTTATTTATTATTTCACATTCACAATGTCAGGCTTATTTGCCTTTCAAACATTAGTTTAATGTGATTTCTTCTCTGATCTAGGGCCGTTTCAAGTACCAAGTTGGGCAAGTGAGAGCATTCGGAATGCTAGCTGGTGGATCAGGCATTACTCCGATGTTCCAAGTAACAATAGTCCAAAGTTCTATATTGCAGCCAATGATGCTACAAGCTGCTTCCATTAGTACTGACCAAGTGACCAACAATCTATTTTCTGTTCTCACAGGTTGCAAGGGCAATTCTCGAGAACCCTAACGATAACACAAAAGTTCATTTAATCTATGCAAATGTCACATATGAAGACATTCTTCTGAAGGTGGAATCACGTTTCTGTTTTTTTAAAACCCTTCTTTTGGTTTTCATGCAGTCATCTAGTACAGATAATATATGTAAGATATAATGCTAGTCTTTCCAACTGTTGACCCGTAAGCCCAGAATTACTGTGCATCTGTGTCACATATTTGCTAGCACCTTAACAGGTTGCTATCTGTTATATGTACACTTCATTTAGTTGCTGATGACAACAGGTGAATTTCAACTATTATTCTTTTTCTTGGTACTCAGCTTAAAATATTTTCAGCGTAAAAAATCTAGTATCTTCATGGTAATACAGAACTTGTGCAACTTGTACTGCACCAAACTGGAACAAGTCATAGTAATCTGTAACTGAAACTTAACATATAGCTTTCCTTTTTTTTATGTAATGTTGAAGCATCTATGGCTGATACATGAATGATAGAGTTGCACTAATCCATGACAGCAACATGTGCTTGAGCAAAGAGTTATTGTGTTAATGTCACAAGATAGGTCTCTACGTTGATTCCCAAAAAAGGGACATTTCTCTACTTATTAAACCTGTAGGAATATTTTTCAGGTTGTGATAATGGTTTATCTCATTATGTTTGTTTTTCTCTAACCCATCAGGTCGATTGCACAAATTCTTTTATGATGAATTCACACTGGTAATGTGCTATTGTGCTTCGGTGCCAAATTTATAGGCGTGTTGAATCTGTGCAGGAAGAGCTGGACAGCATGGCCAAAGACTATCCCGATCGCTTTAAGATCTACTATGTCTTGAATCAGGTGCACCCAATGTACTTCTCAGGTTCTAGCTACATTTGTGTATCAACATCAGAACACCATATTTGAAGCGTAGAAGCATTATTGATAGCTTTGTTTGGAAACAGTGAGCTCCAGGGTTCCACATTCTCCATTCTCTTGGACATTATAGAAGTAGGTGCGTATTCCTTTCTGTTATGAGTTATGGTCATAACGAGGGATGGGACTGTACTGTAGCATGACGAGACAATTGAAGGGCAACACTGTATACATAAAGACGGTCACATAAATAGGTTTAAAGATTGCTGTATCATTTAAATTGATTAAGGAGGGTATGGGTCGAATTTTTTTTTGATTGGGAAATAAACAAGTTCTTAAATGTACCTGTTTTGTCTTTTATCTGCTAGAAATAACTTTGCGCTCTCATTAACTATTTAACCCTAGTCCACTGATATAGAGTTATATCAATTACGACTTGCATTGTATTTCAGAGGTATTATTTCCAGGGGCATTTGAAACAGATTCTCATACTTATTTTTGCATGTGTAGCCTCCTGAAGTCTGGAATGGTGGTGTTGGGTTTGTGTCGAAGGAAATGATTAAAATTCGTTGTCCAGCACCTGCTGAGGACATTCAGGTAAATCTCAAGTCTTCATTTCTTGTAACTTTTGTTTCCAAGCGAGCGGTTGCTTTCAGTAAACTCATATCTGTGTCGTTTCTCCAACATGGATACTTACATAGTTTATATGTTTGACTATTCCAGATCTTGAGATGCGGTCCTCCTCCGATGAACAAGGCCATGGCCGTGCACCTTGACGAGCTTGGGTACACAAAGGAGATGCAATTCCAGTTCTAAATTTTCCTAATAGCGGAGTTACCAAAATAATGCCTCATGGCCTACGTTGTCCTTCGGTCATGGAGACGGTGTCTGACCCCTTTTGTTAGCCGACAGGAGCAATACATGATTAGTCGTGAGACAACAATTTTTGTACCTCTCTATTTCTGTGGGCAAATGTTATCTGCCTTGGCAGAAGCCCACATTTCCTGTGACTCCACTATTATTATTGGTTTGAAATGTGAACATTGGATACTACAAACAGTCAGTACAAAAGATATTACAGCATCACCAGTGTAAAATTGTGTTTTTTTTTCTATTTGCAACAGTACAATCTAATCTAATTTGACGGCAGCGCTGTTTAAGAAGAAAGTGAAAACGGTTTGGTCTTCACTAATACCTTCCGAGCTGCCGGGTTTGCTGATGTTCGCATGCTAAGACCCATTTGGAATGCTAGAGTTTTTCCAGATTCACATATGAATTGAGTTGTTTTCAAACAGGCCCACTCTAGGTTTGCCGTGGTGGTGATATTTTTAGAGCTTGATTGGAATATAGGAAATTTTACCGTTTCAAATTAGCATGATTCGATACAATAATTTGCAAATTCTAACTTGAAGCGAGTAATATTAGCATGATTCCATACAATAATTTGCAAATTCTAACTTAAGCGAGCTAAATCTCATGCAGATCCCCATGGGCCGTGGCACTGCCAACACTAGCACAAGGTCGGGGATGGGCTCGGCTGAGCGATGTGCCGGATAACGAGTGCTGTCTGCAGGGGTGGCGGTTATGCACTGGCATCCTGAAAATCGCAGAAATAATTAGGAATTAGTTCTTCTAGGTATGCCTTTGATTTCGGATTTGTGGAGTGATAAAATATGAAATAATTTATGAGCCATTGAAAAAGACTATAAAATTATACGTATAAAATGTGCATCATGTTAAAAATTTTCTAGTTCTGCCACTGACCGTGTGAGGATGACCTAAAAATACCTTGTTAAGTCACGAGATTTAATTGTTTGGTTGGTGACTTGAGCTTTGAGAAATATAAAATATGATACTCTTATGATATATGGATATTGAACTCCACGATAGCCTTTTATTGTTGGACAATCCATTCCATAAATGACACATAGACCCATTACCCAACATTATTCACATACTAGTAACATGCCCGTGCGTTGCAACGGAATTACAAAATAGGGTGATATATATTATCGAGAGATTCTAAACCATATGCTCCCTCCTGTCACAAAAACACACCATTATGGATATAGAAGATCTAATTTATACAGTAATGTATTTATAAAACCTAATAAAATAGTAATATTATTAATCCATCCAGCCAATTGGGCGCGACCAGGAGCAGGAGCGACGGCATTTGCGGGGTGGTGGTACTTGCCCTTGAATCTATATTTCTTATGAGCTTGGATTTAGTTAATCAATCACAAACATCCTCTAAGCAGTTAAAACACAAGAAGGTTTCACCTCTAACCATCAAATGGCAATGAAAACAGAAATAACCTCATTACATAAATGTAATCGAGTAAACCAGTCCTACGAGCCGCACCAATGGCCTTACTTTTTATAATTTACACCGATTTAGCAGTCCATAAACCAAATGATGATAAGGAGGTAATAATTAGTATCATATGCCAACAATATAGCCCCCATGGTTCAAAACTTCAATTCTAGAGTTTATGCAATCAAATACCACCAAAACTTGTACAGCAGACAGACCATATGAAATGCAACCGGAAAGAGACAGCTCTAAATTGTGCAAGCAATACACTTCACCAGTAAAAGTAATTTCGAATTGCCCAAGATGCATCCAAGCATTCAGTTTGAAGGCATCACATCACAGAGCTACCTAAAAGATCACATTTTTCATCTGGTTAAACACTCAAGGATCGATTCATAGGAAAATAGATTTCCAAGAATGCCACCTATATACCATGGTATAAAACATTGAACAGTACGAAATATCAAAGCACCCCTGGTATTGCTCTGGTTTCACTGACGGGTAGCTACTGCATTAACATCGATCATTGGATCTGGATGTAACTAATGAATAATGCATGGATTAAGTTATGTGCCATATCCCTCATCATGAAGAAGGAAGAAGATGAGCTTATGCAGGTTTGGTCCCACTCGCACTTTCTTCTTTGCTGACCACCTTACGCCTCTCCACCATTGCGACAATGGATCGAGATCCAACACATGGGCTTCTTGATTTGTCAAATTAACAAGTATTCATGCACTCATGTATGGCTTGGGAGATCGATCATCAACGAACTATGATGCACAGTGCATGCATGCAATGCACAAGCTAGCTAGGAGTTATTAAGCGATATATATTTGGCGAGTGACTTACTTCCTTTCAGCAGAGTCTTGTTCTCCTCCTGCAGTGATCTCTCCTGCATGCAACAACAGTACCATCCATTGAACTTTGAACATGTGTATGTAACCAATCGAAAGTAGGAACTAATTAGTGCAGAATGCATGCATGCACGTTTCAAATACACAAACCAATGCAGTTTGTCATATAATCCAAGATATGGTAGTGCAAGTGACCCTACATACACAACAGTGATAGTATTGCCGGCAGGTTGCAGCTTGGTTACCTTTTTCTGTAGCTCAGAAATGGACTCACAAGGTGGCTCTGCAAATACAAGTATGTTACACAGTTAGTCATCAATTGGAAATTAAACTAGAGGAATATGCCCAGAAGACATCTTTTTTGCAACAGTAGGAACCACATTTGCAGATGTAATGCAGGCATGATCTGCCTTTCATTTTAGTCCAGTTAGAAACAGATGAAGAGATTTCAGCTGCACTACTAAGTTAAAATTACTACGTTTCTTGATTTGATGTGCTTCAATGAATTCTCCAACTGCTGCTCTAGCTGTTGGAGTTCTTTCAGGTTCAAAGACTCCAGATCCTCTCCCATGAGGTGCCTGCAGGATATATGAGTTGGTTTACATCATCCTCAGCAGTGCAATCTAGCTAAGTAAACCAGTCCCACGAGCCGTACCAATGGCCTTACTTTGACAATTTACACTGATTTAGCAGTCCATAAACATCAAACAGTACGAAATATCAAAGAACCCCTGGTATTGCTCTGGTTCTAGGGTTCCGATACAATTAACAAGGAGAAAAAACACCTAAGGATCGATTCATAGGAAAATAGATTTCCAGGAATGCTACATATATATCATGGTATAAAACATCAAACAGTACGAAATATCAAAGAACCCCTGGTATTGCTCTGGTTCTAGGGTTCTGATACAATTAACAAGGAGAAAAAACACCTAAGGATCGATTCATAGGAAAATAGATTTCCAGGAATGCCACATATATACCATGGTATAAAACATCGAACAGTACGAAATATCAAAGCACCCCTAGTATTGCTATCGTTCTAGGGTTCCGATACAATTAACAAGGGGAAAACACCCAAGGATTTCTAGAAAGGATGAATGGACCTTGAAGGCAATGTAGTCGTCGCTGAGATTGAACAGCTGCATCAGATCTGCTTCTTCAACTCAACTGCCCACCAAAAAACACCAGAGAATATCATGAACCAATCCAATAGAGAGAAAAGAGAGAAGCGGAGCTCGAGGGGTTCGATGCGAAGAAGCTCGCTAGCGGGGGCTGGTCCGGGGGTGGCCATTGCCGGTTCAAGAAGGGGAGAGGAAGCGGAGATCTCGAAGCGGTGGGTTGGAAGAGGAGATTCTATAATAGATACACGGAGAAGGAAAAAGAGCCTGCACCTGCGTCGAATCACTCGGCCGACTGTTGCGCTGGGGCGACGAGGCGGGGAAGCGATCGGCGGCGAAGGCCGGCGTGTTCTCGTGCACGACGGACGCCAGCATGGCCTACACGACCAGGGAGCGATCAGGGAGGCGGTTGTCATCGGCGAAGCGGGTGGTGCGGGGAGAAGCGATGGCCGGTGACGAGGAGTTGCCCAACGACAGCTGGCGGTGCTCCTCGACAAAGTTGGCCGTGCTTAGGGGTCAACGGGGAGGAGCGGGGCCACACCAAGGAAGGCGGACATCGTGCAGGAGGACAGGGACCTTCTTGTGGACGGGATTGGACCAGAAGACTTGAGGTTGCGCGCCTGCGTTGGAGGCTGGCTCGGCGTGGGGGGGGGGCGGGGGCGTTCGCGGAGTGATATGGCGGAGAGGGAGGAGGGGAGGTCGGGAGGACGACAGCGTCGCGAGTGGCTTGAATGGAGAAGGAAGAGGTGGTTGGACGGAGCGAACAAGAACCGATGGTTTTTTTTTGCAGTGGTCCGTTCGGTTTTTTTGCGATGGTTGTTTTTTTTAGATGTGGGTAGGGGTGGATATCGAGCTAACTCAACTCGACTCGACTAGTTAAACTCGTTACGATAACGAGCCAGCTCGACTCGACTCGTAATCTTAACGAGTTCAAACCTCAGCTCGACTCGACTCGTTAAACTTGTGAGTTGGCTCATTAAACTCGATATTGCCATCTGAGAAGAGGATTGCTGTTGACACTATACAGTATACTATGTGTTATCACCCTCGCCTCACATATATACAATTATACTTGCCGACTTGGAGGACTCGTTAAACTCACGAGTTGGCTCGTTTAACTCGCGAGTTAGCTCATTTAACTCGTTATAGAAACGAGGTCAAATCATAACTCGACTCGACTCATTAAGAAACGAGTTCGACCCGAGTTTGCGAGTACTCATTTAACTCACGAGTTTCGAGTTTTTTTCCACCCCTAGATGTGGGGATGGGTGGAGAACGGAAAACCGACGTCAACTCTAAATTAGAAGTAGTAGAGAAGTAGAGATAGAGATTGAGATATGATATATCCACCCTGATTGACAGAAGTCCATGCGCAGCAGAGTAAAAAAGAAGGAAAGATCCCCGTAGCCCAGACGAATCAAACCAGTCCTCGGAAACATCCTATTCACATATCGATCGAAACCATCGCTCCAAGCTCCAGATCCTCCGAAACCATCGCTCCGAGCTCCCAAATCCTTCGGCTACTCCGGCTCGTCTCCGGCCAGGCGAATTGTCCTCAGGGTGGCAACCAAACAGCCCCTAAAACCCGAGACCCGATAACCCACTCCCCATGTCCCTTATCCGGAAAACAGCTTCCCTTTCCCCTCCCTAAAACCCCCACGCGGAAAGCTGCGGCCATGGCGATGGCGTCGCCGCCCGGCTGCTCACTCCTCCTCCCGGCCATAGCCACCGCCGCCATGTCCACCGCATCCACCTACGCCAATGCCCCAAGAGCGCCCCGCTTCCTCACCTCCCCGCGTGCCGTTTCGGCCCGTCGGCGCCTCACCGCGGCCTCCTCTCCGAAGGCCGCGGCCCCCGCCGCCGCCGTCGAGATCCAGGAGGAGTACGTAGACGATGTTGACGCAGTGAACATTGCCCTGGACGTCACCCAGGTGCATGGCCGCTTCCCATCCTTTTTTTTGGGTGTGCTTCGTAGAATGATATGGGAGGCCTCTATAAATCGCACAGGGAAGTTGGTTCAGGCCATTAAACATTCGTATTGCGCATTTGCACTCCAGGCGAAGTAGGGGTGGGATTTGGGGATTTAATGTTATCGTTAGATAACCTTTTCTACTTGATTGAACTGTGAACCTCTGGTGTTGCTACTGAAAATGTGGGTTAAAAATATCGAAGAAGATACTACTGAATTCCATGGTAAAAATAGGCTATTTTCTACTTTCTCCGAACTCAATTAATAATGGCATGGGGGATATTTGGCTAAATCTCATTTTTTCGTCTTGACCATGACTTCAATTCTGATAAAACATTGTCTATCTTGTTAATCAGCTAATTGGGAAAACCCCAATGGTATATCTTAATAAAGTTGTTGAAGGCTGTGTTGCTAATATCGCTGCAAAGCTTGAGTACATGGGACCTTGCCGAAGTGTCAAAGATAGGTAAACAATTGTTATTGCATTGTGCTTTCATGCTAGTAATGCAATGTTGTTTGTGCCACCTCTCATTCAATATGTTTTGCAGGATTGGATTAAGCATGATTAATGATGCTGAAGAGAAAGGATTAATTTCTCCAAATAAGGTTAGATTTTTCCTATAATCGTTGTTATTATCATCAAGAAGATTCTAAACTTTCTACCTATGCAGACCATTTTGGTAGAACCAACTACTGGGAATACTGGTATAGGCCTTGCTTATGTGGCTGCAGCTAGAGGATACAAGCTGATAGCAACTATGCCTTCATCAATAGACGTTGAGAGACGCATTCTTCTACGTGCATTTGGAACGGAAATCGTGTTAACTGATCCTACCAAAGGACTAAAAGGAGCTTTTGATAAAGCTGAGGAAATAGTTTCAAAGACACCAAATGCTTACATGTTTCAGCAGTTCAACAATTCAGCTAATAGTGAGGTTGAGACTTTTAGCCATTACCTTTTACTCATCTTATATCTGCAATGCGGCACATATGAAATTCATTTGCCATTTTTTTCTTTAAAGTTCTATTGAGAATTCACTTGGGTAATTACAGATCCACTTTCAAACCACAGGCCCAGAAATATGGGAAGACACGTTGGGTACTGTTGACATACTTGTTGCAAGCATTGGGACAGGTGGTACTATTACCGGCACCGGGCGATACTTGAAAAGAATGAACAAAGATATTAAGGTTTTTACTCTTGCCTTGGTTAAGTTGTTTTTTTAATAGAAAATGATTATCTTTTATTGTGTCATCTTAATATTTTTTTTGTATCTTGTTCAATGCTATCGCGTTAGATTTTACTCCTCTATCGTTGTTATTCACCGAGTTAGTGGATGATCACATTTACTCCATGATTTAACTTTAGGAAGTGCTTGAATGCTCTCCCCAAAAGTAAAAAACACAATTTCTAAATAAGTTTTAAGCCTTTGTTTGCAATAACTCATCACCTCACCACTTCGCCCCTAGCCGAACTTCTTGAAGATTTGTGCAATTTACTTGAAGAACATACATGCTTTACTATTTAGCTATTTTTGGAAAAGATAGATAATGAAGTGAAGGTTGCCAATGGAGACATCTTAATGTGTGAAAGTGTGTTGCCAAATATGAGTTGGTGGGTACAAAGGCACACATTTCAGCATGACATGAAAGTGCTGGAGTTAGGAGGATATAATGCTATTTTAGGCATGGATAGGCTAGAGCAATGGAGAGTTATGAAATGCCATTGGGCTGATAAATGGATGGAGTTTGAATTCAAGGGGAAGACAATTCGGTTTCAAGGAGTGAGGCCACCGATGGAGCCAGCAGAACTACAAGAAATCACAGTAGAGCAAGTGATCAATTGGCATAAAGGCAATGGGAGCTTGCAAAGACTTGATTTGGATGGAACAGTGCTACCTGAGATACAGCCAGTGTTAGATAAGTACTCTGATGTGTTTCAGGATCCAAAGAAACTTCCCCCACACTTGGTGTTTGATCATGCTATCACCATGTTGCCAGATGCTGGTCCTGTTAAACTCTAGACCTTGCAGGTACTCACCAATGAAGAAGGATGAAATTGAACGGCAAGTGAGTGAGATGATTGAAGTTGGCACAGTCACTCCTAGTATGAGCCCATTTGCCTCACCTGTCTTATTAGTAAAGAGGAAAGATGGGAGTAGGAGATTCTGTGTAGATTACAGGAAGTTGAACTCAATTACAGTGAAAAGTAAGTTTCCAATGCCAATTGTGGATGAGTTAGCTGGTACAAGCCTGTTTTCAAAGCTAGACATAAAGTCTGGATATCATCAAATTCGAATGGTTGAGGAGGATGAACAGAAAACAGCTTTTGAAACACACCATGGTCAGTTTCAATGAACATCAGAATTGCAGAAGAAAGCTATGACAAAACTGTTGGCTTATAATACAAGTTTCAATACCAAAAGTGGGTCAGTGTGGATACAGGAGGTTTTAAACTCATATGAAGTGGATTCAGAGGCAAGATGACATCTCATCGGCAGCGAATCGATCAGCGGCGGTGGGATATAACACCTTCTATCCTATTGTTTCATTCTAAAGTTGTTTGTTGGACTATCATATTTTCCAGAAATACAGTGATTTCCACAAGGTTGATACAGAGATGTCTGTGATCTATCTGACCTAGCATCTGGCGTAATATTTTCATATACCTGAAACTGTTTGACTGTGTTTATATAATTATATATTTTAAAGTTGAATTCAATCATTTATATCTTTTGTCTTGTCCTGTCGTTATAGGTCATCGGGGTAGAACCTGCTGAAACTAGTGTTATCTCTGGTGACAACCCAGGTAAATGCAATAGCCCATCATGATTCAGGAATTTAAAATATTCTGGGAATTAGCTTGTTGAATATATTTTCCTTGGTATTGACACCCCTTTGGTTCATATCAATAAACAACAGGTTATATTCCAAGCATATTAGATGTTCAGCTGCTTGACGAGGTTGTGAAGGTCTGGAATGCCAACTTTAGTACTCTGTTTATGTTGGCAGATTTTTGTTTACAGTCTTGCAGACTACTGAGTTGATTGTGATTGTTGAACTTGCAGGTTACCACTGCAGAGGCAGTCAATGTTGCAAGGGAACTTGCACTAAAAGAGGGCTTGCTGGTGAGCAACTGTACTACTAAATGAATTACTCGTTATTAATTTGGTATGTAGATGTGAGATCCATGATTTGTTACGTGGGTTGTTTTACAGGTTGGCATTTCGTCAGGTGCTGCAGCAGTTGCTGCTATTAATGTCGCCAAAAGACCTGAAAATGCTGGAAAGCTGATTGCTGTGAGTGCATGTTAGTTTCATCTGTTTAAAGATGCTGGCATTATGGCATGACTTTGGGTTTATAGTGTGAAATTTTTCCTTCGCAACATAGCGTCCTTGTAAGTTAAAACGCACTCAGATAGTTAACTAGTCACATGAATTTGCAGGTTATTTTCCCCAGCTTTGGAGAGAGATATATCTCTAGCGCTTTATTCCGCCCGATATATGACTCAGTTAGAAGAATGAGGAAGAAATAACTAATTTGTGCCACAACAAGAGGACCAAGGTTATCATTTCCAAACCTGACAGGCTTCGACGGCGGAAAAAACTTTTAAGAGTGAAGTCCCTGGTAGATTCCAGCAAGCAGAACCTGAAGTTTTGAATGCTCTCATCAAAGGCACTGGTCATAGAAGAACTTGGTTCCAGGAGAACCTGTGCAAAATGATCCATCTGTCTCGGACGTTTGGAACCTGACTATACATCCATGGTGAAATAACCGAGTTAGATGCAGTTCGGTTAGGATCTTTCTTCTAGTAGTCTTGAGCCGGTTACAAAACAGACTTGTAATATGATATATTTCAGCTAATCTTACTAAACAAATGTCTGCACAATTCTCTTTTCGGCCTCTGATGATCTCATCTCTTATTTGGGCTATGATTTGCTTGTTAGCTTTTGCTGAGCCCAGGATCGATAGCTTCCGCGCGAGCTGCGGAAGATTGCGCTGCAGTTCGCTTAGGATCTTTCTTCTAGTGGGTCTTGAGCCGGGAACAAAACAGACTTGTAATATGATACTAGTTCAGTGCCCGTGCATTGCTACGGAAAACAAAATTGATAACGAAGCATAAAGGTCAAGCAATAAAAGAAAATGGCCGTGTGTTGCTACGAATAAAAAAAATCATGTTATCTAACACATTGAGTTGGTTTATATTAAGTCATCGACTCAGTTGAAGTAACCAGCTGAACTTTGCCCGATCCGCATCGTGTCTTCTCCACTGTACTTGATCTACACTCCTCCTGGTCTACACACCTCCTCGACTCCATCGCCACGCCTGACTATGCTCTGCTCCGTGGCAGCCTTTGTCAAGCTTATCCCGCTATTCCTAGCCGGAATCATAAAAAATATGGGAATTATGAAAAAAAAATTATATTTGATGATAACGTTTTACTATATATATCACATTCTTTTCATAATCAGGTGGTAGACAGATCGGAGAACCGTAGAGTGGTCAGAAAGGGAACCTTGCTGAGGACGATGAGCTGCAACTGTGCATTGATTGGCTGGTGTCGCTCCATAGTCACCTTCCACGTGGGCACGGCCATCGGTAGTTGTGCTTGCGAGCGCAGAACCACGAAATCTGACTGAATTGCCCCACGTGTGGAGAGAGTCGAAAGCTTCGCAAACTTAGCTTGAATTTTTTTCAAATTAGAAAGTTTCAGCTTGAAAATTTTTCAAATAGAAAATTCTTAAATTAGAAAGTTTCAAGCTGAAAAATTTCAAATAAAAAGTTTCGATTAAAAAACTTTCAGTTTAAAATCTTGGGTTTAAAAACTTTCAAAAACGGTTAAAAAATAGAGAGGGATGAATGGGATAACGCTGAGTAAGGAAAAAAGTGATAAAAGGAATGAAGTGTTGTTACTTATCATAACGAGTGAACATCCTAACCTCACCATCAAATTAGCTATTCCCGAACATTTTTCCATTGCACTAACGCCTCTTCTTTTTTTCCAGAAATCATTCCATAGCGTTATTAACACTTGGCCAAAAGCCTTACAAAAAGCAGCAATATTACCATCACCACTGTTACGACTTGCATGGCTAAACGAATCGTGCACCGTCGAAATCATTAGGTGCACGACGTCTGCCTGAACCTGAGCCATCGGTTCCGGAGGTCGAACTCCTAGAGGTGCTCCTGCTGCAGGATGTCGCTGATGACGGACACCCCGGATCACGCGCCCTCCTGCAGCCCAATGCATTTCATGTCGGGCGCAACGTCGATCACGTAGCTCTTCGTCGGCGGTTCCAGTTGCGCCGACCCAACGAACTGCACCGTTAGCTTTGTAATGGCGATGCACGATCGTCCGATTGTAGCGATGAGTCGAGCGGGTCCATGCTCACCCGCGGCGGACCGGCCGAGTTGCTTGCTCGGCCGAGACCACACCCTTATGCGCGGGTGGCGAGGATCGTCGAGCTCATGCCGAGTCGATGTCGCGCCGCCCTTCCTCTCGACGTTCCACACTTCGCCGGGGATGTCGAGGGCCTCGCCGGCGATGGAGATGGCCTCCACCGTCAGGGCGTAGAACGGGCTCGTCCGACCGTCGAGAAGCAGCGCGTCTGGGACGACGACGCGGCGGCGGCGAGCCGAGGCCGTGTCCGGGCTGGGCGAAGGTGAGGTAGTAGTAGCGTTGTGCGGTGAGGTGATCAACCAGGTAGTAGGAGAAGCGGCCGCCGAAGGGCGCGCGGCGTGGGACGCGAAGGAGATGTTGTTGCCGAGGCTGAGCACGCCGCCCGAGGCCTGGAAGCTCTGGCCGTCGTACGAGATGGTGCACCAAAGACCACGCCCCGAGCTTTGCCTCCTTGTCCGCCCTCGCCGAACAGCGCAATGATCGCCGAATCGGTGTCGACCAAGCCGCGCGCCGACAAGCCGTCTTTGTACCTACCACGTCCCTGATTAGGTGATGTTAGTTTAGTTAGTTAGGATGAGGACGGGCACGCGGCGGCGTCAACGTCGGCGGTGTGGTGTCGCCCATGGTTCTCGCTCGGCTTGCTCTGTTTCTTGCTTGCCGCGAGGCGCGGGTGGGGCGGATGGCTACGGTTGCATGCTTATAAGACCACGCGACGCGTCGTCACGTTTCCTTGATTTGCCGTTGTGATGGCGCCATCACGATTCATGGCTCAAGGCAAACAAAGTAAAATTTTCTTTTCTTCTATCCAAATTTTACATAATCTTCTCTGAGAGATATCAATTTGCAATCAATTATCAAATTGTGGTATGATACACTACTACATTCCTTTTCTTCTGTCCAAATTTTACGTAATCTTCTATAGAGATATCAATTTCCAATCAATTATCAAATCGTGATATGATACACTACTACTTTCCTTTTCTTCAATAGAGATATCAATTTCCAATCAATTATCAAATCGTGATATGATACACTACTACTTTTCTTTCAAATTTTACGTAATCTTCTATAGAGATATCAATTTCCAATCAATTATCAAATCGTGATATGATACACTACTACTTTCCTTTCAAATCGTGGAGAACGGACCACCGCCACCAACTGGTAATTAGAAGTAGTAGAGATATTTCAGCTGATCTTACTAAACAAATGTCTGCGCAATTCTCTTTTCGGCCTCTGATGATCTCATCTCTTATTTGGGCTATGATTTGCTTGTTAGCTTTTGCTGAGCCCAGGATCGATAGCTTCCGCGCGAGCTGGGGAAGATTGCGCACGTAGGCAAAACTAGATGAGCGGCTGCGGTGTGCTACACCGCGATCGCTGCTTTCACTCCAGTAAATCGAGAAAACACGCGAAAAGAGTTTGAAAGGATATAAACGTATTTACTCTTTTCTTTGTATTTATTTGAGGTCCTTTCACGAAGGATTCGCGATTTCGCGGAATAGAAATGTTATTTTCGTAAAAAAACGGATAAAAGGATCTAAACGTAATTACTCGTATTTACGTATTTATTTAACGTCCTTTCAAAAGGATCTGCGATTTTGACGAACCGGAAAGTCTTTTTCACAAAAAAGCTGGAAAGATATAAACGTAATTACATTTTTTCTAAGAACCTTCCACGAGAAGCCGACACGTAGCTGGCCTCCTTGGCCAGAAAACTTGTGAGAAATAGAATAGGTAGTATATGTGATGCAGTTTTTGCAATCATAAGAAAACTCAGCTTAGAGATGGCCAAATGGACCGTGCCTAATGGGCCAGCCCGAGACACACCATCAGTAAGCACGGCACGCACGCCCGCCCGACCGTAAATGGGTGTGTCGGACTGACCCTGAACCCGTGCTTTGCTTGGCGCCAAGACGATCTGACGACGTAGGGCCAGCACGATTCTGACCGCACTGTACCCGCTTAACTGTTTAGTTTGAAAAATATCCGTTTTATAGTCGTTGGAGGATTAAAATATTCGAAAAAAAATCTAAAAAATTCTGCATACTTCGAGTTTTTCTAATTATTCTACATTTTTTCATACTTTTCCTATTTTTCTAATTTTTTTATAGTATTTTTAATTTTTTTAGCGCTAATGGGCTATCGGGCCGACCCGGACCGTTAGGCCCGCGAAGGACCAGGCCGACACGGCACGGCCCGAGAGACTAACGAACCGTGTTTGGATCGTCACCCCGGCACGTAGACCAGCACGACACGATCCATTTAGTAGTCGTGCCTAAACGGATCGTGCCACCAGTTAAACGGATCGGACCGTGCCAAGCCCCCCGTTTGGCTGTCTCGTCTCAGCCTGTGCAGCTCACAATTTTGTAACGACAGGACACGAGCGTCGATAGTCCAAGTGGTCATAGACGGGCCCAGCGGCAGGGACCGATTTGGTCGCGCGTCTTCCTGATTTCTCTAGTCCGCCGAGGCGGCGACGAAGAGCACAACCCCGGGGAGAAGCGCAACTGCGCGACCGCATAGCTAGCTTTGAAGTACACCTGCACGGCTGCCTCGGTGTCGCCGTCGTCCATCCCCAACCCACAAATCCATCATGTCGGCGTCTGATCTCCCCGACGAGCTGTGGGCGCGCATCCTGGAGCTCGGCGCCGCGTCGTCCGCGCTGGGGTTCCGCGACCTCTGCTGCCTCGCCATCGCCTCCCGCCGCCTCCGCCGCCTCTCCCTCCACCCCTTCCTCTGGTCGGCACTCCTCTCCCGCGACTTCCCCTCCCAATCACAACCACAACCCCAACCCTCACTCTCCTCCTCCTCCCATCAGCAGCTCCACCCCAAATCCGTCTACAAAACCAAGTAATTTCCCTCCCTTTTTGCTCAGTTTATTTGTTCTTCTTTGTGTGTTTGTGTGTGTTCATGACCTGTGCCCTGCCGCAGGTTCGAGAGGCACAAGGTGCGGATGGCGGAGGCGAGGCGGCGGGCGGTGTTCGAGGCGGAGGGGCGGGTGCTGGCGTGCCGGAGGCGGCTGGCAGAGCTGGAGGAGTCGATGCAGGCTGAGGGGGAGAGGATGAAGGCCGCTGCGCAGGAGTTGGACAACCTCGAGAGGGTTAGGTCCGTATTCTCCAAAATTTTATCCTTTTCTCTTTTACAATCTTCAATGTTGTCACTATATTATCCAAAAAAAAATTCATCTGCTTCCCCAGTTGTGGTTTTTTCTTTCCTGCGTGATATCATGCTATGTGTTCTCGATGCTATAATTTGTAGTGTGATGCAGATAGTAGAAACAGCAGCAATTCACCTCACCTGTAAGAAATCATAGGAGCTAAAGAGCTTTGGAATGTAGAAAATACAATGGGTGCTGAATTGCTCATAGCTAACTAGCTAATTCTTGCTGGACGATCATTTAGTTGGCACTATGGGAGCAGAAAATATTGCTCAAGACTGTTGCTTCCATGATCTATTGAGCTGCTTGTCTACGCATGAGCTAGGCCAAGATTGTTCTTTCGGCTCACTGCTCCTGCTGCTTTTTCAACTGTAGTAGGAAAACTCAATCCCCTCGTGCAAGTCTAGTTCTTACAGGTCTAGGATCCCCGTTATCATTAGTCTGAGTGCCCCGAGATCCAGTACCCGTAACGTAATATGTCTAGTCTCCTAGTGCCCTTTGGGAGGACAAAGTCCTGCTTTTTCTTTTAAGTCAGCGGTATCTCACACGCTCCTGCAGATTTTTTTGTCTAATATATTATTCTATTTCAGGATTCACTATGGAAGAGGCCATCTGTTAGTCCTAGATCTTGCGTTTAACTATCCTTCTGGGCTGGTGCTATCAGATTCAACTAAATTTACTAGTGAAAAAACACATACTTGGCTCCAACTACTAGTACCTGATCAGTAGGTGTTGGTTTAGGACTAAAGTACGGAGGTTCAAAAGAGGAAAGGCTTGCGGTGGATACCTAGCACCTAGAGACGAGGAAGGGCGTAGCAAGCGACGAAATGCTTCGGGGAGTTGAAAATAAGCATAGATCCGGAGATTCCTAAATAGGTCAACCTTTTGAACTTGCTGAATCCATGAGCAGGCAAGAGACAACGGGGTAAATAAGGGGGAAGAGGAGTTGTCACGATAGAAAAGAGAAATGACTATAAGGAACCAACGATTTTCTCTTCTTAAACAACAAAATCAAAGGCTCGACCATCCCCCCTTCCCCTATTTTTGCATTTCATTATCTATTTGGCCCGCCTCATGAAAAATGATAGGCCTATTGATTCAAAGTAAGTACGAAAGGGTCGGTCAATAGCATAGCTCTTTTTTTTTCTTCGGAAAGGCCTTCACATTCTAGTTTAGAGATATCTCCGAACAAAAAGGGATCTATTCCGGGGAATGACTTTTGCCCTAAAGTATGGGAGGAACCGCTTATGGCTGTTACCTGCCAAGGAAATACGGGAAGAGTTTAGAAAGTTTTGCAAGGACAAATTGCCCGCCAACTATGGATGGTATAGAAGATTCACTTCGCGCATACACCGAGAACACGGCATAGCCGCACCCCTTATAAATAACAAGGCCATTGCTTGGCTGCTTTCTTAAGTGAATTGGGGGTCAATAGCACAGGTGTGAAGCAAGAAGGAAGATAGAGGCCTGTGCACATGCTTGATATTCAAAAGCCCAGGGGCTAAGCAACTCGAGTTAGGCGAGAGGAGCGGAACCTCGGTAGACCGTCGGTTGGGTGGATTCAAGGCTAATCAATCCGGTCCACTTAGGTCACAGGATATTCCAAACAAAACACCATCCATACATAAATAACTATTCCAATTTTGGATGAACTTAACATATTAGTTTCAAAGAATCAAACCCGGATCTATAACAATCTTTAGTTGAAGACTACCTGCATATCTCGTTTCAAAAGAGGAATGGAAATGAGAATCAGGTTTTAAATCGTAGTTCGACTTTTTTCATCCCTTTATTTATGTACATAAAAAGAAATATAGCTATAGCTATAGCTATAGCAAAGAACACATTATTGTCCGAGGAAGGCGATGAGTCAGGAGAAAGGAAGTCCCAAGTAAGAAAGTTTATATATAAAGTAAGCGTGATAGAAAGCTAGCCTAGGTGAGATCATATCCCTTTTGATAGAGGTCCTTAATTCCCAAGAATGAATCAAATCTTCCTAAGTAGGATTCGAACCTACGACCAGTCAGTTAAACAGTCGACCGCTCTACCACTGAGCTACTGAGGAAAAAATATGAGATTCGATCTCCTAGAGTTCAACTCCCGCTCTCAACCCATGAACAATATGAGTCCGAAGCTTCTTTCGTAACTCTCGGAATTTCTTCGTAGTGACTCCGTTCCATGCCTAATTTCATAGGGAAGCCCAAAGTGACTCTATTTAATTCTATTTCACTTCCTATCATTTAATATCTATACCTTTGGTCTTATTTACATAAGAGATGTCATTTATAGTCTATCTTTTCTATATATGGAAAGTCAAGAAATTCTCATTGAAACATCGAGAAATTGTGCATATAAAAAACTCTAAAGAAAGAAAAAAAAGGAGATCTATGTCTTGATTTTCAAATCTTTTCTACGTGGTAGTCTAAGTTTCTCGATGAGGATAATTAATTTGGTCGTTGTGGTCGAACTCTATTATGTATTTGTGACCACATTCTCCATAGGTCCCTCTTAGATCTTCTTTCTCCAATCTTGGATTAGGGAAGGAGATATTCGCGACTACTGGCGGTTTCATTATGGGGCAACTCATGATCTTCATATTGATCTATTATCCACTTCTGCATCTATTCTTTCTTAGCTAAACGGGTGGAAGTCATGTCAATGATCTCTTGCCGTCGGTCCTATCCTTCCAATTTAGAGGCCTCTTATATGTCACTCATTATGGAAACAGTCCCTTGCACCTGACAGCAGCTAAGTCTTGTTGCACGGTCATTTAGTTGGCACAAAATGTTGCTCAAAACAACCGCTTCAATGATTAGTTGAGCTGCTTATTTATGCTAGATCTGGACCGAGATTGTTCTCTTGGCTCACATGTTAAACAAAAAACAGCTGCTCCTACTGCCTTTTGAACTTTAATGGGCATATCAAATTATGAATTATCTATGGCCTTGGAACTTGGAAGTATCCATCCCGTTTTTTTGGTTGAATACTTAGGTAAAAGGGCCCCTGTTTACATTTTATTAAGGAAACATTCAAACAGTGCACAAAAGAATTGTAGCCCATCTGGCAACATTCAGGTCTGTTGTTGGTGTACATGAACAGGTAAGCAAAGCAGCTGAAATGGCACTGACTTCAAATGTAAAGGATATCTAAAAGCTAGTGGGTAGAACATCAAGAATCAGTTCTTCAGTCCAACACAATCATATCCGACAATGTAGTTTTCAATCTAATTCTCTTCACTACTTCTTGAATGCATTGAGTTCCTTGTTAAGAGGAGTTGCCATTGGGTGGCGCTGCAGTCCTATGGGTCCTGACTCCTGTCTCATAAAGGAGAAAAACACAGACCATGTGAAGCACCTCATTAGGATCATGGACAGTGATTATGAAGGGAATCTGGCTCGTTTTTTATGCATTGATGGCTTAAAGGGCTGGGACAGAGTTAAAACACTGTTCTTGTATGGGTTAATGAACAGTTAAGTTGTATAAAATACACCATTATCATTTCTCTCCTTGCAAAAAAAAAATCCAACCTCTCCTAGCCAGGAAAACAGAAGATTTAGACTTCAGTATAAGAGGACATCCTGTCCTTGATTTTTCCTTTTTCTCATGAGTTTGTGCATTTCTTCTCAATATATGCTGATTGCCTAATTCCTTTTCTGAAATGCCCACAGGAGAGCTTCTGTGGCATTAAACGTATGGCAGCCACAAGTTGTCCGTGGGCGTCAGAATCAGTTGGTTCAGCAGTGCGCAGTTCCTGTTGATTCTCGTCTTAGTGAAGTAAACATGGAGCTGAAAGTTTGTGAGCAACAAATAGCAACTTATAAGAATGTTTATGTATGTGATCTTGGATTTGACTAAAGTCGGGAGAGATTGACAAGGCTAGCCTTACTACAATTGTGCTTTTTTTTGCTTTTGTCAGAACAAGGAGAAGCAGAAGTTGAAAAACTATGAGGAATCATTGAGGCGAGCAAAATATCATCCACTGCAGAATAGTAGTCATACAAGCCCAATTGTCAATGAACGACAAGCAAAGAGGAAGAAAGTGAAGTAAGACTATTGAGGTACCAACAAATAGCTTTTACTAATTCTTAAGAAGGTTGAACGTATATTGTGCTTCCTCTTGTGGTGTAAAAATTTATTAGAATTTGCACTCAATTCATTCTCAACATGTTTTGCTTTCATGACGGGTAACAGCTTCTTTTTTATTCTATTTTGCGCACAGAAAGGCCTGCAATGCACCAAGTGCTAACTCATTTATCTCAGGGGAAATGTGCTAATGCACTGCATATTTGAATTGCAAAGCAAAACTTCTTCAGTGCATCCGTGCACCTGATCTATTGGCTATTGCCGTGTCCTTCTTCATTGCCAGGCACAATGATTGGAAGCGCCACTGATCTTTCCCATTCGCCCAAAGAATATTATTCTCTTCCTATGTGTACCGTCCAGCTGCCAGCTATTCTATATTAGAAGGATGCCAACTATTTCAGAGCTTGCACTTCTCGAAACTGTGGGCGTTAAACTATTCTATAGCAAGAGGACGACAGATCTGACCGAAGTGCTTCAGTTGACCAGTGGTGTCGAGACTCAAAAGAGACGTACGACATGAAATATCTTCGCTCCATATGACCTCCTGTAGTCCTGTCTGACTGTCTCTACCTAGTACTTACCCAAATGCTGCATTTCATCTGTGCAACTCGTTTAACCGTACTCGACTGTCCGTGTCATGATTGATAAATGGACTCTCTTATGTATTTTGGCCCTGTGATATGCTCTTCTGCCAATAGAAATAAAATTACCCTTATGTTGCTTCATGCATGGCCATACAGAAATAATACAAAATGCTGGGTGGTATTAAGCATATCTAAATAGAACTGATATTAAGCATATTGTGCAAAATCGGCGAGAGAGATACTTGTAATGCAGAAGCTTAAGTGAGCATCTGTTCCTATAAGCACTCTGCGGTACAAAGCAAAGTATCCGTCTTTGGTTTGAGAACAAAGCGAATCTCCGTCACCAGCGAAGGATCAGACTCAAAGCTACTCCTCCAACTCTAGCCGAGCCGACACGCGTTGGACGTGAAACCACCCCAAAGCCGGGGACAGGAAAAGATCTGAGGCGAAGAATAGCAGTGTGGATCCCACCTGCAGTTCATTTCCTGTTTGCCTGGTCCAAAATCCCGTCTGAACCGGTGAATTCCCCCGGCCGACGTGGCACGCCTTTCGAGCCGTGCCGCACCCTCCCGCCGCGCCTTCGACGGTTTGACCCCGAGGCCAGGGTACCATCTCACCGCGTAGTGGGACCGAGAGAAACCCGGCCCCGCTTGTCAGGAAACAGAATATAAGAGCACCTCGCCCGGCCCTTCGCCGCACCAATAGCCAATCCGCCCATCTCAGCCTCGCCCTGAGCCAATTCCCAAATCCTTCCTTCTTCGCCGCCGCCGTCGTCTCCAAACTAAGCAGATTCAGAAAGCTCTGATCCGATCCACGCGCAAGGCCTGACCTTGCCGTCGTCTCCTCCGATCCCGCCGTTCCCGCTCGTGGTGGTTGCCGGAACCCGCCGAGTTGGATCTCGAGAGATAAACGTAGCGTTGCGGCGCCCCGGCGAGGATACGATGCCTGCGGTGCTCGCCGCGTTCGCCAGCCTCCGCGCGGCCGCCGCCATCGCCTCCGGGGTCTCCTCATCCTCCTTTCCCTTCTCCCACCGCCTCAAGCTCTCGTCCTCCCATCGTTTTAGTAGTAGTAGTAGTATTTGTAGTAGTAGTAATTGTCTTTAACGATTGCCTTCCCCTCGTTGCCCTCGCCCTTCGATCTTTGTTGCGTCGCGTCGTTCGCGGTCTCGATTCGATCTTCTCGTGCTCGATCTGAGGCTTGTTTCGTTGTGAGGGATCGGTGCTCGATCTCAGGCTTTCCTGGTCCCGGCAGTTTTGTGTCTGCGTTCGATCCACCAATCCGATCGGAAGCGACCGGGTGTGTTGGAGGTGGTCATTGCTGTTGCTACGAGGAAAGAGGTATTGAACTGATAGAATTGCATATGCCATGGAATTGGTTAGATTTTAATCATGGAAACATGATTCATTTGAATTTTGTTATTCTTCTGAATATGTATCGTCTTATACTCCTGATTCCCAACATGGCATGCGTTTTAGTGCATGCTTCTTATATGTGTTTTTTAGGCTTTTAACATATGTTTCTGCTTAATTGCTTTGTAAAAACAAAAGAGAAATCTAATAGGTTCTTAATCTGTCTATTCTGCTAGAAGTATCGCCTGAAGTTAAATGAACTTGAAATATAAGCAGTATACACACATGCACATCGATGCGCACTCATTTTACTATTTTTGTACTATGGTCTTGTATCCAGTAATTTAGTTGGTGGTCCTTATGCAGCCCTTTTAACTGCATCAAAAACTTGCTTCTAACTTATGCTTTGTCCTATTCAGCAGAAAATTCTCTACTGAATTTGGGATTAAGCTTGTGGATGGGCGGACCTTTGGTAGACTCCAGTGCCGAAGGTGTAAGCAGCAGCTTATGTCTCTGCCACAGCACCTATGAAAAATCAGGTTTCGATCGCGGCTCTTGTGCTTGCTCGGAAGATGAAAATTTTGGAGCTGTAATAGCTGGTGGGAAAGATGTGTTGGTTGTTGAGGAAATTGGAACGGCTCTTGCTGAAGTGATGCATGTCTATGACCGCGATGACGATGATGATGAAGAGACGGATCCAGGTGAAGACTCTGATGAAAATGATGATTCACTTCTTTCTCTAGAATCAGATTCAACTGATGATTCAGTGGATATTGGCACTGAAGTGGTCACATCACCAGCCTTCCCTAGTGGTAATGTATCTGAATCATCGATTGACAAATCAGAGGATGGAAATTCTTCAACTAATGTAAGTATTTGATTGCAGTCGAAGTATGGGTCTTCCTTGTTCAGCATATCTTGCTTGTCAATGTGTTTGTTGTAGTTATTGTCTTACATTGTCTTGATACCAAACTAGCAATAGGCCAATAGCTATGCAACTCTGTTTTTAGATTAAAAAAGAGAAGTTTTCATAAGCGTTAGAGGCTTAATTTTGACATTTGTCTCTGGCTTGTTCTATCGCGATGCTACTTATACTACTTTAGTTCAGTGCAGTTGGCTTCCTGATTGGAGTCTTGTTTATTTGAAATCTGCAATGAGTATAGGACCTCATGGGGCTGTTCTCCAATTATTTTATTGATTATGTGAAATGTTTTATGTTCTAAACGGATGGATCAAACTGTTTTTTTAACAACATATGCACATCCTCTTTATATGCAGGATACTCCAATGTTAGTTTCCGCAATGAAAGGAAGCCGTGCGAATCGGGGAATTGTCACAAGGTTGAGTGTTTCATGGGATCCTGATGTATATGATCCTCCTGTTACCTCTGAGTCACACACTGTGAGGGCGCACCAGAGAAGTTCAAGGAAGGGCCACTACAAATACAAGTCCTCCAAGAGCAGCAGCCGCAGCAGCAATGGAAGCAAAAAGGACAAGAAGCATTCTCGTCACAGCAGCAGCAGCAGCAGCAGCAAAAGAGACAGGAAACCTTCTTACCGCAGTACCGATGGTGGCAGGAGCAGGAGCAGCAGCAGCAGAATCGACGCTAGTTCTCCTCAATATCCCAAGGTATATTATGGCGGCGGCAGCAGCAGCGTAACTGCCTCTAGTGTTCCTCAATATTGTAAGGTATCCCCGTCGGTGCCAGCTGAGAGTGCTTCACTGGCAGAGGCCGTTCCTGTACTTATGACCATGGAACAGATCAAACGCAGCACCAGCTGCTGCAAGGATCAGCCTTTAAGCATGCTGTCACGCCAATTTGTGGCTGCGAGGTACAAGGGGATGTTCTCTTTTTGGGGTCAGAATCAAATTGCTTCTTAGTCGCAGAGGCCTCCTGATACTCTTATGCTTCCGAGTATCAGTAACGCCTACACTGTTGATGCCTTATTTCGATCTGTAAAGTCGTGGTTTGGTTGGTGTCGCATTTTTTATTACACTGTTTGCTCCACTGGTATTTGAACATGAAATTGTCGGTCGAACTACATATATTGTTTGAGAGGTGCTTCTTTTTCTTTTTTACAATTACACAAATATTAAAGCATGAATGAAGGGTAGATGGTGATTACTTACCCTTTCGTTTGTTTCAAGATTTGTGCAACTTGTATTAGGCGGGAAAGCATTGAAGCACTGCTCATATTATTTACTGTGTTTCATTTATCTGTGTAATGGGCACGGCGTACGTGTGTATTTTGTTCTGTTTCAGCATCATTCACGTTATAGCATTAGTGTTTAGTTTGGTTAATATTCTTTAGAACTGGTTTAGTCTGAAGATTACTCTGAATATGCAAATCAGAGAAAAAAGAAGTTGTGAAGCTGCAAGAACGCCATGCAAAGAAACTGGAGGGTTGTAACCCATATTATAATGATAATCGAAACTATCTTGTGGTGTACAACCGTTTTTCCCAATTTACATCAAGGCACGCATTCAGTTTCGTACTTTAAATACACTTGACCTTCAGTTCGCCTCTACCCATGCTACGTCCAGCTGGCCTTTCTCTTGACAAAATCTTTAACGGCCATAAATTTCTGTCTTGCTGCGCGAGCAGCCATCAACCATGGAATACTCTGGTATCCTCACTCCTATCCTTGGATAACCTGAATAAGCATGCTTTTCTACGGTTTGTGCTTTTGGAACTTGAAATTCTGAATGACCATTTTGCCGTCTGGGAGCACCATGTGGACCATCTGGAGGGTGTAGTACTGTCATGTTAATGCTATGTACCGCAGGATGAAAACTGGCCATCAAGAAGTCAACTTGGCATAAAGGAATAACTAAACACTAATCAAACATTGAATGCTTATGCATGATGCATCCAATTGAGTTTAAAATTATCCAACATGAATAAATTGTGCAAAAAATAATGCAACCGATCTTAGTTATTAATGTATGAACAACAAACTATCACAGATACATTCAGGGGCGAAGCTAGGCCTCGGACCACTCGGGCTTGGGCCCGAGGCCTGGCAAGAAAGGCTCAGCCTAATACAGACGAAAATTCATGAAAATCCCAGGAAAATTGTAAAAACGGGCCGACACAGTTAGCTTAGCCCGAGGCTTTGGGCTGGACTGGCTCCGCCCTGGATACATTTAAACAAACTATTGACGGAAAATTAGCCACCTTTCCTTTTCTAGGTTCTGTTGGATAAAACATCCACTGTCAGAAATATCTGGTTATCTGGTCAGCACTATCGAGAATGAACGGCAGCCAGTGTTTTGGATTTCGGTTTCGGATAAAATACCGTTCATGCTCGGAAAACGAAATTTCGGCTAAATTCGGTAATTTCGGACAAATCTCGTCCGGAAATTCAAATCCAAATTTTGAATCTGGTTTTTTTTCTACCGGGAAATGCCGAATTTCGGCGAGAATTGGCGAGATCTCGCCGAGAAATGGCGAAATTTCGGCCAGATTGACAAGCCCGAAAATTGGTCCAAAAGATGGAGAAAAATTCGAATTTTTTGGAGAGTTCGACGTATTATTAATGTTGTCATAAAATTTTCAGATTTTTTGAATCATGTAAATTTTTTAAAATTGAAACATTGGTACTGTCGTAATGAAACGCCACGGCAATTTTGAACTGAATGAAAAATGGGACAAAGCATGTTATAAATATTTGAAATTTTAATAGCATGATTCGACATGTGAATAATGTTGCCATAAAATTTTCAGTAGTTATGAAGCTCGAGGAATTTTTAAAAATTGGGGAATTCGGGTATCGTGCGTGAAGTATGAAATTTCTGAGATTTTGGTGAAAATCAAGATTGAGAGTCACAATTCGAAACAATTAATGTATATTGGCATGACAATTATTAAGAATGTAATAAAATCGATACACACAACAAGTCTTCACATATTTGCATATGACAACTAAATGAATGTATGTTTGCATCACATACCTATGAGTAGTAAAGCGCCCTGGTGCAAACTCCACCTCCGCGTTATCGACAATGATCTCGTGATACCTCCTCTCGTGTTGTTGCTTGTATTTCTCCCGTGTCATGTCTCGTGGTAGCGAGCGGACTTCCAATGTTGGTAATGAGACTTCCGTGTCGGGTTTCTGATGGTGAAGGTACATGACATTAGCGGATGAGTGCCGTGCGCATGGATCGACATATGGATCATTGTAGTCAAATGGCAAAGAGATGCTCGATCCGTCATAACTCGTCAGAATCGTACCACCCCGATCCCATCCGTACCACCCTGATCCCATTCGACGGCATTTGACTATACCCGGTATGTTCAATGGAATGCCCAAATGGCCGGAGGACTCATTGCTACACCATGATTGAGCACCATCCCGTGGTTGTGCTTTGCTGGCGTCCACCCCCACCACGCGACGTGCCCTTCCCGCTAATGCGGGTCTGCCGCTGGGAGTCACCTCTCGGGGCAGTACCCCTCTGATGCGATCCTCCTGCCAGTGATTGTGATTGTGGACAGGGCCGGAGGGAGTACCGGCCGGCTTCCGTCCGTCATCGCTAGGAGAGTGCATCGCGATCGGCCGAGCTACTCGAGGCATCGCACATTATCGGAAGGTGTTTTTGTGTCGTCCTCATCGCCGACAATAGGCTCATCATCAATTCGGCCTTTTCCTTTTTCCGACAGCCGGTCCTTCAACGCATCCCACAGCTCCCTCATCTGCGCCCACATCTGTAAACCCTGCGATAAAACCAAGATAATCTTACATTTAAGGAAATGTGACAATGTTGTAAGATTTGGCACTCGTTAGGCCATCTCAGTGACGTTCCCTAAATCGGATCCCTACATCCACATATACATAATTCCCTTATGGCAAAGTTATGGAGGGGTGTAATTCAGCAGTGTTTTAATTATGTACTAACTTATATGTTATATATGTTGTAATAGGAATCTTTAAATGAAGAAGTTTATGACTCGTGACCTACTAATCTTATTGTATATGGAAATCTTATTGTATATTGAAATCTTATTCATATGACCTACATTGATCCTACTTGTGTTTTGAAAAGGTTTTATCAAAATATCACATTTAGGGAGTCAAGTTTGCTACATGTGCAAATTTCGTCCTGTTTCTTCTATATGTTTTCTTGAAAAGGTTCATCGAAAATGTCTTATAACCGATTAGAATTAAATTTCTCATAATTCTACGCGGACCACTTGAATTCTTTGTCCGAAGTTTTTACTTCTACGTAGGACTAGTTAGCGATACTAGTCGATTCACGCCGGACTAGTTAGCGATACTAGTCGATTCACGCCGGACTACTTACAAGTGGTCCGCGTGAACGAACTTTTACGGACCACTTCCAAGTGGTCCGGCGTGAACCGATGTTTATCCTATTTCGATTTTTATTTTTAAAACATAACAAATGATGTTAAAATATTTTCATAAATTTTATGTATTATCCTACATATCTTATGATACTCCCATAAATTTTTCATAGCATGAAAATGCATTCTCAATTTTTAAAATTCAGAGAGTGTTTATTAAATGCCAAAAAGTCTAAAAATAAACTTTTTGAAACATTATCATTGAAGATCACTTCACGAGAACTTATTGATATAATTCGGTCAGATCCGCCAAAAAATTCAAATTCGGTTTAAAATTCGAAATCTCGGCGGTTTTTGCGAAATCTCTAGAAAAAATAAAAATCCGAAATATACTGTAGCAATTTCAAATTTTTTCGGATTTTTACATCCGCCGGTCTATGCAAACTCATTGGGTCCGAAACCGAGATTTCGTGAGATTCGTCAATTTGGCGGTTTTGTAACCTTGACGGCAGCGGACAACATGAAATTACGGTTAAAAGAGTACCTCAATGATGTAAAATCATACCTATACTATACTTGGAGGAAATGCCGCCTCCTGGGCGTTTTGAGCCGGGAGGGGCCGGCTCGGCTCGCGGCTCGAGCCGAGCCGGCCAATTTTTTTTACATCCGGGTCCTTTTAAAAAAAAACGGATAGGTCCTTTTTGGAAAAAAAAAATATTACAATTGGATCCTTTTCCCGAAAAAGATTGTATATTACGTCCATGCCCTTTTTAGCGTTTTTAAGAGTAGCGCTCGGGTCCTTTTTAGGAAAATCGAAATTACGTTTAGATCCTTTTTGAAAGAAAAAAAATCGTTTCTTTTTCTTAAAAAAAATATGCATCGCATTTATGTCCTTTTTCCGCTTTTCTGGCATTACGTTTAAACCCTTTTGCGAAAAACAAAATCTTATTTTTAGATCCTTTTCGCGCGTTTTCTCGATTTACTCGTGTGTGGAGCATCAATCGCGCGTTTTATCGATTTTCTTACGTGAAAAGTAGCGTCCGCGACGTGACACGCAGCGCATAAATTTCTAGTATAGTTCAATACCTTGAGTGGTGGTAGCAAAATAGAATTTTGTTTCACACTTTTTTTTTAAAAAAATAGGTGGTTGGTTCCCCCACCCTGCCACCCCTGGGGATCAAACCCGAATGGGTGGCTTCCCAGGCTCCCAGCCTAAGCTCCCACCACAGAGTAACACGTGTAAGAACCTTCTTTCGTAAGGCATCACATTTCCCAGCCTTTGGACAATCATATAGAAACAAGTCAATCCGTTAAGTAAAAGTAGTTGCAAGAACAACTTCCACCAATAAAGCTATGGAAATGACCACGTTCCCTGACAATGATTTTTCGGTTATATGACTTGCTTATTATTTTTGCCACTTCATGGCAATCTGGACAGAATCTCAAATTCTTTACCACCCGAATGACATGAGGTGCTTTTGTCTTCAACAATCAATATGCAATGGCTAACCTTTCACTATGCTCACAAAGTGCAACTTCTTTTTCCCCTTCACCAACTTCATGTAGCATTGTGGCAGACTGGCAGTCCAAGGCTTGTGACCAACGCGTAGAACTCGGTCAGCTATATCCCTCTTGACCAGTCTTATCTGCTTGATTTCAGGGTGTGAATCGCCACTCACCACAAACTTGTGCAGGTAGCCATTTATTTCAATCGAACTACAACCAGCAACAACAGTAACATTGTTGTCGTCCATCTTTTTCCTCATATAGCTCACTCAATCCTACTGGGAGTTCGATGCATACAAATTGGAGAGCAGAACATAGTTCTCCGGATTGTGGGGTTCTAACTCAAGGAGCCTCTTTGAAGCTGATTCCACTACATCAATTCTGTTGGAGCTTTTACTCGCCACGAGAAGAGTCCATTAAATTACTGAATTTGGTGAGATAGGCATGCCAGTAATAAATGAGTAAGTTTCATCCAAGAGGCCAGATCGACATAGGAGGTCAACCATGCAACCATAGTTTTCCATTGAAGGTTTAATTCCCAACTATATTGTCGTCCATCATCCACTAACCCACTGTGAGCACAGGCTGACAACACATCAATAAAAGTGACGCTGTTAGGCCTCCGCCTCACCTGAAATATGTGCAATACACAAGAATTTAGGTGAGACATAGAATGGTCACGGTACCTTTGTAAAGAATATGTGTGTTCTACCAATTTCTTAGAAAACTAAGTTGAGCATGTGAGTTAATACATAGAGGATAATGTAGAAAACATCGCTAACCCAAACAAAGGTTTATGCAACAATTTGACAGAACATATCTTGTATGGAATTATTTAAGTGCATTCAGGAGCCAAATTTTACAGTAGCACAGTACAAAGCAGATGTTAAACAAAAATGATGAATCATCAGAAACTATGCCAATGTATAAAGTTAATTTCTTTTGCCGATCATATATAATGGGCTTTACATGTTCCTCTGTGCAAGTCAATGCATACGAGCAGGTTGTCACCAAACCAATATAACCAACTTATTTTTCGACCAAGAGCAAACAGCTCCTGTGTCTCCTTCATTCGAGAAACAAAGAAGAAGAACGGACAGACATAACCAACCAACCACTACCTACAAACACATCAGTGCAACGTTTTCACCTTAAGCTCTAGCATTCTTGAGAATAAACCCAAAGCATCCTCTAAGAGCTCGTGTATCGCCAATCCAACTATCATTGTACTCCATGTCTTTGTATCCCTCTCCACCATTGCATCAAACACCGCATTTGCCCGCTCTATCAACCAGCACTTTGCATACATATCAATTAACACGGTACTCAGCTCAAGATCGACCGTGATCTCCTTCCTATCTATAAAAGCATGCACCCACCTCCCTAAAGTGCCCCTGCCTTGGCGTATGCCGAGATGACGCTATCCATAGTGACCTCATCCGGGTTCACCCCAGCCGTCTGCGTCTGCATCTCCTGAAACAGTCCCAACGCCTCGTTAACCATCTCGACCCTTTGAGTACCCGCCGATCATGGCACTCCAAGCTACCAAATTCTTGTCCCCAACCATGCCATCAAACACAGTCCTGGCGAGCGCAACCTCTTCGCACTTGGCATAGAGATTAAGCAACCCGGTCTGCACGTATGGGCTCGGTTCAAGCCCCTGGGGGAAAACCTCCGAGTGCAGCTGCCGGCCCTCGCCGAGAGGCGGCACGGCGGCGAACGCCTTGATCGTGAAGCTGCTTGGGGGCGATAGACCAGGAAGTTATCCGCGCTGGGGTTCGTTGGGCCGGAGAGCGCGCAGACGAGGGAGTTGTAGCAGAAGGCGGTCGGGTGGGGGATTTGGTCGAACAGGTTGCGTGCGTAGGAGGAGGCGAGGAGTTTGGAGAGCGCGAAGGCGGAGGTGAGGGGCGGGAGGCGGAGCCTGAGGAGGTGCGCGCGGGTGGCGCCGCGGAGCGCGAGGAGATCGGGGCATTGGGCTTCGAGGAGGGAGGCGGCCTCGTGCGGTTTGAGCTGTTGGTGCATGCGGGGGAGGAATCCCACAACGTGGCACGGCAGCACGGGCGCACGGCGAGTCGGCCGTGCGTTTTCTGGGAGCCCAAGGTCCAAGGAGGACGCGGAATGGAATGGAATGGCTCGTCGTGGGCTGGTGCTTCGTGAGTCGTGACACGATCACAGCGCCGTGCCGGTGGGTGAGTAGCCCAGCGCGTGCCGAGTGGATCGAGTGATCAATCAACATTCAACAACGCGTGACGCGTCGCATGATTTGCACCCACGGCGAGAGGCCGTTGCGCGTAGCCGGCGGGCGCAGGCCGGCCGGCCGACTGATCGCGGGTGGCTTTGGTCAGCTGTGGGCCGTGGTCGCACGGGGCGGGTTGGGTTGGAATCCGATCCGTGAGCCGCGAGGAGTGCCAGCTTCGGGGCGGGGCCTCGTTTTGTCCAAACGTGGGCTCTTTTCGCTACGGGGCTACTCGTGCTCGATCTCCCGCGGTCGGTGGCTACTGTATACTGTATATTTTTTTTCCAAAACCTGCAGGGGGATTTTTTTCCCAACAACCTGCTGCGCGTGCTGCGCCTAGAATTGGCTCAAATTCAATTTATTTTCTTCGTGAGAATGGCTATAGCTCAGACATATTCTTTTTAACTAAGTTACATAATAACTATTTTTTAGGAGTACAAGAAGACGTGTACAACTCACACACACCACACGCACACAGAAGCGCTCTTAGCACACTTAAGTAATTAATTACAACCTCCGTAGCATGAGAACACACTGTCCCACTAACACGCACACATCTGTTTTATCTGGTGAGCTCCCGTGTTGAACCTCATGTTCGAATCCAAGTGGGCAGGCTGCTCGACGGCAGCCTTGCCAATCTAGCAACGGCTCAGTCCTCAAGTTATATAGAACTGTTCGTACCGTCAAATCGGGCTAGATTCGTGCGAGTTAGATTCTAGGTTTTCCTAGCCCCAACCTTAGAACTCTGGTCAATGGCTGCTGGCACAGGCGGCGTAGCCAGCCGTGGGATCGGATAAGGGTGGCAAGCAGATGTGGCAATGACACAATATCGTTGATCTTAGGGGACAACGACCAGTGTTGGTGTTGATGGGCAATAAGTAAACTCATCGAGCGGCGACGACGTTAGTAGATCTAGCTGAAAGAAAAGGGAAACGGTCTTAACTATCTTGGTTGACATCGACAGCGATAGGGTGACGGCAAAGTGGCAGCTAGGTGGCAGCTTGCATGCAAGGACGGAGGGCACGAGGGAGTGAAAGGGCGATGGCGAAGAGATGGTCAACGGCAGTTCGCCATTGGCAACCAAGGGAAAGTGTCATCCTTACCTAGTTACCTGAAGCTGGCAATGGGCTCTTTAGCTTGCACGATAAATGTCTCCTTATCCCGTCGAAGCGAGAAAAGTGAGTAGGGTAGGGTGGGGGAAGGGAGGTGAGGAATTGGTGATAGGGATAGAAAGTTGAGGAATGGGAGAAAGATGAGTATTAAACAAAAAAAAGGGCTTTGGGACATTGTTAGATGTTTGAAGGGTGATCATATCATAGCAGTGGCGGAGACACTGTTTGTGCTAGCTGGGGCTTGAGCACCAGCTGCAACTGCCGAATCCCTGGGACCCCCTTAGCACCGGCGGTGGATTTGTGGGTGCCTAGGCGGCGCAGCACTGGTACGGCAGCACAGGAATAAGAGCTCTGGAGGCTGGAGAGGAAGAACGAAGAAGACCCTTGTGGGTAGCGGGCTCCCTCCTGGGCAATCTACGCTACTTATTTGGTGGGCTGCTGCATTTGTTGCTTGTTGGATGCCTAACAGGCTAACAGTACTCTGTGGAAGACTTGGTCTGGTTCTAGGCGACTGGACGAGACCGAAGTCTCGACTCAACGACACAAAAAAGTCACGAAGACACGAACCCTAGGCAGAGGGTGCGGCGAGGCCCTAGAGGGCAGCTCGACTCGACAGATAGTATTGCAGCGCAGCGTGTGTGACGACCCAATTTGCCCCTACCTTTAGTGGCAAACCTAGTCTTCGGCTTACCACCTGGTAAGATCGACTTACTTCACCGAAGGATGAGCACATAAGAGTAGTATAAAATCAAGAAACATTGCAGTGGCCCTACAATGAGTATATATTGCAGACTAAAATACATGAAGTTCGAGTACATAATACTGCAATTAGAAACAGCAGAAGGCTTCGAGTTCTACGAGAGATATCACACCCCACACACGGCGGATATTGCTCTACGTACCATCATTATTATTGCTACTAAGGATCTAGCTACAGCTTCAAGGATTCCTGACTCCATTGAAGATAAGAGTATCGCAGTAGTTTACACCTCCATCTTCTCCCTAGGCTTGATCCTCACTTCCTCGATCCTCATCGGCCACCTGGGAATCTTCACTTTTCTGACTCATAGTCTACAAAGGGAGAAATAGAATAGGATGAATACTAAAGGTACTCAACAAGTCCATAATAGAAAAGTGGTGTGATGCTAACTTCCAACTACAAGGACCCACGATCCTGCTAACACCAGATGATTTCTAGAGAGAAAAATTACGGAGGAAGGAGTCAATTTGATTCGGAAAACTACGATCATCATACACACAGGTCATGATAACCTCGTATAGATTCTTTTCCTGCCGTGAACGCAGTTTCTACCTGAACACAGAGTGAAAGGTCACAATAATTTTATTACACTATGCAGAGACGTTACTTTACCACATACGCCTTAGTCTTTTATACCAAGCTATAGACATATTTCCTTTTGTGTGTGTCCAGACTAAAGAAGCAAAGCCTTTTATCATTAGAATATGAAATTCATCATATATTCATGGATAAAACTATTCAGAAAAATACGTTCTATATTTTTAGATGAAGGGAATATGAATTTGGGCTGCAAAAGACCGTTGAATGTATATTTGCATTTGCTATATATATGCTTATCTGATGTTAGGTTTGACATATGAGCACCTTTTATATTTTTATTCTCGCTTCGCCACCATATCATAGGCACATCCTCTTCAAAACCTATAATGCTTGACATTGCACCATATTATTTTCGGTTAATTCCGACAAAGGCGACATCGGTTCATGACGAGTTCCATAACAATGCATGGATCAGAACGCTACGGAGGATCACCAACGTGACACAGCTGCATGAATTCCTCATGTTGTGATAGGCCATCCGACACGACAGATTAACCTACAGCAGGACACCCCGAACGACATAATTTAAAAATGGACGGCTAATCAGGAAATCAGGAATACACGGCAAAGTCCGCGTATATGGTCCAGTTCCAAGGGACGGTGCCAGACCATATCTACAGGACAATCTGGAAGGCCAGTGCGGAAAGTAAGTGCAAATTCTTCGTATGGCTCTTTATACAGGACAAGGTGCCCACGGCAGATAGATTAGCAGCTAAGGGTTGGCCGCACTACGTCTGTTGCCCTCTATGCGACTTAGAGCCCGAATCAGCAACGCATCTTTTACTTGTCTGCCTTTTTGCTAAGTAGATTTGGAGGAAGATTTTCTTATGGTTGGGTTTCGATCCTTCGATCCCGCAAGCACAGACAAAGGCCTCGCATTGGTGGAGTCTCGTCCGGAAGAATGTGCCAAAACACTCCCACAAACACGTTGTCGGATACTAATCTACACATTCTGGAATTTATAGAAGAAAAAGGAATGCAAGAATTTTCAACAGCTCATACCAATCTCTTGAGTCCGTCTTCTCGAGGATCACGCAAGACGTGAGCAATCGAAACATGGCTATTCAAAATGGGCCACAACAACAACAACAAAGTAACGCTCGCACAAGCAGTTAGAAGACTGCCCTCAAGGTGCGGCACCATGGCTCACGCTTGCCAAATGGCTAGCACATCGACAGGATCAAACTGCAGGGGCCAGGGAGGCGCAGATAGGGAAGAGAACGATGGAGAGATTTTCCCCAGAAATGTCGTCTCTCCCAGAAATTCAATGGGTGTTTTCGCAGGTCCTGACAACGGAGTGCGTCCTGTTACAGGAAGAAGCTCTGTTCTCTGATGTTCGGTAAATGATGGGAATGGTGAATCAGGGAATTCTGTTTGGTTCATTGGCCGGTACGAAGTTAACAGTCAAGAGATGTGCCAGGAACCAACATGATTGTCACCTACAGGACAACGACAAATGCAAACACACTCGCTGCTACAAGTTTAAGCCGAAAGCTGTCAAGCTGTCATATACAGGTAAAAATGCAACGAAGAGAAACAAAACATCTCTTTGTCTGGAAAATGAACAGGGAGGACGAAATAGCAGGACCCCGTGCTCCAGTCGCTTGTTTTCAAAAGAAGTCACCTGCGGAAGAGGAGGAATTGAATGCCGTTACAGACAGGATTGTTACTAAAGCTATTGTAGAGCACCTGTGGAAGGAGTGAGTGCTGAAGAGATTGATCCTGACAGAATGGAGTCACGATCTGTGTTTGTCAAGATTTTAAATTTCAAGATATCTGATGAATCTTTGAAGCAGCATTTCAGTACACAATTAAACAGTGGGAGTCCTAAAAATGCAAGGTGCGTGCAAAGATATACAGGGAACGGTTTTGGATGGGATTGCTATGATCCTGCAACTGTCATGGGAGAAGAGATGGTCAGGCTAACATCTCTGTACCTCTTAGCATTTTCCTTTCTTTCTTTGTCATGCCTTCATATCCATGGCCGAGAACCGTTCATCACTTTTTGTGAGAACTATGTTTTTTCTCTCATTTTTTAATAAATGGCAAAGCTCCCGCCGCTATTTTAAGAAAAAAATGTTTGACCTATTTTGGAAATTGTAAGATTATGCTCCGTAAGAACTAAAACACGGTTTAATTTGACCTGTCAGGTCATGACCCTGTAATCTCCACTTAAAAATATTCATGTGTCCCATCTTGACGAGGCAAACTCACATTTCAAGCGGCAAAATTGGCGATCGTGGGGGGAATGAATGTGTGATGCGATGCGCCCGCGTCGCGTGTCGCATCGCACATTCGCAACTCTCCGTCGAATTGAAGCACTACCAAAAAGAAGAAGAAAAATGTCTCCATCCCACTCGCTTGACTCGCAGAGTCGCAGACTCGCAGGAAGGAACAACCCAGCAAGTAGGAGTAGAACAAACGAATCAAGAAACTGACATCTGGCAAGAACACGATGCCCCTGGTGTTAACAAAATCGGTTTGGAAAAAATCGAGTAAAATTCGAATTTCGAAAATTCGAAATATCAAGCCGAAAATCGTAGAGTTTAAAAATCAAATTTTTTCTAAAGAAAAATAAAAAAATCGACTGTTTTCATGGAAAATCGGCCGATTTCGGTTGATTTTCGTGAAAAATTGACAGACGAGTTGAACTTTTTGGTAAACGATTTTTTGAGTGATTTTTGTCCGGCTTACGTCGCATAAATTTTTCCGAAATTTTAAACTCTTACGATTTTTTTTAAAATTAGACCGATTTATCGAGTGATTTTAGAAACCAAGCCGCACCGATACGACCGAAAATCAGGATTTTCTATCGATTTTTGTCGATTTTACGTACCTGCCCCTGCACGGCCATGCCCCCACACGGCCACACACACAGCTACCCCATACACAAACACGTAAATCCAACCAAAAAATTCCGTTGCTGACAGACAGCGTCCGTCACTCCATCCTAGTACTCCCCCACTTTCTCCCCACCCCTCCCCTTTTCTTTTCTTTCCCTGCTCGGAATGAATCCAATCACCTCTTCCCCGGCCGCACGTGTGCCCCTCTAACTCGCTCCCCGGTCAACTCCACCCGACGTCGCTCCGAAAAGGAACGCGACGCATGCAGATGCGGATCGAAGCACTCCTTTGGTCCTTCTTAAACAATCATCTCGTTCCGCTGCAGTTGTCTCCTCCCTTGGTTTAAAGAATTGAGTCCTCGGGGGGGAGGGGGCCCCAATGGCCGTGCGTTCCTCGGGCTCCTACGACCCCTTGCCGGATTTGAGGGGTCGCCGCGCGGCGTCGGCTCGTGGGTTTGGTTTTCTTGGCTGGTAAGGGAGGGCTGGCTGCACTGCTGCAGGCAGGAGTGGTGAGGGTTGGTGGCTGGCTTCTTGGCTGGGGGTTTGGGACCCTGGGAGAGGCAGGGTTGGGAGGTTCTTGGCGTCTGAGGTGGGTGTATTTTGCGTGGCATCGTGCATTTGTGATGTGTGTGGCCCTGCAGAGGAGGATTAAGGGATCAAAATCGCATCTTGATGAATTTTCATGACATTCGTTGAAAGATTTTTAGTTGGCGAGATTGGTGTGTTCTTGTGTCCCTTCCTTCAGTTGGTTGGTTCGTTTTCAATCGCTTATTTCTTGTTCTTACTTGACATGTTTTTTTGATTCATAAGAGTATAATACCAGTTTTCCTAACTGCAACCTGTTATGGTTCAAAGTTTGCATTTTTTATGACCTTTTTTATGTTTTGTTTTGTGAGGAACGTAACGATTGTCTCTTGTATTACGTTTTCATCACTTATTTACTGCTTTGTTAATACCCGATTTGCCCATGTAGTGCCATGTTACTTTTCTAAACACTATGATGAACTGCTTGCAGATTCTTTGTTACATCGGGCTCTCGTATTCGGACTTGAAACTGAGAAAGAAAAGCCATGTACTAGGTCCAACAATTAATGGCCTTCACCGGTGAGGAAAAAATGAAGGTGACATGTTGATTGCATTTTTCTCAATTGGATTACGTAGAAATGAAATACTTGCATTCAGAAAACTATATTTGTATTCTAGGGTTGTGGCCCAAAACTTTTTGGGACAAAGGAGAAGAAAGTGGCAAAGAGAACATACAGTCCAAGCTGCAATGCCGGTTGGTTCATATTCTTCCTTTCCAAAATATGTATCTACCATATTTCTTTTTTGGAAAAAAAAATGTATCTACCATTAGGATGCTACTTGAAAGTTTGCCCTTTACTTTTCCCATGGCATATGAAAATACCTTTAGGGGTTGTTTGAATCTTATGTTTTAGGCTTTTAGCAAAACTAGATTTAACTAAACTAATTTAAGAGCCTAACCACATAACAGTCTAAAACCTTGTTCGGTTAAAACAGGAAAAAACCAGGATAAGAAAATCCACTATTTCAAAACCTAAAAAATTACGAGTTTTACGAAAAATGATTCCTACCTGTTTTTCTGCAAAACTCAAAATACAAACATCAGAATAACTAAAAACCAAGTTTTGCCAAGCAATGCTTCACTAAATATTTTCCTAATCCAATAACCACTTAAAATATATAGTTGTAAAATTTACCCAAAAACACGTTTTTTTGACAAAATTGATTAACAAAACCCGCGATTCAATAATCCACTTAGAGCATTAACTATTACCCATCATTTTTTTTTGAAAATGGCATCATTTCGAATTTAGGAAGCACACATCAAATGCAGTCTTAGTTTTTTTTTACGGGTCAAATGCAGTCTTAGTTTACCTATAGATTACTGTGAAGCTCCACCACATTCATGAAATGAGTTGCACGTTTATTCTGAACTAATTAAAGTAGCTCCTGCCATTTACCAGTTTTCTAAAAATCTTTAGTTTGCCTTGACTCTTGAGATCATAGCAGCAACTAACTGTGCTGTATGCTCCTATGTTACAACAGGTAAGCTTGGGCCAAGTTCTTCGAAGGCATCATCCTCTTCCCCCTTGAGAACACTTTCAGGTACTTTAATATCTAGTAAATCCTGTATTTTTTCCCGATTCTGTGTATGAAGCTGGTCCAATTAAATTGTTAGTGGTTCTAATCGGTTTCTTATGCCGCTTTGAACTAATTGAAACCAGAAGTTAAGAGCATACGTCTCAACAATTACCTGGCCCAATCTTCTAATAATACAACAACTGAGCCCATCAGGTACAACAGTTGAAATTTCATATCCAATCATTTTTCCATCCTTTTTATGCCAACGAGACCAAATTCTCTACCCTGTGCTTTCTTTATACAGAATATTTGTATCTACCTGGAATGTTGGAGGAAAAACACCTACTGCTGAGCTGAACCTGGATGATTTTCTCCCCCCTGATGATCATTCAGATATTTATGTTTTGGGGTAGGTCTTTCACTGATCTTTTTTTAATAGATATGGAAACATTCCCTGCCAACATTACTAATTACAGTGCCATTGTTTTCTAATTTTCTACACCTAATGTTTAACTATTGAATATTGTTTCTCATATTAAAAAATTCATTACATAGCTGAAAAATGATAAAAGGAGGAAGTTCCTTGAGTGCTCTGTGGTAGTAGACTGCCATTGACTCGATTTTGATTTATATTCAGCAGAATGAATCATAATTTACTTTCAAGTTTCAAGGGCATCTGCTGGATTTTTTTTAACACAAGCCTTCATGCCATCAATTCTGTTCATTTAATCTTTGAACAGTTTTCAGGAAATTGTTCCTCTCAATGCTGGTAATGTGCTTGTGATAGAAGACAACGAACCAGCTGCAAGATGGCTTGTTCTTATAAACCAAGCACTAAATAGGCCAGCTCACACTGATACCAGTGTCTTTCAGCATCAGCCATCTCCCTCCGTTGATTATACTTTCTCTCGAGCTTCTTCAAGCCTTGATGCTTCATTCTCTGACCTAACAAAAACAACAAGTGGTTCCACAATCTTTCAGAAGTCTTTTCTGAAAGCCATCAGTAAACCTTTCATGCCACTCCGGAGAAAACAGCTTAAGGCCTGCAACTGCCCTGTAGAAATGACGAAGTCATCCTACATGGATGCTTGCTTTGGACGTCCAAAAGCATATGCTGACGAGACTGATTCTTCAGAAGAGGAAGAGAGCTCAAGGGACTCTTGTGGCTCTGTGCTCAATGAAGCCACTTCTGCTCCCACTGCAAGGGATCAACTAAAGTATAATCTCATAGCATGCAAACAAATGGTTGGTATTTTTGTTACTGTCTGGGTGAAGAAAGAACTAGTGCAGCACATCGGCCATCTAAGAATGTCTTGCATAGGGCGAGGAATTCTGGGCTGTCTTGGAAACAAGGTCAGGAATGAATCATATTGAAGTAATCCTGTAAGTAATTATTTTTTTTCCTGAACACACACTTCTTCTACTGCAGGGATGTATATCAGTCAGCATGACACTGCACCAGACAAGCTTTTGTTTCATCTGCAGCCATTTGGCTTCAGGTCAGAAAGAAGGTGACGAATTTAGGAGAAACTCTGATGTTCTAGAGATACTGAGGCTCACACTGTTTTCGAGGATTTGCAGGAGAGCTGGGCAAAAAATCCCGGAGAAAATTCTTGAGCATGAGTAAGAATGCGTGCCACTGCCACATATGCTTGTAAATATTTGTTTCTTGTCAAGTTGGTATTTTCTAATTAATGTACTGTTGGTTTCAGTGGGGTGATATGGTTTGGGGATTTGAACTACCGTATTGCACTGAGCTATGCAGACACGAAAAAACTTTTGATGGAAAATAACTGGGATGCCCTTTTAGAAAAGGATCAGGTAACTTCTCATTAGAGGAATCTATTCAGTTATAAATCAAATTTAAAACTATTTGTTAAAGAAGATGAAAAGCAATTTGCTAAACTTTTGCCAAAAGATGGTCTTGCTCTGTGCTAACAAGCATTAAAAACAAAGGAAATCAGAAAAGATGCCAGAAAATATTTTTAAAACTTCCCCTATTGTTTAAACCATAGTTATCCTCTGCTGCATTTTTCTCCTTCCCTAATGTTTTGTATATATTTTGTTCTTCAGCTTAAAATTGAACGGGATGCTGGGCGAGTGTTTAAGGGGTGGAACGAGGGGAAGATATATTTTGCTCCCACTTACAAGTACTCCTCTAACTCGGATGCTTATGCTGGTGAGACGGCAACATCAAAGAAAAAGAGGAGAACACCGGCATGGTATGCACCATTTTTTTCAAACTATTTTTTTGTTACAAAGAAGCTCTGATTGTGAAACTTTAATTATATTAATATTCCATCACACTGTCGCTATAGGTACATACTTAGCATGTAATGTAATACTTCCATTGCTGTTTACTACAAGAGTAGGAGACAAGACTATTTGGCTTTCTACAGAGGAAACAACGGAACAGACTCTCTCTCTAATTACTTTCATGCTAAAAATAAATAAAATAAAATAAAATAAACGCTGCATAATGTATTTCTGCTATATTATAAGCTAACTTATTAAAGTGTACAGATCAAACTTGAAATGCTCAATCTTCAGAGTTGTGATTCTGTTGTGCAAACGATTTGGCGAAAATTTTCTTCCAGTGACTACTATAAAAATGTTGCCTGTGAGCCATCCTTTGCTTGACTTATTGCATTGCATCCCTCTGAAGTAGTTGAACTTGCTCAGGTGTGATAGACTATTGTGGCGTGGAGATGGTATTGTGCAATTATCCTACTACCGTGGGGAGTCCAGATTTTCTGATCATCGCCCTGTCTGTGGAATCTTCATTGTCGAGGCTGAGGTACTAAATAGAAAGACAAAGAGGCGCTCGTCTAATGCTGACATGAGAATTGGTGCTGAAGAGCTCTTACCAACTGACAAGAATAAGGGTAAAGGTACTCCATTTCTTGTACACACACGGTGGTTGTTCTCTAAATCTCTCATATGTCTATTTGTAGTATACTCCCTATATTTGTTGACGGCCTCAGGAGCATCCTTCCCAATATATTTGTTTATCGAGGGAATATAGAGCGTAGTTATAGTAATTTTGTCTCTACCCCTACTTAAATGCTTTGGAAGAAGTTAATTGGTTGTGGTATGTCATTTAATAGAGGTATGTATGGTCATTTTTCATTAAGTATTTCTTAGATTTAGTGTTTCCTTGATCTGTGCATATGGCGAGCAGTGGACACATATATCAAAATGGAGGGAGTAGTAACTAAATAGGTGTACGAGTCTCAAGCTGGGGAGTCCAGATTCTTTTTTTTATAACAATAACGACAATGATTAGTTCTCTAACTACCGAAGTTTCTGTTACATTCTCCTAAGAAAGCTGCAACTATCTCAAGAGTCGGCCTTGAGTATTTTGAGCGCTTAAATAAACAAAATGCCAAAAATGTATGCATTACAGTCCTGGAAGAAAGCTGCAACTATCTCAAGAGTCGGCCTTAAGTATTTTGAGCGCTTAAATAAACAAAATGTCTTAAATGTATGCATTACAGTCCTGGAAGAAAGCTGCAACTATCTCAAGAGTTGGCCTTAAGTATTTTGAGCGCTTAAATAAACAAAATGTCTTAAATGTATGCATTACAGTCCTGGACTCATACATAAGACTGATCAGTGTGTTCTTAATTCCACCTTGCAGGCACATCATGAAATGTGAGCTCCCCGAAAATATTATAATAACGTGTATGAATTCATACCAATGCCAGTACTACAAAAAAGGTATATGCATTAAGCACTCAAGAATCACTCTCTGAGGCCCTTTTTGAACGAGGGGTAAATCCCAGCCAAATCCTCCTCATCTAAACAGGCCCTTGGAGTGGTGGTTATACGTCTCAGTAAAAATGTTTTGGGAGGAAGAAAGGTAATGTTTGCTTTCATTCATTTCCTCTCGATATAAGTTGTACAAATCTTGAAGCAAGCGAAGGGATAATGCAACTTTTAGAAAGAGATGCATAGAAACACGTCTGAATGTTTAATTTGTATAGCAAATTTAGGTCTACTTTCCAACTAAATGGTTTGGTTATATATTATTTTGATATTATATATACCACCCAATATTCTTTGGTCCGTATCGGCAGCAGCAAAAGTGATGATCCAATGTTGTAGGTCTACTGATCCTATTGTAGGTCTGTCCTTTTACTGAGACAGAACGAACGTCTTGAAATGCACATGATGTTGTTTCTCCTCTATACTAATTTCACGTGAATCATTTGACGCTACTTGTGTAATTGATCAGAAGACACGATATGGCGCCTTTTCCCCCTCCTGACTCGTGGATCTGATGGCAATTGCTATGTAATCAATCAAAACGTGGCAGCAAGTCTTCACCTATACGAGGCAATGTTGAAATCAAGTCGGTTTAGCGATCAGCTTGATCGTTTGTGCTCCGAGAAACTTGGGTCGCCAACATCTATCTACCTTAGCCTGAGCCGCTGATGTAGCGACCGAACACACAGTACCATAGGTTTTCCTCCGTTCCGCTTCCTACGGTCGCAGGAGGTGGGTGGCAGCAATTAATTTGTGGGGCGGCCCGTGAAAGTGGACGGTGGCCGTGCGGCAGCCACGGCCTGCGGGCTGTGGGGATGCTGCCAGCGGCAGACGTTCGGCGGGTTGGTTTGGTTACAGGGTTATCGAGTTTAACGAGTTATTATCAATTTTCTTTTAAAATTAGTATAATTTTTTTTAAAGACAGCTAGGCTGTGAATTATATTAGATAGGAGAAGAAATTACAGGTAGAGGGTGCAGGGTTCTGCACCCAGGTTAAATTACAAGAGGTAGTACAACAACAACATTTGGGCGGCCGTCTGTTTTGTCAAGCATGCTTTTGCAGAAGATTTTTTAGTTGAACAGCTCCAGCGATGATCTAGACCCTTGCCTCGTCCTTGATGGACTGCAAGATATCCTCGTTGCCGTTGTATTCGTTCCGAAACACTCTGTTATTTCTCTCTCTCCACCATTTCCAACATGTTAGAGTGATCAGGGTTCAATGTGCCCCAAGGCAAGCCCGTCCGTTTCACCTTGTCCAGCGAGAGAGACGCCGCTCCGGCCCTCTCCGGCTCTCCCCCAAGGCAAGCCCCGTCCGATTCACCGTGCATCGGTTCTCTCAACCCGTGACTTGGACACTTGGAGCCGGTATCTCTTTCTTCCACCGTTCATGTCTGCTACGTTACCGACGAGCAGATGCATGCAAATGAAACCGCAACCGAACTTGGCATGGAGTACGAACGGGAACTTTGTAGCAATAATCTGTTTGAATCATTGCCCTGTCCGGCTGTCCCTACAAGATGGGAAGAGAATCGGAGAAGCAACTGTAGCCAAATTCGGATGGGATTGGGAATGGGATGGGAGAGCGACCAAGTAATTAAACAGTTGATGAGTTGAATAGAGGGAATCTTAGCATCGATGAACCAACAGCGCTTAAGATCGATCGGGGCCGGCGTGTCCTTCTGCCCACAACGCCTTGCCGACCGCCGAATCCAATGCTTCGTCCGCACACGCCTCTCCAATACGAACCAGCTTCCCTCCCAAAGCTATTCGCAACATTCACATGCGCTGTGACTTGTGAGGCCAGGTAGAAATTAATTAGTGTGACATGGAAGGACGGAAGATGCGAAGACAATGATACGTACGTAACGTCACAAAATCTAACAAATTTCACCAAGGAATTATTAGAATTTAGAAGAAACAGACTCGAAAATCTCATGCATGGAGCTGTACGTATCATAATACACAGTCATGTGTGACAAGAATGAACAAGAATCGTCGGACTAAACCCCGAAATAAGTCAACTCCCAAACTCGTGATCTATAACATCCAGGCGGCCGTGACCGCGAGCGGTTGCGCGGCGAGCCCGATGAGACCGCCGGCGGTGAAGCGGCCGGGAGCGTGGTTAGCCGACTTCGGCAGCGAGGCGAACGGCGGGTTCTCCACAGAAGGCACGAACGGCAGAAGCGAAGTTAGCAGAGTAAATTGAAGCGTGAGCGTGACAACCGAGGACACCTAACAATGAGACCACTATAGAACATCTGTTAGCATCAACGGCACACAAATTAAGACCATTAACGGGCATTTGGAGGAACTATCCTCTATTCTCCGTAGTAGCATCGGCAGTAGGAGCAAGAGATTTTACAGCTAAAATTTGTTGAAGACCGGTCCATTTTCTCTCGTTTTACTGGTACAAACAATTGTTCTGAGACCTATCTGACAATTCTGTAGTCCGGAGTCTGGGCACCTCCAAGGCACCAATGCTTAATTGTACAGAACTTTCGATGTGTAAATGATGTGTGCAAAGCAATCATACCAAGTAAAACCTGGAGTACTAGTAAAAGAACTGAAGAACCCAGGCAAGCAGAGTAGTCATGACTTACCGGGCAATTGTGGTCCAGTAGCGGATGGAGAGAGGCCTGTCATTGGCGCTGCAGAAGGCCCCATAGGCACAGGCCACAGGGACTCCAAAAGCTGCCCAAAAAAAAATGCGTGTGTTAACCCAAAGTTAGCAGGTAACCATAATTCAATGAAATTTGAAAGGTAAATTACACCATTAGGTTAGCAGAATGATATTTGGGCAGGGTATTTGATTACTTTTCTTTGATATTGGGTAATCACACTGGTACTAAAGCTACAGACTGATATGGGCAAAGGAATTACTTCCGTTTTAAGAAGAAATCTCTTTTATCTGTGTAGACAGATGTGGAGGACGGTCTGAGTCTCAACCGGCAAACTCGCCTTGTAAATCCACACTGTCAATTTTCTTTGCTCTTAAAGAAGTGGCAATAGTTCTCTTGCCGCGACTTCAGGGGAAAAAATCACTTTTCCTTAGAGAATGGAAGAAGAAAAACATTAGGTGGAATCAACAAGCTAGGAGTAATACACAAGATAAGCGAAACGGTTATGCCCACCGGTTTATATTTACGGTTTTGCTATTTGTAAGTTGCGTAATTTTCTTCTTCTTTAGAACCAGAACCAAGCACGTAATACTGATGATTGGACACAAGTTCGCTATGGTGGCGAAGAAAATTATTCATCTTATATATGGAAGAGGTATTTTTACCAGCTTATTAAGCCCTTGAGCACATTATAAACCTTCGGTTGACCTACAAGATCCATGGTATTGACGCGATAAGAAACAAAATGTATAGAACGAAACCCTCGCAAAAAAAGCCCTTGAACGCGCGCTAGCTTTCCGTCCATGAACAGTTAAGTTACACGCGCACTGGAATGAAACGCCTATATCAAGCAAGGCGCCGGTGCGTACCTGCGCATGCGCTGACGGGCGGGGCGCTGAGGCGGCAGATTCCGGGCAGCGCGAGCGCGCGCTTGTAGTCGACGCTGACGCCGTAGGACTCAGCGCCGCCGGCCAGCAGCTGGCAGAGGCAGACGGGGGTGGACTACAGCAGTCCCGCCAGCTCCGGGCAGCACGGCTTGTCGGGCCGCCGCGCCGTGCTCCCGCTCTGCACGTACGACAGGCAGTCCGACATGTTGAGCACCGCGTTCATGCACTCCGGGCTGATCCCGGCCGGTAGCAGGCGCTGGGGCACCGGTCGGCGCCTGCGCCGCCGCCATCCCCACCGCGAGCGCCACGGCCACCGCGAACACCGCAGACCACCGCAGCATTGCCATGGGAAGTAGCTGTATATATACCTGCGGCGGTGGTGCTAATTAATTAAGCTTTCTTGTCTAGGTTATCTTCTCGACTGCTCGTTGAGAAGTGCTCCTACAGAATTATATAGTCGCTACTCGCTGGTGGTGGTACTATGGAGGCAAGGTTTTGCGTGTGCGCGACGCGAGTACACATGTATGCTTATATAGTGGCAATAGCAGTGTACATGAGTATGTGAATGTGACGGCCAGTGTTGTGACCGGTGGTGTACTTAACTGGATCCGATCAAGCTGCGTAGTTTTTGTTTTTCCCACTAAAATCGGAAGCTGTTCTAAACTATTGTTTTTTTTTAAATTAGAAGTCAAAAGTCAGCAGCCTATTCGTATTAGAAGAAGTTAAAAATCGAAAACTGTTTTGGGTAGTTTCTTACGGTTTCGATATGTTAGGTTATAACTTTGTCATTAGAGTTGAAGAAAATTATCCTTTCCTACCAAGTATAAAATCCCAAACCGCATCCTTGTCACCTTCATTCCCAACCCGTATTCCTCACACCTAAAAGTTATAATAAAAATCAGACTACCAAACACCAATCCTCTTCAACCCAACCATACAGTCGTGTGGCACTTTAGTCATATAGCCTGGCTAAAAGCTACTTTTCATAAAAACTATAGCCATACCAAATAGTGGAATCAAAGCTTTTACGATCCTTTCCAACAATTGGTATTAGTTGCATTAGCGTAGTGCTATTTTCGATCGGGCGGCCGTTTCTTTGTTAATTAGGCCATGTTTGAGGGGCTTTAAGCCAACTTCAATTTTTGAAAAGTCAATAAACCTCTCAAACAGCTCAACTTTTAAGCGGCTTTTGGCATAAGCTATAAACCATATATAACTAGAAAAAACTAAAAACTGAAAGTTGGCTTAGACCTGCTTTTGCAGTTTATTACTGAGAAAAATTGGCTATTTATTAAATAGTCTCTTATAAAAAGCTACGGCAGCTTTTTGATTCAAAAAACCAGGAAACAGTTCTTTATAAAAACTATAGCTCCCCTAAACAAACTCTTAGACGTGCCAATGCACCTGTACACATCCAACCGAATAGTTTTCGGAAATGAAGCGCCCAGAAAAGCCAGTTTAAAGTAAGATGCAATTCTTGAAAGTTTGCTCTTTGCGTGCAGAATTGCAGATCGAGGTGATTACATGTGTCTATCATGCGACGCCCGATCGACCGTTATTTTAAAAAAAGGACGGATCGAGGCCATTATTATGGAATACAATGCACTTGTGGATTTCTTGCTGGCTTTGCTAGTGTGCAGGCTTTGCACACTGCATGCACTCACGGAAGCGAGTTACGGACTTAGAGCAAGTACAATAATAAAGTCAACTATTGGTTAATAGTAAGTTAAAAGTCAGTTTGTACAATAACTGTCTCTAAAGGTTGTCTCTAGATATCGTGTAATAACTATCTTTTCTCTCTTGTACATAAATGATCTACATATGCTCTCGTGCAAAGCCGGCTACTAAATAAGAGCCACTCTCTTCTCTCTCCTCTTTTCTCACTCCTCCACATAGACCAAAGCTGGTGTGTACAGGCTAAGAGCCAGCTGACGTGGCCTTATTGTATATACCCTTACAGTTACCGGAGAAAAGAGCTCCAACTTTCCACTCAAAATTTAAGAGTATGTCCAATAATTTACAGTTAGCTGTCTATAAGAGATACTACGTAGGATTTTAACTGATATGAAGGAGAGAGAAGGTTAATGTCTACAATTTAATAGACAGTTTTACATTTTGTGTACCATTGTATAGATTGTCTGTTAATTGAATGAGAGACTATTACAGATAACTACATAGACGATCCATTGTATAAGTTATTTTTAGTGCTGTCTGTAGATGATTTGGAGATATATTATAGACAACTACCGTCTATACCACTGTACATGCCCTAAGGTGTCGTTTGTTTTGTTAGGTTTAGAGGATAAGATTCCTCCATACAGCAGTTCTGGTAGGCTAGAATCGTCCGATGGAATGAATAATGGTTTGAATTTCTCAACAATTTTCAGAACAGTATTTGCTACAATTGACGTGGTTTTTTCAATAGTATTTTTTAAAAGATTTGAACCATCATTTTTCAAACTAACGATTAATACACAACTGCTTAAATTCCATTCTCCTAAACGTTGAATCTCTGGTCCAATCCAACAGTAAAACCGTCCGGTTGGGTCCGGTCCATCCTGAACAACCTTCAGACCGATCTCACCGGCTGCTAGCTAGTAGTAGTACTACCAGTTCGAGGTTAGGACCGGCTACTCCTGAGCACTAATGAATGCGGCTCCACTGTACTACTCCCTCCGTCCTTGAAAGTAAGGGAGAGAAACATTCAAATTGTATCCTTCAATATTAGGGATTGAGAGCTCTCCCCCTTAAATCGTGTCCTCAAATTGTGCTTATGCATGCAGATGCACGCAGATACATGCGACCACACATATTCCAAAACAAAAATGTGGCAGGTCATTCCCTATAATCGTGATTAATTAATGCATGCATGTTGCCAATTAATAGAGACATATTATTAAATAGGGGCATTAGAGTCTTTTAACAGAAACCATAATCTGTTCTAAAATTTCTTCTGTCCCTTACTTTCCAGGACGGAGGGAGTACTCCGTAGCGCGGCCCATCTTACTGCAGCAAAGCAAGTTGGGAATCGAAACGAAATGAACGACCGCGCGCTTCTTGGGGGTACTCAGTCCCAGCCTACGATCTCTAAAGGCGTTCCATCTCTCGTGAACTAGTGCACCTGCACGTGTACTCTCTCCGTTTAAAAATATAAAATATATTTTAACTTTACATAAGGATCAAGATTACGTTGAAATTAAAAAAAGATATGAGAGAAAATGATTTAGATACTCACACTTAATTGTCTCGTAAGATGAGAGATAATCCCTTCGTTTAAAAATATAAGACCTATTTTGATTTTGTACAAAGATTAAGATTGCATTGAAATTGGGAAATGTATAAAATAAAATGACTTAGATGCCTCCATTTAATTGTCTTAAAAGATGAGAGATTATGTGGATGGTAAAGAATAAATGCATATGGTTGAGAGATAATAAATAGAGCTATAGAAGGAAATACCTTATTAAATCTACATACAAGCCTTATATTTATGGACAAGATTATTAAAAAAATAAGCTTTATAAACTTAGATAGAGGAAGTAATACTTTGTGTGAGTGGTAATGAATAAATGCATATGGTTGAGAGAATAAATAGAGATATAAAAGGAAATACCTTATTAAATCTACATACAAGTTTTATATTTACGAATAAAACCATTTAAAAAATAAGCCTTATAAACTTGGATGGAGAGAGTATCATTTAATTATTTTAGACCCACCTGAATATTTATTTTCTCATATTTCTCTCCTTCATCTCATTCTCTCCTTTGCATCCGGATAAGGCTCGAAACAAGCTCCAGTTTAGGATTCGAGCTTGGATACAATCCTGAGTAGGTTCGAGTAAGTTCAGTAACGAAAAACAATTCAATATACACTATTTTTCAACAATAAAAAAATATTTAAGTTTGAGTTCAACTCAAGTAAACTCAGTAAAAGTTAATCTATAGTAATATTTAACAATTAATTTGTAAATTTATCAGGGTTGCAAGCTATTCGAGTTCGACTTAATGAAGCTTGCGATCTTAGGTCAAGCTTGAGTTTGACTCGTTTGAAATTCGAACCGAGCTCAAATTAAGCCTAGAGTAAGCCGAGCTCACCACCTGGTACATCCGGATGACACGGCGGCGAGGAGCGTGGGCGGCGTCATGGTGCCTCCGCGGCAAGCACGTGGGCGACGCGGTGCTGCGGGCGGCTCATAGACTTACAGGCGGCACGGCGGGCGCTTGACGGCGAGTGGCGCGGCGAGCGCACGGCGTCGTGAAGGCGAGGAACGCGGTGTCGGCAGCACGGCGGGCGGGCAGCTCGATGATGCGGCGGGCTCAGCGACATGGCCGGCGTCTTCGTGACGAGCGCACGGGTCGCAACGACGAGAAATGCGGTGTCGGCGGCACGGCGGATGGCTCAGTGGTGAGAGCGAGGAGCTCCGGCTCAACGGCGGCAAGCGCCCGTGAGGGGTGAGTTGAGACGAGGAGAGTGAGAGTGGTGGTTTGGTTTTTATGGCAGTAGCTTACACAAAATATTAATTATCGCTTATGAGTTCGAGTCTGTTGCTGTTTCTCTAATCTCCTTCTCCCTTCCACAAAGAGGCAAGATGTGACGTGGACAGCTCTACAAACGGTCCAGAGTGAAGAAGTATTGGGCGTGCGAATACTGCAAGTTGAACAGCTATAGTTTTAGAGGACAGCCGATGTCAATGCCAATGCCATGTGTGTGCGTGATCGACCTTGAATGCGGGGAGGTACGTACAGACAGGCTGACTCGGACAGGGAAAGTGCCGTGTTTGAGCTTTTAGTGTGCTCCAAAAATCAGTTGGGCGAATCAGAAGAAATCCGATCGATCTCTCGCTGGTCCGGAGACCAAGCTCTCCTCTGGCGGCATTGATGGGCCGTCCTTGGGAGGGTGAAGAACAGAACATGAAGATGTAAAGGCGAAAGATGCATACCATGCCGTAACGAAGATATCCATCACGGGCAATGTTTATATAGTAGCATTGTATTCAGAGAAGAACATAAAAAATTTTGTCCATATGTTCATGTGTAGCATGCATGCATTGCATTCAGAGCAGAAAGGAAAAGATCGCCGCAACCTTTCCGGAAAGAAATACTGTCACGTTACATCGGACGTTGCCTGCTTTACGCAATGCCATTGACCTTTACTCCAGGTCAGGTTAAAAACAAACCTTACTGCTACACACGGCTACAGTCCCAATCAGGACTCATAGCTCCGGTGTGCGCAGGACGCCGAGTTTGATACACATTGGCCAGCGACAAGGGACAGAAACCCCTGAGAGAATGCTGTAACTTGGGTGATTTTGAAAGAAGACACGCACATGACATGTCAAAGCAGCATATAGTATAGTCTCAGGATAAAACAGCACTATATGTGCTTTTGTTCGAACAAAAAAACTCGAAGCTCATGCAAATCAGAAAATGTGAATGGAGGCTACAAAAATATTCTGTGGACTGACTATACACCAAAAACACAGTTGGACTGTTGGATACTTGGATTAGTCAAAACTTTCAGGCTGAGAAATCTTCTTCAGACGCATTACATTGCTCTGCCCCGGCATCCTCATTCCGATCCTTGTCACTACTCACTAGCACCCTCATCGTCGCCTCCATCATCTTCATTGTCGTCACTACTTCCACTTTCTACATCACTTGAGCTAGAACCTTTTTTGTCACCATTTTCCTTAAAATCAAGGCTGCCTTTGGTCATCTCAGCATTCTGCAGGTCATCTAATTCTTCTGCAGCAATATTACTTTCAAGTTCAATCTGGTTCACCTTAACACTAGGAAACTTCAAGGGCTTATCAGGCCAGTCCCTTAAGAAATTGTTCAAGTATTGAATTTGAATGTGTGCCGAAGTCTATGCCTGTCCCCCTTGATATTGGAACTAAGAAGCTTCTTTAAGAGGGTTGGTTCCCTGCTCTTCAGCATTGCACCATCATCATGACGAGTATGGTTCTGTACCCTGGGTCTTTTAGACTTAAAATCTCTGCGGTCATACAACTGTCTTTTGTTTGTACGGTTTCCAAAATGACAATCCCTGTGTTGAGTTTTTCATTTACATTTCCTTTCATTGACTTGATCCTCAGTTTCAGATAGATAGCCAGTTGGTAGTTCAGGGAGTTCAAAACCCAATTCTTTCTGTTCTGCTAAAACTTCCTTGAGTTCCTGCACCAAATTAAATAACCACATGTAAGACCAGAGACCAACGTACGTTTACAGTTGGAAATAATGGAACTGCATCATCTAAGGACATATGCCCACCACTTGAATACTGTGGGCAAAGCTTACGTTTACGGAAGAATGTAAATGGATATCTCAATAGTCCTAGGATCTTACGTGGGCTAGTAATCACTTATTATAAACCACATCTTACAGTATGATCACAAACAAAAGGAACAAATTATTTGTTCATGTTATAATAGTACAAGTGCAAACCACAAAATAGCACTACACACCGTGTCGTTGGCTTCAACGTCAGAATCAAATGCCATGTCAAATGGATTTGTTAATTTTCCAGGCTGAGACACCATGCTGCCCTGAAGCCAAATTATGAGAGTTTTTATCATCCTTAAGAGGTACCATAAAATTACTCTTAAAATCTTGGTACCTCTAGGTATCTCCACTCTTTAAACTTTTGGTACCTTTTAGTGCTAGCTCAATAGATAGCTTGATATCTTTCAAGGATAGTAAAAAGTCTTTTTTTTTGTTAAGGGCCAAGCCTTGAAGCCTATATTTCTCGTGACGTGATATTTGATGAGAGTGTTTTTCCATTTGCCAAAACCCCAGAAAATGTCACTGGAAATAGTTCATGTTCATCCGATCCCATTCTGCTCCCAAACATTCTTCTGCGGTCTCAGCCTGTTGAGAGCAAAATTCTGGCAAAAATCTGACAATAGAGCCAAACAGTACTGAAACAGCAGTAGAAAGTTCTCCAGTGAGTGGTTATATGACTGACCCTGTTAACAATTTCTCCTGAGCGTCTCTGCAGGCAATGGTGCTACAGGTCCAGGTTCTCATGCTCCACAGCACCAGATGCGCACAAGACTTCAAAACAACAAGTGTCCACCAGAATACAAAGATGGTACTGTTCGGTATTCAGAAAACGTCGTGTCTTGTCCCTAACTCCGTTACTGTTGCCGAACCAACAAATCATATTGAGGCCATGCGACAGCCAGAGTGGCGTGAGGCAATGGACACTGAATTTTCTGCTCTTCTACGGAACAAAACCCGGAGACTTGTACCACCAAGGCGCAGGATGAATGTAATTGACTGTAAATGGGCTTTCAAAATCAAGCGCAAAGTAGATGGATCCGTTGAACGGTACAAAGCACGTCTAGTCGCCAAAGGGTTTAAGCAGAGGTATGGAGTCGACTATATGGAAACTTACAGCCCAGTTGTCAAGCCCACAACTATCTGGATCATATTGTCAATTACAATCTCAAGAGGATGGGCACTTCGACATATCGACATTTAGTATGCTGTCCTTCATGGAGTCGTTCAAGAAGAAGTTTTCATGAAACAAGCACCAGGGTATGAAGATACTACTCATCCTCCCAATTATGTCTGTCGGTTAGATAAGGCTCTGTATGGATTAAAACAAGCTCCCCGCGCATGGCATTCTCGGCTGACATGCAAACTTCGTGAACTCGGCTTTACATCGTGCAAAGCTGATACCTCTCTGTTTGTTTTCAACCTTGGTGGAATCACAATGTATATGATCATATACGTTGACGACATTATTATTGTGAGTTCATCCACAAGTGCCTCAGACAAACTTGTGCAACAGCTTACAAGTGAATTTGCAGTAAAGTATCTTGGCGGTCTTGAATACTTCCTGGGAGTTGAAGTCAGCAAAGTTGAGAAAAGTGTCTTGCTGTCACAAGGGCGTTACATTTCAGACATACGCAGATGAGCCCATATGGAGAACTGCAAACCAATCTCTACACCAATGGCAACAGGGGAAAAACTGTCCAAGGAAACAGGATCTTTATTGTCGGACAGTAATGCATTACGATAAAGGAGCACAGTGGGAGCACTGCAATATTTGACCATCACAAGGCAAGACATCTCCTTCACCGTGAATAGAGTGTTTCAGTTCCTACAAAATCCAATTGATCATCATTGGGCAGCAGTGAAGCACATCCTCCGGTACATCAAAGGAACTGCCACTCAGGGCCTGCTATTTCAGAGAAGTTCCTTGACAACCCTCAATGCATTCTCTGATGCCGACTGGGCTGGATGCCCAGACGACCGACGATCCACCAGTGGGTTTGCCATCTTCCTTGGACCCAACCTTGTCTCCTGGAGCTCGCGTAAACCAGACACCGTTTCACGGTCAAGCACCGAAGCTGAGTATATTTTTGTTGCTAATACCACTGCAGACCTGATTTGGATTCAGTCCCTACTGAATGAGCTTGGGGTTCATCAGAACAAGGCGCCAAGACTATGGGGTGACTGACAACTTGGGGGCAACCTATCTGACGGTAAATCCAGTCTTCCATGCTCATACAAAACACATTTGAAGGATCATGTGGAGGTCTATCCATGTTTGTGATGAGTATTTGACTTTATTTGAGCAAAGTGTGCTCAGGTTTGAGTTTGATTTGAATTAGAATTCAAAAGGAAGCAATTTGAGTTGTGTTAGCTTCTTGCGATACTACCAGCCTGTGGCTGGCGGTAGAACCGACTGATGATTGAGACATAATTAATTGTGAGCATTTGTGATGATTGAAAATTGCTATGTGAGGTATTTCCTTGTTTTTGATGGTTGCAGGACGACGGTGCTAGGTCATGGTGAGGCTAAGGATGGCCGGGACTAGGCGAGGAGTGTCGGAGGTCCAGACGGTCGGGATCGCCGGAAGATGATTGGAGACGGAGTTCGTGCAAGCTGTGAAGACAAGGAATGGATGAGATGCTAGCTAGACGTTGCGTGGATCAATGAGGACAATTGGATCTTGGTCTAGTTGATAGGTTAGCGGGTCTAGTTAATGTGTTTTGAGAACCGTGAAAAAAAAAATCCATTATGTGTTGTGGGTTTTGGGTGAATCCTTGCATGGCTGGTTGAGTGGGTAAATCCTAGCCCTTTATGGATGCTCTAAGGTTTAGAGGCTCATCCAAGGGTGGTAGGTGGCCCAAGAGTTATATAAATAGGGGTGGAGGGGTAGTCTTCCCCTCTTTAAGGTTTGAGTTGCTCCTTTGATCTTTGTCCACATCAAGTGTGGCTTTGTAAACCTTCCATCCAGAAAATACAATTTTTTTTTACCATATTGTGAATTTAAATTGTGCATTTACATTATGTCTTTACTTTACGCAATTTAAATTCAGCATCTACTTTCCCGCATTTAAATTCTCGCAATTTACTTTCTCGCAATTTGGATTTGCCTCCCCTCCTTCTAAATAGTGTTCTTCTAGGATGTCTTGAGGGTGTTCATATGGTTTTACATCTTTCTTGCACCCTAGGATGGACTAGAGATCAAGTTTTTATCGAATTGCAAATCTGTAAAGAACTTGTTCTTCGCGCAGCAGACAGTCTTTTATTTTTATAAAAAACTAGAAAAATCTTTTTTAAGTGATTATTATTGGAGAAGGTGCGCGACTCATATATCCATCTTTATAAAAAAATTGTGAGTCCACTGATTGCACCGTTTGAGCGCTATGAAGTGAAAACCGAGCCTCAAACATTCTTATCGAAGTTCCTGACTGTCTGTAATGCTTGATTTTTCATGTTTATTCTACAAAGCTTTTTGAGGTGATTTTTGGTGGACTATTTCATGACTCAACTGATCACAGGGAGAAAAATTCCCAAAAATTTTAGAGCAACAGAAACTCACCAACCACCTGCTCCAATTGAGGACAATTTCTGAAAAATCTGCTTTTACTTTTCTGGAAAGAGACTTTGGTGTTTTAGCTTTATCTCTTTTAGAAAAAGTAGTCTTTGAATTGATTCCTCTTTATTTGGACACTTGACAATCAGGATTGTGATTAAAAAATCCCTCACATGATTCATGGTTCTCATCCATGCAAGCTAGGGGTACACATAATTGTTTAATTGTTCGGGTTTTGGAGGGTGTGCGAATATGAGAAACACTAGTTTGAAGAAAAATCTTTGGGTGTTTCAGATTTTTATTGCGAGATTGTTTGGAGTACTTTGAGTAGGGAAATTTTTTATTTGGGATCATTCACCCTCCTCTAATCGCCATTTCGATCCTTCAACATTGAAGTCGACTTCCATTTCGTACTAGAGCAGGTTGCACGCAAGGCTTTGGAAGTTTGTTTCATTTCCTCAAAGGAGCAATTGGCCGATGGGTTCACCAAGGCTTCGCCGAAACCACCGTTCAACTTCATCTGCAGCAATCTCAACCTGAGAAGTTCAGAGTTGCCATTGAGGGGGCTGTTAGAAATATTGTACAAAGTACTGTTAGAAATATTGTACAAAGTGCATGTTGGACATTGTGATTGTGTCTGCTAGAGTTTGTTACCATGTTGTTACCGTGCCGTGCATGTAGGCACGTTCCCTGTACTCTCGGATCTCAGATCCGCTTCTGTTGTACTATCTCGCCATCAATGTGCTATATAATGGAGCAGAAACTGATCCAGAGATCAGTACGTTCGGCACAACTAAGCTTCACAGTTCTACAACAGCCACTGCGAGCCAGGCCCTCTGCTCGCTGGTACTCCAACTTTCTGAAGAGCCATGTTGATAACGAAGGGCCTCATGCTGATTGCTGAATTACGAGTTAAAAGATTTGGCTCGTTGGTTGCTATGCAATTGGAGCAAGTATGGACAAACCGACAGACATACACACGGAGGCATTTTGAATTTTTAATCATAGAGAGCACATTAAAACGCCCAGGAAACGATTCTTGCGTCAGCAAATAAAGCCATCAGAATGTTTGTACCACTTTTCCACAGTGTACCAAAACCACTGAATCCAACACAAGTGAATAGTAAAATAAAAAGAAAGAGACGCGCGATCTTATCTTGTCTTTTCAATGTGAATCCAACATCAATATATACCGGCCCAGCTATCCTAAATCTAGCTAGCTAGGGTACCATTAGTTCCTGCGTATGATGCCGGTCATGAACTAGTTTGTACACTTTGTACTCTCTTCGGTCACAACTAGACATCGTTTCGAACGTAGATATAGTTAAATTTTTAAAATTTTGTCCGTTAATATCTTTTTAAATATGTAAATTAGATATATGAAAATTATATGCGTAGATTTGTCTCGAAAAGTACTTTTATAATATTATAATTTTATTAGATTTTATAAATATATTATAATAGAAATTAGTGGTCAAAATTATGTTTTAGAAATCATATCAATGTACAAAACGTCAACCATTTATGACCAGAGGGAGCAGTAGCTTAATTTGTTGTAGCTGCTCTAGCTCGCTTTATCACTGTTCAAGCTGAGACCTTATACATGATGAGCGTACGACTGCCAATCTATCTTGAACGTACAATATGACTTGTGGATGTCTCCTGTCACTAATATTTTCAGTTATAAATACTATCTCGTTGTGTTTGACGACCATACTCGCTGTCTCTATATGTTCCCTCTATGCCTCAAATCAGATGTTTTCTCCACTCTCTCATTTTATCACCTTCGTTGTTACACAATTTGGTGCCTCTCTCAAGAGCATTTAGTGTGACAACAGTCATGAATTTGACAACACCGTTGTGCACCTCTTCTTTCTTGACCGCGGCATCACTCTTCGCATGTCTTGTCCTCACACATCTCAACAAAACGGCAAAGCTGAGCGTGTGATTAGTTCCACTAACAACATCCTACGCACCCTCCTCTTCCAAGCAAGCATGCCACCAGCTTATTGGGCGGAGGCGCTCCACGCTGGCATATATCTTCTTAATCGGCACCAGGGTTCAAAAAACCGCGGTTTTCGAGCGTACCGCTGCGGCTCGAGATCTAAAACCGCTCTAATTAAATTTTTTTGAAAAATAAAATAAAAAAATATGCGTTAAAAACCGCTCGAAAACCGGTGAAAAAACCACTCAAAAACCGTTTTGTAGGAACATCTAATTGGTTGGTTGGTTTTTTGTGAAAACCGAGCGGTTTTTCGTCAAAAACCGCGGTTTTCGCGCATTAGGTTTGATCAGAATTCAAATTTTTTAATTTGCAAACCGTTTGGTTTTTCACAGTTTTCGAGCAGTTTCTTGCGAAAACCGCTACCGCCGGGCTAGCAGTTTTCGGCTCCGAAATGAAATTGTGAACCCTGATCGGCACGCCATCAAAACTGATGAGGACATCCCAACCATTAATGCATCCATAGCCGATGCTTACCAAGGACCAATAACTAGAACTCGAGTCTGACAGATAAATCACTTGGTGAGTTTGTTTCTAACTATTCCATTTGATATTGGCCAGAATTGGATGTTGCCTAATAATTTCCATGACTTGCTTCTACTCAGGTATGAAGGATCGGCTAAATCGGAATCTCAAGAAGCCGACCAAGGTTGCTCGGACTTGACCCATCGATCATCGACCAAGAACTCCAACTCGAGCACGACTCGGTATCGACCAAAGGAATCCAACTCAAACACAACTTCGAGTTCGACTCGGAATCGGCCAAGGCTACACGAATCCAACTCAGTCACGACGCCAAAGGAGATCGACCCTGGATGACTCAGAAGACATTGAGTTTGACTCCAACTCAAACTCGCTTAGATTAGTTTCCTTAAATTTACAAAGAGACTTGTAACCAACTCGGATCGGGTAAGGGTTAGTCCTTCTATAAATAAAGGCACTAAGCCTCATGAATTTCTCGGGTTTTGATTAGATTATATCAATAGTCGTCGACTTAGATTTCCTCTTATGCCTGACTGGGTTCCAGCGGCCGTATTGAGTTTCAAAACTCCACCGTGTAAACTTCATCAGAAATCCGCAATAAAGAGAGATTGCAATTATCTAGTTCTTGCTTGTGTTCACGATTTTGCAAGTAAAATCTATCGGAGTTAAAGCAGGCGATTGCAAGGTTTCTTAATTCAGCAGCCTGTTCAAAAACCCTTGAAGTTGTCTCGTCGAGACTTCACCAAATCGGCTTGTTTGTTCATCGGCTAAACTGTCGCAGTCGCTCTTTGACCGACGGATTGACAAGTAGTTATCATACCTGAAGGAAGATCGAAAAACACATTAGACACCTCCATCGGCTAACTGTCAAATTCGCTCTTGGCTGATGGGACGTGGTCGCATAAAAAACCCTCCACCAGAAAACTCCTCATGAAGACCTCTACGGCACCCCTCCCTCCTATGAGCATCTTTGTGTCTTCGGCTGTAGGTGTTACCCTAACCTCTCTGTCACCGCCCCTCACAAGCTTGCCCCCCGCCCACCCGCCCCGCTCCACGCTATGCGTCTTCCTCGAGTATCCATCCAACCACAAAGCTTATCTGACAAGGATTAGGAGCCATACTCTATTTTGGGCATGTAACTCTATAAGAAAAAGGATATAAAGAAGAACAAGGCCCATGATCAATTACCTGGTTACGGCTCCAACCAGTTAGACCCACAATCAGTTACCTAGTTAAGGCTCTGATCAGTTCACTGACACGTACTCTATTAATTTACACTGGTCCGCCCTGACCAATGATTAGATCGCCCTAATGCCCTAACCAGATTAAACTGGTTGGGGCAGGCAATTACCTCCGCACAAGACTAACATGTGAACAATTTCTTTGGCATGTACAAATAACTGATCGAAAGTTACCTCAAAATGTACCTCTCGTGAAGAGACACCTTTTAGCAAGAAGGCACATTTCAACCAGAAGACACCTTTTGAAGCATAACTATCACCGCTTCGTTTGTATTAATAGGGAGGCCCTTTGTACCATTCAGTGTGTGTGTATGTTTTTACACAATCATCTCTTGAATGACATCTCGTACTCTGTCAAGCCGCTTGGCTAATAGAAGCAATCCTTTGTCCCACCTTTCGCACTCTCTGATCATAGAAACTTGCAACAATTTTTCATTCATAACCTCGATCTGAAGACCCCGTGTCTTGAACTTCGACACTATCGCTATCTTAATCTTCACACTAATCGCATTATCCTCTCCCATCATGTTATCTTTGACGAGTATTCCTTTCCCTTTGCTTCCTCTCCAGCGCCACCGACTCCTGATGATTTTGACTTTCTTGATAGCATCATCTCCAGGGTGTCGAATCTTCCTTCCTCGTTGATCCAGCGACCACCCACACCGCCTACCGTGCCCAGCCCTCTACACTCTACGCTTGTCCACATGCCGTTGCCATCCACCTCCTCCCTCGGTTTCACTTGTGGGCAATGAGCACCATATGGTAACTCACGGTAAGGACGTCATTCACAAGCCTGTCCAGCGGCTTAACCTCCTTGGTAACACTCTCCCCATTCCTAAAAGCTACTGTGCCATGTTAAAAGATGCAAATTGGCACTCTGCCATGATAGATGAATTCTCTGCTCTACAATCCAACCATACATGGGATCTTATTCCTCGACCACCTGGCTCTAATGTCGTGTCCAGCAAATGGGTTTATCATCACAATCTCAAACCCGATGGATCCCTTGATCGGTGCAAAGCACGCTGGGTGTTTTGTAGTTTCTCTCAACAGTCGGGCTTCGATTACGATGAAACGTTCAGCCCAATGGTCAAGCCTACCACTATACGCAGCGTTCTTTCTGTCACTCTCTCACACAACTGGCCGGTGCACCAGTTGGACATCAACAACACCTTCCTCCATGGCACCCTCTTCAAAATGGTGTATTGCCAACAATCCTCCGGCTTCACTGATCTATCTAAGCCTGAGCATGTCTGTCACCTCAACAAATCATTGTATGGCCTTAAGCAAGCACCGCGCGTGGTTTAGCCAGTTTGCTTCGCATCTTCTCTCACTCGATTTCGTTAGCTCCAAAGCCAACCTGTCGGCGTTTTCGGGAGCGCCGGCAAGTAAATTTGTAAGTCTAGGGGGTCGCGCGTTCCACTCCCTGAATGGTTAGACTCGTGAGTCCAAGATGTATACTGGTTCGGGCTGAAGGTCCCTACTCCAGTTCGTGTGGTGGTGTTGTATTACTCTTGGTACAGATGACTGCACAAAGTTTTACAAGCGAGAACGCCAATGGCTTAGCGAGATGGGTTTGATAGCGCTCTCTCCCTTTCCCGTTCTAGCTTGTTGCCTTCTCGATCGTTTAGCCCCGCCTCCTTTTATACGTGAAGGAGGGGCGTGTTACATCGAGAGTTAGGAGGAAAGCGAGGTGACCTATGCTAGGAGCTCCGGCCCTTCGCCCCGTGGATCGTCGCCACCCGCCTTGCCCATGCCGGGTTGGTAGCCTTGGTGGTCGTGGAGGTTAGGTATTTCCGGGAAGTAGCGTACTTGCCCTCTCGTGATCCTTGCGACGCCGACGCCGAGGTGCGTGACGTTGGTGCCGCCGGGAGGAGCGCGGCGCTCGTCTTGCACGTGATCGTTGATGGGGCCGAAGCTTTGTCTTCTCTGATCACCGATCTTCTTGGGAAGGAGCCACCGCCTTGTATAGTCGCCCGATTGACCTTATTCGGGGTACGTGGCGGTAGGTCGATGAGGACGACACGCGCACTCGGCGTTCGTCATCTTGGTTTGGTTGAGTCGGAGATCCCGCCCGCCAAGAGGGGGTCGAGCGCCGTCTGGTCGGATTCGCTTCCCCGGCCGGTCGGGAGTGGATGCCTTGCGCGTCTCGCAGCGATCGGTCGGCGGCGGGCGGGCGCACTGTTGGTGGAGATATGCTTGAGGCCACCGCTCGCCGCCGGGCTGTTGGGGTATCCTTTTATTAGTATTCGCCAAGAGCCCCGAACTCCCAAGCGATTTTTGCAGATTCGGTTGGGGTTGAACTTGGACGAAAGTGGTGGTCGGGCTCGTAGGTCGGTCCACCGATCCGTTAAGCGATTCCGTCGGTGTGCTTCGCTGATCCGACGGCTGTCCCGGAGTTTGGCGGGGCATTTGAACCGCCGGGGCTTTACTCGCCTCGTTGCGCATGCCGAGCATAATTTGGCCGCGCGCCGCTCGTCTTCTTGATCGCCTCGGGTTTCGTGAAGGATGCTTCGTTTTCGCACCCGCATTTACTCGAGACGCTTAGCCTCCTTCGTCCGGATATATATATCGTGTCTTGTAGCTTGCTTGAAGGGGACGAGTTTTTCTTTTGTTCTTTCAAATGGCTTGAGACACCTCTAGTCTTTAGCTTCGCGATGGCGTCGCGGTGGAAGAAGAAGATCCTCTGGCCGAGCTTTGGGTGAGTTCGACTAGGCGATGGCCGAGCTCGGGAGGAAGAAGTCGCAGCCGCGACGCCGCTTCGTTGACGCTACCGCCGAGGCCGCCCGAGGCTCGAGGTGGTAAGGGGGCCCTTCGAGGCGATGGCGCAAGGGCGCCGGCCGTGAGTTAGTGCGGCCGCGTCGATGTCGCCGAACGGCAATGAGGCATCGGCGTGTTAGCCAGCGGCCGTGCGGCGGTCCCGTCGACCGTGCAAGGGCCTACCAAAGATGCCGTCGGTGCCACCGATGCCGCACGGATGTTTGATAGGTTCTAGGCGTGGGTAGAGTCCTGCCGTGGTGCAGCATGGCCACTCTTGTATCTGTCGGGTACTGTGTGTAAAGTTGTGTAAAGTTTGAGCCTGTCGGCCTATAATGAAATTTTCTTTTTCTTTATGAAAATGTCTTTGCGATGAGTTTGCTTTAATTTTAATCGTTGTGGGCGGCGCCTTGGTGTGCAGGGCGACCGGATGCCTCTGTGAGGTTCGGTGTCCGAGTGCTCGCTTAACGTCGTAGCTAGACAGTGCCTTGGTCGGCAGGGACGACCGGATGCCTCTGTGAGGTTCGAGTGTCCGAGTGCTCGTTTAACGTCGTAGCTAGACAGTGCCTTGGTCGGCAGGACGATCGGATGCCTCTGTGAGGTTCGGATGTCCGAGTGCCTTGGTCGGCAGGACGACCGGATGCCTCGTGAGGTTCGGTGTCCGAGTGCTCGCTTAACGTCGTAGCTAGATAGTGCCTTGGTGGCAGGACGACCGGATGCCTCTGTGAGGTTCGGTGTCCGAGTGCTCGCTTAACGTCGTAGCTAGACAAATTGCCTTGGCTGGGCAGGGACGGCCGGATGCCTCTGTGAGGTTCGGTGTCCGAGTGCTCGCTTAACGTCGTAGCTAGACGGTGCCTTGGCCTGGCAGGGACGACCGGATGCCTCTGTGAGGTTCGGTGTCCGAGTGCCTTGGTGGCAGGACGACCGGATGCCTGTGAGGTTCGAGTGTCCGAGTGCCTTGGTCGGCAGGACGACCGGATGCCTCTGTGAGGTTCGGGTGTCCGAGTGCTCGCTTAACGTCAGAGCTAGACGGTGCCTTGGCCTCGGCAGGGACGACCGGATGCCTCTGTGAGGTTCGGTGTCCGAGTGCTCGCTTAACGTCGTAGCTAGAGCGCTGCCTTGGTCGGCAGGACGACCGGATGCCTCTGTGAGGTTCGGTGTCCGAGTGCCTTGGTGGCAGGACGACCGGATGCCTCTGTGAGGTTCGGTGTCCGAGTGCTCGCTTAACGTCGTAGCTAGACAATTGCCTTGGCCGGCAGGACGACCGGATGCCTCTGTGAGGTTCTGGTGTCCGAGTGCCTTGGTCGGCAGGACGACCGGATGCCTCTGTGAGGTTCTGGTGTCCGAGTGCCTTGGTCGGCAGGACGACCGGATGCCTCTGTGAGGTTCGGGTGTCCGAGTGCTCGTTTTACGTCGTAGCTAGACAGTGCCTTGGTCGGCAGGGACGACCGGATGCCTCTGTGAGGTTCGGGTGTCCGAGTGCTCGTTTAACGTCGTAGCTAGACGTGAGTGCTCGTTACCGTCAGAGCCGGACGTGGGGCATCCTTCTCGAGTCCTCGTCGGCCGAGGGTAGTCGCGAGAGGAATGGCCGCCGCCTATCCCACATGTATACCCCATCCGCAGTGTGGGACTGGAGGGGATGAGCGGCGCGCGCACTGCGCTGGTTTGAACGCCGTGCTCGTGGAGCTAATAGCGGGTAGTCCGAGTGGGTCCCGGGAGGTCCCGCCAAGGGGACCCTTCCGAGCGGACGGTCCCAGTAGGGTGTCTGGCCTGCTGTGGGGCGACCCATAAAAACCTTTCTACTCAATCCAGTATGGACTCTAGGTCGTCCGCCGACCCGAGCACACTGGCCGCCGCCATTGATGAGCTCCCGAGAGTGTGAAGTATGGTCTCGGACGCGAGTAGAGGTGATTAGGCCGTCACCGACCTAACCGAGGGCCCACCGTGGGCTCACCTCATACCGCCCCTTGCTCAAGTTTTTGTTGGGCGGCTTTATACCCATCTGGCGGGTAGGCCTTTTGAACCCACTCCTCGCTGGGCCTCGGCGCAAGCCACAAAGCTTTATCGCCTTGGGGCGCAGCTGCCCAGTGGGCTTCGCGCGCGCGCCGAGCAACTGCTCCGCCTAAAAGCGAGACCGAGAGGTTACGGACACGTTGTTCGGGCGGCGTCTTTATGGCCCTTGACGCCTAACAAGACAGGATTAAAAGCGGAGTGGTATTGGAAACCGGAGTTACTAGGTCGGGCGCGACAGACGAGGGTGGTCGCGACGCCGCTTGACGGGCGCCGCTTGGCGGCGTTCGCTCGCCCTCTATAAATCGCGCCTGGGTGCTTTGAGTGGTCACGCTTTCTTGCCCTCTCTCTCTCGCCTCAAACAAGAAGAGCACCAGAGAGCTAAGGAAAGAAAACCCCACCTTTCTTTCTCACCTTCCATCGTCTCCTGTGAAGATGTCGTGGCCGAGTGCTCGCAAGAAGACAAAGTGCGCGGCGCTCGGCTTGGTGAAGAAGGGCTTCTCATGCCGCAGACCTTCCTACCGAGGGTGCCGACGGGTCTGCCACCACGCCGCGGGCGACGAGATAGTGGTGCCCGCCTCGTTCTTCGAGCGGCTTTGGCTCGCCGCCGCACCCGCTCGTCCGGGGCTGTTGTTTCATTACAAGTTGGAGGTGCACCATCTCAACCCCAATGGGGTCCTCCACATCGCCATCTTCATCACGCTGCGCGGCCATCTTGGGGATCGAGCCGACCGGGCGTTGTGGAGGCACTTCTTCCGAGCAAGGCTCGAAGGACAGTCGCCTTGTCGGGCCGCGGCGCTCGGGTGGCTCGCCTCCTCGGCTCGCCCGGCCGAGCACGGAGTACTGGAGGTAAAGCTACCTCGTCCAACAAGGGTGGCGTTCAATGGCTCTACGCTCAAACGCCGACGATGCGCCCCTCGTTACACCGGCGAGCTTCCCATGGCGGAGGAGCGGTGGAACCGGGCGCCAAAAGAGGGAGAAGAATAGCCGCCCCGATCGTGGAGCGTATCGGGGCTCAAAGGAGGCGGGGCTCACCGGGACGTGGTTGTGCGCGCTTCATGGGGATGCGCGTGCAACCACTTGTGCACAGGCCGCACCCCTTGTTCCGGTATGCGGGGCCGTCCGACCGGGCGAGGATGGCAGAACCCGAGCTGGCCGCGTCTGAGGTGGAGGCTCGGGTGGCGGCCGTTACGGGCGGAAGCGCCGCGGTGGCCGCGGATGGCCATCCGGAGCCATTCTCGGCCGCTTTTCCGCCAACCGTAAGCGGTGAAATACCTTTCGCTTCTCTTTCTTTGCCCTTAGCTCTTGACCGACATTCCTGCATCCTCTCGGGGCTCATGGGGATGTCTTCCGTGCAGCGCGCCCGGGATAAGGAGCGCTTGGCGGCGCCGGCGAGAAGCAGAGGTCGACTCCTCCCGCAAGAAGCGGAAGGAGGAAAGGAGGAGGAAGAAAAGTAAGGAACGCGCGGCGAAGCGGGCGGCCAGGCCGGCGAGGATGTGTCGGAGACGACCGCCGTGGGGACAACCTCCATCGACAATGGCGGAGTGCCTCCGGCCACCCCTATGGTGGGTTTTTCCGACCGCCGATGGCGGCGCCCGAAGCGTGGACTCGGCCGAGCGGCATCACGGCCCCGTGGCTACACGGATCCCAGTGGGGTGATCTTGCGCTATGCGATCGTCGCAGCTCTCTCTGGAGGTGGCTTGTGGAAGCGACCGGCCGACTTGCCCTTGGCGGGGCGGCAAAGAGGCGCGTGTACACGCACCCGCCGGCCTTGTAAGTGTATTATTATTTTATTTATTATTTTTTTATTGGAGCATTTTTCTTTTTGGCAAAGCCGCCGAGCGACTCTTGAATCTTTGCAACGTCGGCGCCTATACTTGGGGTGACCGTGGGCGTGCCACATCGCCCGCAAGTAACGGCGCCGGTGATTTTGGTGACCCGGTTGGGTCGGCGAAGGTCGCGGCCGGCGCCGAGGGCGCGGTCGCTTCGAGGACGGAGCCCACCCGAGGTCGTGCCCAAAGAAGAACTTCCGCCTCCGGCAGGGACCCTCCGACGACGTGATCGTCGCTTCGAGGATGAGACAATGGCGCCACGGTGATCGCGCCGACCGTGGCGAGCCGGCGACGAGGTGCCCGACCCCGCCCCTGGGAGGTGCCGACCGATGCCCTCGGCGCAGTCGCCGAGGGGTTTCAAGGGTTGACTCGTCACCCTTGCCCATGGTGCTTTGACGGGCGACGCCCCGCCCGACCGGGCGAAGCGGAGGCGCGCCACGGTGTAATTCCCGGTCGCATCATGGGTGAGGCGGAGGAGAGCGAGTGGGCCGCTTTTCGGCAAGGCGCTACCGACGCCGAAGCCGAGATAGGGCGATCCGTGAAGGTCCGCCCTTGCTCAAGTCTTCCACCGTATTTGGATATGATGGTCGGGAGTCCACCGACGCCTGTAGGTTAGCCAAAAAGTTCGATTCGTTGCACATTTTTATAGTTCTTCCGCGCGACTAACGGAGTGTCCACATTTTTGCAAAGACTTGCGGGCTCGCGTCGCGTCAGTCGAGCTCGCAGCGGCGCTGGACGATCAAGCGCTACAATGAGGAGTGCGATGGTCAGCGCTTGAGTCGCGCCTAGCCCAGAGGCCCCGGGCATTAGGCGGTCGAGGCGGTGGTGATCCGCCAAGGATTTGAAGAGGCCACAAAGGCCCTTCATGATGAGCGCCAGGAGCCGAGGCTTTGAGGGCGAAAGTGGCGGAATCGAGTCCTTCGACGGAGGTCACCGAGGCCAAGGATGCCGCCGCTGCCGCGGAGGGGATCGCGCAGACGCAGTAACACGTCTCGCGACCGAGCGAACAAGGCTCGTGACGCCGCCGAGTTCGCCCCGAGCGCGATCGCCGTATGAGTGGCCGAGTGAAGACTTCATACGAGGCGCCAAGTCGGAAGCCGCAACCACCAACTCCGCGGCGGTAAGTGTCTCAATTCTTCAATTAAGTTTGGGGTGCGACCCACGTGGCGAACTTATCCAAAATCTCCGCACCGCAGCAGCGCAGAAGAATCTGAAGCGCCGCGGAGGCGCAGAGAACGGCCGGACGCCGCGACGTGAGCGTTCGTGGCGGGGACGAGGCCCGGCGGCGTTGAAGGTTGCCGAGCCCGGCCGGCCGAGATGAGCGCCGAGCCGAGGCCCTCCGCAAGGCCGGCGGGAGGTCTCGCGATCGCATCCTGGAGGCGGGCAGCCCGAGTGCCCTTGCCCCGCTGGCTGCCCGAGTGCGGACCAGAGAAGAGGCGGTGGTCACCGGCCGCGCATGGAGCTTCATCGGCTGGTCAACACCATCTCGCACCACGACGGCATCGACCTCACGGTGGTGGGGAGCGGCGTAGCTGGAACCGACCGACGAGGAGATCGACCGGTTCGAGCTCTTGGTCGAGCCGACGCCGAGATCGCCACCCGATCCGCCGCAGCCGCCTCCGAAGCCGCAGGCGACCAACTCTCCGCCGCCACCGGCCGCCCGCCAAGAAGAATAGAAAAGTTAGCTTTATCCTTCTTAGATTGTAAAGACCGTTATTTAAACAATCTTGAAATTATCAAGTCCTTAATCGTCCCTCGTCCTTTTTCGTATTTAGGATGAGGCTTTGTCGACCATAGCCCTAAGGACCGCAGGGCCACTTATGCGTAGGTCGGGTTGTTTTGGGAGGAGCGAGGTGGATTGGAGACTTGGCTATGCAATGTTAGGCGCACTTGTGAGGATAGGAGTGTTCTAGACCGCCAGGATCTTTCCACTCGGGCACTTCCTTCTTCCGCAAAGTGCTACTTAGCAACCATAGCCGGGCGAGGCCGTAACACTTGGGTTGAGAGGGTTACCGCCGATGGACCTCATGACCACGGGTCACGCACTCATAAGCGCGTGGGATAGCCGAGTTCGCGCGGGAGGAGTGTTCTCGCCGACCCAAAGGTCACTCCACTCGGGTACTTCTTTCTTCCGCGAAGTATTAGCAACCATAACCGCTGGGGCGTAGGCTGTAGCACTTGGGTCGAAGGAGTTACCGCTCGGGAAGGACCTTGTGGTCGGTTGGGTCATCAACCCGCAGCAGCCGCCGATCGAGCAGCTGAACGGGCGCCGAAGGCAGCTTTAGTCGTCGCACGGCGACTGTGTGCTCGGAAGGAAGAAGGTAAAGAGCATGCTAGGAAGAGGAAAAGAGTTTAGGATAGAATCGCCTTAACTTTTCTATATTCCATGCATTTGGAAGGATGCGCCGTCGGTGTCCTTGAGCCGAAAGGTGCCGGCCGAGGATCTGCACGACGGTGAAGGGGCCTTCCTGTGGGGGCGATACTTGTGCTTATCCTTGCCGGTCCGACCGACGCAGACTGTGTCGCCAAGATCGAAGACCGCCCTCGAACTCGGGCGGCCGTGGTAACGCCGCAGAGCTTGTTGATATCCGCCGATCGCAGACGGCCACGCCATGCGCCTCGCCGATCCGGTCGACGGAGTCTTGTTGTGCGGCGAGCCCCGAGCCTCCTCAAGGCTTGTAGTCTTGGGGCGCCATACCTGTGTCTGCTTAAGAAGACGACCTCAAGACCAGATACCATAAAGAACGGTGTGAACCTGGTCGCCGGTCGGCGTGGTCCGCAGACTCCAGAGGACGGAGGGTAGCTCGGCCGCCCAACGCCTGCAAGTGCTTGAGCCGATCAAGATCCGCGCTTGAGCCCTTGAAGGATCATGCCATTTGCGCGCCGACCGGCCGTTGGTCCGCGGATGGGCCACGGCCGCCCAATCGACGCGGATGTTGAAGTCATCGCAGAACTCGAGGAATTCCTTCCCGTGAATCTGCGTTCGTTGTCGATGATGGAGTTTGGGACTCGAATCGAAAGACTATGTCGCGAAGAAGATGGTCGCCAGCCGACGTGACGCTTTAATCGCTTGCCTCTATCCACTTGGTGAACTTGTCCACCGCGACGAGCAAATGGGTAAAGCCCCGGCGCTTTCTTGAAAGGCCCGACCAAATCGAGCCCCCAAACCGCAAAGGCCACGTGATGGGGATTGTCCGCAATACCGAGCCGCGATGTGTCCGCTCGGGCAAAGAATTGGCATCCTTCGCAGTGCGCGCGCGCGCTCTGGCCGGACACGGCGGTCGGCCAATAGAAACCTTGCCAAAGGCCTTTCCCACCGTAGATCGGGCGCAACGTGGTGATCGTAAATTCATTTGTGTATGTCGCCCAAGAGTTGTTTTCCTTGGTCGGCCGTATCGCACTTTTGGAGGACCCCGAGGCTCCTTTTGTAAAGGTCCGGACCGATCAGACGAAAGACTTTGCTCGCCGGGCGAGGCGCAAGCTTCGATCGGGTCGGGAGGAAGCGACCCGTCAGTCAAACGATCTATGAACGGCTTTCTCGGTCGGATTCGATTGCTAGCACGCCGTGGCTCGACCCGCCAAGTCTACGCCCGATCGCGCGGCGGTCGGGCGACCGTCTAGGTAGGTCGGGGACCGCTCGCCACCGGGCCCACCGATGGAAGGCGCAGGAGGTCGCAGACGAAGATTCGGCGGGACCGGCTCTGCTGGAGGCCGAGTTGGCGGGTAGTCGGCGTCGCTATTGTAGCGTCGGTAGCTATGGTGAAGCTCAAGCCCTTGAACAAGATTTTCGAGCCGCGCGACTTCTCGACAAGACGCGCCATACGGCGTCTCTGGCCGCGCCTTCATGACTTGGTCGACGACAAGCTTGGAGTCCCCGTGGACGAGTCACGAGCACCGAGGTCGGCAGCGATCCGAGACCGCTGACGAGGGCCTCGTGACTCGCAACGTTGTTGGTGGCGTCAAAAGCGCACCGATGGCGATCGAGCTTGTTCCCAAGTGGGGAGATGATGATAACCCAGCGCCGCGCCATTCTTGTTGTAAGACCCATCAAGTACATTGTCCAAGACGGGGTCTTCGATCGCCGGTGGTGCACAGGTTTCGTCCACTCAACGATGAAGTCGGCTAGGGCTCGCGACTTGATCGCCGTCCGAGGGACGATGTGATGTCGTGGCGCCGAGCTCGAGTGCCCACTTGGCTATCCTTCCCGAGGCGTCGCGGTTATGACGATCTCGCCTAACGGGACGTGGTCACCACGGTGATGTTGTGCCGATCGAGTAATGGACGAGCTTCTCTTCGCAATGAGCACCGCAGAGTAGCTTCGCGACTCATGGTACCGAGTCTTAGACTAAAAGGACCTCGCTAATGAAGTAAACCGCCGTTGTACCTTAAGCTCGCGCCTTCTTCCGCTTGCTCCACCACGAGGGCCGCGCTGACGACTTGGGTAGTGGCGGCGACGTAGAGGAACATCGGCTCCTCTGGTGCCGGGGCGACCAGGACTGGAGGCGAGGACAGGAAGGCCTTCAGGCGGGTGAGGGCCTCCTGAGCTTCTGGGGTCCAACTAAAGCGGTCGGATCTCTTGAGTAGCTCAGAGTGGCATTCCGCGCTCGCCGAGGCGAGACACGAAACGGCTCAAAGCTGCTAGGCATCCGGTCAGCCTCTGGACCCCCTTGAGGTTGCTGATTGGGCCCATCCTTGCGATTGCTAATATCTTCTCCTGGTTGGCCTCGATGCTCGCCGAGACAATGAAGCCAAGGAGCTTTCCTTGGGAACCCCAAAACGCATTTCTCAGATTGAGTTTTATGCGGAATCGTCGAAGGTTCGCAAAGGTCTCTTCCGTGTCGGGACGAGGTCATCGGCCTTCTTGGTTTTTACGACAATATCGCCGACGTACACCTCAACGTTACGGCCGATCCGGTTATTGAAGCACGCTTGCATACATCGCCGGTATGTAGCGCCCGCGTTTTTAGGCCGAACGGCATCGTAACGTGCGCGAATGAGCCGAACGGGTGATGAAGGAAGTCGCGAGTGGTCGGACTCCTTAGCGCAATCGGTGGTAGCCCGAGTAGGCATCCGAAAAGAGAGGACTCGCACCGCAGTGGAGTCGATGACTTCGCCGATGCGGGCAAAGGAACGGATCTTTGGGACATGCTTTGTTGAGACTCAGATAGTCAACGCACATCCTCCATTGCCCATTTTTCTTTTTACAAGTACACAGGTTGGCTAGCCACTCGGGTGGCGCACTTCTTTACTGAACCCCGCAGCCGTAAGTTTGGCGATCTCCTCCCTATGGTCCGCGCTTCTCCTCGTCGAAGCGGCGCAGCGCTGGGCGACGGCTTTGAGCCCGGTCGAATGCTCAAGGAGTGCTCGCGACTTCCCTTGGGATTCTGGCATGTCGGAGGACCTCCATGCGAAGATGTCTTTGTTGGTGCGAGGAGTCGACGAGCGCGCTTCCTATTTGGCGGGAGCGTGGCTCGATCCGCGACGGTCTTGGTCGGATCACGAGGATCGACCGCGACCTCCTTCGTGTCCTCGGCGGATTTGAAGGATCCCGCCCCGACTTCTTTGGACTCGGGGCGGATTCGAGGCTTCCTCCCGAGGTTGTCGAGCTCGCAGACGCGATGATCGCCGAGGCAAGCTCTAGCAACTGCGCGGGCCGCGATTGTAGGCAAGCCGAAAGACGATGCCACGTGATGACTCTCGTGGCCCCGGCATCTTCGACTTGAGGTAGGCGAGCCGGGACCGCCATGAACTTGGCGTAACATTGCCGTCCCAGGATGGCATGGTAAGAACCGGGGAAGTCCACGACTTCAAAAGCGAGGGTTTCGGTGCGGAAGTTTCCTGGTTCCCCGAAGGTAACGGGCAGGTCGATCTGCCCGAGTGGATGGGCCTGCTGGCCAGGAATGACGCCATGAAAGGGCGCCTTGCTAGGTCGGAGGGTGGAGCGCGGGATCCCCATAGCGTCGAGCGTCTCGACGTAGAGGATGTTGAGGCCGCTGCCTCCATCCATGAGCACCTTTGAAAGGCGCTTCTTCCCCACGACGGGGCTGACCACCAGGGGGTATCTCCCCAGCTGCGGAACGTGGTCGGGGTGGTCGGTCCGATCAAAGGTGATCGGGAACTCCGACCACCGGAGGTATTGGGGGACGCATGGCGCGACGGTATGGACCTCGCGATAAGCGAGCTTGAGCCGGGCGCTTCGGCATAGCAGCCGGTCCTCCAAAGATCATGAGGCGCCCGTCGGGTTCGAGGAACTCGTCGTGCGCTTTTTCTCTACGACACGGGGCGCGCAGCAGCTTCTTCCTCTTGCCACGCGCGCTATGGGACGCCGAGAGGTAACGCCTCAGACCTCGCAGATCCGGTATTTGTGTTTGACGGAGAACCCGTGGTTTGGGCACGGGCCGCCCATCAATTTCTCGGCGGTCGGGCGCGGCGATCGGTCGCACTCGCGCCGCTTGGCGGCGATCGGCGGTGGCGACCACTGGGGCTCGCGGATCGCTTCCCGCCGCCGCCCGCTTGTCGGAGCGGTCGGCGGGACCCGGCGCGACGCCGGGTTCGGCTGGGCCTTTCCTCCTCGAAGATGGCCCCCGACCTCCTCGCCGAGGCGTGGTTGGTGGCGATATCGAGGAGCTCCTTGGTAGTTCCGGGCTTGAGACAACCTAGTTTGTGTACCAAGGCCTTGCAGAGGTGCCAGATGAATGCTCCCACGACATCGGCGCGGAGATGTCGGGAGCTCGTTACCTGGCGGAAAACCGCGGATGTAGTCCCGGAGGGTTTCCTGGCCGCCGCTTGCGCCCTTTAGGTCTCAGGAGTTTCGAGGCGCTTGTAAGTGCCCCGAAGTTGCCGACGAAGAGGGCCTTCAAGTCGGTCCATCCACGATGGTTTTGGCGGCAAGTACTCGAGTCGGGCTCGCCGAGTCTGCGAGGTAGATGAGAAGGTATTGATGATGAAGAGGTCATCCGTTGCTCCTCCCGCCCGGCATGCGAGCCGGTAATCTTGAGCCGACACGGGTTTGTGGCCCCGGTGTATTTGGCAATGTTGGTAGGCGCTTCGGAATCGGCAGGAAGCACTGGCGGATCCTCGCGTAACGCCCGCGTCCAGATCGTCGGGGCTCGGCCGCGATGGTGGTGCCCGCCGCCGCAACCCGTGAGTGGGCGGCTCTTCCGCCATCTTTCTCCGCGCCTCATGGGTAGCGCGAATGTCGAGGCATCACAGGCAGGCGCTAAGATCGGGCGCGCGAGGCTGTTGTGCCTCACGGTGCGGCGGCGCTGCGCCGGACCCATCCGGCCGCAACGGCAGACGGGCCCGTGGCTGAGGTGGCCGGGCGATAGGAGCCGAGGCGTGCATGTCTTTGACGGCCGCGTGCTCTACCACCCGGAGGTTTTGGTAGGTGGCCTTGGCCTCCGGTCGGTCGGCCCGGAGGCCTCGGCGGCGATTGCGGCCGCGCCACGCTTTGATCGGCGTGGGGAAGGAGTGAGGACCGTCGGACCCTTCCGCTGCCGGGGTGTGCTCGACGCCGCGTCTTGCGCTGCCGCCAGCACATGCGGGCCTCGAGCCCTCCCGCTCGAGTTGGCTCGAGCCGGTCGAGCTCAGTCCTTCGTTCCTCCAACTCTTTGCGCTGTTGTTGGAGCTCGGCGCGGCGGGTCTGAGCGCGTTCAGTACGCTCGCGCTGGCACTCCTCCTCCTGCGCCTGAGTGCGTCGGACAGGAGGTCCCGCGGCCACGAGGGCCACGGGCAAATCGACGGTGCCCGCCATGTTGCACTCGCGAGAGTGCCGCTGTGGTGGTACTCCGTGTGAGCCGAGTCGCGTCGGAAGAGTCTTCCAAAGAGCTCGTGGATGGAGGCGGCGGCAGTAGCCACCATCGCCACGGGCCGCGAGCCTACGGGGTGACATGGTCACCCGCCGGGCCTACGGAGTTTTCGCCGACCGCGGCGAGCACTCCTCGGGTTCCGCCGGGGCTGCAGGGCGCCTAAGCCGGAGCTTAGCGGTCGCCGGAGAGGACGCCAAGCTCTCGTGGCGCTGTCTTCGGAGATGGCGGGACGAGCGTGAGCCCTCCCGCCGGGGTGACGGGCGGTCGAGGAGCCGGCGGATCCGGTTCCCGGCGCAGCCATGCCGCCGCGGTGGGTGGATGCCATCGTGAGATAAACGGAATCGGAGATGGTGATGAAGACGCGCAAGTCCCCTACTGGCGCGCCAACCGCCGGCGTTTTGGGAGCGCGGCAAGTAAATTTGTAAGTCTAGGGGTCGCGCGTTCCACTCCTCGAATGGTTAGACTCGTGAGTCCAAGATGTATCTTGGTTGGCCAAGGTCCCTACCCGATTCGTGTGGTGGTGTTGTATTACTCTTGGTACGGATGATCGCACAAAGTTTTACAAGCGAGAACGCCAATGGCTTAGCGAGATGGGTTTGATAGCGCTCTCTCCTTTCCCGTTCTAGCTTGTTGCCTTCGATCGCTTAGCCCCGCCTCCTTTTATCTGAAGGAAGGGGTAGGTTACATCGAGTTAGGAGGAAAAGCGAGGTGACCTATGCTAGGAGCTCGTCCTTCGTCCCGTGGATCGTCGCCACCCGCCTTGCCCATCTTTGGGTTGGTAGCCTTGGTGGTCGGGAGGTTAGGTATTTCCGGAAGTAGCGCATTTGCCCTCGTGATCCTTGCGAACGCCGACGCCGAGGTGCGTGACGTTGGTGCCGCCGAGGAGAGCGCGCGCGCTCGTCCGACGTGGATGGGTTGATGGGGTTGGAAGCTTTGTCTTCTGATCACCGATCTTCTTGGGAAGGAGCCACCTACCCTTGTATAGTCGCCCGATTGACCTTATTCGGGGTACGTGGCGGTAGGCCGATGAGGACTCGACACGCGCACTCGGCGTTCGTCATCTTGGTTTGGTTGAGTCGGGAGATTCCGCCCGCCAAGAGGGGTCGGGAGCGCCGTCAGTCGGATTCGCTTCCCGGCGGTCGGGAGTGGATGCCTTGCGCGTCTCGCAGCGATTCGGTCGTGGCGGGCGGCGCGCCTGTTGGGTGGAGATATGCTTGAGGCCGCTGGCTCATCGCTTCGGGCTGTTGGGGTATCCTTTTTATTAGTATTCGTCACAACCCCTCCCTCTTTACTCTCTCTCGAAACACTCACGTTGTATACCTCTTGCTTTATGTCGACAATATTGTTCTTACCAGCTCCTCCTTAGATCTTCTTCATTGGATCATCGTTGCCTTGCATCAAGAGTTTTCACTAAAGGATCTAGGCGAGCTACATCATTTCCTCGGTATTTCTGTCACACGCTCCCCTCATGGCATGACCCTTTCTCAGCACCGGTACATCCTCGACCATGCTAGCATGCATGACTGCAATCCATGCAGCACACCCATTAACACAAGCTCCAAGCTCCCGGCATCCAGCGGCACACCTGTCGACAACCCCATGGAGTATCGTAGTTCGGCCAGCGCACTCTAGTACATGACGTTCATGCACCCAGATGTTTCCTATGCCGTCCAACAGGTGTGCCATCATATGCACGATCAGTGGGAGCCACATCTCAACCAGATCAAATAGATACTTCGCTAACCCAAAGGTACCATTGATCACAGTTTTCAGCCGCACCGTTCCACAGAAGACGTGCTTACCGCCTACACCGATGCCGACTAGGCCGGCTGCTTGGACATCCGCAAGTCTACTTCCGGCTATGGAATCTTCCTTGGTGACAACCTTGTGTCTTGGTCCTCAAAGCGCTAGCACACAGTTTCGCGCTCCAGTGCAAAAGCAGAGTATGAGACAGTGGCCAACACCATGGCTGAGGCTTATTGGCTCCGTCAACTCCTTGCCGAGCTACATCACCCGCTCCATCAAGCTAGGGTCGTCTATTGTGACAACATCAGCACCGTCTACCTCTCCAACCCCTTACAACACCAATGCACCAAGCATGTTGAGATTGATCTCTATTTTGTGCGCGAATGGGTTGCTCTCAGCGAAGTTTGTGTTCTCTATGTCCCCACGTCTTTGCAGTACGCCAACATATTCACGAAGTGTCTATCAACAACTGTCTTCTTCGAGTGCTGCTCCAGCCTAAACGTCTGCCCTGCTCCTATACCCTATACTATATATATGCATGGCATGGGTATTAATGAAATTGGCAAGGATGTGATCATTTCCATCCTCCTTCAGGCACACACATGTTTTACCCACACACCGTGCAACCTCCTTTACACCCAGTGTCGAAGCGCGTATGATCCCATCCCTGGCCGGCTCCATGTCCTTGCTCTTGAGGTCAAGCATCAACAAGCGCCCTCTTTGTTATCGTTCTCTTTGATGATAATCTTCATCGGTGGTGACCTATACTTTGGCAGCTCCATCAGCTTAGAGCGCAGTCAGCCTCGTAGCTCACCCCTGATGATCACCCTCTCCATGATCGCTGTCTTGTTCTTGCTTGGGTCGAAGCTCTAGCCCGCGGTCGCCTTGTACGCCAGGCAATGAAGTGACGAATTAAAGACTTCCATCTCTGTAGATGCATGGAAACGGTCGTGGATTCCACTGCCACAGGTAAGGGTGGACTCCGATCGGGACTTGGTTAGAGAAACGTGAGCCACATCGGCGATTATGTTGAGGATGTAGAAGCTTGGCTCATAGTCCTTGTCCCTATATGGCCAGTGTGTGGTGCCACGAGCGACGTAGCGGTGGGCTCCCAAAGATGATGAGGTTGCTTCGGAGCAATCGATGGGCGTGCTCTAGCTCCCCACGGCAGAGGAGATCGAACGAGTAGGCGCCCAAGGCTTTGTTGTAGAGAGGACAAAGGTGGTCAACACTTGGAACGACGGTAGATGTTGGCGCTGGTTTAGATCTTTAGGACACGTGGCCTGGTCTGCGACGGTCAATTAATAGCATGTAGCTGGTGACGTCGCGGCCCAAAAGCTCGTGGTCGAGGTCCAGCGAAGGCGGCAGAAGGAAACGCATGTCCCGCTTACCGGTCAGGGGGTGGAGCTTCTAAGGGTCGAGTGGATCGGCGTGAGGTGCATGAGGCGAAATCCATGCCGTGATGCCAGAGGCTTGGCGTAGTCGTGGGGAATGAAGAAGGTGAAGGGGACACATTCGTGGTCGCGATCCGCCCGCTGCGCTAGGAACCTTAGGAGGTACAAAGGCCTCGCATCACTTCCGATAAGCTTCGGAGAGTGGAGGACACTGGTGTGTTCTGGTAGAAAACCCTGGCGACGAAGGACGGGTGTGGCACGTTCTACGGCCACAGGTGGAGGCGCCGGAGGTAGGTCGGGTCCGTGATGAGGCGTAGCCACCGCCTGCACGTGGTGACGCAGCGAAAGAGGTCTGAGACGTCCGACACGCGCTCGAAGATCTCGAGGAGGACATGATCCGAGAAGGCGGTGACGTCCACGCGTGCCTTGTCGTCGTCCGTTGCGCCTGCTATCTTGGCTACCCTAGAGCTTGATCTATACTAACGGTCGAGTCAAGACGTCGATTTTGTACAAAAATCTACTAGGGATTAGATGGGAGCAGCCGTTCCATGACTCACCTTATAGTGATACTAGTGCAATGCCATGTTTTTGCTACGAGTAAAAAAAATAATATAACTCTATTGTGTTAAGCCACAACATACGTTACACACTCGCTCCACCGTGCCATCCCAACTGAGCTCCACTTAGCCTGTGTCGTGGCACGGCGGCCTATATTGCACCTTTGGATTTTCCATCATGCTTGACAGTCGCTATCCAATTAGATCCTAGTAGGAATGCGACGACGGGCATGGCAATGAAGAGGATGTCCCAACAATGAAGAAAATTTGTGGAATTTGTTGGATACCACTGGATATGCTGAAGAACACACTAGTGCCAGTGTGCCACCACCGGTGCTTCATAAGAGGAGCCATGGTAGGGCCGCATCGGAGCAAGCCCAGGCCCAGAACGCCCAATTCTATGTTCAGGAAAATTATCACAACCTTGACAGAAAGAACCAGAATAAAAAATAATGATAATGATTAAGAAAATAATTAATTAATTTGCTCTTTTTCATAGAATTGTTAGCATCAAAATTTGGCAAGGTATGACCAATTTGTTAGGCTGATGATGAAATTGGATATTTTCGGCTGATATCGGTTAAAAATAGTAAGTTGAGGTAAAATTGGACTAATAGCCGGTATCAATTCTATATGTAAGAGATTAAGGCCGATACGAATCATGATTGACAACGCATCGGAGGAGGATACGATCAGCCTACATGCTATAAAAGGGGCCAGAGACGAGACAAGAAAAAACAACAATCAATCAAACAACTCACATCTACTTTTTATCTACTTTTTTCCGGTCAACTAGTAGTAATATTATAATTTAGATTTCTTGTAATTCGTCGTTGATCAATAAAGTTGCGAATTACCGATTGTTGATCTTCTCTGATTACATCAGGCTTTCTCCTATCTTAGTTGGTACCTGTTTCTTCTGCTGTTCCGGCAGATCCACGCCTCCTTGAAATCGATCGTTGGCTCTTGGCATCGTGGGGACACCGCCGCCATGCTCTCTGTTTTCCAGCCAGTTGTAGCGTACTGGCTGAAGCGACTGCTGCTGCTGTTCATCTGCAACTGTTTGTTTTCATCAGAGAGCAAGAACCTGGAGAAAAGTAGGCCTTGCTCATGGTTATTTTGTACACGATCCAGCCATGCAGTCTCTGTTAGACACGAAAGAAATGCCAACGAAGAGGAATTCTGTGGTGAGCAAATTCTGCTACTTTTCTGTTTTACTTCAATGGTATTTATAGGAAAACAAACACACGCTAATTAAAAAAACATGCATCAGCTACACTAGAAACTCCTACATGCAGAATTTATGGCCTCCTAATTCCTGCATGTTCAGTTACATGCAATAGTATTAGGACCTCCTCAAACGGCTGGTTTATGAACACCATAAAGCAAATTAGAAACTCCTAAACGGCTGGATTAAACATCCTAATTATAGCCTCCTAAAAGCACACCATGCAAACAGGATTATCCTGACTAACAATCTCCCCCTAATCCTGGCCTTGTTTATCTGAGCTTGGTGACGCCGATCCGCTCGCGGAGTTCCTGGAACTTGACCCTTCCGAGCGGTTTTGTCAAAATGTCCGCGAGTTGCTCCTGAGTACTCGCGAACTCCAAGCCAATTGCCCCGCTGTCAACACACTCACGGATGTAGTGGAATTTGGTGTCGATATGCTTACTCCGATCGTGTAGAACGGGGTTCTTGCTGAGAGCGATTGCGGACATGTTGTCCATCTTCAATTTCGGCGGAGACGACTCGACGCCGATCACATCGCTGAGTAGCCGTCTGAGCCAAACACCTTGACAAGCCGCCACTGCACCTGCAATATACTCTGCCTCGCACGATGACAAGGTGACTACCCGCTGCTTCTGTGACTGCCAAGTCACCGGGTTACCGCCGAGGAAGAAGATGATGCCGGATGTGCTCTTCCGGTCATCTACGTCTCTCGCCATGTCATTGTCGGGCCGAGCCCACAAGATCGAGCTCGGCATCGCCTCGTGTACACCAAGCCGTAGTCGATCGTGCTCGCGACATACCGAGCAAGTGCTTCATTGCCGCCATGTGCTCGCCGGGTCCTCCATGAATCGGCTCAAGTATCCCACGGCTAACGCGAGATCGGGCCGAGTGTGCATTAAGTACCGTAGGTCGTCGATGAGATCGCGATACTCCATCGCGTCAATCGCCTGGCGATGAAGATCGCTGGACACTTGAGGCGAGTCTCCATCGGTGTCGCACACGGATTGCACGCCATGCCTCCTTTCTCGAGCAACTTCTTGGCGAGGTAGCTTGACACGATTCGATCCCGCCTCCTCGCTTTACCTCGATACCGAGATAATAAGTGAGGTTCCCGGATCACTCATCCGAACATTTTCATCATCTCGCCTTGAATGAGTCAATTTCGTCGGCAAGCTCCCCTGCAATAATGAGATCGTCGACGTAGATGCCCACAACAAGGCGAGATCGCTCGATGCCGCGCGTGTATAGCCCATGCTCACACACGCTCTTGGCGAACCCGAGCGAGTGCAGGCTCGCGTCCAGTTTGGCGTTCCATGCCCGTGGAGCCTGTCGCAACCCGTACAGGGCCTTGTGCAGCTTCAACACCTTGCTCTCGTGTCTGGCGGCGACAAACCCAGGCGGTTGCGCGACGTGACCTCTCGCCACTCACCATTAAGAAATGCGGACTTAACGTCCATGTGGTGCACGAGCCAGCCACGAATCGCGGCCACAGCTAGCACCACGCGCACTGACTCCATCCTTGCAATAGGGGCGAACACCTCCTCGTAATCGATCCCCTGGCGCTGCACGTACCCTTTTGCGACGAGGCGCGCCTTGTGCTTCACCACCTCGCCGTGTTCATTGCGTTTGAGCTTGAACACCCATTTCAAGCCAATGGCGCGCTGCCCAGGAGGCAAGCTTACCAACGACCACGTCTCGTTTTGCTCAATGGACGCCATCTCCTCCAACATCGCCTTGCGCCATTCACCACTCTTCTTTGCATCCTCCACGGATGCAGGTTTGTCGCCGATCACCACCATGAGCTCTTCGGCAAGCTCACGGTTGGCATACCCCGGAGGCGTCGCCGCACCAATGACTTTGTCCAGAGTGCGAAATCGAAGTGGCGCATCATCATGATCATTATCCAGATCAAGTTCCCCACTTGGTGGCGACACGAACTCAACCGCAGGTGATGTTAGCGGTGTCGCGGGCTCGGACCGCGACGTGGGCATCGCCCACCGGGCGAGTCATCGGCGGTGTAGACGTTGCCGGCGTGTCGGTGTCACTCCGTTCCGCAGGCACCAAGATGTATTCAACGCTGAATGGTTCAGCATCATCACTTGGCTCGGCTCCTTTGTCCTCCCCCCAATCCCAACTACGCTCTTCCTCAAACACCGCGTCACGTGAAACGTGGACACGACGCGAGAGCGGGTTGTAGAACCGGTATGCCTTGGTCCCTGGTTCGTAGCCCACAAACACCATGGGCGTACTCCTGTCGTCGAGCTTGGAGAGGTGCTTGCCGGCCGCCTTCACATGTGCAACACAACCAAATGTGCGAAAGAAATGCACTGGTGGTCGGGAGCCATGCCATACCTCGTACGGTGTCTTCCCATCAACACTTTGGGTCGGAGCGCGATTCAACACGAACACTGCCGTGGTTATCGCCTCCCCCCAAAACTACCGCATAGCCATCGCCTTCATCATGCTCGCCATGCCCATCACATCGGGTTGCGCTGTTCCACCACGCCGCTCTTTGTGGCGTGTACGGCGCGTGAAGTGCTGTTGATGCCTCGCCGCGCAGAGTCGATGAACGCATGCGCCGTGAACTCGCCACCGCGGTCGGTGCGTAGCGTTCCCACCTTTCTTCCTGCTTCTGCTTCGGCTCCCGCCTGGAACCGAACGAACGCCGACGATGCCTGATCTTTCAAGCCCAACAGCATGAGCCACATGTAGCGGCTAAGGTCATCGACGAGGAGGAGGAAATACCGGTTGCCACTTGGTGTTGCCGGCGTCAGGGGCCCGCAGATGTCACCGTGGACGAGCTCAAGTCGTTGCGTGGCCCGGTACTTCACCTTACTTGGAAACGCAAGACTTCGCTGCTTCCCGGCCGAGGGTATCGCCGCACTGGTCAACGTGGTCGATCCGCGGCGATCCTCGCACCATCTCCTTCATGCCCGACTACCACGGAGGCCGCGAAAATTAAGGTGGCCGAACCGCGCGTGCCACCGCCACGCCGCGATGGTTCCCTTTGCCGCCAGGCACACTGGCTGGGCGATATCCACCTTGAGCACGTAGAGGCGGTTGGGCGATCGGTGCACCTTCGCCAGTAGTCGATGGCGTTCATCCCGAATCCGGAGCACACCACCACCGATCTGGATGTTGAAGCCGTCCTCGTCGAGCTGTCCCAAGCTGACAATGTTCGTAGTGAGGCGCGGGATGTGGTACACCCCGGTGAGAGCTTGGTGCTCTCCGTTCTTGCACGTGAAGAGCACGGTACCGCACCCTTCGATGCCGACCACTGACCCGTCGCCGAACTTGACGGAGCCGCGCACGCCGGTGTCGAGCTCAGAGAAAGCAGACTTGGCGCCGGTTATGTGGTTGGTGGCGCCCGTGTCGAGGACCCACCTAGTGCAGTCGCCATCGCCCTTCTCCCCCAGCTGGACGAAGAGACGATCCTCCTCGAGCTCCACCGATTCCTTCGTTGCAGTGGCCATCAATAAAGTAGGCTCCAGATCCTCTTCCGCTTGGGCCACGTGTGCCTGCTCGTCGCGCTTCTTCTTGCGACACTCACGGGCCCAATGGCCCATTTTGCCGCAGTATCGGCACTGGTCTCTAGCGACCGTGCCATTCTCACCGTTGCTGCCAGCCTTGGACGTCTTGAAGTTGCCACGTCCTCCGCCGTCCTTGCCGCGCCCGCGCCCACGACTCCTTCGTTGGCCCAAGCCTTTTACCGATGACTCCTCGCCGAAGAGCTGCAGCCGCGAGGTGATGCGTGCTAACGGCTCGTCCTCGGTGAGGTTGAGCCGGCGATTGAGCCGCCATCGAATCGCCGCCTCCGCCCATTCATAGCGCCTCCGCCGCCTTGAGACGCCGATGAGCTCCTCAACGGAGAGCCCGCCAACGCCCATCAACGCCTCAATTGCCATGGCGACTGCGCGATACCTTGGCGGATCGCCGCAAAAATTTGCGCACAATTTTTTCTTCGTTGCAGTCATCTCCAAGCACCGCAAGCTGACTCGCGATCCCGGTGATGCGGACGCCGAACTCGTCCACCGTCTCACCGTTGCGGAACTTGAGCGCGTCGAATTCTCGACGGAGTGTGCTCGCCGCTTTGCGAACTCGCCGACGCCGATGTTCATCGTCTTAATCGCATCCCATGCGCTCTTAGCCGTCTCCTTGCTCGCGATGGTGCCCACCATCTTCGTCGGCACGGCTTTCGCGATGGCTTCGAGAGCCATCCGATCCTCGACGTAGTCGTCGGTGCCGTCGCTCACTTCCACCCATAGGCCCCGTGCCTGTAGCATGACGCGCATGAGCGCCGCCCAGTCGGAGTAGTTGGTTTTCGTCAACGTCGGGTACGACCCGCCGCCAATTTTCACAACGCTGCAACGCACAACGACCTCGCGGCCACCGGCATCGCGGTGCCGCGGTCGGCGCGGAGGTGGTGATGGCGAGCGCACCTGGTGCCTCCTCGGAGGAGTCCTAGAACCATGGGCCAAAGGAGCCGACATGGCTCTGATACCAAATGTTAGAGACGAAAGAAATGCCAACGAAGAGGAATTTTGTGGTGAGCAAATTCTGCTACTTTTCTGTTTTACTTCAATGGTATTTATAGGAAAACAAACACACGCTAATTAAAAAAACATACATCAATTACACTAGAAACTCTTACATGCAGAATTTATGGCCTCCTAATTCCTGCATGTTCAGTTACATGCAGTAGTATTAGGACCTCCTCAAACGGCTGGTTTATGAACACCATAAAGCAAATTAGAAACTCCTAAACGGCTGGATTAAACATCCTAATTATAGCCTCCTAAAAGCACACCATGCAAACAGGATTATCCTGACTAACAGTCTCATCATCTTTTCAATAGTCATTCTTGTGATTCGCACGGGACTTGATTTTCTAAGTGAGCAGGTCTTTTATTAATCGGTGCTGTTACTGATCGCTATTTCTTATCTCGTTAATCCATCCATCTGACGTATTCGCTGTTTCTTTTTTTGTTAATTCATCCATCTGACGTATTCGCTGTTTCTTCTCTTGTTAATCCTTCCATCTGATGTACTAGTCAAACTGTTCAGTAGGGCTCTCTGGATACTGGGCAGTAGAACACAGCCAATTCAGCGCGCCGATCACGAGCAAAAACAAAATATGTATCAAGATTCAAGACGTTGACTTTTTTAACAAAGAAAAGGACGGTGGCTTTGTTACTACTTAACACGTTTAGAAGAAAACAATGGCTCCATCACGTGGTTGCACATGTATACTTGTGAATTCTGATAAATGAGGTTTAATTTGGTTGGTTTGGACCTGGATGAGATTGAGGTTAAATCTCTTATGTAGTTATATATGAATATATATCCTCTCCAAATCTCACGAATCAATGAGACACATGGGTGCTATCGCATTCTTTTGCCTCTTGCTTTCTCTCTCAGTTCAGGATGCAGATGCTGTTCTTGGCTTCACAAGAAGTGATTTCCCACGGGACTTCGTCTTTGGAGCTGGAACATCAGCATATCAAGTAATCTAATCAGATCTTTTTTGAGCTGAAATTTCTCGCGTTCTTAGTAGCCCTGGTGACACATGAATTGTATGTGTTTTACCTGTTGGATTTTGATGTTTCTCTATGTTTTAAAAAATGGTGTTTCTATTGCATGTAGTATGAGGGTGCTGTTGCTGAGGATGGCAGGAGCCCAAGCATTTGGGACACTTTCACTCACGCAGGTTAGTTGCTACCATCAATTTGTGCAATTCCTCTCTCTGGTTTTGGCGTGCTGCAATGTCTTACTAAATTTTGGGATAGCATGGAAGCATACGATTATGGAATTTTTTTTTTTTTTGCATTTCAAAGGCCTAACAACTAGAGCCTTTCACAATTTGTTACTACCTCCGTTCTTTTTTACTTCTCGTTTTGGACAACATTATAGTCTCCAACACACACATTTGGCCATTATTTTTTAATTATATGTTACAAAAATTATTTTAAAATTAATTATATGCAAGTATTTTTGGTAACAAATATAATAATATCATTTCTACATGATAAATCCAAATACTTTTTTGTATATATTAGAGGTAAGTTATAGAAGGTTGACTAAACGCATTCTAAAACAACATCTGAAAAAGAATGGAGGGAGTATTAACTTTCCTGATGCAATGGGGTAGTTTGAGACAAGTTCTTCTCACTTGGATGAACACTTTCACACGAACATAATTTTTTTTTGCTAAAGTAGAACTAAATTGAACATAACAATAGCCATGACCGGAACTGCACCTGGTTGGCCAAGAATTCATCTTCTGCTTTATGTTCGCCTTGGCAGTTTCAATATTCTGACAAATTGGTTTGTGCTGACAGGCAAAATGCCAGACAAAAGCACAGGAGATGTTGCTGCAGATGGTTACCACAAATATAAGGTACACAATAAGAGTCCGTGCAAAATCTTCTGTCACTGTTTCTTGGAAGTCTATGTCGCATTGAATGTCGAAATACTTCAGCGTTTCTCAGTTCTAACAATTCCTAAAGGAATTTGGCTTATCTGAATTTTCAGGAGGATGTCAAACTCATGTCTGAGACAGGCCTAGAGGCCTATAGGTTCTCCATCGCCTGGTCAAGGCTTATTGCAAGTACAGAATTTCTCAGAAGCTTCATCGCAACAAGCGCATTTTATTGCTGCAAGATTTTCTAATTGTTTCAGCATAACTCGGGGTTTGCAGATGGACGGGGAGCTGTCAATCCAAAAGGGCTAGAGTACTACAATAACCTCATAGATGAGCTAGTAAAACATGGTTAGTATATTTTTTATCCTTGAGCATTCGATTGTGATCAAGTCTTAGATTCATATTACATCATTTTGTTGAAGGTATTGATCATTTGAACCCTCCAATCTTGTCCAGGAATTCAAATACACATTACACTCCACCATCTAGATCTCCCTCAAATTCTGGAAGATGAGTATGGTGGATGGTTAAGCCCCAGAATTGTGTAAGCTCGTATATGGTTTCACTACCAAATAAATAGCGTTCTCTCGTTGTGACAATTTTATAGTAACATTGACATATTTACAACATAAAAGTTTGTTCTATTCATGTTTTTTGTATCTACGAATGCAGGGAAGATTTCACTGCATATGCAGATGTTTGCTTCAGGGAGTTCGGAGATAGGATCAGATACTGGACCACAGTGAATGAGCCAAACGTCGGTTCACTTGCCTCTTATGACACCGCTCAATTTCCACCTGCCCGTTGCTCAGATCCATTTGGAGTAACAAAGTGCACGGCAGGGAACTCCAGCGTTGAACCATATGTAGCAGCTCATAATACCCTATTGGCGCATGCATCAGTTGTCAGACTGTACAGAGAAAAGTATCAAGTGAGTAAGTGATCCTGTACCCAAAATAGCTCCAATGCTGCTTAGGTTCTTCGTCGTAGCTTAGCTCAAGAGTGGAGGCATTATTTTCAGTCATTACACATTAACCGCTTCATAACTCATCTTTCTAATACTTGTTTCAGCACAAAGTATTCCCTTTTCCGCTGTTTTTCCTCTTTATAGCTCAATTTTTTTTTCAGATATATAGGCTCATAAAAGGGGTTTCTGGATGCAGGCCGTGCAAAAAGGAGTTGTTGGCATAAATATCTACTCCTACTGGAGTTATCCATTGACAAATTCCACTGTGGATTTAGAAGCCACTCGGAGATGCAAGGATTTCTTGTTTGGCTGGTATGATATCTTGTCTCCATCTTTAAAAAAAGCATGTAAAGTACATAGTACGTGCATTGTTCAGAGCCTAACTGCTATACTGGCAGGGTACTAGAGCCTTTGGTATTTGGAGACTACCCAGAAGTAATGAAGAAGAATGTTGGCTCTCGCCTTCCGTCGTTCACGAAAGTTCAGTCTGAACTTATCAGGGATTCTTTAGATTTCATTGGAATAAACCACTACTATTCTGTCTATGTGAATGATAACCCTGTAGAAACAGGTGCTCGAGACTTCATTGGAGACATGTCAGTTAATTACAGAGGTAAGAGCCGTTTATGATTGTGATACTAGGATTGGTGCTTAATTGCTTGTAATTTTGTGCCATATGAATGTACAAGTTGACTCATTTTTCTAGTTATGGTTCAGACAAGCAAACAATGCAACCAAGCTATGCAAATACATACTGACCAAGCTGACGGCAAGGCGGCAATGGCATACTACTAATACTAATTACTAAGACAAGCAGCCTTTCCAGATCCATGAATTTGTATAAAATGGACAATTCTGAGTGCAATGTTCTGTCATAAATCATCCCTAAACATATTTGGTGTCTATTCTCTATCTTCAAAGCTTAATTTTTCTATCATCGAGTTACATTCTTCTGCCACGGTTTTCTAGATCACACAACTGTTTTTCGACCATTTCAATCTCTAAATATACTATTTATTCACCATTTTAGTAGACAAAATATCATAATTTTTTTTGCAGTGGTGTGTCTTAGTTGTTCTAACAAGTTGTTTGTTTGTACGATGCAGGTTCTAGGACAGACCCGCCAGCTGGTCAGGTAAAAATTCTGTCATCAATGTTTTTGCAATGAAGTTGCCGACTCCAATTCTTTTGGCCATGCACTGCAACCATTGAACTAGACAAGAAAGACACTCAAAATTAAACTGATATAGCTAGGGTTGGCAAAGGAATTTCGATTCATAACTGAAAGATAACATCTTTATTGGTCTCCAGGGTGCCCCAACAAATGTTCCAAGTGATCCCAAAGGGTTGCAACATGTGCTGAAGTACCTGAAAGAAGCCTATGGGAACCTTCCCCTTTATGTCCACGAGAATGGCAAGTACAGTTCACCAGAAGCAAGTCGGTGTTAACGAAGCAAGCTGCTTCTCTAACCCCTTTTTATCCTCTCCTACCTCTCATCAGGTGTGGGATCTGACAACGACAGTCTCGATGACACTGACAGGATCGGTTACTTGAGCAGCTACATGGAAAGCACACTGAATGCAGTAAGGTGGTTCAGGACCCAGCAAGAAACAACCCCCAAAAAAAAAAAAATCCATCCTGATGCTCTGTTGTTCTGCAGGAATGGAGCTAATGTGAGAGGATACTTCGCCTGGGCACTCATGGACCTTTTCGAGCTCCTGGCGGGATATCAGTCGAAGTACGGCCTATACCGCGTCGATTTCGACGATGAGAGGCGGCCACGGCAAGCCAGGCTCTCGGCTCGCTGGTACTCTGACTTCCTGAAGAAGAACGGGGCTTCTATACTGGTGTCAAGAGTGCAGGAGGGTCTGACGCTGAACAGCGCGTCCTGAGATTGGTGCGTGTATGCGATCTGAGCACATATACGAGAGATGAGACGCATGCATATTATCCAGGGGCGTAGGCTTCTTTGGGTTCGAGCCCACCTTTTGTCTACGCCGGTAATGTCTTCGTTGTATTTCTTCTTCTCTGTTTGTTTCTCTTTTATTTATTTATGTATGAATTTATATTGTCCAAGACTATAATTACTATGTTTACCTTAATTTAGCTCAGTTCTCTTCAATTTTTAGTTAAAAAAATTACTTACTCCTTCGACTCCTCTGATTTCATGGTGGCTTCGCCAATATGCAGAGTTCTACTCAGAATGTGTAATTGTTGTGTGAATCAGCGTTTTGTTTTAGTGCGCGCTAGTGTGGTTGCTGCGAGATTGGCTCCGGGCTGTTCTGACCACGCAGGCAGGAGACGCGCAACCTGTGCAGGTGCAACCTGCGGCGGCGTTGGTCGTAGCAGTAAACGCTGTCCTCTGGGCATGCGGCGCCACCGGCGACAGTGAGTGTCCCGTAGTAAGCTGGAGAGCATACGGCCGCGCATGTTGATGCCTCGATGTGCGATGTGAGGACCCTCCCCTTAAACCTTCCCTCATTAAGGATAAGTATGGCATAATCATTATCATTCTTTAGCATAATCATTATTATAAGCATAAGCAATGCTCATTAGTTTTAAGCATGAGCATTAGTAATCTAATGGGCATCAATGCATTTTATATTGTGCATCAAATCAAAATGCCATACTTGCATGCATGCATATGTGTGAGCAGTAAATAGATAAGTGATGGCAGTGGTAAGAAGGTAAAACAGTAAGGGTAAAATGGTAAAGAGGAGCTCAGTAAAGAGATAAGAATGCCAGGAGAGAGAGAGGCTTTCCCCTTAGTCATTTCTCCAGAACCAAGAGCACAGCAAGCCATCGCTAGATTCATTTTCCCCCACAACCATTTCCTTTCCTCTTTCGCATAGCAACCAAAAACCAGAGGCAAGAACCAACCCTCCTCATTCCAACTGAGAGACTCAACCAACCCAAGGCTATTGCTTCCTTTTCCCTGTTGTCAACGAAGAGTAGCAACAAGGAGGCTGGCCAGGATCAAGCAGAGCAAGGAGAGGAGCTAGGAGTCGGCCACCTCTACACCGCTACAACCTCTGCACTGTCTCAATCATCAACCCTAGTAAGCAATCAACCTTATCCTCTCTACATAACTGACGAGTACTCATACAATGGGTACTCCAGCGGCCCGGAGTAACGAACGGGTTGTCCCATGTCCAGCTCCGACCAAAGGCCTCGCCGGTCTACAAAAGACATTCGACCCCGACCTAACGAGCTGCTCCAAGGTCGTCCCCGACCTAAAGGGGCGTCCGACCCCCGCCATAGGTCGGACTCCCCACCGGCTCCGACAAAGCTAAGGCGATCACCGCCAAGGTCCAGGTATCAGGCCTCCGCCGACCATCGGCCACGTGGTCTGCGGACACAACCACTCGAAGTGACCATGCGAGGGCAAGTGGCTCCTTCCCAAGACAGCACGAAGGCTGCTAAAGTCAAGACTCCAGTCTCATCGTCCGGTCACGCACAGTACGGAGATACGCTCCCTCCCGAGGCAGCACCAAAGACGCAATATGACGTCAGTGCTCGTCAGGACCGCAGAAGGCAGGTGCGCTGTTTCCTAATGAAGCAGCAGACTGATCTACTCGATGAGCCCACTAACCCGGTATGGGCAGAAGAGGGAGTCGACCAACAACCGAGACCAAGGGTCAGAGCTAGCGTAGAGATCTTCACCCTTCCCTCTCTCGACTTTCCATGTAGCCTGCCCCCTCCGACTATATAAAGGGAGGCAGGGTCTTCTAGAACGGGACTCTCTCTTGGACGGTCTCTCAGGCTCCCTTCTTTTGGCCTTTACGAATAGACAGCGTACGCTCTCGTGTTCGAGCTTTCAGCTCCCGCTTGTAAACACTGTGCAGTCTTCTGCACCTAAAGCAATACGATAAACACCACAGGAACTAGAGTAGGGACATTCAGCCCGAACCAGTATACATCCTAAGCCTTTAGGTCTAACCATTCAAGGAGAGAGAGCGCGCGGCCCCTTAGACTTACAAATTTACTTGCCGGTGACTCGAAACCCCGACAATAACCAAACCAAATCACCCGGAGCTCAAGTAAGTAGTAGTGTATCTAGTTGCAAATGCATAGATCTAGTGAAATAGCAATAGATCTAGAGACCAACAGCTAGATTTGAGTAGATTGGGTAGGAATGAACTTAGCTCCAAGGGGGATGTAGCTTCGGCGGCAGGGGAGTAGAGGAGAGGAGTAGGGGAGAGCATGTAGCAGCCGCAAAGCAGAGGGAGGAGGAGCGGCGGCTGCGAGGAAGAGAGCTGAGCGGGAGATTGAGCCAGCCGGGAGAGAGGAAGGAGGAAGCGGCGGCTACGAGAGAGAGGAGGCCGGCCGGGAGGAGAGCTTGAGGGAGAGAGAGATGAGCGGGAGAGAGGAGGAGGAGCGCTGGCCGAGCGGCAATAGAGGGAGGAGGAGGCGCAGCCGACGGCCTGAAGGGGATCGCGAGGAGAGCTTCGGTCGCCTGCCTCTGGAGCTGAGTGGTTTGGCCAGAGGAAGCTGAGAGGCTTTGGCCTCTCGAGTTGGTGAAGGGAGCCGCAGAAAGGAAAAAATGAGAGAAGGCCAGTGAAGAAAAAAAAAAGAGAAAGGGAAGAGGAAGAAAAAAGAAAAAGGAAAGAAGAGAAAAGAAAAGGAGAAAAATGAGGAAAGTTGGAAAATGAATAGATTATCTGCATATAGATTTGTCAAGAATCATGAGTTGTATTAGATAGATAATTAGTTAAGTATAATAATGAATCATGTATGGCATCTAAATAGAAACCATCATATCCATAAAATGAGCATATAAATATTGGACCAGTTGGATATCGTCACTCATGCTTAAATAAAGTGCTGTAGATTAATAGATTATACATTTCAGGACAAGATCAGAATCCGCCCGACAGTCAGACCCAGTTTTTGAGCGAGGTCGAACCTTCAGAGTATATTCCAGGCAAGCAAAACCGTTGATCATGCTTCATAAAAATGTCTTAATTGCTTGTATTTAATTATCATTACTCTCACTGCATAGGAAAGCTTAATTTTAATGGAATTATTAAAATGGATGTGTTCTGGAAGATAGTTTGGAAGGATGAGTTGTTGGTATGGAATTGTTTTGATGGTTGGAAAATGGAAGAGATGTTGGGTTTATAGGTCCAGCTAATGGGTGGATTTGTGTGTGTAATATGGATGGTAGAGGATGCCGATGAGAAGGATGTAGGTCGGCGGGGTCCTCTACATGGGCTATAATATAAGTTTCAACAAACTAACACTTAGGCAATGAGCCATAAAATCAGTATCAACCATAGTGTGTGAAATCGCCAGAAAAAGTTATCCTACGAAGTTATTAGAGCTCTCCACAATTGGTAAAGATAACATGGTGCTTCTGGGCAAGGCCGGTAGGCCCAGAAGGTGATGCCATTGGGGGCGGTATATTTGAAGCCCAGAGGTGTATCCTTGGTTGAGAGGGAGTACAACTGCGTCTTGGAGTTGTGTGGCATCCTGTGATAGGTGCCACAAACTCAAAGTGCAGGGTGGAGAACTAATACTAAAGTAGCGATAAACATTCCGGGGCATCTCTTATGGTTGCCACTATAGGTAAAGTGATACAACCCTGTGCAGGCTAAATCTTGAATTCAAACCAGCCTTTTGGATTGGAGACTATGGTCAGCTTCGGCTATTTCATATACAGTGTTAATAGATTTTTTCTAAAAATCTAAAATCAACCACCCCTTTAACTAAAACTTAATTTTTGTAGAAAGAGTATTTTGGAGAAAGTGGTCTTTGGATGAAGTTAGATTAGGTGTGGTTAATTATATGGGAAAAATCATTTCTGCATTCATATATTATTGCTTGCTGAGTACTTTGTACTCACCCTTGTTAAATCCTCTCCTTGCTTAGAAGGTGAGTCTCATAGACAACCTTCCGAGGTCTGGGGTGAGGATTGCACGCAGGACCAGGATATATTGATGGGTGACTGCTACTACTACTATTATCCGGAGTAGTAGGGGGCTAGTAGACCATATCCCAGCCCTAGTAGGCCCTCAGGGAGTAGGAGGTTGTAATAGTTATCTATATCTTTTGCTGTAATTAGAGCCTATGTAAATTAAGGTAATGCAATGGATAATAGCCCTGTGTGGCTAATAGAATGTAATAAGGAGTTCCATTGTCTGTATCTAATTATTGTTCTGCTGCAATACTCTGTATACATTGTGGTAACTAATAAAGCATCGAAAAGTTCGATGTTTTACTAGTTACTATGTTGAAATCCGTGGTAACAGTCGTTACCGGGAGTTAATTATGCGGATCGTCACAGCGCACAGCCAGCCAGAAAGTACCCAAGTGATGGCAGCAAAAGCAAATCAAGTGCTGGTTGAAAGAGCAGATGACGTTATAAACCAGTGGGTGAAGAGCAAGGAAGACCAGCTTCAGACGAACAAACAATGGATTAACCTGCAAGGAGCCGTATAACAGATCGTCCAAAACAGGAGGATTCGGGGTGTGAGATTCTGCGAAGAAAGTCAAGCTGCAGCTGCAAGAGCAGCTCTGAAACGTTGCGGTTTAGTTGCAATCCGGCCCGAGCCCAGTCATGTCTCCGGTCCGGTGTACCGATGTACTCCTGTTTACGAATCGGTGTATGTCTGATTAGCGAGGGCCCAAATAGCGAACTTTACACAAAAACCACCCACGGCGACGGGTAAACCCCAAGCCAGCACCACCATGTCCGCCGCAGCCGCCGACTGGCCCCGGTGCTGTCCGCCGGCGAGGTCGAGCGGCACCTCCTCCCTCGCGCCGACCTCGAGCCTGAGGAGAATCCCCGCCTCGCGCCTCTCCGCGGCTGCCTCCTCGCGCTTACCTCCCACCGCCTCATCTTCCTCCACGAGCCCTCCCGCTCCACGCGCGCCCTCCCCCTCGCCTCCATCGTCCACCCCTATCCTCCCCACCGGAGGCATAGCCACAACCCCCTCCGCTCCTTTTTCTCCTCCTCCTCAACCTCCTCGCACCACCCGCGCATCCGCCTGCAGATCTCCCTGGCCCCCTCGCTATCGGAGGTCGTCGCCGTCGTCGTCACCTGCAAGGCGGACGTCGATATGCTCTACGGGAGGCTGCTCGAGGCCATGCGCGCGAGGGCCTGGGAGGTGGCCCCCGTGGCTGCTCCGGCGAGCGGCGCCTCGGTGCCGGAGGGTCCCCCGGCGGAGGAGGATCTTGCGATCAGGATGCCCGTGGTAGGGGTGTCAGGGATACTACGAATGGAGCAGGAGGCGTGGGAGAGCGCCGGGCAGAACTTGCAGGATGCCTTCCAGGATCTCAACGCCCTCATGGTTCGTTCCTCTTTGCAGCTTCCTGCTTGAGATCATGTCATCATTTAGTGCTTGTAATGGAGTACAGTCATCTGAGATTGGATTACCATCTCTAAACCACAACTGAATTCCTCGTAATTTCGTTGGCATCCTTTCTATCCAGAGCAAAGCCAAGGAAATGATGGGAGTTAGCGGAGAAAATGAGGCAAAAGCTACTGACGAACTCATCTGCTCAATCGAATTCCAATGATGAAGAGATGGGGTCTAAGCAAGACATGCAGGATTGGCTATTGAGTGTGGGCATTGTGTCCCCTGTGACAAAAGAAACCGCTGGTGCATTGTACCACCAGCAGCTGTCACGACAGGTAACACGTGCTTGTTCATGGTTTTCCTGTATTCATGTTGGAAGATCACACTGCTGTGTAGCTGAATTGGGATAGCAGTAGTAATGCATGAGTTTTGTAAAATCAAATGCCAGTTATAGCAAACGTAATGGGGGCTTAATCACCGTAGGATGTATGCACCATAGTAATTTTCAGGATAAATTGTTTCTGTTGACGGAAACAGTTATTTCCTTTTCCATCCACTGGGAACCTCTAATTCTACTGAATAGTACTTACTGGTCATTTTTACGCTTCAGTTGCTTCATGCTGCTTTAACATAAGTTACATCAAATTTGGAAGCCCTTTGAAGGATTTTTATATACTACATCAACAAACTACAGATGCATCCACACCCTTTCTTGCATATTCAATTATCAAGAACCCAGAAATTGTTCATGCCTTCATAGTTTCCTTCCATTTTGAAAGACTTTTTCATCTTCTGACTTATCCCCTTAAGCTGCGTAATGCTAAGAATTAGACTTACTAAGGCTACTTTCATCCTGTTACATTCATCACCAGCTGGCTGACTTTGTAAGAATACCAGTCGAGAAAGCAGGTGGTATGATAGCACTAGTTGATGTCTACTGTCTCTTCAACCGTGCTAGGGGAATAGGTTTGTGCTTTTGCATCTGATATCTATATGGAATTCCTTTGTTAGGCCATCTCCAGCAGCGTTCCCTAAATCTGGATCCCTATATCCACATATACAGAATTCCCTAAAAAGATTCCTTCCCTATATCTCTTCCCTCTCCAACAACATTCCCTATATCTCACTCTCTGTTTTCTCTCTCCTATATTATAATGATATTTCATAACCGCCATATGAGCCATGTTTTTTCTCAAATAATTTGATCGGCTATTTTTAATTAGGGAATTTAAAATTTGAAATTTATTCTAACGGTCAACGTAACGGCTATATTGCAATGGCTATACTATAACGGCTATATTGTAACGGCTATATTTTTAGGCTATATATACATAGCCATTTGCACTTTCAAACCTTGCCCATTTCGAATGTTCACCGCCTAGCATATCTCAATGAGTCCTCGAACTTATTAGTTCAAGATTTCTCTCGAAGACTCATCGTCGGATGACGACGATGAATCTCTTATTACTGAGAGCATACCCAGCACAGGAGCAAGATGAGAGTGTGAATGCTCAACGCCATGGAGGTTCTATTTTTGGCCATCAATACGTACATCGCAATAGAGAGGAAGGGCATGCTAGGCTGTACGGAGACTATTTCGCTGATCCTCCGGTCTACGGCCCAACCTTCTTTCGCCGCAGGTTTATGATGAGAAATATTTTAATTCCTTGCATTTTGGTTGATCATCTTGTCTATGACTCATTCTTATTTTCGACGCAGTTTAGAATGAGTCGTTTTCTATTTCTTCGCATATTGCATGCTATAGAAGCCCATGATGATTATTTTGTTCAAAAGGAATTGTCCGAATTCTCGGGTTATCTTCTTTCTGTAAGGTAAGCTGCAGATTCGGATGATAGCTTATGGAGTACCAATGAGATGCTATTGATGATTGTCTACGGATTGGAGAAAAAATCGCCATAGAGAGTCTTAAAGGTTTGTGCGAGCTATCATTGTCCTTTTGGAGACGAGTATTTGAGATCTCCAAATGAGAATGATATCTTGCTAGATTACTTGCAATCGGTGAGAAAGAGGTTTTCTGGAATGCTTGGAAGCATAGATTGCATGCATGGAGGTGGAAAAATTGCCCTACTGACATGGCAAGGATTGTATCTTGGGCATGCACACAAGCCAACAATAATTCTAGAAGCCGTTGCTTCACAAGATCTATGGATTTGGCATGCCTTTTTGGTTTACCAGATCTCACAATGATATTAATGTTCTTCACTGCTCTCTCTTCGCAAAGCTAGCGAAGGACAAGCGTAGGAAGTGAGTTATACTATCAATGGTCACAATTACACAATGGGGTACTATCTTGCGGATGGGATATATCCTGCATGGGCAACATTTGTGAAGACAATACCACTCCCCAAGGAATAAGAAGAAATATTTTGCCCAAGCTCAAGAGGCGCTAGGAAGGATGTGGAACGAGCCTTTGGAGTTCTGCAATCGCGTTTTGCAATTGTTCGAGGTCCAAGACGTTTCGGGATCAACAAACACTAAGAGATATCATGACAAAGATGTGTCATCATGCATAACATGATAGTTGAAGATGAGCGGACGGAGGACCACTTGACTACAATTACGAAGGAATGGGAGAAAGCAGATTTGATGTCACATGAACATACACTGAACTCTCCGAGTTTATTCAAACTCATCGTTCCATTCGAATAGGAAACTCACCACCGACTTCAAGACGATCTAGTGGAGCACTTATGGCAAAGTTATGGAGGGTGTAATTCAAGAGTGTTTTAATTATGTACTAACTTATATGTTATATATGTTGTAATAGGAATCTTTAAATGAAGAAGTTTATGACTCGTGACCTACTAATCTTATTGTATATGGAAATCTTATTGTATATTGAAATCTTATTCATATGACCTACATTGATCCTACTTGTGTTTTGAAAAGGTTTTATCAAAATATCACATTTAGGAGTCAAGTTTGCTACATGTGCAAATTTCGTCCCTGTTTCTTCTATATGTTTTCTTGAAAAGGTTCATCGAAAATGTCTTATAACCAGTTAGAATTAAATTTCTCATAATTCTCGCGGACCACTTGAATTCTTTGTCCGAAGTTTTTACTTCTACGCGGACCTCTTGGACTAGTCTGCGTGGACAAGACTTGAATCCTATGTGTGCGCGGACCACCTTGAATTGGTCCGTGCGAACTAGGTTTAATCGCTAAGTAGTCCGTATGAACTAGGTTGAATTGCTAGGTAGTCCGTGCAAAGGACAAAACCTCGTCCATGACACTTCTTTGAACCATTCTTTTTCTTTCTGTCAAAATCTAAACCTTAGTTTTGGGCAACTCTGCTTTTGCTTACATTGGAATTTCTTCTTGTTCGAGTTTTTTTTTTCAGTCTGCTTTTTCTCTTGATGTAAAACAACTTGTTTGAGTAGAAATGCAAACCAAGCGGTCAGCAGAAGCTCATTGGAACCAAGTGCTCAGTGCTCACTAAATTGAATACCACCTAATAGCTCGGTAAAATACTTAGTGGTTTTCAAAGTTCATAATAATTGTATGATGAAAGATACTCATCCATCGACACCGTTTTTCATGACAGGAATAGTGCCTTAAGAACTTGATTTAATCCTAAGTGTGGCGCAAAGCTCGATTCCACGCCGGACCACTTCAAGTAGTCCGGCGCAAAAGCTCGATTCACGCCGGACTAGTTAGCGATACTAGTCGATTCACGCGGACAGATAAAGATCTATGAATGACATCTCTACATTTCCAGAGCGTAATTTTTCTTGGTTCAACAACTCCAGCTTGAAATCTACTGTAATGTATGAGTCGTATTTGGAAGCCGTCATGCAAGCATTAAGTCGATTTCCTCTGCATGAAGTCATGAACTCTTCGCTTCTCTTCAAAAGAACAAAGATCATGTCCAAACAGAGCAACCAAAATTTGAATGAGTAATTTAGGTATCAGAAACTAAACACAATTATAAGATCAATTAGTCACCTACAAGAGTAACAAGGATGTAGTCATGTATTTTCTCCAATAATTGTAGTTTATACATCACAAAAGATGTAGCAGAGATAGTCATGAAAATATCACAAACTCACGACTGAGGGACAAACTGAATGACTTCAAGCAAAAGAAACCACATTGGTTCAACCTGACCTATTACATCTTCTAGCTATTATGTCGCTCTGCAAGCTCATGTAGTCTTGCTTTTGTGATTGGCGTTGACTTAGATCAATGCTCATAATTCTCTCCTCCTCGACCATTTTCTTGAATTCAAGTTCATTTTTTGAATTCAAGCCTCTCTTTCTCTTGCTCAATCTTCACTTTTTCTTGTGCAATCCTCTCTTGTTCTTGTGCATACAAATGCGTTCATATCGCTCATCTTTTTCCTTTCTTTCATAATCTCAAGTTCTCTCTTTTCCTTTCTAAAATTTTCTAATGCTTCCATGTAAAGATTGATTGTTGGAGCAACTTCTTTACCTCGCGTAATCGTTCTTTCACGCTTTATGCCCAATTGGTCTATTTAAGTGATCATTTTCTGCGACTAGGATGGTCCTCATCAAGATGAATTGCATTGGAGCTAACAGATGGAAGACCCGGACTTCCACTACTTGATGTCTTTTGCGTCTTTCGAGATAACCGAGCACACCACTTAGGATGGTGTTGCAAAACATTCCAACAATGCAAGAACACAAATGATCGCCTTCTTCCTCCGGTACAAAGTTTTAGCTTGCATAATCTGTACCAACACACAAACAACAAATATAAGCAAACTATCTATAAATAGGAAATGTGTATAGATTATGGACCAACCTTGTCTCGCTTTCGGTTAACCCACTTTGATTTCGACGCTCAATCCGATCATGACACCCACAAAACTTGTTCATCGCTTCTTGAATAATGGACCATCGATGTGTAAGCGAAGTGCGTGAACGATCCGAGGTGAAAGTCTTATTCTCATGGAAGTAGTCATGTATTCTTCTCCAATAAGTGGCACGGGATTGTTGGTTCCAGTATTGCATCGATACTAACGTTAAGCCATGCGGAGACCAACAAAGTGTCTTCCTTCTCGAGAGAAATTTTTGATCTTCTATTGTTTGGTCTTATTTGGGGACTATCCGTATGCCTTTGGAGATGGTTGCGAACCGATTGGGCTTTCTGTGGAGACGGTTCGAGAACCATCCCAATTGAATGCATCCTCCTCACTCAACAAGTTAATATAGAAGCCATCCATAATTTCTCTTCTGCCAACAACAAAATTTCTCAAGTTAACAAAAAATAATACAATATCTTAACAAGTCTTACCTAGTATTAACAACATCCATCAGCATTACAATATCCGAACAAGTCTTAACTAGACAAGTCTTAACAACATCCATCAAATTTACAATATTTGAACAAGTCTTAACATTACTACAGGATTAGAACACTCCCGAATCATCACTATCAATATCGATACCCTCATCTTCGCAATACTGGTTGTCCTCACGTTTACCCTCATCATCGCTTTGGTAGTCGAAAGGAAGACACAACTCAGGGTCTACATCCTCTGCAGGGTCTACATCCTCTGCAGGCTCTACTTCATCTCTTTCCATCAGTTCATGTGTGTATGGCAACTCCGCTCTAAGTTACGAGCTATAGCTTCGATGTCAACGAAGCTATTGAGTTCATTGCCACATTCACATGTGTTAGGAGTAAAATTGTCTTTTGCAATTTTGTTCAGGTCGGATGCGATGCACTCTATTTGTTCTACTGTCCATGCCAAGCCTTTACTGAGTTTCTCCTGATCCTTGTCCATCTACATGTATTGCAAGTGTGTAATGATTAGAGAAAGGACTTTTCTACCGCACATAATAGCGAGAACACTTAATGAGTATTGACACATAATATCTTGGTATAAGTTTGGGCATTACGACTAGGCTAGCTAAAAGGAAAACTAAACATAGCTTACATATATGATCGACTTGCCATTCATGTAAGCAAATTTTAGTTTGTCTAACTTTATTTTTTTATACAAGTAGTGTTAATATTTAATGCAAGTATGCAACAAACTTCACAAAAGCTTCATTGAAAAATAAAATTATACAGAATCGATTGCTTTGTATGCTACAAGATTGGCTTGTTTTGGCAATAAAGTTGATTCGAACTTAAGGTACAAGTATTATTGTGATGCAACATGTTGATCTTGAGATGCTCAAAGAGATAGATCTATGGAATGAAGCACTTAAGACCGATGTGATCAAATTTTGTCGGAGAACAATTTTCATTCGGATTCTTCGATGGGCCGAGAACAACATGGTAGCGGATGCAGAGGAACCCATTTATCCCAAGACAAAAGTACTTGTAAATTTCCATTTGGGAACAACTGTTTTTACAATACTAGAACATAGCATCTTGGTTCATCCAATTTAAAGGCTACCACACAAAACAAAAATCCACTTAATCACGTCATCGCCTCTTAAACCCCATCCAATGATTCAATTTACACATCAAACAACAATGCTGCGACTAAAAGGCTAAAACATCTTGATTGCCACAAAAGAACCCTCACCGGCATGCGGTACTTGGCGCGGGTGGCCTCGTCGTGGCGCGGCGAGACCGGTCGACGACGACGGGATTACTGGCGATGCAAACCGAGTCGAAGCGCGGTTGCGTGGCCTCTTCGCGACGGATGGAGCGGGCTGTGATGGAATGGTGGACCGATTGCTCGCCTCCTCCAGGCGCTCGCCTCCTCGGCTCAAGCGAGCGCGAGGGACCGGCCGTTGGCCGCTCGCGATGGGAATGGAATGAGGAAGGAGAGAGAATCCGAGATTTCGGATTCTCTCCTAACCCTAAAATGAGGAATGTGTTGAGGCATCTGTTGGAACTCGTTTTTTCGATACTGTGCTTCGCGGTTGCTCATATTTTCCAATAGGGAACGGGATAGAGATACTCTTGGAGATGGCCTTACTTGTGTTCTGAAATTAATTAATTAATTTGTTTGTAGAGTTAATCTCACCAGAGGATCTTTTGCAAGCATGTTCCCTTTGGGAGAAATTTGATGTGTATGTATATCATGTTCGTGATAATTGCCGAAGTCATTAATTGTACGAATATACAAATCCAAGACGATTGTAAAGAACATGAGTAATCTAAATGTCTTTTCTGCTGGTTTTTCGCCAGCCATTAATTATGGTTTTGATGTTTTGCTTATAGATGTTGATTTGTAATGAGCAGCCCAGTAATGCTCAGGAAATTTGATAGTGGAGTGAAGGTGATCCAGACCAAAACGCATAGTGATGATGAGGTAAGCCATGGCAAGAATACGTCTAGATGCCATCTTAAATTCATATTGAATAGCACCGCATCACATAACAAGAGTAAGCTTGCAGCCATACAAAAAGTGTGCCTAGATTTTTTCTCAGGACCTGCCAAATCTGTTCCTATCCAAATCATATTGTTTTAATCAAAAGGATGAAATGAATGACTGTTCTGGCTTCACCCGGAGTTACCTTTTGGTTCCTTTTTTTTGTTAGTATTCACCCGACAGTTGCCTAGTACTATTGTCTTTAGCGGTAGCACATACTGATTCCCCGCGATAAACATAGGTATTTGCAAGAATCTCGTCCCTTGCACAAAAGCCAGATGCTCTTCAGAAGGGAATAAGCCCCACCGATGCTGCATTTACACCGGGGATTGCACCAGCTTTAGCGAAGGAGCATCTTCTAAATGCAGAAAGCAAAGGTCTTCTTGGACTACCCCTTTCAAGTATTTGCGAGCTATGTATGTAATTCAGACTTGAAAAACTAAACTAAAATCAAAATTTTCTCAGGCCTCCTCTGCAGGGATGTCAGTCCAGATGGACTCCGCTTCTACATCAATTTGTTTGATGAAATTGATCCCCAAAATATTTATTTGTAAGTAGATCTCTCCCCTTCCCTTTCAAGGAATTTTTAATTGTGTTCGTTAGATTTTTGCCATATTGTTACTTTAATTCAGGGCATGGTTGTATTATTGTAAGAGAGTTGTATATCTTTTAGTTTTTATTGATTGTGAGTTTTCCAGGCCAAAAACCCCACACTTTGATCTCTGTCGCAACGGCATCACATTGACTCCATAAACCTAGTGAAGAAAGCTGCTCGTGTCTCGAAGCGCGTATGGTTGTTTATGGTTTACTGTGTCGTGTCTCTTCGGTTCATTCTGTACGAGGACAGCGTTCAAAAATTTTTACCAGTTATTCCCAATTTTCCATTCAGCTAGCCTCCACTGTAGAACAACTCGAGACCGGCAAAAGAGATTGTCGACACAATACCAACTTTTATTCAACTACACTGCACACCTCATGTTCTGAACGTGCGATACATCTGCTGAAACAGATGCCCGCCTGTATTGTGGGTGTGCGACAATTTCGCAGCTATGCAACAACAATTCCTAATGGACATGGGAGTCATGAACCACATGCCCTCGTCAAATATTGGTAAAGTATAACGATACCGACGTCCAAAACCGAAAGTTGGGAAAGAAAAAACCAGATCCAATTATCGTAGCCAGAATTTTTTTTTAAAAAAACACATCATAACTCAAAGTTAGCAATTTGGCAACGATAAGAGATGGCAAAGCATGTCGATTTTACAACATCTCAAAAAACAGACGAGTACATGTGTTCAATACAGTAAACCCTGTAAAACCAAACAGAAACACTGATAATACCCACGAAAAAACGATCTGATACTAGCCCCTCAAAGGAGAGCTTTTTTCTTCACAAGCACCCACACTATCTGTTGTAGAGTGTGTATATATATATCGTAATATGTAAAAAGGCAGCAGTAAGTTGATCAGGCATCAAGCGCGTATGTTCATCAAAGCCATGCTGAAACGCTTCAAGCCTGTGCAAACATATAAAATGGATACGTCGTCAATTGCAGACACAGTATAAGGCCAAGTATTTAGAGAGCGATGCTATGCAATCTTCTCAAGGTAGCATAGAACAGAGGCGGTGCTTGTGTGAGATTGGTCAGCTTCGTTCTATGCCTAATATAAACACCAAAGTCCCAACTGCACTCAGCAGCTACAATAAGTAGCAGGTGGAGTGGTGGGCTAGTCTGCATGTTTGTTACCTTATTTTAACCGCTAAGAAGCATATAATTTGAACAAGTGCGAGAGTTTATATAGGTCTTCAACAAAGCACAGCATGACATCCAATGAAGAAATGGCCAATGTGGCTAACATTACCTTGCTGGCAATGTTGTTGGAAAGCCAATCAAGCCCCTCGTACAACCCTTCGCCAGATGTAGCACAAGTGCTCTGAATGTACCTGCACCCCCAGGACATAACTTGTTTTAGTAACAGCATGCATATCTTATAAATGCCAAAGGGCATACAGTGACACTGACAATTATTTTAGACGAGATAAGTAATGTAGCACTTGCTGAATGGATATGGAAAATTCAGCTCAAGACGCATTTGATAACTAAACTATAAAGTGGATTTGAAATATGCTTATGCAACATTCATGACCCCAACCATGAGACTATAAAACATTACATATAAATGCTACACATCCTATAGAAATGATTCCTGAAACAATAATGCTTCCACACTTTGATTTCAAGGCACACTATAATTGCACTCACTATACAAAAGTTTCCAATTATCAATATGACCAATATAGACACCCTGAAAGTTGCAGAACAACAGGGAAACTTCGCCCAAGCTAGAAAGGTAAAGAGCATTTGAACTACGTGCACAAAGTTCCTTACCAGTGCCGCTGGCGCAAGGAATGCAGACCAAGCTTGTCAGTGATTTCAGCAGCATTCATGGCATTAGGAAGATCTTGTTTGTTCGCAAATACAAGCAGAACAGCATCACGCAGCTCATCCTATATCACAGAAAAATCTCCCGTTAATCAGGAACTAGTTGGTAAAGAATGGAAAAAGGAGCTAAAAATTTTACCAGTAAGTTCTTAATAATACACAGGACCGGACACAAAAGAAAAATAATGCTGCTTAACACTTGAACTATCTTAGCATCTCTATGTTTGTCTCCTAAGCTGCTCATGGAACTCTCGAAATTTTGTTTGGTAAGCAAGGTTATATTCTCCCAATTTATGATTGCAAGATTGTTGAATCAAAACTTCATATTACAATATATAGACTGGATATTAGCAAACAGAAACACTTTTCAACAACTACAACAACACTAGTACATTATAACATTACCTCATTCAGCATCCTGTGGAGCTCATCTCTGGCCTCAACAACACGCTCCCTATCATTGCTGTCCACAACAAAAATGAGTCCCTGCGTATTCTGGAAGTAGTGCCTCCACAGGGGCCTGATCTGTTTAGGCATAGAAAACAATAAACGAATAAGTCCGATGCTCAAGTTTATGCTGTTAACATGATTTATCCATTTGAGATAGTAAGTTGTTATAAGACTTTCTTACCTTGTCCTGGCCACCGACATCCCAAACAGTGAAGCTAATATTCTTGTATTCGACAGTTTCAACATTAAATCCTGCAAATTTCCGGAATAAGCCAGTTTTATTATTGAAAGCACATCGTGAAGCCATACGGTTAGGTAGAGATATAAAAAAAAAATAAAATGTACTGTATCTCTTTACTACTCCCTTCGGTCACTAATAGTTGTCGTTTTAAACATCGACACGGTCTCTAAAAAACAACTTTAACCACTAATTTCTATAATTATATATCTATAAACCCAATAAAATTATAATATTATGAAAGTACTTTTCGAAATAAATCTTCACATATGATTTTAATGTATCCAATTTAAATATTTAATAAGATATTGATAGTCAAAGTTTTAACAGTTTGACTACACCTATGTCCAAAACGACAACTATTTGTGACTGGAGTGAGTAATAGGATAATCCTAAAAATTAATGAACACTAATGATATTTCATCCAGAAGACCACAAAGTTTGTCACGTAACTCTCCTAATATTGGTGGGTTCGTTTTAGGATATCGATTGAATGGAGCAGGCATACAAATTTTCAGCATAGAGTTCGCTCGTTTTTTATATGGCTCAAACATTAAAAAATCGCATGACTGTATATAGATCATTTTCGTGAGCAGAGTTGACAGTAAATGTGAGTCCCAATGTTTATGGTCACTGTAGAACTATGATCATTGTTGGGGAAATAATGTTACCATCTACTCTTGGTAATGCCACCGCAGTGGTTCAAACAAAGCTCAGATAGTTGGCTTTATTCTAACAAAAAAGAGATCCAACCAGTAGTATTCGCTTGACTAAATTCTAACCAAAGTAAGATCCAAGATCTAACAAACATCTTGAGGTTGCTACGCAACTTGTAATACAAATAAGCTCAGTTTTGCCATTCACACTACCAAATACGGTAGCAGGTCGACTGTACCTTACAGGTCTACATTACGGTAGCAGTACTCACTTGATATGATTAGGTTTGCATCTTCTGTGAATATATGTGCTCCACAGAATCTTCATACAGTTAAGACAGCATGCAAAGCGGAAGCACAGGATAAAAAGAACGCTTACCGATAGTTGGGATGGTGGTGACGATCTCGCCGAGCTTGAGCTTGTATAGTATGGTGGTCTTACCGGCGGCATCGAGCCCGACCATGAGAATCCTCATTTCCTTCTTGGCGAAGAGGCGGCTGAACAGCTTCGTGAACGTGAGCCCCATCTCTTCCTATGCTCAAAAAGAAAAAAAGATAAGTTTCACCCAGCCGCACCGATCTACACAGACCCGCTTCGATCCACACGCGCAACACACACAGCTCTCCACGCTCCTGTGCCTAAGCAGTTGGAGCACAGCCCACTGAATTCAGCAGAAATGGAATCCCTCGAGCTACAAGATCCGCGAGATCTCAACCTCGCGGCTCGCCCATCTACGAGACGGCGCGCGCAAGGCGCGGGACCGAATCGGATTCGCGAGCATCTAAAGCGGAAAGCGAAAGGCACGAACAGATTCGCCAAACACTAGCGTGGAAGCGACGCTGCACAACGCGATAGCAAAAGCTTTCCAGCTCCATGGAATCGGCCAGGCTCGCGTCAGAGCAAAAAAAAAAAGCCGCCGGCCGGCCGAACGACCGAACCGATCAGATCCGCGGGCGCGGCGGTGGAATTCACAGTTTCATTTGGGGATCGGAGCACTCACCGAGCGAGATGGCGACGACGCCTCCGCGCTGAGAGCTCGCTCCCCTTCTCTGCGCTCCTGGCTGCTGATCTGCGTGCGCGGATCAGCGGAGACGGGGAGGTCGGAGGTTTGGAACCGCACGAATGCAGCGCGAGGCTATGGTGAACTGGCGGTGCGGACCGGGAGGTGTGGGCGAGGCGGCTATATAGAAGGACGCGAGGCCCACCGTCACGTGGGGCTACATCTGCGTGGACCCTTCCTCCGTCCGATGGATGGACGCTTCGACTGGCGTGTGGGACTTCTCCGTATGGGGCTCAAGACCCAGCTCAGCTCAAGCCAGTTGTGGATTCGATTAGATCTTATTAGCTCAAGCGCTGGAAAGGCCTGTCTCGTTTTGGGTTGGTGGAAGTGGAGCACCGTTTCATTCGGCCCGGCCCAATCTTCCAATCTTGTTGAATTTGTTCGTCATTTGTTTTTTTTTTTTAAACAACTCATTTATTCGTCATTTGTTGGTTTCGTGTTGTGTGGTATCTTTCAGGCTTACTTTTTCCCGGCCGTAAAAATTCGGTGCCACTCTTTAACAAATTATCCCTTAACAATTTTCTTGTGTTCACTAGCATATAATGAGAAAAAGAAAGCATAGAAGACAAAGATCTGATTCGTCAGTCTCAACTCGCAGAAGGCATGGATACTAGCCTCAATAAGAAGCTCCTTCCTGCTTAAGCATCTTATTCCTCTTTTATTAGACGAATCTGCGACTTTCTTCAAGAACAAATCTTGGTAGAGTCAGCTCCGCGCGCTGGCAGTTACAGAATGTTTCAAGGACACATGCAAGGAAAACTTAGGAAAACAGCCAACCAACTACCATCGCGTGCATGCTAGCTATGACCAAATTTTGCTTAGAACCGAAGGCTCTAGCTCAAACGTATAAACAAGAAGGGATGTGTCGTGTCGGCTGTCCAGTTACTGGCTGTTTCATGTTTTTGTGTCACTGACTCGCCGCAGGGTGCAACTGAAATAGATTGTGATCGATGTTTATCAATTAAGGAGATAATTCATGATTGTAATGCGCACGCACGGATCGATCGTGAACATCTGTTCATTCTTAGGCAACAATAGCTAAAGCGTTTCGATGCGCCGTTGATGTCACGCAAGTACACACAACCACCCTGTCTGGAGGATTTGATTCATTTGAATTCCCTACATGCTATTATAAATTTTTGAATCTGTACTGGAATTCTATAATTCCTTCGATGGGGAAGATTGCAGGTCCTTTTCGCTGGTTTTAAGTTTTCCTTTTAAAAAAAAATTAGTGACCAGAGGCCTTCTGTAGGTTTTTGGGTCGCTAGAGCTTTTTTAGTACTGTAAGAACTTTCAAGTTTAAATAAAATGAATGAGTATGTTTAATATACTGTTCTGCGAGTGATTAAAATCCTATACGGAATTTATTTTGGAAACGCTAGATTTAACTCGAATACCTCCACAGTGAGCATAGTAGGTTATTCATGGTATGATGTAGTGGTACTCACGCAGATGGGCATACTGTAAACTTCGGGGATCTGTGATCTGCCTGCTATCAACAGCAAATTCTAGAGATCTCTCCCTGATAACTTGCTCGATGTCTTAGCCGGCGGAGTTCAGAGAGAAAAATAAAATAAAGATCGGTGGCGGCAACCCCATATGCGGATATGCCAAAGCCCAACACTTGGCTCAACCTGGCCTGCGTGCGCAGGCGCAGCCCATGGCGTTTGGGTTCGGTCTAGGACCGACACTTGGCGAGAGCCGGCTGCAGATCATCCTTCTGTTCCGGGACGGTGTAATTATCCGTCCGTCGCCGTCGGGGCCTGGGAAATGCGCGGTCGCTAGTGGGCTCTCGGCCGTGACCGAGCCATCAACCTTCACGTCCGCCCGAAGCACCACGGCGGAAGTGCAACCGCGAGTGACATCGAAGCAAGTCATTCTGCTGCTTACGGGGTACAGGAGATCGGCGATTTTAATCTGGGACCAGGAGAGCCCGGTGTTCATGTTTAGCATAGGCAGAAAAGCCGCACAGCACGCGAGTCGCTAGCTCGTTATCTTAACAAGTTGAGTTTGAGCTAACCCACAAGCAGCTCGTTAAGACTCGGTAACTAAATATTCAGCGTGAAGATTTTTGATGTAAAATAGTTTTAATTAGATGAATATTTAAATTAATGTATGTCCATGTAATCATATTAGGTTGGACTAGAATTGTTAGGATTGTTAATCCTCTCCTCACTAATTACCTATATTTTAATTGTATGCTAGATAATTAGCTTCGGTTTCATTTGTGTAGTCTTTTTATTGTATGTATGTGTTAATGTGCGGTGTGTGCTTATAACGTGCCTTAGCTTAGCTCTGGCTAATGAGCTAATGTTGACTGACGTGGCTCTTGAGGTGTTCACGAACAACTCGAGCTAATTTTTCAGCTCGTTAGCTTAACGAGCTAAGTAGAGCTAAGCTATTTTTTTAACGAGATTACACGAATCGAACCGATCCGGCTCGCGAGCTAGCCCGCTCATGTTCCATTACCATCAAAGCAACCTCACCTGTCACCTTGCAACTCGCATACACTAGTGTTGCATCGGATGGAAAATGCAGATACTACCATATTGTAATATGCCTGTACTACGTAAATATTCAAAACCTTCGAAAATAGTTCTAGCCAGTCTGTCACCGTCGTGACAGCGAATCATAACCGCTGGAGCAGATGATGATACACTGCCTCGTTTTTCGTCCAATCACACCAATGAACACTAGTTGCTGGGCATGGGTGTGCACTTCAGGATGCGGACGTAAAGATAAGCGGTTGCGCTCGGTTGTTGGTTTGCAAAGCCCAGACAATCATGTCCTTAATGTCCCATCTTAGCAGACACGAGGCATGATGATAGCTCAGATAAGGAGGCAGGCGTCCCCTAATCCAAATGATATTGCTCTCTCATCACCAGTTCACCACCTTTCCTGCTTGGCTTTAGGCATGGCCATTGGCCATTGGGTTGTTGGTGAAGAAAAAGCACGGCAGCATCGATCGTTAGGCGTGACGGCACATTCTAATCAGTCGGCAGGAGCTGCCGAACTGGCCGGCCATAATTTCATTTCTTTGTTGCAAAAGAAAACTTCAGCTTCAACAGGACATTAGCATCGATCAGTTGGTTGACATGCAATAGCAGGAATAATAAATAATATTGGGAATAATGAATAGTAGGAGCGTGCAAATGAAAAAACAGTTAAAAGTTATCTCGAAATTGTAGAATGACATGTATTTAGGAACAAAATTTGAAAGCTAGAATGGTATGTATTCAAGAATGGATAGAGTATTGTGTTGAAGTATAAGTGAATTGTCCATATTTCCTCATCAGTTTAAGCTTTTGGGTAAATCGATTGGTGCATGTAACTCAATATATTGTATGGCATTTTCCTTTTCCTTTTTTTTATAGATTTTTTCTTTGTTGAATGTACTAGTAGTATATCGCTGCACTCTATCACCACGCTTTTTGTATTTGCCAATTGAAAAGCGAAAGCAAAAATATAATGCTCACGGCTCACTTGCCGGCTTGATAAGTCTACAATCTCTTATAAGAAAGTTCCAGAATGCTACTGTTCATCAGTTAGAACCTGCCGATATGCTAGCTGTAGCAATAAACAAACCCGTACATATGTTAGCTGCCGTCCGTATACCTTACTAACTAAATTCGCCTGCAAATATAAGATTTGGATGGACATAAGGTCGTGAAATAAAGTTTGCTTTGGGAGGACTCTGCATGGATCGATCTTTCTTGTCTCGTCTTCGCGTAAATTTTGAACAGAGTATTGCACCTTTTAGCTACCAGACTAGTTAATTACAACGACCAGAGGCTTACAAAGGTTAAAGTAAGAACTCGGCCTCGAATCTTTCTAAACATGCATCTTAAAAGTCATAATAAAATATGTGAACTGGTGCTTGGTTTGATTTGGTATGGTTTAAGGAATCCCTTGGACTGGACAAGTCTCTTGGGACGCCACAAACTAACCTTTAGAGAGAGAAAAAACACTTTAAGCACTAGAAAAATGTTAGGAAGTCCGGTGAAAAAGGATCCCAAAACTCATCTAGGAATTCACGCGTTATATGATACTCTGGTTAAGATTGTTTACTAACATATCATTGATCATTGCTGGACTTTAGGTTAATAGATTAGGGCTGTCTAGGTATCGGACGCCTTCCACTTCTACCGTTTTATCATAGGGGATTTTTACTGTGCACTACCATGGTAGTATATAGCGGTAGCAGAAATTAGATCCAATCGTTGATTTGTCTAGGGTATTATGGTCTTTTTGCAATGAAAATACAAAGATTTGCAAGGGATATAAACGTTTTTTCGCGTTGAATGTCATCCTCTTCCCGTTCCTTTCGTTTTTTTGCTGGTTTTATCCTCTTCCCGTTCCTATTGTCTGTCGTTGGTTTAGGGTTGCGCCGTCGGCAACGCCGCCGCTTCGTTTCCAAGCCTCGTGCCTTTGCCGGTGCCTCGCCGCTCGAATTTGCTTGATATCCTCCTTCCCTTTACTATCGACTGCGCCGGCTGGCCCAGTTCCTTTCGAGGACGCCATCCATAATTTGTGCGCGGCCGGCCAAATTGGCGGCGGTTGAGTAGATCCCAACGCCGCCGCCTTCGACGACTCCATCCGTAATTTGTGCGCGAGCGGCCGAATTCTTGGCGGCTGATTTGACCCCGACGTCGTCACCGGTCTCGGTTCGTTTCCACGACGAGGTCGCCACCCCTAATTCGTGCGGTGAGGAAGCGCGTGGGCGGCCGAATTGGTGGCGGCTGAGTGGATCCCGATGTCGCTGTCGGTCTCGGCTCGTTTCCACAACGAGGTTGTCACCCCTAATTCGTGCGGTGAGGAAGCATCAGGCATGATCGCCGCTCCACTTGGCCTGATTCAACCGCGTCCATGGGGAGGAAGCCTCACGCGTGGCCGCCATTGCAAATCGTAGGTCACCGGTGGTGTCATCCATGAAGGCCAGGAACGCGACCATTGCGGTGTGCAGTCTGTTGCTGTTCAACTATCAGCCGATCGGGTACTGTATTTTCGTCAGGCAATTTTATTTATATTTATGATATATCAATTGATCATTTGTTAAATTATGAATTATCATAATTTTTTTCCTGATTCCCTGTCAATAACATTATTCAAGTAAAAATGTAGCCAATGGGATGAAGAAATATATGTCATGCATGATGTGCACTTGTATTTTGTATGTAATGTAAACTGTATTTGAGATGAATACGTTAGTATATCAACCAAGCACAAAGTAATGTACAAAGTAAGAAATTGTCAAAGTTGTTTTTCTCGTATTTCATATATTATTTCCTGGGATATTGCAATAGGATGTCACAATTACTTTCGAAATTGTAAAATACATATCGCGTGGTGAAATACTTGAAATGAATGAATATATTCTGTTTCAGAAATGGTCATAGCAAGAACAATTAGCAAATGAGAACATTAGCCGTCCTATACAATGCATCGAATCATCTGAATTTACTTATGACAATATACCGTCAGATCCATGTGAAGAACACAAATCATATAACACTTTTCACAAGGTATTAAATATTTCGTACATACGGTACGTATTTGTACAAATTAATGATTGACATCATATTTTCCATATTATGTAGTCAAAAACAGGATGTGCATACGAGTTTGAAGTGCTCCATTTGCAGATTTTTACGACTTGATACAGAAGTCAATGACAAGCTAAGACATATTCAGCAGGCATGTCTACATACAAGAAAAATCTTAGATGATTTCATTTATGAATTTTGGGTGTGTACTTATTACGACAATGCATTCATGCATTCATCACGGCCTACATGCACGATTCAACACATGACAGTTCTTGTTCGAACCTTGGAAACAAAATCATACTTTAGAAATAAACTAAACAGTGGATGTGTGCTTTTTAATAGGAATGCATAGGTGGAAATTTCAATAACACAAAGCCGATCTTTCTCACAGTTTCGGATGAGTTATAGGTAAATTTGGTGCAGACTCAGTGTTTGATTTGAATTTGCAACCGTACTTGTATGATCAATGCCTTCATTATTGTAGAGTGCAAAACAACGAGTGAATTTTAAGTATCATAAAAACCAAACATCACCTCCTTTCAAAAAAACGAAAATGGACATAAACACAAGCAGCAACAATTATACAGAGACGATGATGTCACTAAGACGTCCAAACCAAAGGAAAAGCGCAAAATAAACCCACAACATAGAAACTCATCTATTGCCAAACGGGTGAGGGGTCCAACAGAAAGGGTGTCAACATCAACTCATGACAAAATGATGTCTTTGTGTATTACGACATCCGGAATAAGAAAAAAACGAGGCCACCAACACCAAATATCAGCTCGAAAGGTAGCTCACCTACATATTATCATATACTTTTCATACTTACAAATAGTCATGCAGTTGTTTTTTAAACCTAACAAAACCATTGCAGAGGATATGTGCACCAAAGAAGACAATGTCATTATTGAGTATATTAACTCCTCACCAAAAGACAAGGATTTGGTGCACATAGATGATGTCATCATATCTCAACAAAAAATGCAATACCTCACAAATAAGCTTTTGCCAGACGGCAGGGAAAGATGGTTAAATGACGATGTAAGTACAGCCATGTAAACTTACAGTTAAATTAAATTCAAAATATTATCTATCCTACATTTCTTCTTGCAACTTTAGGTCATCAATTCTTACATCTGTTACCTACGGGATAAATTCGATGGTGAAGACATTAGGGCTGGTGGAAAGGTCTTCCTTGAGAAGACATTTATCACCGAACTACTACGCAGAGACGTCATACGTGAAATAGCTAAAAGTCGTATTGAGCATGTCACGATTACAACAATGTCAATTAATTATCTGCAGCATGATATGGTAACACCTATTGCCTCATGTAATGAAATTTGATGTTTCTATACCTATTTAACAACTTGCAAAATGCTTGATGCAGATCTTCCTCCCGATGAATTACGACAATATACATTGGTACTTAGCAGTGGTCAACGCTCGGCAACGTGAGATCCAGTTGCTAGACTCGCTATAGGATAGTGAAAGACAACGCCTCGAACTAAAATATGCAGTGAGATTATTTCTTTCTTCATAATCCTCCTAATTTAAAATTATTTCCTATTCAATCTCTCCTATTAACTTTTGCAACTTAAGAGCTGCAAGGAATGGATATCTATTTTCCGCTCTCAAAAGATGAACATGCTGTTCAAAATAGTAATTGGCCGGATCACGATGTTGCATCTTGGCCTATAATAAATAAATTCCACAAAACAAGGCAAAAAGATGGGTACATTCCACATCGCCTCAAACAAAAAAATACTTTTATTTACTCAACTAATAGTTTACCGATGATTTTCCAAACTTTTAGCTCGTCCTGCGGCCTCCACATGCTCAAGTTCATGGAATATTGGACAGGATCTAAGTTATCTCGGAGTTTTACACAGGTACAAGATTGATTTCCTACATGGTAATATGTGCAATGGTAAATTTCATATAACAATTATCATTCGTGCAACGCAGGAGGATATAAACAATTTTAGACTAAAATTAGTGGCCATCATAGTGGACTCTCCGATGAACAAGATTACTAGAAGTCCAAAGTGTAGCAATCAAACTGGCGACAATGAAAAAAAAGGAATAGACATTGAACAGTTGCAACTATACTAGCCTATATTTTCACACCGATTAGTTCCAATATATATTTGAAAAAATCTTGTTATATTGATCCAGTGCGATGCAAACAGTTTAACTATCTATGTACTCATAAACTATTATTGGACTCAAATGAATAGACGGGCCCATATGGATTTTAGTGTACCATAAAAGTGATCAAAGACTAGTGACTATTAGACAACTACTAGATGGTATACTCCAAATGTAAGTACCTTTAGAGTTCCATCTTCGAAAACAAGTCGCCCGGCAACAGAGGTAGCCCCTCTAGCTAGAAAGCTAGAATGTTGAAATGTGCCCTTTTTCTTCTGTAGTACATATTCATGCACAATGTTACAATGTGAACCAGCTCACATAAGGCTACTATAGTGTATTGGTAGTATGAGGGAGTTTGAATATTACCCACCCAAAATACAAATTCTAGGATGTGCTCAGAACAAAGATCCACTTTGCATCTCTCAGTCCGCCAGATGTGTGAAGGATTTCTGTGCTGTTCTTGTACGTCAACTTGACATCCTCAATAACAACCTCATAGTCCTCTCTTTCTATCCGAAGAAAAATACAGTTTAGTTCATTAACCATACATTTTCATCTACTTGAAGCTTCATATACTACCTGTAGATTGTTTGTGAACACTTACCGGACCCATATAATATATATACTGGCTCAGAAGCTTTGATCGCGGGGCACCAGTCTTCAAAATCAATCTCCTTGCCTTTTCCGATATCGAGCCTGAAGAACCAAATAGTGTACTTATCAGGTCGGATTTCATCGGCTGATCTAAACTTCAGAAGCTATAAAAGTAATGGTCAATTAGTAATTACTAACCAGTAGAAGAAAGGCCCCTTGATTTTGCACTGCAGCCAGGAGTCATAGCATTAGTGAAGATTATAACTGTATCGGTGTCACGAGTCAATCTTTTCATTACAATTTCAGCACTAACATCAGCACATGCTTGACAAAACACCAAACCAACAAGGAAGTCTACAACATATCCAATAGATACTCACAGCTTCAAACCAATGCTGCAATGCACGTTTCTAAGCTTTCACATCCTTTGACAGCCCCTTTACAACCTGAATTAGGTGGAATCTGCAAATACCTTTAGTCCAAGTCCCCAACCTAACATAAAAAAAATCAAGAACTGGACAGATGTAACAATTGCCACGTGTGAAATGCATACCTTGCCAGCTCTAGTCGTGCCCTTTCCTACTTGGACACCGAGGATTCTTGCTTCTCTATGTCAAACAAGGACACGAAGCTCCTCTTTAGCAACGTGAAAGACATCAGTTTCACACCTGGCACATGGGGATCAGCTACACCATTGCGCAAATGCAGACTGCAAAATTTCTTGATAACTCCATAGGTGGAGGCACAACTAATCAAATGATATGCTTTTTTTGCATTCATTATATAACAAAGTTTTAATTGGATATTAAGCTTTAATAAACCCAGCAAAGTTCTATAAGAAAGTGTTAAAAGTAGAATGTACCACAGGTTTGTTCTTATCATTTCCAATGGTTTAGATTCAAACATTACAAAGCAAATAAGCAATAAAAACAATGCAAGTTATATTTGTCTAAAGGACGAAATTACAAACCTATTAAATATATATGTTGTAGTAAACAATCATTAATGTCGAATTGCTATTTCTCATCCGAGGCAAACAAACCTCAACATATTATGTCATATACAAATGATGTGATAGAAAAAAAATCAGCATTTGCAGTCGTCAAATCTAAATGAAGCACCACTACAAAATCAGTTTTAAGCTTTCACCTCCCCCATCCCTTTACTCCTTTGTGTAGTTAACAACTATGTTCACTACTTGTTACAAATGAGTGAAAAAAGGCACCAGTCAAGAGATTACTTGCGATCAGTCTGGTACTATTGTGCTCCAAAACAAAGATTCTCTTGGTGTTTGACTATTCATTAGGTTATTAAACAAGTTCATAACTAACAAGTTTAATGATTTAAACTCTTATGTTTAAAAAGAATAATGTAAACTAGCTATTATTAGGACACTCAAACTAGTTATTAGTAACAAGGTCAAAAATTATTATTAACCTACAATATATCCACTATATGAACTCACTTATCCATAAACATGTATCATTAACCTGAAATCAAGAATCCAAAGATAAATCCTCCGTCAAACTCCCTATTTTCTCAAATCCAAAACCTATGCCCTGAGACACCTTTACACATTACTACTAAGGTGCCAGTGCACTGCAACGGGATACCAAACGTTACACTAAATAGCACTTTTCTTTCCCAGACATATTAAGCTAATCAATTAAAAAAAAGAGGGCGTGGAGAGAACAGACATACCACTACTAACTCCTAATTAGAAGGTGCAGTAGCAGAAGAAGAAACAACACACGCAAGACTAACTTACACTTGGAAGAAACTTTGGATTCACAAGTAAGATAGTTGTCTTTGAAGGTAAGACTCTTAGAGAGTAGAAACCAAGCATTCTGCCAACAAGATAAAGTGTAGCTCTTTATGCATATGTTTGATATTGGGTACTGTTCTAGACTATGACTATTGTCTATGCAATTTTATGCATATGTATTTAAATATGTTGGATATATCCTGAAAGGCCTGGCGAATACACATGTCACCATACCTTTGTATTTCCATTGATACAAATGTCACCATAACTCATGTAGTATGAGCACTCTGGTTCGCCAGGACTTTTAGGATATATTGTATATTCCTGTTGCTGCAGAACAATCTCTGACCTTGTGAAATTATCGTATGACAAGTCAGTTCCTTGATCAATTGCTTCCTGAGGCAGCACAAGATTCATGAGCACCACAGGCAAAATACCAGAAATTTGAGGGAGGAACAATTGAGCATGTATTTTATTTCAATCCCGTGGTGCGACAAATTTCTGAGCAATAATGAAAAAATCAACCAGATTATTCTCGATAATGAAGATATAGAAGGTCAAAGAGCTGAGCAACACTCACTGCTCGTGAGATTACATAGAGAGAAACAAACTTTGCTATTACCCAGAATCCCAGATAATCAATATTTAGCATCTCTTAGCACTCTCTAGTCTATAGGTAGTACAATCATTTTTTTCTTCGTGGCCATTTTTCTGTGAATACTTCCAAATAGTCCCAGTCCAGTTGCGCAATAGGAGAGAATTTTTTTTGAATTCGCCTCATTCGTACAAGGTGGTAGTATATTGCACAACTTAACAGTGTCTCAAGTAAACACAAACAGGGAAACAATAACGTTCTCATTGCAAATTGAACAAGAAATATAAATAGCCAGAGGTCATTCATGAATAAATCGTGTTTTTTTTGTTCAAAGCCAAAGCTAGTAAAATCTCTGTACATTAAAAAATGCGTAGGTTTTTCACCATTACAGAGAACTGAGTTTATCAATATTGCTGTACTTGGATGCCAACTCTCGAACTTCAAAACTCAACAAGTAATTTTAAAATATCTGTTTCTTTTCAACCATTCATAATTATTTCTGCATTTTCAATTATTCGATACTTCAGAAAATGTAACTAGCAACAGGCAGCAGCCAAACAAAAGGGAAGAAAAGGAAACTACTTACGATTGAACCAAATTCCAGATTTTCGGTCGGCAAAATTAGGGCTAGGGGTGGCGGCGCCATAACTTCACAGGAGAACGAGAGATGTAGGCCGTCGCCGTCGCCGCCGCGGGGCTCCCTATGTTCGAGACTTGCAAGTCGCCTTCGTCGCCCTCCACACGACCTTGGTTCTGAAGAAGACAAGACATGGACGACGATGGGCCGAAGAGGATGAGGCTGATGGCGAGCATCAAGGTTTTCGAGCGGCGGAATTAGCGCTAGGGGAGGCGGCGCCATACCTTGACGGGAGAAATAGCGATGTAGTTCGACGCCGTGGTCGCCGCCGGCCTCCACAGCTCGAGACTCGCGAGTCGCCCTTGAATCGCCCTCTACACCCATGGTGCTCTGGGAGGTTCAGATGGCCAACAAGATGGGGTTGTTGGGTGGATAAGCTTGGGGTTGGAGCGGAAGCGAATGCCATTCAGCTCAATTACCATTATACCCCTCTATGAGATACAAGTTGGCTGCTGCCTCGGAATTTTTTTTACCATTATACCCCTCCACAGGTTATACTACTCATACTACACATGGTAGTATAATCAGATCTAAACCAATCTCAACCTTTGGATCCAAAGAAATGGACGACCCATATTCATTCTAGTGTACTGTAAAAGAGCCCTTATCATATTATTTCCAGGTCGCACTTCTCTTTACCTACTCTTCACTTCTTCTCCTCCTCCGGTCCCCCTTTTCTATTTGTGTCAGGCGGAGCCAATCCGGCGTCCTGATGGAATTTTTGGTGGCACGCGACTGCTCCAAGGCATCGGAGTCCCACGTGGATCTTGCTGTTGCGCTGGATTGGCGGAGGCACCCAAGCTACTACAGTCAGCTTCTCGGGCCACGGAGGGACTAGTCATGGAGATCCAATCGTGCCACGAGAGCCAGCAGAAATGGATGTTGGAGTGCAAGGTCCTCACCGATCTGCACGAGCTCAGGATCACTATGTTCTGGATCTGGGGACGCTGAGGACAAGGCGCTTGCTTCCATGGTTTCTTTGTTATTGCAACAAGTTATAATTTTTTGTTGCAATACGTTCTTATATTTGTTGCTCCAGTAGTTCAAATTTGTTGCACAATTTTGGTTATTGATTTTGTGTTTGTAGCATCCAGGATAAAGATTTTTTGTTGCAAACGTATGAACTAATTATTCCGCTTCTAGAATTTTTTGTTTCATCAGATTAAATTACCTATCTCACAATTATCTTTTGAATGCTGCCACTAATTTTTTCAAACGTTGCAACATATTAACACCACAAATTTGTTTGATTCAAACACCTGAACTAGTTTTAAACCGTACCTCAGTTCTATACTTATGGTTTTCATCTAATTTTTAGTGAGAATTTTTATAGTTTCCCCAATTTTTTTAGATATTGCACTTCTTTTTTCGTATTTTGTTGCACATGTTGATTACAATTATTATACATATTGTTTGACGATGTTGCCCCAACGCGTATGATGGAAAGCTTCTCATTGATCGTCCGATTCCTACTTGTTTCCAACAAACAATGCCAAAAATCAGCCATTTTTCAATACCTAAAATTACTCCATGAATAATGCTACCTCTCAACTCTAAATTAACCTCCTGTATTGCTCTACCCCACCTTATCCCCTTCCATTTCTCCCACCACCCCCATTCTTCCTCCCTGCTCGCTTACCAGTCGAGGGTGGGGAACCGTGCTACCGTGGCCTTTCCCCTCTCATCCGCATCCACTGTGTGACCCACCACATATCAATCTAGCATCATCAACGCCATCACTATCAACATCACCGCATCCTACTAGCATCCTAGCCATTGATGCCATCTCCCCTACCCCATCACCTAGTGCTACCACTACCGTCGGAAGACTCATAGTCCTTGTCGCCCTTTGCCCTTGCCACGTCATTCTTGTCACATCTTACTGTTGTTGTCCACGATCGCTCACTTTAAAACCGTAGCCGAAGCATAAATCTTAATGTGTAATCCAAAGCAACAAAATTTAGCTGATTTTTCTTTGCAAATATTAGTCACATATTTTTAGGAAAACCGTATATCATTACGATGAACGTTATGACAGCCTAAACGCAGTATCTAGCCGTATCTCCAAGATTTTTCTCTCAGTGAGAGAAGACAAAAGCGTTAGGCCCGTTCCATTACCTTTTCTATTCTGCTGGTGGGCCCATCATCTTAGTTCTTAACCCTGTCAACGGTTTCAACTTTCAAGCCTATAGGCTATAGTTTGGTAACACCAAGCACCACCACCCTCCTCCCATGGCTGCTTGTCCCAGGAAGACCTCGTACACCAACCCCATGGCCTCCTCCTCCTCCACCACCACCACCAATGACGGATGCTCGGCGGCGGCAGCCCTCCGATAAGTGCGGCGATGCGATATAGCACCAGGTAATTTGAAATAGAGCAGTTGTTTCGTGCAATTTGGTGCCGATTTTGAGTGGTATACTCGAGGGTTTTCGTGCGTTTCTTGGGTCATGGCGACCCGGAGGTTAGGTATCTGCGAAAACCTATGAATTCACCCTCTGTTTTAAAAATATACGAAACTTTCTAGCTTTATGGGTTCGGGTATCATGGCGCGGTGGATTGTTCTTGGGCGCTTTCAGGCCATTATGTGAGAAATCTTAGTCCTAGTTTAGGCTTTTACATTTTTTGTGTCACTTCGTAAGGAAACCATCTAAGGGCACAAGTGGGTATCTTTGTTATGGCGTAAAGATTTTGTCTTCTTTATTTCTATTGGGTTCACTGGCACTTCCCTGATGGCTGTTCCTGTATTATGGATCTGCAGGCTGGAGTTTGGCAATCCGTGGATGTGAGATTTGTGTTACTTGAACTGAGTGGCACTGAAACGTAGATCATTTAGGCTAGCATTGTTCCTGAGGTTCCCTCGTGGTAGAAATCGAATACAGCTAGGATTGTTGGTTCATGGGGAGTCAGACAATGGCATCACGATCTGGAGGGGACGGCGATGCTGGTACAGCACAACGGGGGCAGATGCAGAATCTGGCACAGCAAGGATCTTTGTATAGCCTTACCCTTGATGAGGTGCAGAACCATTTGGGAGAGCCCTTGCATAGCATGAACCTTGATGAACTGCTTAGGACTGTCTTTCCTGATGGCGTGGACCCTGATGGTGCAACTACCAGCCAGTACGAGCCAAATTCAGGCCTCTTGCTCCACGGGAGCATCACAATGCCTCCTGAGCTCAGCAAGAAGACTGTGGATGAGGTGTGGAAGGGCATCCAAGATGCACCAAAGAGCAATATTGAGGAGGGTGGTCACCGAAGGCGGGAGAGGCAGCCGACGCTTGGGGAGATGACACTCGAGGATTTCTTGGTCAAAGCAGGGATCTTCACCGAAGGATATCTGAAGGACTTTAATGATGTAGGCAATGTGGATCTGGTTGGGAGAGGTGCTACAGCAGCTGGGGCTACCGATTTGACATCTGGGGCACCTTGGTTAGAGCAGTATCAGCAGCAGATTGCAGCTATTGAGCCTCATCAGCATGGGCAGCAAAGTATGCCAGGTGCTTATATGCCCAGTCGGTTAGTCCCTCAACCACTGAATGTTGGGCCTGGTGCTATTCTGGAGTCAGCCTACTCTGATGGCCAGATTACTTCACCAATGATTGGTGCACTTTCTGATTCTCATACACCTGGGAGGAAGCGTGGTATCCCAGGAGATGTGGCAGATAAGTTCATAGAGAGAAGGCAGAAGAGGATGATGAAGAATAGGGAGTCGGCTGCCCGTTCTAGAGCTAGGAAGCAGGTTGCGATATATGTTTGATGCCTTCCATTTTTTAAATTCTTTTTTTTTGTCAGCAATGCTCTAGCAACAGCTCAAGATTCATGAAGGTTTATCACCGCTATTTGTTTGAATTTAGTTTTTCTTGTGATCTGTGAGTTGAAAATGTTAGAACATGATGACTTGCTTACTTTTTGAGTTCATCTTTAATTTGAGTATTACTTACATTGTATTTGCAATAGGCCTACACAAATGAACTCGAAAACAAAGTATCACGTTTAGAAGAAGAGAATGACAGGCTAAAGAGCCAAAAGGTACTTTCTTTTTTTAATACTATTTTATTGGAATGTCACACTTTATTCCTAGTAACTAGTAAGTGTTGTTTTATATCTGTGCTTGCTTGGTACATTAAAAATTAGTTTCCCCCCTTTTGTCTTCACTTTATGCTTCTGAATAGTAATCAGATTATCCAATAAGTAGCAGGGAATAAATGCGGTTAATCATACTGGCAACTGGTGTCTAGTTTTTAGTTCATACTGTTAAGGTAATTCAAATACCTGTATTTATCAAACACTGCTAATCCCCTTCTAGTTTATGTTTATGATAGTTCAATAATCTTAAGTATTTGCTTCCACTACTGTACCCAAGCCATTTTTTTGGGTGGGCATAGGAACTAAAATCTGGTGTACCATATACCATTCACCCTGTTGGTTGATCTAATTATTAGGTTCATCCCTTCAAACATTTATTGGAGTAAATATAAATAGCCAAGGGAGATTCTAATCCTTATTTGTTCTTGGAAGTAGGAAACTGCTTTTCTGGTGAATATTGCGGTTGTCTATATTTATCCTTGTTTTCAAAAGGCCAGCTGATATTTATTATGCATACTTACCGAATGAGGCTGTGTTATGCTAGGATGAATCATGTGATAAAAAATTAGGAGACAGAAACAGAACATTTTGATTTACTGCCATGCAATAGAAAGGTTAGCACTAAAATTCTTTGGTCTAGTTCTAACGGTAGTAGTGTACTTAGAGTGATAAGTTACAATAGAGAGGTCTTCGTTATTATTATTATTTGTGTTTGTGTGTAGGAACTACCTGCTGCAGATTTTCTGCATGACAAAAGCCCTACAATTGCCTACATATTGTTGGTTAATAGACTAATAGTAACTTGTTAGCTGCGACACTTCACCAATGCTAGCTGTAAAATAATATCGCCGTGCTAACACAGTATGTGATGTTACCATTGCATCCCATCAACTCCAGATTGGTTAGCTCCTCAAACAAAGCAGTGTTACTAGACAATAAGAGTTTCTCTCCTTGTCACTAATCTATCTACTAAGAGTTATATTGCCACATAATTTTTTCTGGACATTTTGGTTTTTTAGTGTAATTTGGAGATGTTTCATGTATTAAATATTTCTATTTTTTTTAAATGCACAGGTATGATTTCTACACTATTTTGTGGTTTCATATTTCAGCTGTCAGATGTATTAGTAACACTATGACTGTTCTTCTTATCTTTATATGCTACTGTTAATGAGTGATATGAAAGTGGGATTGATCTCTGTTAGTTGCTTCTTCTTGATGGTCACTTGGTGCTTTGTAGTTTACACTATACATAACTAATTGTTCATTTACTGAGTTGCTTGATAGTGTTACCTACTTAATTTTGCTAAGCTTTGGTGTTTGGTCCTACTCCTAATCTAGATTGATAGCTCAAATTTTAAATCCTTGGTTTACCTTGAAGAGATCTTTTTTGAATTGGTCATATTTTGGAGTGTTTTATTTGATCCCACCAACCCTATATGGTCAGTTATTAATTAAATAATTCATCCCACATATTGTAATAAGATTAGCAGTGAGCAGATTGAAGCATGCTTCTAGAAGTACTCCATTTAAATTTCATTTTCTGGTATTGCACGCTTTCAATCCTTCTCTTGTGTGGCCAAAACATGATACAATGGTACTCTGTCGCTGTTGCAAAGGTTGTGGCATCAGGGATGAATTTAGCTATTTGCAAACAATTTTTTATGCTTATTTCTTGCCTAATCCTGTTGTGAGGCAAATGTTATTGAGCACCATACAGTTCATTCTGTAAATTTCCGTATTCTTGTACTCTGATGAAATTAGTGATGCAATTTTTGGTGAATCTTCCATCCATAGCATTGACTTGTTTGCCCTTTTCTGCGTTATCTTCAGGAGTTGGACAATATACTTTTCTCTGTGCCTCTACCAGAACCCAAGTATCAACTCAGGAGAACAAGCTCGGCGGTTTTCTGATCATGTCCAGAATAATTTATTTCGTAGATTTTAAAGTGCTGTTGCTTGTAAGTTTTGCCTCTTTGGTCTAGAATCATTTGCTAGCTTGGAGTTCTTTTTGGCTTATCCTAGCTCAATGATTTGCACTGTGTAGATTAGCAGGAGCCTAGCATGTGTCATGTTAGCACTGGTATCTTCCGAGGCCTTGCTACTAGACTAGTATGTAAATCTGCGGTACAAATTTAAGTTCTCATCATAGCTTTCTTATACATGGTGACTTCGCCTGCTCTTCCATGTAAGATGTAACTGTGAGCAGTTTGCAATTTACCTTTAGCCAAAATATTTTGACTCAGGTGAATTGGTTGTAAGATAAGATTCAGTTTCCTGATGAAGTTTTCTGAGTTTGACTTAACGATCTGTTTGTCAAAATATCTACCCATTTCGTGACCAATTTTGTAAAAAAATCATTTTCATATATATGATTCCATTTTTTTGTTACTACCTATCTACATCATCATCTCGCCATCATTATCTTTTGGAGCCCGTCTACTTGTTAGTGAAACTTGCTTATCCTGGACGCTACTGCATCGCATCATGCAGTTTCAAGTAGTAGTTTCCGTATCGTTATCTGATGGTGAAACTTCAGTATTTGGTTTCAGGCTTCTCCATGGTTTCTGTTAAATAACTTGTCTTATCGAGTGATCCACACAATCAATCAACGCAACTAAAAACAAGAACAACAGTACAAGTAGACAATGCGAAAGTAAAAGAACAAATAGACACAAGATGTAGAGAGAGGAATCCGGTGATTTTCTTTATTTCAATAATCTTCTATATAAATCACAATAGCTTTGTCCTAACATTTATAGCCTAGGAATCCTTCTGGTATGCGTCCAAATCTCTTTTTGAGACGAAGTCAAAACCGGTAGGGCCCATAGGGCCGGTGCGCCCCATCTAAGGGGCGTCTGTTATTCAACACTCCCTCTTGGGTGAATATTGTGACATGTATATATCTCGTTAAAACTTCTTTTAAAAAAAACTAGTAGGAAGCTTTAAGGCCTAAAAATGAATATATTACCGCAATATACTTTCGCCATACTTTACAATTCTTCAGGGGCTAAAACATTGTACTTATTGCTGCTTGAGCCTATAAACGGATGCAGTCCAATATTTTTGTTGATCTACTAAACCATTTGTTTTCCAAGCACACAAGCTAAATAATAGGATCTCAATTCAATTAAACTTACATATATAAGGGTGGCAGTGTTGCACTACAAACGTGGTAGAGGGATATACATAGACAACCTAGTGCTATTAAGGAGTGACTACGGATGGTTTCAAACCTATCCATAGCATTTAAGTACTGTTGTTAGCAGAATAATTTTATAGCTAGCTTATTTTATTATTGCCCAATATTTTGATCAAATTACTCATACTATGTTTAAACTAATTTGTATCGGTAAGCTTTAGGTTTATAAGTACGCAACATATTTTCTATGGTAACAAATAATATGTTCTAACAACATAATATAAATCTACAGGAGCACTACAAGAACATAAATAAAATGCTGGAACATAAAACTTGATTTAATTAATCTGCATGGAAAATATTATAGTTTCTTCTAGATACAACATTAGTTAAATCACCCATAAAGATTCACTATTCTTCCGGATATATGACAATTTATTTAGGCGGGTGATAAACAATATGACTGACTTCTATTTATAACACTAAAGTAAAATATAGCCAATTTAGATCATTCAGGGTTGTTATAATCTAATAGGTGGTCATCTTTTATTCAGGAGTTATATTTGCTCCTAGCAAATAATATAGTTGTAAACGACGATGCGGCACGCTTCGTGAGCGGCAACACTTCATGCATCGTGGCAATGACCCAATCGTGGGTTATAAAGATAATAGTAGATACTTACAAGCATTTATGTAATATATTTATTAATCTCCCAAATAATCTAAATTACTTAATTGCTTTGTATTTATTTTGCTTCTGGTTTTGACCTAGGATATGCCCATTATGCCTACTATGGATCTTGTTTTCCACATTTTTTTATGCTTCTACATATCAACTTCACCTTTCCTACCCAAAATTCCTCCCCCTTTTCATGCCATCCATAAAAATTCACAGTGATAGTGCTTTGAATCAACTCAAATACTTATAGCAATATATTGCAGTTATACTTCTCCTCGAGTATAATTTTTATTAAGCATGAAACCAAAACATATTGTAATTACCAGCTTACAAAGTTCTTAAATAAGAAACAATGTGGTGATGGTTGGAATCATATAGACTTTAAGTCTTGAAATGCAAGTTATTATGTATTGTTTGAGGATTATTCTATTTTCTTTAGCCGAAATGATCTTTTTAAGATTGAACCACTTCGCGACACCTGTCTATCTACGTTTCTAGGCCGTCTGATTGGGATCATGTGGTTTGGCGAAAGATCTTGCTCACCGTGGGATCGTGTCGATCTCAACTGATGGCCCAGATCGATCCTCCCTATCCCCTCACTAGAGCCCTAGCTCCTGCCACACCGCGTCTCCCTCACCCCCGCACTCGCGCAGCCGTGTCTGCTTCCTCGCCCCCGCACTCGCGCAGCCGTGCCTGCTTCCTCGCCTGCTTCTCTCGACCGCGCCTCCTCTGCTCCCTCCGATTCTCGCTCAGCCGTGTCGTCTGCTCCTAGCACCGCCACCTCCACTCCCTGCGCCGCCACCTTCGTTTGCCTCTCGGCACCCTGCATCGTCCCTCTGCTTGTATTTATAACCTAGTAATTCTTTCAGGATACACCCACATCACTTTTTAAACACGAAGCTTTGGTTATTCGAGAGCTTCCAACTCTTGAGAGAGAAAAGAATAAAATGGAGATGTCAGTCTCACATTATCAAGGAGATGATGCTTGCTCTCTTGAGTCTCCTCAAATGTGGACTTGGCTTAGTGATTGGACTAAACCCCACAAATGAAATAGTACCATTTGATCGGCAAATGCAACAGAACATTGCACTTCCTAATTGGCACCTTACCTGTGTGCGTTTTTAGCGAGAGGAATATCCTCTAATGGAAAGTACTCTTTGATTCCTAAGAAGCGTAAATTTGTCCAAAAGCTGAGGTGTGAGCGGAGAAGTGATGACTTTTTTAACCCTTTTTTCTCTTGTCAGCTCTCGTGCTTTTGGGACGTGGTAGCTCGGACCCCGTGATAGAGGAGTGTGGAAGCATGATGGAGAAAGTTAGAAATGTAAATTTGTTTAGAAAAAAGTTAGATTTGAGAAGAAAAAAAACAAGTAAAGGGCTACAAAAGTCATCATTTCGCGAGTGGGAGTGAGGGAGGCAGCAGCGCCAGCGAGGGCGAGGAAGCCGGTAGGGATGAGCCGGAGCAGTGGCAGAGAAAGTTCTCGCGTCTCACCTCTCCCGTTTTCTCCCATGGCCAGCGAGAAGAAAGCCGCCTCGCCGCCAACCCCACCGGCGGCGCCACCGTGTCAGCCCCTCTTAACTCTCTTCCCCAATTCTATACCGTCCCATCAAGTTGATATCTTGTTCGCTTGAGTAGTTTCGCGAGAACTGTGTTCTAGTAAGCGCATGGAAGAGCTTGGATTTTGAATCGTAGTAGATTCTAGTATTCAGTTTGGACTCCAGAGCTGTAAATTTGTACATAATCCATCGAGCGTGGATTCATGTAGACAGCAACATCCTGGGAAGAAACATCCGAAGATCAGGGTGAGGTCGGGGTAAAATATTACAAATGCAAAGTGCCGTATTGAGCTCGTTCAGATGGTGACAGCGGGAGTAATACTAGTAGGTCATTTGTCCAGCTGTGCAACCACAAGGACCAGATATAGAGAACAACTCTTCAACAGGAGCACAGCTCAACCGCTTGTAAGTTTTGCCTGATAGCATCAGTGTTAGATTGCTTGCACATTGGATAGCAATAATGCAAATTTGATTGCTTGCGCATTTGATAGCAATAGTGCAAATTATAACAGCTCGTGGAGAGTGGTAGTTGAGTTCCTGCAAATCAAATGATTACTATGCACCTGCATTTTAGTGTTGGCCTGATAGCATGGGGTTGTCCATTTGTATACACTGATGAATATGAAACCCATAGCCACAGAAACTTGGACATAAATTCTTTCTGTGATAACTTCTGTGTAGCATAGCCAGTCAAGTTTTGGGGAGCCTGCAAGATAGAAGTGTATACAATGAGAAACAAATATTGTGCACAACCTCTTTGCATGTTCTTACATTTCTATGATCTGCCAAATACTAGTCAGTGTTTGCTGAATTTTAAACTTTATCTTTCTTTTCTCTGAGAAGGGTTAGCTTACCCCCTTCATAAATGCATGTGTCTCCACAGCTGGCTTCCATTCAAACACCTAGTTCTCTGCTTCTCTGCAGTTTTGACAAAATTATTCGGAAGGAGATCTCATCTCAGGTGGTTTATGAGGACGAAAAGGTTAAATCTTGCCTGTGCTATTGGGATAATTTTCTTATTTATCAAGGCTATGAATATCACACTGTTTTCAGCATTTAAAATTAATGATGCCATTTTCAGTTTTGGTTATTGTTAGTTAACTCTACACATGTCTTCTTATCAAAAAACAAAAGAACGCTATAGCATAGATTTTTAAAGTTGGAGTAAACACCACCCTCTTTTTATTATCTGTTTTTTTCACATGAAATGCTAATGTTGATATTAGTGGTTAATTATACTCTCTCTCTCCATTGCCTGTGTTTCTAATAAATATCCTCTCTCCAATGTGCAATACTATTTTCTGACTTGGCTCGCATGGCAACTAGTTTTGTTTTTTGCACATCAGTTAGGGATCACTGCTTTATATATACTAACTCATTTATTGTTGTTTGCTTGAACATGATTAAGCATGCAAATGAGCTGTTATTATGTCACATTTGGATCTTCGTCGCTGCAGGTCCTTGCATTCAGAGAAATATCACCCCAAGCTCCAATAAATATTGTAACCATTCCAAAGGTTAAAAATGGACTGTCTAGGTTCTCAAATGTACTTATATCCGTCTTATCTTTTGTACATCCTAATGGATTGCATTTAAGCCTATTCCATCTTGCAGACTCGTCATATGAGAAATTCAAAGTAAGATATGTCTAGTACACTCCAATGATTATCATGTTGGGCTGGTAGATGCTTGAAAATAAATTAATTTTCCTCATGCTTCGGATAATAGATGATTAATTTTTTTACGTAGAGGATGATAGGTGACTACTTGTGATACTATTGCAGGAAAGTTATGATTTTTAAAACTAATGGGTAATAAAAATATACAATTTGATTTTGTGTTGTAAAGCCTACCAATTTATTTTAAGCTTCTCAGATCTTGCAGCTTTGTTTTATTTTTTGTTTTTGTTATGAGAAAAACATTCTTGCATTTTGTTGCTTTTCATTATCTTCTGCTCTCTAGCGTGCTCATTGAAACATATGCAAACTTGCTATGGGGTCGGCCAAGGTCTACCTGTATACATAGGCCATCCACTCATCCACCATGTAAATGTATCTTGAGTGTCATTGTGGTACAAGAACTTTATTTGCTCATTATCAAAGTTTAGAATATAATAGGCACATTTTAAGTAAACTGTGAGCACCAATCTGTCTTGTCCCAGGAATAAATCTTCCAGACTACCCACTCACCTAATCGAAAATTTTCACCAGAATCAAAATTATTCGAATTCGACCTCATCCAACAATTTACATTTTGCTATCAACAAAACTATCTGTAAGTTGTAGCTGGTAGATGGGCTAAATGCTTTAAACAATTTGCCTCTCACGAGTTTACCCTGTACCTCATAGAACTATCTAAACTATGAAGGAGAAAAAGGTGTTTCAATATTGGTACTGGGACAGTGGAAACAAACCAACCTCACACTTGTTTAAGACTTATTTTGAGATTTAAGGCTGTTGACAACTGTTATTCGCTGCAAATATTAGTGGCATAACGATTTTCTACATGTATCTGTCAAATTAGTTTCAACTCATTTTTCGCTAATGATACTACCATGGGACACGGCATGCTTGTTCATAGGCAGAAGAAAGACACGTCGAGATTTTGGGCCATCTTCTTTACGCTGCTAAGATCATAGCAAAACAGGAGGAGCTTGATTATGGCTTCAGGGTTGTCATCAACGATGGGCCCAATGGATGTGAGCATCGGCGCTTGATTCCACTGAGACCTATCTTATTGGGGTATCTAGTGTTAGACTAACCTTTTCTCTGTTCCATTATGCAGGTCAGTCGGTATATCACCTCCATGTTCATCTTCTCGGGGGACGTCAGATGAACTCCTCCTGGGTGAGTTGGTGTTGCAGTCATCACAGTGGAGGTGTTGTTTTGAGACAAGCACACAGGAGTTCACTACTACAATTTACCTACAATTGATGTGATGAATATTCTCCTGTATGGTGTGTGTTCTGCTATGTAATCTAGACCAAACCAGTGCATATAGACATGAGGCCGGGGTTGCTTGGGATGATGTTGTATACTTGTTAGTTGTCACTAAAACCGTAATTTGCAAATTCCCAAGTACAAGTGTTGTGTTTGTAAAGAACGTTTTATGGAACACAACCAAGATATGGCTATATGTCTCTTGAAGCCGGTATGATTCTGTATATGCACTTATGTAAGCCATCCTTTTCCTTTGTTTCGTACCACATTTTTCTTCTCCATGCTATCCTGTGTACCAGCTGCCAGGCAAGGATAACAAATTCAAGATTTAAGCTTCTACAGAGAACATGTGCTTTTCTGTTTCTGTTGCACAACATCGTAGCAATTGTAGTGCTATAGTATGAAACAGTCTAATTTCTAGTGAATAGTCTGAACTCTGAAGGCAAGAGAATGAAACAGTATAATTTCTAGTGAATAGTCTGAACTCTGAAGGCAAGAGAATCCTTCTCAACTGAAAGAAAATCGGCTTCAAAAAAGAGAGAGGCAAAACATGATGTGGCCTATGTCCCAAGAATTTCTGCTCGAGAGCTTCACAGCACGAGCCATTACAGAACAAAATTGCGGTACTGTTAACCATTCCAACTATCCTCGCAAAAACAACGACGGAATTGCTAGTAGCCGGACGTTTGATTTTTTCGAACGCTCTGTAACATTTTTTTTCTACGTGTGAAACATTTTTTCCTATGTATGAAACATTTTTCTTCGATAACAGTAAAAATATGCGTGCGAAAAAAAAAATTGCACACATTGAAATTTTTTTTTGCACCGAGCGTCTGATGAAACCAGATCGGACGACGTCCGGCTTCTAGTAAACGCCAAAGAAAAAGCATTCAAACTACATAGCTGGCGTTTGAAGCAAAATTGGAAACAAACGATCGCTGGAGAGGGTGAAGATTCTACCATTTTCGTCAGAAGGAAACAAATCCGATTGGCAATCCTACAATTCCACATTTTGCACTGTACGCAACAATCAAACGTCGATTTATTTTTTTTCCACGAGCTGCAGAGTGCAGACCGTAAAGGGTGTGTTTGGTTGCCTGCATGGTTGCTTGAATTGCATGAGTGGATGCAACTGTATCTGTTAAACAAGTGTTTGGTTTTCTGTTCATCCAGGCCAGGTGGATGCAATTGCATCCACTCATGCAGGATGAAGGAAACACAAAAATTAGGCTTCTCTCTAATGCAAGCCCATGATATGCATAAACAAGTAACCAAACAACTCAACCTGCATCCACTCATGCAGACCAAGGCTAACCTAGATGGCTTATACAGGACAGACTAAGATGATGCAGACAACCAAACACACCCAAAGTGGTGGCCCTGAGCCCCTGGCGCAGCAGCGGCGCATATACAACTGTTAAGGAACCTCGCTATCGAATAGTCCGGGATTCCCGAACAGATCTGAATTGGAGAACAGAAAGAGAGAGACACATGTTTAGGGAGAGCGACGGCGAATTCTTTTATTGATAATCATTTCTGGTACATAGGGGGACCCCCCTCCTCCTTTTATAGCGCTCACCTAGGGTTTAGGCTTAAGGGACCAGCATGGGCCTTCATGGGCCATCAGGGTTTCCCAACACTCCCCCTTGGGCCCTTTGCTGCGAGATGCATATGCCTCATTAAAACTCCAGAAAAACCCAGTGGGAAAAATACTTGGAGAAAGAGTACATACCATACGCTTACTATGTTGCACGAATTGCCTCGTTAAAACCTTATGCAAGAAAACTTCATGAAAAACTTGCTAAGGAAAAAGAGTACAATTCTCCCAACTTCTATTACTAATCTTCGAGATTCATGTTGGGTATTCATAATTCATCTTGAGATTTATGTGGGAGTATGTGAAATATCTCCCCGAAATCTGCACTTCTCTAAGTCTCATCATCCCAATTCCTTTCACGCACCTTTCAAAGGTAGATGCTGGGAGTGATTTAGTGAACAAATCTGCAAGATTTTCACATGACTTAGTATGCAATATCTTGATCTCGTTTATCTTATGCAATTCGTGAGCATAGAAGAACTTGGGGTTGATATACTTCGTGAGATTGCTCTTCACATAACCCATTTGTGCTTGGGCAACACAAGTTGCATTATCTTCATAAATTACCGTGGGAGTTTGCTCAATGTTCAAACTACATGACTTCTGGATGTGGTGAACCATTCTTCGGAGCCATGCACATTCACGAGATGCTTCATACAAAGCGATGATTTTCGAGTGGTTTGTCGACGTCGAGACAAGAGTCTGCTTAGACGACTTCCAAGAAATTGTTGTTCCTCCACATAGGAAAACATAACCGGTTTGGGACTTGCCAGTATGCGGGTCTGATAAATACCCAGCATCGGCATAACCAACCAAATTCAATTCATTGTTTCTTCTGAAAAACAGACCGAGGTCTTTGCTTCCTTGGAGGTAGCGGAAGATGTCCTTGATCCCTTTCCAATGCCTTTTGGTGGGTTCGCAGACTGTCTTAGGGCTAGCAAATTCACAGCGAACGCAATGTCCGGTCTAGTGCTATTCGCAAGGTACATGAGCGCTCCAATTGCACTCAGATATGGGAATTCTGCTCCCAGGACTTCCTCCCCCTCTTCTCTAGGTCTGTATGGGTCTAGGTCTGCTTGGAGTGACCTTCCGACCATTGGAGTCTTCGCAGGATATGCTTTTTCAAATCCAAACCTTTCCAACACTTTCTATGTATAGGTTGATTGATGTACCAAGATTCCTCCTTGGACATGTTCAAGCTGCAAGCCTAAACAAAACTTGGTTTTACCCAAATCTTTCATTTCAAACTCAGACTTCAAGTATGAGCATGCTTCTTCAATTTCTTCATCCGTCCCAATGATATTCAAGTCATCTACATAGACGGAGATTATCTGAGAATCCATTCGGGATCGTTGTATAAACACACATGGACAATCTTATTGTTTGTATAGCCTTTCTTGCGAGAAAGTCACTCAAGCTATTGTACCACATTCTTCTGATTGCTTGACCCATACAGTGATTTCTCCAATTTCACTGCTGTACATGTTTCTATTTGCTCCGTCTTGGTTCGGGATAGGATTCCTTAGGTACTTTCATATATATCTCGAATCCAAGTTTCCATACAAATATCTTTGTGACAACATCCATTAGCTTCATTCTCAACTTCAAGTTGATCGCCATTGAGATCAAATATCTAAAGGTAATTTCTCCCATGACTGGAGAATAGGTTTCTTCATAATCAACTCCAGGACGTTGAGTGAAACCTTGAGCTACAAGCCTTGCCTTGTACCTTACAACTTCGTTGTTTTCATTTCTCTTACGAACAAAGACCCATTTGTGACCTACGGGGTTTATATGGGGAGGTGTGCGGCATACGGGCCCAAACACCTCCCTCTTGTTCAGAGAGACTAACTCTGCAGTGATTGCCTTTTTCCATTCTTCCCAATCTAGCCTTTTCTTGCACTCTGCTAGAGATGCAGGCTCGGGATCATGATCAATGATCGAGGCAATCTTCTTTGCGAAGTATGCATCAACGTTGGCTGTTGCTCTATTCAGGGATTCTCCTGTTATTACAAAGTTTATGGCCATTTCTTCATGGGGTGCTTCATGCACTTCTACTTGCTCTTCATCGCTTTTCCTATCGCAGAGCAAGTTCCTTTAGCTTTTCATTGCCTATGTGTGCGCACACATTATTTCCGTGCTTCTGCAGTGGAAGATTCAAGTCAGAATTGCCTTTCTGTTGGCTTCTTTCCGGTGCAGTCTCAACTGGATCCCTTCTTTCCTTAGGGCATTTTCGTGATTGGTTGTGGTAAGTCCTCTCGCTTGATTTTCTCAGACGTCTCGGGTACTTTGGGTTTGAGGAGCAGTTTCCTATTCTTTTCTTTGAGGCCTCTGAGCAGGTTGAGGATACCTTCTATTTTCTTTGGTATTTCCACCCTCTCGGTGCATTCCTTGCGGGTACATGCGACTTAACCACGCCCTTCGATCACAAAATGACCAGCGGTTCATTTGCTAAATTCGCAAATCAATTATCTTACGGACTTCTTGATTTGCTTCATTAGTGCGGGGTCATGTGCGGGGATCCCGGTGGAATGCCATATGATTTCCGGTATTTTTCATCCAAAGGTTGATTTCCTCCCCCTAATGACGGGAAACGATCCTCGTCAAAGATGCAATCAGCGAATCGGGCTGTATACAAGTCTCCAGTCATGGGTTCCAAATACCTGATTATGGATGCACTCTCATAACCAATGTATATCCCAGACTTGCGGAGAGGGCCCATTGCAGTCCGCTGAGGGGGTGGTATAGGTACATATACCATACACCCAAATTTTCTAAGATGGGAGATCTTCGGGATGATCCCGTGCACAAGCTGCATAGGAGAATGGATGTTATAGGCCGATGTTCTGAAATTGATAAGTGCTGCTGCGTGCAGGACTGCGTGTCCCCAACAAGTGTTGGGCAAGTTACAACTCTGCAAAAGCGATCTGACAATGAATTTAATCCTCTTTATTAGTGCTTCTGCTAGTCCATTCTGCGTATGGACGTGCGGTACGGAGTGCTCAACTGCTATCCCTGTTGCTGTGCAATAATCATCAAATGCCTTTGAAGTAAATTCTCCGGCATTGTCCATTCTAATGGACTTCACGCGATGATCAGGGAAAGCATTCTTAATTCTTATGATCTGCGAGATCAGCTTTGCAAAAGCATGGTTTCTTGTTGACAACAAGCATACATGCGACCATTTCGAGGAAGCATCGGTGAGCACCATAAAGTATCGAAACGGCCCTGACAGGGGCTGAATCGGACCACAAATATCCCCTGGATGCGTTCCAGGAAAGCAGGGATTTCACTTTGCACTTTCATGACAGAGGGTCTAGTTATTAATTTCCCGGTGGCACATGCAGGGCACACAAAATCTTCATGATTCGGAAATTTTTTAACATTAGTACCATGACCTTGTGAGTTGTTCACTATATTTCTCATCATTCTAAGACCAGGATGGCCTAATCTACCATGCCATAAAGAAAATAACTCGAGCTTCTAAAAGCAGTTTTCAAGGAAGTATACACTTGGTGCATGAATATTCGTGTAGTACAACCTGATTCATATGAGGGCATTTTTCTAATACCATTTTTCCACATATCGCGTGCTTCACAATGCACAAGTATTCTTTGCCATTTTCTTCATTGGTTTCTACGTGAAAACCATTGGCGCGGATGTCTTTAAAGCTTAAGAGAGTGCGCGTTGATTCGAGGTACAAAAGGGCTTCTTCAATTACCAAAGTTGTACCCATAGGCAATATAATAGTGGCTCTTCCCGAGCCGATTTCATATGAGTCGCTTCGCGATCGTAGTAATCTTTCAGCGTTCTTCGTGATCGATTGGAAATACTTAGACTCTCTTAAGATGGTATTTGTTGTGCCACTATCAACAATGCATATCTCTTCCATTTAGGCGCTACGATTTCTAGATAAAAGAAATATAATTCTAATCAGATAGAGGCAAAAACAATCCAAATATTACTTGCAAAATTGAAGAATACTGGAATAAAGAATAAATTGCGTATTTATTCATGAAAGAAGTATGCTCTTCTAGAGCTTACAATTCATTATTCAAAGAAAATGCTAACAACCATAATCTAAAAAAAATAATGCGATTCATGCATTAGCGGGCTTTGGACTTTCCCTTGGCCTGAAACTTTTCTTTTTCACCCTGCTCGCCCTTCTTTCTATGAATGGGCTTTCTCACCTTATAGCTATTGGCATTAACTTCTGTGCCAGTGCCCCTTCCAGGTGGCTGTGAGACATAGTTCTTGCGTAGAACATCGTCTCGCGATTCCGCAACTTGCATTACATCAATAAGTTCGCTATACTCCTTGTATGCGTCCTGACGATAGCTGCGTGCACTCTGGATAGCATTTAGGTAGAAGGTAGAGAGGGTTTTCTCAATCTTCTCCTCATCAGTGATCTTCTTGCCACATAGGGAGAGATTAGTACAAATTCTGTGCAAGGCTTTGATCATTCTGCTCGACGGTAGGTTTCGCGTCCTGCGAGGACCCTAGACCAATCGCAGCACGGAGCTTCTTGCCCCCAAGAACGATCTTCATGTCTAATGCCCAAATGAGGTAGTTCTGACCGTGCGGGACCAGTTCTTCAAACTCACGATTCACGATTCATGATTTCAAAATTCTGACATTAGATTACTGCGTGTAATCTAATAGAAAATAGTTGCAATCAACATAAAATAGAGAGAATAAGTTTCCATGCTTTGCAGTATACAAAATAAAGCAATAACTTCAAAGTTCATAAAGAATATTCATAAAACAGAGGAATAAAGCTAGAAAAAATAAAAACAGAGCCAAATAAATCTTCTGGATTTTCTGGCAATTTTTCAAAATTTTCTGCAATTTTTCTGCTATTTTTTCTTTTCTTTTCTTTTCCTTTTTCTTTTCTTTCTTCTTTTTCTTTTCTTTTCTCCCGGCCGAACCGGCCTCTGAGCCGTTTTTTTTTTTTTCTACGAACCCAAGCCTTTGGGCCTTTGCTTGGGCGCCCGGCTGCTGGCCTTCGGCACGCTTGGCCTGGCGCCCGTGCACATCACAGCGTGCGGCTAGGGTTTCTAGCCGCCGCCACTTATCCGTGGCCGTCGCCTTCCTCTTCTCGTCGTAGAGGGCACCAACGCAACGGGCGGGCTAGGCGGCGGAGCTGCGGCGCGTGATGAGCAGTGGCTAGAAGCGGGCGCGCGCGCGTCGCTTGGCGGCGCGGCGAGTTGGGTGCGCGTCGGACGACGGAGCGACCGATGGCGCAGTGCCGGCGGCGTTGCGGTGCTCGGGCCGTCGCGCGCGGCGGCGTTGCGAGCTCTGGCCGGCGGCAACCATGCCGTTCATGGCGCGGGAAACCGAGGCGCGGTGGGTGCGAGGCGATGGTGGAAGCAACTTCGAGCCGGCGGCGACGCCACGCGGCAAAGGCTTAGCGCGGCGGGCGCGAGGCGCCACCACCGATTCGGTCACGCGCAGCGAACACGGCGGTCGGCCGACGCTTCTAGTGCTTTTGGCGGAGATGGCGGCCGTCTTTGGCGGCCGAGGTACGGTGGCTACGAGCCAATGCGGACGCACGGCGGCGGAGCTACTGGTCGCGGCCGCGAGCCGAGCGGCCAAGCCGGGCGGTGGTTGCAAGCGCGGCGGGGAGGAGGTCGCAGCGGCGTCGGCCGAGCCGTCTGCGCGCGTTCGCTTCTTGGCGCGGCCGTGCGCTTCTCGAGCGACGGCGAGCCGGCCGTGATGGCGATCTGGCGAGGCGTGGTTCGCACGGCGGCGGCCGGGCCGGTGCCGTCGGGGCGGCAACGGCCGACGGGCGGCGGCACTGGCGAGGCGTGGGCGTGGCGGCAGCTTCTGGCGCGGTAACTAAAGCGGCAATGGCGGCCGCTGCGGACGGCGGAGAACGCGCCGGGCGCGGCCGTGGGCGCGGCGGCCGTGGCGGCGAGAGGCGACGCAGCCAGAGCCGCGGCGGCGCGCGCGACGGCCGTTCTTCGTGACGCAGCGGCGTCGTGCCAGACGTCGGCGCCGTCGTCAGCGATCGGCGTGCCGAGGCGATGTCCATGCGGCGCGGCGATCGTGCTTCAAGCGCACGACGGCGGCGACGGTGGCGGCGTCGGCGGCAGCGCGTCTTGTGAGTAGCGGCGCCGAAAGCAGCGATCTTGGCCGTCGGCGGCAGCTGCGTCTTGCAAGACCGATCGCGCCGATTTTTTTTTTCTTGCGTGAGCGAATGGCCCGATCAGAAATCGTGTTGTACTATAGCTTCGAGCCATAAGACGAAAACAGAGAACAGAGGCATAGGGTAGATGCATGCATAAGAACGACAGCGATTAGAAACAATCACCGATTCTCACCTCTTCTCACCTTTTCAATTCTGATCTCCGTAGAGCTTCGTGCTGATAACGTGTTAAGGAACCTCGCTATCGAATAGTTCGGGGTTCCCGAACAGATCTGAATTGGAGAACAGAAAGAGAGAGAGACACGTGTTTAGGGAGAGCGACGGCGAATTCTTTTATTGATAATTATTTCTGGTACATAGGGGAACCCCCTCCTCCTTTTATAGCATTCAACTAGGATTTAGGCTTAAGGGACCAGCATGAGCCTTCATAGGCCATCAGGGTTTCCCAACAGTAACAAGGTTTGCCACCCACCACCACACCACCAAGCCACCACTGCACTCACTACACCAAGCCCCAAAACCCTTCCCCATCCGAGCCTGTCTCGCCTCTCCCCGCCGCCGCCGTTTCACCCGCGCGAACGAGCGCACCGACCCCCTCCCCTCCTGATCGCCATGGCCTCCACGGCCTTCGCCGCCGCGAAGTTCCTCCCGGCCACCCACCTCGACTCCTCCCCCCGCCTCTCCCCGCTCCGCTCCGCCCCCACCGCTAACCTCTGCTTCTCCCCGCTCCCCGCCTCCTCTTCGTCCTCCCTCCTCCGCCTCCGATCCCCCTCCCCGTCCGGGCCCGGAGGTAAGCTACCCCCTCCCCCGCGCTCATACGGCGGCGGCGGCGGATCTGGCGACGCCGCGGACTCCGGGGGTGACGGCCGCCGTGGCGGCATCCTCGGCCTCTTCCTCGCCGGGTGGACGGCGCGCGTGGCCGCGGACCCCCAGTTCCCGTTCAAGGTCCTCATGGAGGAGCTCGTCGGCGTCAGCGCCTGCGTGCTCGGCGACATGGCCTCCCGCCCCAACTTCGGCCTCAACGAGCTCGACTTCGTCTTCTCCACCCTCGTCGTCGGATCCATCCTCAACTTCGTCCTCATGTACCTTCTCGCCCCCACCGCCGGCGTCTCCGCTGTCTCTGCCCTCCCCAGCCACATGTTCGAGCCCGGCGCGTACTCCTTCGGCTCCCGTGTCGCGACCCTCGTGTCCAAGGGCACCACTTTCGCCGCGGTGGGGTTCGCGGCCGGGCTCGCTGGCACTGCTATCTCGAACGGGCTCATCGCTCTGCGGAAGCGCATGGACCCGGCGTTCGAGACGCCGAACAAGCCACCGCCAACGCTGCTCAACGCCGCCACCTGGGCGCTCCACATGGGCGTCAGCAGCAACCTGCGGTACCAGACGCTGAACGGGATCGAGTACCTTCTCGCCAAGGCTGCGCCACCACCGGTGTTCAAGGTGTCCGTTGTTGCTCTCCGGTGCATGAACAACGTGCTTGGTGGGATGTCCTTCGTGTTGCTCGCGAGGCTTACTGGTTCGCAAAAGTCCGATGCGCCGGTCACCTCTTCAGTTCCGGATGAGAAGGAAAGGTTGATAGCCGAGGGCAATGCCATCGGTGAGGGAAGGGATGGAGATGGTAAGTGAATGGGTAGAGGAGAGGGTAAGTAGGTGGTGGATGCACGCTTGCTTGCGTCATGCATCGCCCAAGTTTCGTTTGCCACTTCTTGGACATAGGCCAAGAAACTTGTAGATGATAAGTCGGTCGGTTGGTAATAAGAACTGAGGTGAGGCTCGAAACATTTCGTTCAGTCTGTTTGTGGTGTTCTTTGTGTTATCGGATGGCATGCCTAGTTGATCTTAGAATAAAGTTTTGTCTTTCGCCCTTGCTCATTTGTTCATTGGCTTAAATGTGAGCTTAGTCGTGCAGTAACACCAGTTGTTTGGTTTGCATGCAATTTCTGAACAATAAGGATAAAACATTTAACAAGTGACAATTATATTAAGAGTTGAATTGACTTTTGATGTGCAAACCAAATACTTCAATTTTTCCGAAGTGTTTGCAGATGTGTGTTGTTGGTGTTTACAAAGTACAGGTTTTTATCCTTTATGCACAAGTAGGCTTTTGCTCAGAGCGTTCACGGTTCAATTTATTCCATCCTGTTCTTCACACCCTAGACTGGCTGTTCAATTCTCTTCTGCTATGGCATAATTATCATGCTACTCTTCATCAATTTTTATGTAGCTCCTGCTGGAAAGATGTAATTATATTGCACTTGTTTCCTACTGATTTGCCTTACTGATGCAATGAGGCTGCTGGGCTAAGCCAACCACAACAATATACGGGTTGGGATGATTGGGGAAAATAAATTTCAGTATGCCAGTGCCACTTACCATTTCAGTTTTTATTTTTTGACCAACTTTGCATTTCCCTTAGTAACTCCTGAAAGGAGTAGTACTGTAGTGGTAATGTTCATGTAAATTTTAAGTTTCATGCTTAACTTAGGTTTAGGTTACCTCAGAACACTTTGGCTCGAATTGAAGCCTCTACTGGAGAATATTGACCCAGATGGTAAAAGATTTTTGGGGCAATATTTGTTGTTGTACCAGCTGCCGACTTTGATAAATTCTTCTTAACCAGTGGGTATAGTTATTTGGGAGTTAGTCTAAAATTAGATCATCTGTACATTAGATTGTATCATATTTGTACTTTATAGACAGGCTTCCAATCGATATAATTTGGCTCGAGTGTACATATGGTGGCCACATTGACGTTCCACGACTGTAGTTTTAGGCCTGAAAGTTTGATGGAACTAAGTGTGTCTAAGACCTCGTTCTCCAGTGGTGAATGGTGATTGGACTTTGGAGAGCAATTTGCATTTGTTTTCATCTGGACATACTGTTGGTTGTGCTAAACTGCAGATCTTGTTCCAAAAGCAAAAATACAAGAGCTGAGTGGTTGTTGCACGAAAGTCTCAGTTAGTTTTTGGTGTGAATGGTTTGGAATTCCAGTTTGAGCAGAGCTGATATTTCCTGATATATTCTCCAGTCACTTGACGTATAGCGTTTCGACACTTTTTCTTGAGAGTTTGGTGTGATGTTGTAGTTGGCAGACAATCAGGTTCCAAATGCCTCGCACCTTTGTTGGTGAGGGAATAGATAGTGACTTCCAGCGTTTGCAAACGCAATACTTCAATTGCGACAGTTTGCACTTGTCTGAGTACGGTAGTTTGAGAGGTAGAAATCCCAATTTTAGCACGTGAGACTTGATGTTTACTTGTGTAGTTACCAGATCTGACACGCACCGCGCGGTTAGCCAATTTGCACCTAGCGTGCAACCTGAATTGGACGCACATGCGGATGCCAAAGCATGGAAGCTTGTTGCTAACCAAACAGAGTCTTGTTCCGAGTTACCACTACTACTTGCTTTCGATGCCCATCTCTCGTCTGGCAAGTTGCAAAAGCAAGTCGTGTCGAGTCGGGCTTTGCACGAAGGGAAAGAAGACGCATTTCTGCTGAGCCGATGAAGTCTCGTCGCGAAACGCAGCGCGAGAGGGGCACGCGCGTCTCGCCGAATTTGCCGTTCGGAAGCAAAGCAGGCAATTTCTCACCCAATTGCTCAAAGCTAGACGCCATCTGTTTGGATCGCGATCGGTGCGCGCCGCTTCAGCAAGCGCGTCAGCACGCCGAAGCCCAAACGGCGCAACGCACAACTCCGGCTCGTTCCAGGTGGAAATACGGAATCCGCGAACGGCACGGCGATCAAAAGCAGCTCCTTTACTAATGGCACGGCACGTTAACGTTGTAGCACCATCTGAGCTCCGAACTGGAGGCGGTCCAGGTTGCCTGAAACTCCTGGTGCCACATGCCATGTGCCTTGGGAAATACTAGCCACGCGGCGGCAAGGGTTCGTTTTAGGCGACGAAGGCGAGATTGGACGGCGAGGCAATGATTAGCGTGGTGGAACTGAAACTGGTGAGTCCAAAAGGATTTGGCCTTTGGCCTTGTTCTCTGTCTTTTTCACCAGATTTCATGCCTATTTCCTCTCTAATTATGTGCAAAATTTCACCACATGTACTTCGGGGTACATGCGTTGGCTGGTTTCGCTTCGTACAGCGGGGGTTTAGGCCCGCGGCCCGCCGTGCACGTCTACGTCCCACCAATGTCCAACCTACATATCATCTCCCTGAACACACATCACACCAGTGATGATGTTATACACTCCGCAGTTGGCAGGAAATGAAGGTAACATCACATTGTCTAACTGAACTTACATGTAAGTAAAAGTTCAAGTTCACCAAAGCAAAAACTCATGTTTCATAAACTTGAAAGTTTTCCCATAAAATAAGACTTTAATACACTGAAATAATACTTTACAAAATGAAATGGAAGGCAAAGTGGATGCAATCTTTTGCTCGGTGTGCTGCCCACAAATGCAAAGGCACACTCTCAATGACAAACCCAAGTCGGTTCTGGATGGACTAATATATCTCGCACTTCACATGCCATCACAACACCACTGTCCTGAACCCCCGATTCCTGATCTCTCTGTGCTGATTGTCTCACACGGAAGCTTATATAACAATAGACTCAAATACATAATAATCATCATTTCTCATCACTCATCAGTAGCTTCTCTCCTCAGCTGAACACACACATGAGAGCTATCTGCATCTGTGCTTACTTCCTCTCTGCCTAACTACTTCTGCATTGCCTTCTAAGCTTTGCACGCAACAGTACCTCCTGATGATAGGGCCTCAAAAGAGAGGTTCCAATCAAGGAAGCTCCTGCAGAATGTGCTCAGAAACTCAGAGAATGCGCAAGTGTTCCATGCAGCAGCAGCAGTAGGAAACAAGAAGGCTGACGTCGAGGTGACTGCGAGCCTGAAGAAGCAGTCGCCGAGCAGCAAGTCCAATCCGATGCAAAATTAAAGGGTAGATTGTGATTTATGAGTTGAAGAGAAGATAATTTATGTTGTGAATATTTCGTAGGGAGTTCTGTCTCCCGCTTTGGTAGCTAGAACTTTTCAGTTCATAGTTATCAATAGTCAATACCTAATTGTTTGTACTTTGTATACTAGAGTGTATAGCTAGTTAGAAAAGACAATCTTCCATTTTGTTTCCCTTTCCCCACTTGTTTGCAGCTTTTCGGTCGCATTCACCTTTGAACGAGGTTGGACATGCATTTCGAGTTCTCTACCCTTGTTATTTTCGCAGTCTTCAGAGTATAGCATTATATCTTGAACCTATTATGTGAACCATGAATCCCAGAGGTAGAAGATGGGCTGCAAATACACTTTTCCATTTCTTTTGGTGCTTGGCAGATACCAATTACCCCCGACAAACACACCCAAATATCCTACTGACCAATGGGATAATGGAATATCTCGAGTCCAATTGCCACAACTTTTGCCCAATGCAACTCCAATGATAAGGCACAGATATTAAAGCGGAGAAAGCAGAACCAGACGCCCATTGCCTCGCAAGTTTCGCATTGAACGACAAGTCGGCGATGCACATACTTTCGGACTTTTGCTCCTGTCCTACCCAAATCATCAAATGGTCCATACCTTAGCCATCATCATCGAATGGTCGCATTTGGAACCGTAGGAATTCCAAGGGAATTCTAAAGGAACCTTCTGGTTTTCTATAAAACTAGCAGGGTGGCCTGCACAGTTGCGGCTAACTTTCTTTTAAAATTTATAGTATCAAATGATATAACTTATATGTTTGAGAATATATTAACGTATTTTATAGGCTATTTAGATTTTTAAGACATCATAAACATTAGAAATGACAATAGAAGCTTGAAGAAAAATTCAACTTATGGAACGTAATTGAAGTATAAGTTTTGATGGAAGAAAGCCATTGAGAATAATAAGTTACCGGGGTTCTAAGAAAGGTAGCAACTCTTCATCTTGTATAGATTATGTAGCTATATACGCTTGTTCTTTCTTCATTAGTAACTCTTTTTTCAAAATATATGTAGCACATGTATCTCTATTTAATCTCAAGTAATACGCTAATTATTTTACATAATATTATAGTACATTGTTCATATATACACCGATGCAGTATGGACGACCTACTTTGAACTTATATTCCCACACGTTGGCTACCCCCACCGAACCGTGTGTCTTCTATCTCTTATTGATCACCCCATACCTTTTTTGCTTCAACCTTCAATAGCAAACCCAATTCTTGATCGATCCCTCTCAGTTGTTACCCTTTTTAATGTAATATACTATCGTATAGCTATTTTCTATTTCTCTCCAATTATTACTTAATACTGAATGTTGTGACATCAATACACATAGATGTACAACTGTCGCTATTCCTATTGGGGACACCCGTCACGCTCTCACAAGTGGTCTCATGCCTATTCCATACAGTAGTGTCATCTCTGCTATGGACTTTTTGCTCTTTTGATTCATACGAATTAATGCATTTATATACACATGCAGGATGTTATGCATTTTTGATTTCTGCTTGTCCTATATCAGTCGCTTCTCTTATTCGACATTGGCCAACTCAACGATGTTGCTTCCCCCACAAACCGCGGTGACCTCCCATATTCTCTGATGCTAGCATGTTTGCTTTAGTCATTGTCTAACGATATGGAGAATCTTCCCGCTATCGCGTGTGACGTCATGTCCCTCAGTTGCGATGGCATGTTCCTAGCTACCTAATAGATATATATCTTATGTAGCTTGTCTTTTATGCAAAGCTTCATATCTTCTCTACCAAGGCCTCCCCATCTGCAAGCTTCTTTTGCCACTGACTTCTTCAATAACGCAGACGCTCACCACTTGTTGTCGCGGGTTTTGGCACCTTTGGCTTTGGCCTTTCTATTCAATGACTCCGATGAGCAGTGCAACGTTGTTCTCATTTTTAATGTAATGCCTCCGCCTGTCGCTTCCCTATGAGGCAATATCTTCTTGCTTTAGAGATTGATGCCATTGCACTCATGTGTGATCTTCTCTGACAACACTCGTAATATCCACGTTATAACTAATAATTGTATTCAAAATTTTAGTAGTTTTTTTTAGTTCATACATAAATTAGATTTCTAATTTTATTTAATTTATTCTTGATTTTAGTTATTTAAGGATTTTACTTTGGAATTCATAGAAATCAAATCACAAACATTCTTTCATTATTTATTTCTAATTTTTAATTATATTTTCAGAATTTTTTTTACAGATGATGATTTTTATTTATGTTTTATTCCGAATTAGGTATTTAGGGATCTTATTTTAGAATTCATATAGAAATCAAATTTATACATTTATTTTATTTTAATATGAATTTCTTTTATTTTGTTTGGAATTTGTATAGAAATCAAATCGCTAATTTTCATTTTTATGATGGATTATATATATTTACGGATTTTACATAGGAATACATATGGAAATTAGATTGTCAAATTTTATTTTAATTTCTATCCTAAATTTACTTATCTTTGGTTGGAATTCTCATGGAAATGAAATTGTCTATTTTTGTTTATTTATATTAAAAATTATATTTCTTTAGAAATTTTACTTAGTAATTCATGTAGAAAAATTGCTAATTTAATTTTTATTTTTTATTTCAAATTTTAGTTATTTTTGTTGGGAGTTTGTATAAAAAATCCATTTGCCATGTTTTGTTTAATTTTTATTCCAAATTTAATTTATTTAGGGAGTTTACATAGAGATTCCTATGGAAATAATTTTTTTTATTTTATTTCAGTTTTATTTAGAATTTCTGTTATTTCTGTATTGTACATGACACAGAGTCTTTTTCTTTTAATCTAGATCGTTATAATTTGGACAAAAAATGAGGCATAGTGTATATATTTCTCTTTTTCCATCTATTAATGTGGAAATTTCTAGCTTTGAAAGCAAACATTGTGGCTTCTTTTCCCTCTTCTTTTTTCATTCATATATAAATCATGATGTTAATTTTATTTTTTATTTTGGGATTTTACACTAGAATGATTATGGAAATCACATTGCAAATTTTCTTTCATTTTTATTCCTAATTATCAATTTTTTAGAATTTGTATAGATAAAATTTCTAATTTTTACTCTAATTAGTTATTTAGGGATTACTTTAAAATTAATATCGATATCAAATTTTCAATTTTATTGTATTTTTTATTTCAATTTTCAGTGTTTTCAATTTAATTTGAATACAAATCCAAATCCTAATTTTTTTCTTAAATTTTTATGCTTAATTATATTTATTTAGGAATTTTATTTAGAAATTTGTATGGAAATTAAATTAGTGATTTTATTACTATTTTGGATGTGGTTATCTTCAGTTGGAATTCTTATGTAAAACAAATTGGTATTTTTTTTTGTTTATTTGTATCGTAAATTATATTTGCGTGTTGTTGGATCATACATGACATAGAGTTTTTTTATATAGTTTTAGGTTGGAATTGCATACAAATCCAATTGGTATTTTTTATTTCATTTTTATTTAGAATTTAAGCTATTTAGATATTTTACTTTAGAGTTCATATGAAAACAAATTGCTAATTTTATTTTTTTATTCCGAATCTTTAGGTTGGTATTCGTATACAAATTTAATTACTAATTTTCAATTAATTTTTGTTCTAATTTTCCTTTTTATTTTGATATTCATATGGAAATCAAATTTCTAATTTTATTTTATTTTTACTGTGAATTTCAGAAAAAAAATATTGTACTTGACGTGGACTCTTTCTTTTAATGCTATGGAAATCAAATTCCTATTTTTCTTATTTTTTATTCTGAATTTCATTTTTTTAGGTTGGAATTCGTTCACAAATCCAACTACTAATTTTTATTTCGACGTTCGTATGGAAATCAGATTACTAATTTTCTTTCATTTTTTTCTGATTTTTTTTCTGAATTTTTTAAAATTATTATTCCGAATTTCAGTTTTATTTTGATGTTCGTATGGAAATCAAATTACTAATTACCTTTTATTTTTATTCTGAATTTTTATTTTTATATTTTACTTTATATAGACTTTTTCTTTTAATTGTATGGAAACCAAATTTCTATTTTTATTTTTTTATTTCAAATTTCAATTATTCTTCTATTATACATGATACAAACTTTCTTTTAATCTAGACCGACCATGATCAATGGTGTATGTCTTTTTTTTCTTCGATTAATGTAGGAATTTCTAGTCTTGAGAGCAAATATGGTGACTTTTTTTTGCCTCTGCTTTAATATTATAATAGATAGATTTCTGTGTTACAAATAGCCGTGTCCAGTAATCTGACACGGAATTGCAAGTTCTTTTCAGATCTTTTTGTCAAGTTGGCTGAGAATTTAAATCTGGCCCAGCAACTACAACTAGGCTCGAGGGCGAGGAATGGAAACAGTAGCAGCCCAACATCCTCTCAAAAAACGTAAGTAACAGACCAACAACACCTGGCTCATCGGCCTCTCCTGTAGTCTCGGTTCGGTTCATACCCTCGCAGACGTTTAGATTTCCATTCTCGCCGCCGCTGCAGGAGAGTTTGCCCGGCCGATCCAGTGGCTCCTGTCAAGAAGACGGTAAAAATCGTAAACTTTTCCTCCCGTTCTGAACGTTTGTTTTGTTTGTTGTCTGCGTGTGTTTCTTGGTGGGTGGAGGTGGTGGCTGTTTGATATACGAGGAATGATGTGATGTTGATGGTGGTTTGCGGAAAAAGAGCACAGAGAGCATAATAACAAGCTGCAGCATGAGGAGCGGCAAGTACACCCTCGGCTACCAGACCGTCCTCGAGACCCTCCGCAACTCCAAAGAAATGGTTGATTTGACCCGTTTCATGGCCACTGTTGTTTCTTGATTTGCTCGTTAGTCATGTCTGATGCTTAGTGTCGCTCTAGCGGTACGATAGATGGAAATCGCCCAGATTCGGGTGGAACATTGTTGCACGTCATGCAAATCTAACCTTTAGATATAGTTGTGACTTGTTTGAGGTCTTACTGTGCTAGGTTCCAGAGTATGTTGTGGATCTTGAACTGCTTTGTCATGATAAGGTGATATGCTATGACCTTTTGTTGTGTTGTTTGGATGTGGAATGTAGAATGGGACTGAAGTATGGCTCTATGGCTTGTTTTTCTGTGCCTTAGAGATGAATGCAGCGCCCTAGACGAATCTCGCCCCCCTGCATGAGTTCTCCTTGATATGTCTTCCGCATCTTGGGGACGAATAGAGGTTGAAACATTTGTTATCTCACAGTCCCTATTAAGCACCTAACTAGTTGTTTCAGATATGCATTTGTTGTTTTTAATACATTTACACTATTTTTTTCAAATAGTATCGAGAGAGATTTTTTTTCTTCAAATCTTCTCTTGGTGTTAGTTGTGTATTTTTGTAATGTTGCATATGCTGCTATAAATTATTATATGTATTGAAGAAATTTATTGAACTACTTTCGGGAGCGTACAATGTCCCATACTAGTATCACCCATATATTATTCTCCCGTCGTATGAGGACTCGGACCCACACTCGGTTAGTCGCCCGGCCAGTTGGTATAATCGCAAGGCAGGCACGCGCGGGTGGTGCTAACCAAAACGTTGCCTCATTTGATCGTGCGGTGCGGCCGGCCAGCCGGCGTGGTGGTCTAGCTGATCTCATACTCTTATGGAAACAACAGGGTACTGTCACTCGAACGACGACACCGATGCTGGTCAACGTGGTGATCTAGCTGATCTCATACTCTCATGGGAGCCTGCGAGGTGCAGGCGCTGCGTCCCGCGGAGACACTCAAAACTTCGATACCGACGGTAGTATCATGTTGATTGCTGGGTGGACGGTGGACGCGAAAAAAATAAGGTTAGGTTTTTTTTTCCGAAAAAAAATATATATTACGCTTAGGTCTTTTATGCGTTTGTAGGCCTTGCACTCGGGTCCTTTTTCATAAAATCAAAATTATGTTTAGGTCTTTTCTCGGGAAAAAAAATTACGTTGGGTCCTTTTTTTTTGAAAAAAATACATTGCATTTAGGTCCTTTTTGTGTTTTTTTAGCATTACGTTTAAGCTCTTTTTCGAAAAAACAAAATTTTGTTTAGGTCCTTTTCGGAAAAAAAAAGTTTAGGTCTTTTTTTCGGTTTTCCGTTTTTCCCGATGCGGACCTTCCGTTTCAGCGAAATCGCAGATTATATCCTTTCAACTGTTTCACGTATTTTCTCGATTTGCTCGCGTAGGAAGCGATAGTCGCGCGTTTTCTCGATTTGCTCGCGTTTGGAACGGCGGTCGCGGCATGGCACGCCGCGCTCGATTTTCTAGTTTTTACTACATTCCAAGGTATGGGGATGAAAGTAGAAATCTAGCTATTGAATTCTTCAGAGCATTTTAGTCTTTTCTATGTAAATCCAATTATTTTTTTAAGGCTATTGACGACCTTTTTCCTAGCTAAGTCTAATCTCTCAATCACACAAGTGATTTCTTTGAATTTTTTCTTAAATATTCCTTTAAAAGGTTTTAAGAATCCAAAATCTAAAATTTTTTAGGTATCTTAGGCATGCTCTCAGGACCCTTCTCACAAATTTTTAAAAAACTACAAATTTATTAGCAAAATTAAATCGGTGAAGTTGCTTTAAATGCATTAGTAGCATTGTCAGATTTAAAAAAAATGGAAAAGTTTGATCATGATTTGAATTATTTACGGTAGCGTAGGTATACTCTCAGGACCCTTCTCAAAAAATTCAAGAATTTGCAAATTTAGTAGCTTAATTAAATCAGTAAAGTTGTTTTAAACGTATTAGTAGCATAGGTAGGTTAGGCATGCTCTGAGGATCCTTCTCAAAAGTTTTAAAAATTTACAACATGATTTCCTAGCCCATTGAACTCGAGACCTCACGCATGCACTGCAAGCTCTCTGCCATTCGAGTTAAGCGCTATTTGTGAAATGTGATGCGTAATAAATTTATGAGGCTATGTAACAAGATACTGTAGAAACTACAGTGAACAACGTGATGGGGAGGGCGACTAACTGCCGTACCTCTCAACAATAGAGATTTCTATAGATAAAGGTCTTGCCATTGCATCCACTAAATAAGGAGTAAGTAAAGAATGAGCACCAAGTGAAGAGCATGTACTATCTAGGGTAGTGATTGTTGCATAAAAGTTCCATCTAATTTTTTTAAGAGAGTGCGAAATTTTAAGTACCAAAATACTGTCTAGGCACGCACACCTACTAACTAAGCTTGGTCAGAAATTGAATCCCACCTCTACTATATGTGGTGGAGTTCCTGGCCCTGGTTGATTTGAGCCGGCTCGGCTCGTGGCTCAAGCTGAGCCGCCAAAATTTTTTTGCGTTCGGGTTCTTTTTTCGAAAAAAATTACGGTTAGATCCTTTTTTCGGAAAAAATTACGATCAGGTCCTTTTTTAAAAAGAAAGAGTATATATTACGTTTAGGTCCTTTATACGTTTTTAAGCATTGCGCTCGAGTCCTTTTACTGAAAATTAAAATTACGATTAGGTCCTTTTCGGGGAAATACGTTTAGGTCCTTTTTTTGGAAAAAAAATATACATTGCATTTAGGTCCTTTTTGCATTTTTCTAGCATTACGTTTAAGCCCTTTTGTGGAAAACACAAAATTATGTTTCGGTCCTTTTCATGTGTTTCCTCGATTTGCTTGTGTAGGGAGCGGCAGTCGCACATTTTCTCAATTTACTCGCGTGAGGAGCGGCGTCCGCGGCGTGACATACCGCGTATAATTATCTAGTTTAGTAAAACATGATGTTAATTTGTTACTCTCTTCGTTTTTTTAAATGTCGCTGTGGATATTGTCACGGACTTCAATACATCCGTTTGACCACTACTTAATTATATGTAAGTAATAATTAGTAAAAAATATAATGATATGGAAGAACTCTTGATGAGAAATCTACTAGTGCCATAATCTAAGTACTTTTGTACATATTAGTGCTAAAAGTTTTAGAGCTCTTTTACAGTGGATTAAAATCAATATAAGCCGTCCATTCCTTTGAATCTAATGGTTGAAATCAATTTAGATTTAGTTATACTACCACCTGTAGTATTGGTAGTAAAATTCAAATAGGAGTAAAAGGGTAAAAAATTCCGTCATACTATTTGTCCTCTATGGTAAAACACGTCCTGCGATCCTGATGAATGGATAAGAAGCCTATGAAGATCACCAGGTATTCGGTGAATCCAAAACTGTGAATGAATTAGGAAAAGTCTAAAATACCCCTAATGAATGGATGGGAAAAGTCTAAAATACCCTTAAGGAATGTATGGTTAGATTTGATTTCTATTATCACTACTTACTACCTATGTTATCCACTGTAAAATTTCTCAAATTTTAAAAGTTAGATTGCATGTATTATAAAACTTTTAATACCAAAATGTTCTCCGAATAGAGCCCTCACACTCGCAGGAAGATGTTAGAAGTATGGTGATCAACACTTCAACCATGTTAAGTTTAGAGTTTAGAGAGGTGCTCTCATACTTTTCTTTTTGACAATTGCACAAATATTATAGCTTCAACTGGTTAATACAGAAAGATTATAGCTTCAATAAGTAAACCTTGTCGATGCCGCAATCCTGGGCGCAAACCGACAGCAAACGAAGGTACACGTCCGGTCCTGCAAGATCGATTGAAGGCACACAGAAAGCCAAAGGGCCGCACTGTCGCTCGACGGCGAGCAGCTTGCCTAGCAAGTGGCCGAGCAGCTCAACGTTTGTTTCCGGCATTATGGTGGTTTTTTGTTCGCTTGACCCCTCTGCTATGTTCTTGCTGTTTCGATTTTGCAGCTTGCCTAGCAAGTGGTGGAGCAGCTCAACGTTTGTTGCCGGCATTATGGTGGTTGATCGCTTGACCCCTCTGCAATGTTCTTACTGTTTCGATTTCGCTTGTTGGCAGTTTCTTTGATTTCTTGGTCTCTCACCTGTTCTTGAACAGAGTGGTGAAGTGGTGTCTCTGCGGATGTGAAAGATTTAAGTGGAAAGTCCACTTGAGTCAAGAGTCGGTTTAAGTGAACCTTACTCCTACGTTGGAGCGCATGAATAGCTGAATGAATCAGTATGATTGGAGCTTTTTTCCGCGACATCTCTCGGTGAAATTTCTGCTAATAGCTTAGACACTTCGTCGAGGCAGGCGATATGGCACTCAGCTCGGCCGTCTTTGCCTTAACTATTTACTCCTCAGTCCTCACACGATCTCCGCTGGCCACAAGATCGAAGGAATACATACACATACAACAATATATCTCAATTCTACACTACATTGCAATGACTTAGTGTTGAGATGACTTAGTGCTGCTGTACAAAGAGCGAGCACAATTCGAAAGCCGCACTTGCTTGAGTAGAAAGCACCTAAACGACGCATGAAAGGCACTAAAAATCAACATATTTATGGACATCACCAGAGCGCAATATCTAGAAACCATTCATCTCCAAAAGATAGGTGCGTCTCTTCATCAGTGCCTTCACAGCAAATCTGAACGGTCCATCGAACGCGCCTGAAACAAAAGCTTCCGTTTCCTTCCGACTGCTGTGACCGCCGCTACTTCCATCGGCGGAGGGCTTGATAACAACCAAGGTTGCACCTTGGAGAGCCAAGCCACCAGGAAGCTCGAGGTATGGAGCATACTTCAGCTTCATGTTGCACGCTGGGACCCGAGTCCGATTGGAACATGCTGAAGCTGACAACTGGTTTTCCCTGAACTCCTTTAGCTCCTCCATCCCCATGCACAGTGTCCCTTGCCCGTCGGCGTCTGCCAAAACCAAGCTTCTCAATGTTGGATGGTCCTTGATAATTGACCGGAGAAGATAATGCCTCGTCGATGCAGCGATCAAAGAGCTGATAGTCCACACGACTCGGAGTTTCAGCCCACCGTTGGTATAGAAAGATTCTGGCATGCTTCCATTGTCCTCGGACGATGGCTCACCCTCTGCGCCAATAGGCTTGCGATCAACCAGGGTTCCACCCAGAATCACACAATTCTGAAGCGTACTGCCATACTCAGCCCGCCACTTCAGCAGAACCCCCTCCTCAGTTCCAACATCCCCTGAGGGGAGCTCCACCCGAAGATTCCGGACATGAGCGAAGTTCCTAAGCACCTGCACAGGCGAATGCTGGGCGAGTTGCGGGAACAGCAGACGCCCTGCGCCATTTGGGTTGCGCATATTATGGAATGGCTTGGTCATTGTGAACAGCATCAGCTTAAAGAATTGCGAGAAGATGTTCCGGGGCTTCGGCGAGGACAGGTTGAGAGCATCGTCGGTGTCACCAAACAGAGTCACAACACGGTCAATCTTGACAAACACATCATGGACCACGGGAACGAGCCCATTGAACCGCTTCGACACGGCAGAGCAGCGGCCAAGCGAACGCACATCCTCCAGCCTGTTCAGGATCAGCAGGACAAGTGAATCCGGCAAGCAGTCGAATTGGTCGAACTCCAGAACCGGGTCTGCATGGATTCGAGCCTTGGGATGCATTGTCCAACTCAAAAGTCGCACCTTTGCTCCCCAAGGACCCCAACAGATCAATGACCCCAGAATTTCTAAGAAATAGCAGAATCTCAGTGGAAATTGCTGAACTAGCGGAAGTCTTCGGGTCTTGAAATGACTCGTCCAGTCAACACAAAAGCCCGTCAAATTGAAGTAATTTTCTGAAACAAACACAACAGCAACAGTAAGAACACAAATTTGACGGAGGGAAAGGAGTTGAGCTGAACAAAGCAGCATGCATCACACAAATTTGATGGGGGCAAACGAGCTGAACCAAACAAAGTAACATATCAAATGCTTCAAAATTAATCTTTAAAATGCAACAAAATCCCTCTAAACAGTGCTCGGAGACGACAACAATCAATCAACAGATATTTAACAAGGACTCAAGACTGCAGCAGATAAATGAAACTAGAGAGGTGCTTCCATGTACCTGCAGCTTACAACGAGCAAAACTATGGACAACTTGGCAGGCCAAAATAATGCTCCGAGCTGAACTGACCTCTCTCAAAATCCAATCTTCGCCGGAATCCAACTGGGTCCAACTCCGGCGAGCCAGCAACCACACCCGGGTTGGAAACCACTCCAGGAACAGCTGAACTCGATGGTTCTGACTTCTGAGCTCCAAGACCGTCCAATTTCTCAACAAGTCGAGCGCACCTCAGCTACTCCACCGCATCCGAGCATCCGGTAGCTTCAATTTGAGCAGCGAATTCGCGCGAGCAGGGGAGGGTTTAGAGGGAGGGGTTGGAGGAGGAGGATGACGATGCTTGGGGAATTTTTGCTCTTGAGTTGGGCTTCGGGGACGGCTTCTTCAGTGCAAGGAGGTGTGTGCCTCTCACCCTGGACGCGGCTTTAATAGAGGTCCTTTGTAGTAAATAAATGATAAATAGTTATTACTTTTCAAAATTTATATAATTTGTGTCGGGATGATATACACTACTGGCTTTAATATTATACTATATCGGTTCGGTTAACGGACGGACGGACGGCCGCGACGTCAAAGTCGTCGTCCTCCCCCGCTATGGCGTCGCGGGACTCCGTAACGGCGTTACAGGGATAGCATGTTTGGCCGATTTCCCTTTGTTTTGTGCAACTTCTTTTTTACTAACCTTTCAAGTTTCAACCTCATTCACTCTTCAATCCTGACAGCAGAATCAAGGTGGTAAAATTTCTACTTACACTCTAGACAAGACAAAAGCTATTTGACGGTTCCTAATCACCCATGTGTCAAATAGCTTAGAATAATGCGGGCTAGTGCCTAGTGATACTCTGTTCAAGTATATATATATATATATATATATATATATATATATATATATATATATATATATATATATATATATATATATATACACACACACGCTACTTGATCCTTCGAGAGAAAGGATTCGAGAGTCGTGTGTGTGTGTGGTGGTGTTTTGGGTTGGACGGGCTACTCATACTCTGTTACGAATCGCGATTTGTTACATAGGAGTTGTTTGCATCGAAATTTGGTAAGGTATAGCTAAATTGCCAAGCTAAAGATAAATAAGTGTTTTGGTTGATATCGGATAAAGAAAAGATAATTTAAAAATGAGTTATAACCGATATTGATCTAGACTTAGGGATCTGTCCGAGTAAAGATCGATACGGATCATGATGGGCGATGTATCAGAAAATAATACGATCGGCCGATGTACTATAAAAGATAGTCGAGGGCAAACGAGAGGAACAATACAATAGACCAAACAACTCGCATTATTTTTTATTTACTTTTCTATTGACTAGTAGTAGCTTTGTAATTTACTCTTTTTCTGTAATCCGATTCTGATCAGTAAAGTTGATCATCGTTGATTGTTAACCTCCATCGATTACGCCAATCAGATTTGATTTTCTCTGATTTTGTTGCCCATCACCTTTTTCTGGAAGATATACCTTCTACCATCTAATCAACCCTAATCGGCTGATTAGACTTACCGTTACTCTAGATTTAATCGGTTTCTATTTAGCGTTTAGATCTTTGCCGATTGTCACATTATATCGGTTTTGAGCATATTTTTGCATCTATCTTACCGATTGTAGGGTTAAATTGGTTGGCACGTTTTGAACCTGACGTTCCTCGTGTGTTGTAGCCGATCAATCCTTCGTCACACTTTTTGACACCGACATGAGTAATAAAGATCCATTGTTGCCATCCCTACGAACAAGGTTCAAAAAATCGATGAAAATTGAGCATTTTCGCCCGTATAGACGCGGCTCGGTTTCTAAAACCGCTCGGTAAACCGGTTCAATTAAAAAAATTTCAAAAATTCAGAAAAAATTATGCGACGTAAACCAGTCGAAAATCGGTGAAAATAAAAAATCACTCAAAAAATCGACCGCAAAAAAGTCCAACTAGTCTACCAATTTTCCATAGAAAGTGGTCGATTTTTATTTTTTTTAATTTTAAAACTTTTTATTTTTGATTCGATATTTTTTATTTTCGAATTTCGAGCTAATTTCTTCAGGTCGATTTTGTTAACCTGCCTACGGATAAGAGCCGGCAAAACAATCACAACAATAACCAAGGTCAAATCGACAGGAATGGCCGTAATGACGAAATGCGCAAGACTAAGCAACGAAATGATTGACAAGAAACGCTTGAAAATTCGTGGTAGGTGTACTCGTTCGGTTTTGTGACGGTGCGTGGATATTTTTACAGTTTCTACCGTACCATCAACCACGCACACGGCACACCACAGAATTAACGAGCATATAGTGTTTGTTTAGACGTCGGCGCAAGCTGCCATGAGAGCCACGGAAACCACCCAATGCGCGCACCCACGCCGTCAACGCTGTTGCATCACCCTGTACTCGTAGCAAGTGGACGTACGTAGTACTCGTGGTGAAAGACGGCATATAGACGTTTTAGAGGCGAGGGAAGATGTAAATGCCCATGTGGTATTTTTTTTAAAAAAATTAGCCTTTACATAAATAAAATTATAAAAATATCTAAATATGAAAGTGTACATAATCGAACCCACGACAGTCTGACAGACCGCAGCAGTAACTAATGGACCCACTATAGCAGACACCCTAGCTTGGTAGTGAGGTGCCGAGCAACAGGAGCGTGGTAGCAGCACGTGGCGAGGTAGGGTGACTCGGCCGCAAGCTAGAGCAGTGCTGCTGTCGCAATCGGTCAGCTAGCTTCTACGGTCCACAGCGTAGTAGGTGATACGTATCACCTGTCACTCCTTTTACAATCGAAGAGGACGGTATTTTTATAAATTTATTTGCACCAAATTAGATTTGAAAAAAAAACAATGGATGTTAAAAAAAACCCTAAGAACTCGAGGCGAGGGGGCCGGCTGGCAGCAATAAATGCCGCGACGCAGCGCGGCGAGAAAGCCGGGCTCCGGTTCTCAGCTCCCTGACGAGATGATGTACTGAACGACATGCATCATGAGTCATGACCACACTAAAGCTCCAACGTTTCGGAGAATCGCTTTCCGGGGACCAAATTTCCATGCGCCCACTAGCTTTGGGCTGTAGTTCCTAGGAAGGAGCATATGTTGATCTATCCAAGGTAACTAAAAACATTACACATCCGCTCACAAAATGCAGCGGTAATACCGGCACTCCAGCAGCATATCAACCGAAACGTTTGATGTACGTGGTCCTCTCAGCGGTCGGGGCAGGATTACGGAAAACTACAGCACACCTGATAAGGTGATGCAGTAAAATTGTTGCGTTTACAGACTTACAGTTGTTACAACTAGCCAAAAAAGAACAGTTTTGTTATTACTAGATGAGATGCAGCAAAGGACAATTAGAACAACAGATTGCCGTACGGCCAACAAGAATGGCTTTGTGTTACTTGATCCTCCGGTTTTAGATGTTCTGTTAGAATTGTCAGTACGCACAGCCGATGAGTGGTCCCTCTTCTTATCTGACTCTCAAAACTTCAGATACCGTAATTGTAATGTAAATTATAACTCGATGTAATGTAAATTAGCCTGCAATGCGCGCGACGTTGCGTACAAGCAAGTATAGTAATTAGCAAAGGCAAAAATATACCGTAATTGTTTCTCTCACGCCAATTTGATAACGGGCGAAATTGCTCCGTAAAGAGTAGTCGGCACGTAAGTACTAATTAAACAAGGAGACGCATTCCATATGAAACGGAAAAGGACGTAGTAGGACGCTAGATGCAACTTATCTCTAAAACGGATTAAAATAATCGGGGTCGACTAAAAAATAACCGGGCTAATGACCCCGTGATTCAATTCACATGGTACATCGATCTACGTATATCCGACTAGCGTCCAACTCATGCCATTATATATCATCGTGGTTCCATCCACCCTTGATTCGGGTACGCGACATGGTGTACGTGCTATCAGCCGATCCTTGTCTCAAATAGTCTAACAACAGTATTACAACCGCAAAGATCATACTCCAATTTCAAGTTAGCATAACAGAGATCTCAATCGTAATTTTAATTAAAACCCCGTATCACACGAGCAAGTAAAAAAAAAACCAAAATCATTCGTATCCGTGTCCGCCGCACACCCAACCCTGACGACCCGACCTCAGCCGGGAGGAGAGTAACCCTGCCGATCGACATGGATGAGGCCGCAAAAGCGCCGAGAACGATTGATCCCTCCGCCCGCCTGCATTATTGCCGAAAACGACGGTGCGCCTAACGCACACAAGCATGCATTTCTTGGTCCGAGTGTGCGCATCGCTTCGCTGCTGCACATGCTGCTGCTTGACCTAACCCCATGGCTGATTGCATTGGTGCCCGATCGAAGCCTCTGCCTGCACATCTCGCCCTGGATTTGTTAGCCTCTTGGAATCTCAGGAGGATGGCGTCTACAGGGAATTAATGAAGACTCCTCGTTCAGCTCATTCCACACGCAGCTGGAGCTGGGCTAGCTGCGACCTGCAAACGCTTATCCAGATACATCCGCTTTCCTTTTTTGATTTGAGTAATGCGCATTTGTCGATCCACTCCTGATAACCAATCAGTTTCTTGCAGGATTATTGGCAGCTTCCGTTCAAAAAAAGAGAGAGAAAGAAAATTTATTGGTAGCCCTTTGCTTTCGATCGGAATTAGAAGCACTGGTAAGTGCTGGCAAGTCATGTATTTTTCTTAGTTTTTTGGGGCCGTTTATTCCACTAAATCTCCACATTTAGATTGTATGAAAGTGAAACGTTTGTATTTGCACATGCATTTGTGTGTCTAGTGAGTACATTGTCTTACTTGAATTTATTGCCGTACGGCCATGTGTAACTTGTCCGGCACACATTGGCGACGAAGATGTACTACTGTTTCTCGGGAATTACTATAATTTTTACTCCGTGCCTCCAAATTCATAAGACGTATTTTTTCTTAACATATAGATCAAAAAGATATTAAAAATAACTAGACTACCTCTAATTGTTATCACAAAGTACTATATTCAATGCATGCATGTAGAAAATATAAAGCTGTCGATGTCTAAGACCCATAATCTCTTAATCGAGCTTATAAAAATATGATTGTGGGCTCATAGTAAACAAGATGAGGAAAGTGATATATGGGGATTGCTTCTTTATTAGCCAAGCGGTTCCACAGAGTATACAAATTACAGAGTGATTTCAATTATCTATCCTGATTGCGAATGCTAATTGCAAATGCTCTCAGATTGCTTCTTTATTTATGTTGGATGAGGGGCGGCAATTGTTCTCCATAGGAGCGTCGTGTAACCGAGAGGTGTATTCCTGTTAAATGGTGTCTTTTCGTCAAATGGTATCTTTTTCAGAGATAACTTTCAGGTAGTTACGCGTACCTGTTAGATAATTGTCTACACGGAGATATGTGTGGGGATAACCGCTTGTCCCTGATCAGTTCACTGGTCGGGAAAGACCAATGTAAAGCAAAGTTATTGACCACCTTAATTGAATTGGTCGAAGCATTAACCGTTCGAATAAAGGTGAATTTTGTTCTATACATTATGAGCTTTATGTATTGTATGCTTATTAATAGAGTATAGTCACGAACAATTGAGGACCCAAATAAATGACAGACTTTTAATCCTCGTTAAAAGTAAAGATGTGTATTTATTAGGGGTATGAAGGGAATATCACACTAATTTTGAATTGTGATATGAAATATGCCTTATATTTATGGATAAGACCATTAAAAAAACACCTTATAAACTTGAACGGAGAGAGTAGCTCAATGTTAGATCGCACTAACAATTTCTTTTACTGTTCTTGTTTAAAGCAAACAATCTTGTTTTTTTTAAAAGATTGGTAGGATATCTGACTTTCATTCAAGAGAAGGATAAAAACAAAAGTAGCAATAAGTAGCATTACAACTGATATTACAACTTACATGCTTAACTGGACGGCAAATGGTTGAAAAGACTGGATATGCAACCACCTAACAATTTCTTTTACTGTTCTTGTTTAAAGCAAATGATCTTGTTACTGTTGAAGCGCGAGCAAAGGTTTTAAATTACACGCCTTGAGTCGTCGCATCTTATTAAGCCTAGCTGAAGGTTGATGTGAGGTGATCCGTCAACTATTAAGGCATGAATCTCTTACACATGCATATACAATGACAGCTTAATTTGTCTTCTTAGCATCACAAGCTTTTGAAGCGATGGATGAACACGATGACTCAGCTGTTACATGTATCTAAATGGAGGAATGAACTGTATGAACCGAGTGGGCGATACATCATATAGTACTAGAAATGTTTTTTGGATGGAGAATGTTTTGCACAGCTAGCTAGGGCCAGAAGCTGGTTAGCTCTCGCTGATCCTGTGCGTTAATTAAGCAGATGTGTTAATTAAGCAGATGTTGGAGACGTACATGTGGATTTGTTCGGAGAAGTGTACATGTGGGGGCTGACTCATCAAATATTCTATTGTCAGGCGGTAAGTTAGGCTCAGTGCACCGTCCAATCCAGAAATTGACCAAGAAAAGCATGGCTACTAGTACAATTAGCTACTAGTGGCACAGAAAGCTGGGAGAAAGGAACAAGACACCAACTTGAACTCCTCTTCTTGCTTAAGCTCATCATAAAAAGGCCCCATAGTTTCTAATCACTCTGTAATGATGAATCGATTTGCAGCTGAGGCATGAGGTTTTCTACACTCCAAATTGCTATCTGAACGTGATATACCAACTCTTTTCCAGTGTTGTGTACTACTCCTTTGCCGATAAGTGTGCACACCCCTCGTAGTTCCAATTGGCTTGTAGTCTGTAGTAGACGTACGAACAGCTACGTACAGTGGGCGCGCGTGGCTACGCGAAAACTACACATGTATAGGGTGGCGGGTGGCCATCCATCACTATGCTCTGTGCGTTTTGTCGCTACGTACTCACTACTGTTCAGCACGCTGGCTGCGTGTGACGGGATAACTCTCGGTAACCTATTTTCGACTTATGTTTTATTCGTTTATCTTATATTAGTGTTATCTCATTAGTATCTTCTATATTATTTAAGCGCTATAAGCAGGAACGAACAACTACATGGGCAGTGTACTGCTACAACCGCGTCAGTGGCCACTGGCCAGTATACACACAGCACGCGTACTGCACGCACCTTCCAGTTCCTGTCCATGCTTGATGCTTCGCTTTCCTTTGCTCCAAGAGCTCGAAAGCCTGGTTCATTTATTTATCATCCATCGGAAAACCCTGACGACATGTAGAACAGAGAACAGGGTCAGGGTGCTAATTATACCGAAGTTCACACGAATGATAGATATATGTGCATTGCATGGCGTGTTGGCATCCTGTGGATGCTTGAATAAAATGGCCGTCGTGCTAATGGATAACTAATCATCCTAACATGTGACGAATTCCCCGTACTTGAACCACAAAACGGCTGTGACAGCTCGCAGACGATTCTGCAATTCTAGGCATCATGGATGCTGTTTTGGTGAGAGTGATTTTTGCGGCGGCTGACATCTCAAGCTCGTGTATGATGATCTTCGTAATGATTTTTCCCCTTCAGGTGGTGGACTACGAGAGCTTGCATTACCAATTGGTTATCGTTAGTTGCTTGTGGAGGAATCAAAGGTTTCTGTGAGATTCTGACGTGACTGCAACTACGAATTCGCTTTGATATCGACAGGTTAAACTAGACTTAATTAGATATGGCCTGCTGTTCCAGTACAGCAGCCGTCGGCAGCAGGGTAGCAAGTAGCAACTGAAACGCTAGCTTAACGTCGCAGAGTTCAGAGAAACCTGATATGTTAATGGGTTTTGATAAACATCATCCGGATATTTTTATAGCAAAAAAGCATCTAAATTTTGGAGCATTGGATCTGCGATGAGATCCGTAAGACGTGAAGGGGGTGGGGTTATGTTTTGATGGATACCTTGATCTAAGGGTCTAAAATTTAGATGTTTGTAAGAAACTACGTTAATAACCATGCAAAATACCTAACCTGTTCGTGGATGACAGGCACACGGCAGTAGTAATCTTTCGCAAGTCGCGACTTGCACCAGGGATCCGCATGTATGGCCTAGGTTGATCCGAACAGTCCATTGACTAGATCGGATGGGTCGCAGCTCAGGCCTTCTGACTAGACCATTCCAACTAGAAAATTTCCCGCTCTCTTTCTAGTTGGGTACCAGTAATAGACGAAGTCACATCATATGACTAAAAGCTGATTAATTAGGAGTTTAATAAACTCCAAACCGCAAATTGTAAAACCGAAGCCGTACCAAACAGGCGGTAAGTTGTGATCTGCAGAACTACCACCACCATCGTTCCTAACAATATATCTCGATATCACATTGACCGTACGGAAATTTCCCCCTTCGTGCTCTTTGGACAAATGAAAAGGCTTGAGCATTAGTTCAAGCCCATGGAGCCGCACTAATGTCTTCAGAACTAGAAACGAGTATACAAATCTGAAAAGAGAAGTAACAAAAGTAGAGAACAGATTCTGACATTTTCTCTGATATAATTTGGATGATCAGCTGGCCAAGACGTGAAGGACACTAACATTAGTAGTCGTCCGGAGATCACAACATTTCATTTTTCTTTTGCAAAGGTGAGTCACAACAAGTAATTGATCAGAACGAAAAGATTAACACTAGAGCAAAAGGCACGCCCTGAGTCATACCCTGTGCTGATTTCATTTGGCATATACACTGATAGGTTGAGATACACTTTCGAAACTGACCTAAATTTAATTTTCAGATCCCATTGTTCAGTGTTTCAACTAAACATATCTGATTTTGCTGTCATACTCAGGTTTGTACTCTGATCTTTGTTGTCGTGAACGTATCATCTGATCTGTCCGTAAAAGAGCACTTCTTTTAGAGAATTTTTACCGTGCATTATACTGGCAGTATATAATAGGTAGTAAAAAATCAGATTAGCACTCCCGTTACCGTAGCACATTAGTACTGAATGTTCAGTTTTGTCGTGGGACCTGTGTGTGAGCCTTCATCGTTGTAAGTGACTGCAAAAGCATAAATGCCAGAGTAAATTGGAGTACATCCAAGTTCATGTGACATTCTGGTGTCAGGCGGAGGCATTCGCATTTCACAGGGAACTTATATGCATTTGAAACTCGAGCAACCCATGAAGATTTCACAATGTTATGACTTAAATAAGCCATTCAAGAACAAACTTCAGATCTTCTCCTTTGGGTAACTGAATCCAAATTAGCGTTTAGTGAGGAGAGGAAATTGTAGGTCGTCAAAGACGAAGGAATAATGCAAACTTTAGTTGTGCTAGACATGAACCACATAACAAACTTTACCCCAAAAATATTACTCTCTGGTCACAAATAGCTGTCCTTTTAGACATCAACACGGTCTTCAAAACAAAGATTTGACCACTAATTTATATTATAATATATGTCTAAGACCCAATAGAATTATAATATTATGAAAGTACTTTCGAGATAAATCTACACATATGATTTTTATATATCCAATTTATATATTTAAAAAAGGTATTGATAATTAAATTTTTGAATGTTTGACTGTATCTATGTCCAAAATAACAACTACTTGTGACTGAAGGGAGTAGGTATCTTCTTTTGGGAAAACTAAACTACTCTCGGATATTCTACAGATCGAAGTTAGAATACGTAGTTGCTACCGGAAATCATATATATATATAACGAAAATCTACACTTGGTTTCAAATTTCATTTTCGGACAACATCTCGGAGGTGGCCGAAATCCGGACAAAATTGAAAAAGCAAATTTGAAATCAGGAAATTTTGAGGCCGAAATTACCAAAATTTCGGCAATTTTCAACTGGCTATCAAATGGTCTCCCAAGGCTAGAAAAATTTGGGAAAAAAATATGAAAAAAATCATGCAAGCATTTACTTACATTTCTTATCTGTTTGAATGCAAAATACTAAGTATTTGCACATAAAGACCCTAAAGTTAGAAATTTTGGCAGCATTTCGACTGATTTTTGGATTCTGACAGTTACATTTGGCAACAATCAATATATATTGTCATCACAAATGATAAACATGAAATAAAATTGACACACATGACAATTCATAATTCATAAATACTTTTGAACATCCATTACAGCTTTGAACTGACGTTGTGCATTCCATCCATCCTATTTTATCCATCACAATTATTTCCAACATATGTGTTATATAACAAAACAAGCGTGCTTAATCAATTTGGACTGGGTATAGCATGAGAATAGCCATTGCGAAGCATACAAGAGCATATACACCACAAATATGAGCATATGTACTTAATCAAAACAAGCGTGGTTAATAAATGAGAGAAATACCTGTCGAAGCATGGATGACGCCACAACGCACCGCTCGGCCCGAACCACCTGCAAGAGGAATAATTAAGGGAATATGAATATGTATTGCAAGAAGATATAAAGCATAATTAAAAGGAGTATGAACATGTATGGCAAGAAGAGACATAATTAAAGGAGTATAAGCATGTAAAGTATGGAAAACTATGCATTAACGTACCTATGAGTAGTAGTACGTGTATGGTGCAACCTGCACCTCTATGTCATTGACAATGATCTCGCCACTCTTTCTCTCGTGAACTTACTTGTACTTGTCCCAGTTCATGTCCCGCGGCAGCCAGGCAGACTTCTAGTGTTTGTAATGCACCATCCAGGCCAAAGGATTATATGATTGGTGCAGGTAACGACAAGGTTACAAAAACCGCCGAAATTCGGCGAAATCTCGCCGAAATCTCGGATTTCGGACCCCAGCGAGTTTGCATAGACCGGCCGGATGTAAAAATCCAAAAAAAAATTGAAATTGCTACAGTATATTTCGGATTTTTATTTTTTCTATGAGATTTGGCAAAACCGCCGAGATTTCGGAATTTTAAACCGAATTTGAATTTTTTGGCGGATCGACCGGAATTATATCAATAAGTTCTCGAAGTGATCTTCAATGATAATGTTTGAAAAAGTTTATTTTTAGACTTTTTGGCATTTAATGAAACACTCTCTGAATTTTAAAAAATTGAGAATGCATTTTCATGCTATGAAAAATTTATGGGAGTATCATAAGATACGTAGGATAATACATAAAATTTATGAAAATATTTTAACATCATTTGTTATGTTTTAAAAATAAAAATCAGAAATAGGATAAACATCAGTTCACGCCGGACCACTTCCAAGTCTCGTTCACGCCGGACCACTTGTAAGTAGTCCGGCGTGAACTGACTAGTATCGCTAACTAGTCCGGCGTGAACTGACTAGTATCGCTAACTAGTCCGGCGTAGAAGTAAAAACTTCTGGACAAAGAATTCAAGTGGTCCGGCGTAGAATTATGAGAAATTTAATTCTAACTGGTTATAAGACATTTTCGATGAACCTTTTCAAGAAAACATATAGAAGAAATAGGGACGAAATTTGCACATGTAGCAAACTTGACTCCCCCTAAATGTGATATTTTGATAAAACCTTTTCAAAACACAAGTAGGATCAATGTAGGTCATATGAATAAGATTTCAATATACAATAAGATTTCCATATACAATAAGATTAGTAGGTCACGAGTCATAAACTTCTTCATTTAAAGATTCCTATTACAACATATATAACATATAAGTTAGTACATAATTAAAACAACTTCTTTGAATTACACCTCCATAACTTTGCCATAAGGGAATTTCAGATATGTGGATGTAGGGATCAGATTTAGGGAACGCTCTTTGGAGATGGCCTAACGAGTGCTAAATCTTACAACATTGTCACATTTCCTTAAATGTAAGATTATCTTGGTTTCTTGCAGGCTTACGGATGTGGGCGCAGATGAGGGAGCTGTGGGATGCGTTGAAGGACCGGCTGTCGGATGCTTTAATACATCGTCAATCATTGAAGTTCCTTCACACTTCACTGGTTTTAATACATCGTCATGCCAATATACATTAATTGTTTCGAATTGTGACTCTCAATCTTCGATTTTCAGTCAAAATACTGCCGAAATTTCATACTTCACGCACGTATACCCGAATTCCCCAATTTTTAAAAATTCCTCGAGCTTGATAACTCATGAAAATTTTATGGCAACATTATTCACATGTCGAATCATGCTATTAAAATTTCAAATATTTATAACATGCTTTGTCCCATTTTTCATTCAGTTCAAAATTGCGTGAGCGTTTCATTACGACAGTACCAATGTTTCAATTTTAAAAAATTTACATGATTCAAAAAATCTGAAATTTTATGACAACATTAATAATACGTCAAAACTCTCCAAAAAATTCGAAATTTTCTCCATCTTTTGGACCAATTTTGGGCTTGTCAATCTGGCCGAAATTTCGCCATTCTCGCGAGATCTCGCCAATTCGCGAAATTCGGCATTTCGAGAGAAAAACCGGATTCAAAATTTGGATTTGAATTTCCGGACGAGATTTGTCCGAAATTACCGAATTTCGCCGAAATTTCGTTTTCCGGGCATGAACGGTATTTTATCTGAAACCGAAATCCAAAACACTGGGTACCGAACAAGTGTGTGTCGTTCGTACGGATCGGCGTAGGGATCGGTGTAGTCGAACAACGACGACATGCTCAATCCGTCGTGACTCTGGAAGTGACTGTACCCACTCTGATCCTCTCTGTAGGGTATCGAGCCGTACCCTAACATGGGGTACCTACGCTGCTTATTGGGGAAGCTCCAATGGTTCGAAGACTGGCTGCTAGATCACGAGCCTATATCATCCTAAGACTGTCTTGCCTGCCGCCCAACCCACCACTCGTCGTGTCCTTCCCAGTACCACGGGTCTACCTCTGCGAGCCCTTCCTCGAGGCACTTCCCCCTGTTGCGATCCTCCTTGTGACTGTAGCTATGGACAGGGTTGAAGGGAGTAGTGGGCATCGTCGCCTCTAGAGTCCGTCACCAAGCTTTTATCGGTGGACTCCTATAACTACACCTTCTCGGGGGGTGTCTCCGTGTCGTTGTCGCTGCCCATATCCGGCTCGTCATTGCTTTGTGCCTTTCCTTTTCTCTTGCCACATGGGTTGGCCGACAACTTCACCAACCCACCTATAGCACCTGCCAGCCTGGCCTCCTCCTCGTCATCGGCACCACGCTTCCTCTTCCCTCTGTGGGTGTCGCCGATCAAGAACCCGGCTCAATCTAGAAGGCTCTTCCCACCTACGACCAGTTCGAAATAATATTAACACTGTTGTGAGAGGTAGCACACCATTGATAACCAAATAGAACAAATCCTAATTACACGTTACCTGTGGCCTCGTTGTGCTGTTCCAGCGGGGTGCTGTCAACCGCAAATCTCGCCAGGAGTGAGGACAGAGAAGGCGAGTGAATGAGTACGGACAGTGAGAGTGAGGACAGTAACTGACTTGGCTACACTTTTTTGCCGTCTTGAAATCCAAGTTTAGCTAGCTGGCTTGTTGTCTTTTATTATTTACAAAGTGAGGAAAAATAGCTTCCTTTAATTTGCAAGAAGAAGTAAAAATATTCAATTGCAAAAGAGGCACTTGTTAAGGTCGTTAAACTTCTTTACATATCGATTGGAAAACTAACACTGCCACACATGGCTCTTTTGAGCATGTGCTCTGCTCCAAGCCAGGTATTTCATGTACTTTCTTGGCTTCCTCTTATAGATGAGTAACATAATTTACTAATGGCAGATTGGCACGTGAACAAAAAGGCTAATTATAGTAACAGGATAGAAAGCTATAGTTATCTTTCGAATGATCGATAATATTCTTTAATTAACCCGTACGTATGTAAAGCTCTGGCTCAGTATTGCATTTTAGACCGAAATACATTATTTAAGGCTGAAATCTAAGTTAGATTTTATGATTAGAGTTATATAATTTATATATGTATTTTTTTAAAGCTTTTCACATGTATCCTCATAAAATGCATTACAATTCTCCATAAAAAAAATTAGTGCGAAATTCGGTCCAAAAACTATGCAAACCAATCCAAAAGGCCGAAATATTGGCGAAATTCACCAAGATTTCGCCGAAATTATTATAGTAAACCCTAATTTTCAGTTTTTTATTTGACCGAGATTTAAATCTCGGTCCCATCCAAAATCCGAAATTTCACTGAGATTTTGATCCTCGTCCCTTTCTGTTTTTTTCCCTCAACAGCATTGTTGAAGTAGTAATATAACAAGTACATTTTGTAGCAACATCATTTTCTTGCAGTCTTCTGCAGAAGACAGGCGCAACTTATGCAACACAATTTCACAGCAGAATACTCCGTATATTATATCCTGTAGAGTTTCAGCGTCCACGTCATTTTTGGCTGACGTGCTAACTCCGCGTGCGCCCGCGTCGCTCGATTTGCTCCCCGGTTGGTGCGGCTCAAGTAATTTGTCTCCTCCCCTCGGAAGCAAGCCCCATGCGGCGCAACGGTAACGCTCTCCCTCGTCGCTCAGCCGATGCGGCTTCCAGTCATGCTCGTGCCTGCGCGCGATGCCTTCGCGTTTTTTTTCGAGCGACGCGTAGCGTGGATCCGTGGCGGGTTTTTTTGCGAAAAGGGCCCCGGGAATTCCAAAAAATACACAGCCCCCAAAAAACAGATTTCACCCTTTTTCGAAAAAGGCCCTGAAAATTCTGAAAATTACGAAAACACTCCCCTAAAAAATGGAGCTACTCATTTTTTTAAAAAAAAGCCCCCCAGATTTCACCTTTTTTTAGAAAAATGCACCTCAAATTCTGAAAATTTCAAAAGGAACCCCAAAAAATTCTTCGAAAATTCTAAAAATTACAAAAGGCCCCTAAAAAGTATTTCCTCATTTGAAAATTAGGGTTTACCCGCAAATCACGAAAATTTCGTCTAGATCCTTTTTTTTGCGAAAAGACCCCCCAAGATTGAACCTTTTTTCAATAAAAGTCCCAACAAACCGAAAATTATAAATTCCGAGAATTGCGAAAAGAGAAAAAAAAACGTATTTCGCCTCTTTTGTTAAAAAAAAGCCCCCAAAAAATCCGAAAATACAACTAGATCCTTTTTCACATCTAAACCCTTTTTCCCACAAAAAATACCCTAAAAAACGAATTTTGCACTTTTTTTGTAAAGCCCCCCCCCCCCCCCCAATTCTGAAGATCGCGAAAAGACCCCTAAAAAACGTATTTCATCATTTTTTAAAAAAGATCCTTAAAAATCAGAGAGTTACATGTGGATCATTTTTTTTTATGAAAAGACCCGCAATGCCATGTGTGGGCACATTACGACTGGCGCGACGTGCGCCGCGCTCACTAATCTAGTATATATGATATGACCAACATTACTCGATCAAACCGACGCACAAATGAGGACAAAAATACATCGTAGAAGCAATAATCCATGGGAAAATTTACTCAGTAGCATTGCAAACGTGTGTTTTTAAGCGGATAACACTGAATTCGTCCCGGGCTGCATTATGACACTGTAAAGGCCCGGTTTCTTGCAAAATAGAGCTACACTCCTAATCAACCAATAACCACTTCTTTCTTCCTCAGTTCCTCAAGAACAGGAGCTGCGCCTTCACGTCGCACGACCGGGACACCACCTTGTAGTCGGCGGCGAGCCTGTCCACCGCCACGGCGCACAGAACCCTCACCGGTATGGGCCCCATCTTCACCCCGCCGAACTGCAGCCGCACGGGCACCTTGATGTCCACGTCGAACGGCACCGACCAGATCCGCTCCGCCGCTGCAATCTGTCCGCGCACGCGCTCCGAGAACCGTACCCCGGCCCCCTTCGCCTTCGCCACGAACACTGTCACGTTCCCGGGCTCCTGGTAGAACGCTGGCCACGCGGCGTTGGCCAGGCTCACACCGTCGTACGACACGGCAATGTGGCTCCCGTCGTTCTCGTAGTGCACGCCGATCCTGCCGTTCGGCCGGTTGTCGGCGCGGACGGTCGCATCGAACTCCAGCAAGAACGCGCCCGGGGCGGAGGCATTGCCGATGCCGTCGAGGCCGGACACGGCGAGGGACTCGAGCGTTTACGACGGCTGCTTGGGCTTGAACACGAGGTACATGACGGCGGCGGAGGCGGCGAGGAGGACGGCGAGGGAGAGAAGCGCGACGAAGATGTAGAAGCAGATGCGGAAGCAGGAGCAGCGTTGGCGGCGTCTGGCAAGGCAGCTGTAGTGCTCGAAGAGGTGCGCATTCTCTGGCGGCGGCACGCGGAAGACCTTGTCCGTGGGCACCTGCACCACGTCCACGTACGTGCCGGGCTGCGGCGATTGCGGCGGGATGGGCTTGTCAAAGTGGAAGCTGCAGAGGGGGCTGGCCCTGCTGGAGGACGGCTCCGAGGAGTGGGCGGACTGGTTCGGCTCGCCGGAGAAGTCCGAGCTCGTCGCCGCCGGGTGGACGCGGCCCTGCATCATCGGCTGCTCCTAGAGGCGCGCGTCCAAAAATCAATCTGCGCGTTTTATGCATGCAACCGCTTAGTAAATAGTACGTGATATAAATTAAAAAACAATTCATTCAGATCCGGTGTGCAAAAAATCAATGGTAGACGTGGATGCTACATCATGTTGAGTGGTACTGAAGATAGACTGATAGAGGGTGTGAATCAGTTCTTCAGAGATTTTTTTTTTTTTAAATTAAGCATGTCAATTTTTTCTGCAAATACAATAGTTGGACTTTGAAAAGGCTAAAATATTACTAGTTAGGTGCATGTGTATTTACGAATTATTCTTGTAGATTCCCATATCAAGTTGGCCACTAAAGTTTGTGTGTTTAAAAAAAAAAATTCATTTAACTCATAAATTGTTCATTTCAGTCTTTGCACTTAATTCATTGCTAACTTGCTGAGCAGTGTTTCTATGCTTTTCCTCCCAATACAAACTGTACAAATCTTGAAATAAGCGAAGTGATAAGTAATCACTATCTACTCATCATTCGTGTTTTAATATGTAACTTTAAAAAAGAAAAACATGAAAGCTAATTATCACTACATTGTTAATAAGATTGAGGATTAAAAGGAAACAAACGCTGTTAACATAAACCTGAACAAACAATTCCAAATGCAGAGACCCTGATGAAATAACACGCAGAGCTTTTGCTCGTTCTCAAAATTCCAAATGCACAGAGTTGCTTTGGAAAGTCTGTCCGTATCTGAAGAAGAACCATCGAGAGCTAAAACTCATATAGTATTTGAAGACTAAAAACTTTTGGCCCGCAATGCCACTCTAATCCAAGAATCGGACAAAGGCTCGGCCAAGATTGACCTAGCTCTACCCCAGGACAAAATATATCCCAAGCGAAAAGCACAAACTTTGGGCAAGAAATCCATCGCTCGTCATATCAAACCACATACCGCGACAAATCGGAAGATCAAAACGATAGAGACGCACCTTGTATAGTTGGAGACGCTCGTCGTTGGAGCTGCCAATTTCTTCTCGAGTCGTTTGGGGTTTTAGAGTGAGGATGGAGGCGACCGACGGACGTGCGAGGAGGTAAGCTGAGCAACGGAGACGGAGGGAGACGACGATGGCCGGAGGGCGGAGGGGCCTTATACAAGGCGCGGCGGTGGGCCCGGATCACGGTTTTCTGGGGGCTGTCAGGTGGGCCCTCTTCACGCGATTAGATAGCTTGTTTGTTTGGAAAGAAGAGTTGAGACCGTGTTGCGTCGATGGGTTTATGGAAGCTTTTATGGAGAAAAGGTGAAGTCGATTTTTTTTTTTTGAAGGCAAGGTGAAATCGATTTGGAATGCTCTGGGCAACTCAAGCGATGCGTGTTCACAAACGCGGAGCTCCTCGTAAAAACCAACAGAAATCAATAGATTGAACAGATACCTAACCGGTGATTGCTTGGAGGGGGGAGGAAGTCATTTCGCTATGGCCTGCCGCCCACAGAATGAGCTGCAGAGCTCCCAGAGCTTAGTGGGTTTAGTAGCTTACGGAGTTTTGGGAGCACGCTAACTCTTTTTAGAGTGCTGAAGTGTGGCAGGTGATATGTGTCGTCTGTTAGTTTTTTACGGTTTGAGATGTGACTGTTTTTGTAATTACATTGGGAAAGGGTTAGATATAAAAAAGTTTATAAGGAGGTTAGAAAAGTGATGATTTCCGAGGTAGAGATGGTTAATATTTTTTCTTTTTACTGTTCCCACTTAACATTGCTGACGTGTCATGGGTTATCCCTTATCCATTTTTACTGTAACGCAATCCCATGGTTCCAACTACAAACCATAGCAGTATATAGTAGTAGTACCAGTGGCTGGTGGCAGCCGTACAAAGAAGGTATACATATGTGAATTTAGACAAGGAAATTATTAGGTAGCATGGTCAAAACAACAATCTACCACATAAAAACTAGTATAGTGTCCTGTCTTCCGATTTCCTTTTCCCAGCACGTAATATATGGTCTTTTCCTTTTCTAGAACGTTTGTTTCCTTTTCCTTAATTCCAGGATATTTGTTTCCTTTTCCTTGAGATGATGCTGGAGATGGGGGGAGATCTGTTGTGGGCCACAGGGATGAGTTAGACACATTAAACAATGGCCATCGGATGTGGGTGAGTAAATCTGAGGAAAGATCTGAGAGGTTAATTTTGATGGAGGCAAGTTTTTGGGGACGTTTCGCTGGGTGCATGAAGGTTGGATCATCTCTAATGGGGTGCATTATTTGGGGTGGACGTAGAAAAGAATGCTTAGGTGCATTATAAAGGGGTATAGATACAAAATATGTATGTTGTGAGTAAACAGAGTAAACACAAAACCTTGGTTATACGCTACTCCTTCACCTTCAGTGGGAAAAAGAAATCGATAATAAAGAATTACATGCAACTAATGCATAGGAAGTATGTCAGTCGGATTCCTTGCAATATCCTGATTCTAGCACAGCTGTTTGGTTGCATTTGCGAGTACAGTAGCAATGATAGGACAAGATGCACAGCACATCCACCATGGATGGCCGTGCGACACTTAACCATAGAAACTGAAAGAGCTACAGATTTCGACCATAACCGTTTAAGCGTAATTGGAATGGAGGGAAGGATATTTAAATACATAACGTGAATCCATTTAAATTAATCGCCAGAAATGGCTAATCTGCTCGATGCGAACCAGTGAGAAGATAATTTAGTAAGGAGGCAAAATTATCAGACAATCCTTCTCAGCTAACCGTAGACTGGAAGTATGCAGCATCCATAAAATATCAGTCGTCTGGGTTTGAAGTAGACTCAAAAGGGCTTCAGTTTTTATAATTCACAAAACATATCGGTCCAAGCAGAGAATAGGTAGTGTAGTAGAAATACGACAAATGCTTCTCTTTGCAGAGCAGGATAAAAGGAACCGCGTGACACACATTCAGATGAAGCAACAAAAGACTGCCTGATCTGTCAGGAAGCAATATAGCAAGAGCAATCGTTAATCATGTGCAAAGGTCTAAAAAGGTAACGGTCAATAGTAACGGAAGGACAGCGTACCAATAAAAAGGGGGAAAGCAATTCCCTAACATGAGCTATTTAGTTCTTGTTCACTGGAGGAACTTGCTTGTAAACCAGAGATGGAAATCCCAGAACTGAACTCAGTTGCATTCATTAGCATACGGAATCAACATGGTGTGGTAGTAGGCTCTCAAAATTTCCTTTGTTGTGGCATTTGACATCGCTATGTATTGAAATAACGCCTGTATAACAAATTTTATACAAAATAGCTGCAGGACACATCGGTATCAGTTCAGTGATCCGATACAAACTCCTGAACAACGAAAACAAAGAAAATGAACGGAATGGCATATCAATCTTACAACTACAGGGGAAAGAACTAAAGTACTAAACTGACATGACTAATTCAAACAAAAAGAATACATGAAGCATTTATGAAACCTAACAGCATGAGTTCTGGTCCCAACCAGGAATAGCTATTTGGGGGAGTCTAACACTGCGTGTTTAATTCATTAAGGACAGCCAAATAGTAGGCAAGCAAAGAAAGAACAGTTTTTATACTTCGTTATTGGAACCATATTTCATAGGTAATCTTTGGGGGAAGAAACATGATAGCCAAGATAGCATTACATAACAAATGTGACTCAAGAGCTCACATCAATGCCAATGGTAGCATTATTTATGATGAAGTAAAAACAGTGAGTATTTGGGAAACTTAACGAATGATCGTACGGCACTGATGTAGAAGCTTGAGTAATTAACGTGGATAGTTCTGCAGTTGGCCTGTTAAATGCAACTAACCCTTGAATAGACAGATACCGCACCATAAAGCACAGTTTCAGCCTTTCACTTTCAGATGTAAAAGCAACTGATAACCAAGGAAAATTGGTTCCTTATGATCCTGTCACTAGAATTGCAAAATTTGACAATACCTAGTTATTATTTCCTTTACCTAACCTAAGATTGATTTTCTGGTTCTCACATGTGACAATAGCCCATCACAACAGAGACCTCAACTATTTGGGAAATGTTAGGGCTAATTAGGCTAACCCGCTTAGTGCATTGAGGATAAAGGGCTCCAGCTCTTCTGTTCTATAGGCACCAATACCAAGGCTGAGCGTGAGGTCATCTTTGCCAGCTTTAAGAGCTTTAAAACCCCAAAATTCGGTTTGGAGGGGCCATTCAATTAACAAAAAACACAAACACAGGAATATCTCATCAATCTCTCTTATATAGTCATCGGGATTCGGGAACGAAGCACACCAGTCAAAAATAGGCATGGCAATAACAGCGGCAATCTGCATCAAGTCGCTGAAGCTAATCAAACCATAATCAAGTTGGAAGGCGGCCATCTGAAGGACATGTTGATAAAAATTGAAGAGCAATTTATTTGCAATTTGATTGTGTCGGCGTTTTCGGGAGCGCCGGCAAGTAAATTTGTAAGTCTAGGGGGTCGCGCGTTCCACTCCCTGAATGGTTAGACTCGTGAGTCCAAGATGTATACTGGTTCGGGCTGAAGGTCCCTACTCCAGTTCGTGTGTGGTGGTGTTGTATTACTCTTGGTACAGATGACTGCACAAAGTTTTACAAGCGAGAATGCCAATGGCTTAGCGAGATGGGTTTGATAGCGCTCTCTCCTTTCTTGTTCTTGCTCGTTGCCCCTGATCGTTTAGCCCCGCCTCCTTTTATCTGAAGGAAGGGGGTTACATCGAGAGTTAGGAGGAAGCGAGGTGACCTACGCTAGGAGCTCCGGTCCTTCGTCACGTGGATGGTCGCCACCCGTCTTGCCCATCTTTGGGTTGGTAGCCTTGGTGGTCGGGAGGTTAGGTATTTCGGGAAATAGCATACTTGCCTCTGTGATCCTTGCGAATCGACGTCGAGTGCGTGGCGTTGGTGCCTCGGGAGGAGCGTCGCTCGTCTTTGTCGCGGATCGGGTTGATGGGTGGAAGCTTTGTCTTCTGATCACGGATCTTCTTGGGAAGGAGCCACCGCCTTGTATAGTCGCTCTGATTGACCTTATTCGAGGGTACGCGGTAGGTCGATGAGGACGACACGCGGCACTCGGCGTTCGTCACCTTGGTTTGGTTGGAGTCGGAGATCCCGCCCGCCAAGAGGGGTCGGGCGCCTTGTCTGGTCGGATTCGCTTCCCGGCGGTCGGGGCGGATGCTTTCTGTGATCTCGCAGCGATCGGTCGTGGCGGGCGGGCGACTGTCTGTTGGTGGAGATATGCTTGAGGCGGCTCGCCGCCGGTGTTGGGGTATCCTTTTTATTAGTATTCGTCAGAGCCCCGAACTCCCAGCGATTTTGATTCGGTTGGGGTTGAACTTGGCGAAAGTGGTGGCGGGCTCGTAGGTCGGTCCACCGATCCGGTAAGCGATTCCGTCGTGTGTGCCGTTGGATCCGACGGTATGTCCTGGAGTTTGGCCGGGGGCATTTGAACCGCCGGGGGCTTTTACTTGCCTCGTTGCGCATGCCGAGCATAGTTTGGCGCGCCGCGCCTGCTCGTCTTCTTGACTGCCTCGGGTTTCTGGTGAAGGATGCTTCGTTTTCGGCACCGCATTTACTCGAGGCGCTTAGCCTCCTTCGTCCGATATATATATATGGCGTTGTAGCTTGCTTGAAGGGGCGAGCTTTTCTTTTGTTCTTTCAAATGGCGAGACATCCTCTAGTCTTTAGCTTCGCGATGGCGTCACGGTGGAAGAAGAAGATCCTCTGGCCGAGCTTTGGGTGAGTTCGACCAGCGATGGCCGAGCTCGAGGAGGAAGAAGCTGCGCAGCCGCGACGCCGCTCGCTGACGCCACGCTCGAGGCCGTTCCGAGGCTCGAGGTGGTAAGGGGGGCCCTTCTGGAGGCGATGGCGCAAGGGCGCCGACCGTAGTTGGTGCGGCCGCGTCGATGTCGCTGAACGGCAGCAGAGGCATCGGCGTGTTGCCAGCGGCCGTGGCGGCCGTCCGTCGACGTGCAAGGGCCTACCAGCATGCCGTCGGTGCCACCGATGCCGCACGGATGTTTGATAGGTTCTAGGCGTGGGTAGAGTCCTGCCGTGGTGCAGCGTGGCCACTCTTGTATCTGTCGGGTACTGTGTGTAAAGTTGTGTAAAGTTTGAGCCTGTTGGCCTATAATGAAATTTTCTTTTTCTTTATGAAAATGTCTTTGCGATGAGTTTGCTTTAATTTTAATCGTTGTGGACGGTGCCTTGGTCGACAGGGCGACCGGATGCCTCTGTGAGGTTCGGGTGTCCGAGTGCTCGTTTAACGTCGTAGCTAGACAGTGCTTTGGTCGGCAGGGACGCCGGATGCCTCTGTGGTTCGGTGTCCGAGTGCTCGTTTAACGTCGTAGCTAGACGGTGCCTTGGTCGGCAGGACGACCGGATGCCTCTGTGAGGTTCGGTGTCCGGCGCCGCTTAACGTCGTAGCTAGAAAGTGCCTTGGTGGCAGGGACGACCGGATGCCTCTGTGAGGTTCGGATGTCCGAGTGCCTTGGTGGCGGGACGGCCGGATGCCTCTGTGAGGTTACGGTGTCCGAGTGCCTTGGTGGCGGGGCGGCCGGATGCCTCTGTGAGGTTCGGTGTCCGAGTGCTCGTTTAACGTCGTAGCTAGACGGTGCCTTGGTGGCAGGGCGGCCGGATGCCTCTGTGAGGTTCGGATGTCCGAGTGCCTTGGTGGCGGGGCGGCCGGATGCCTCTGTGAGGTTGGTGTCCGAGTGCTCGCTTAACGTCGTAGCTAAACGGTGCCTTGGTGGCAGGGGCGGCCGGATGCCTCTGTGAGGTTCGGATGTCCGAGTGCCTTCGTCGGCGGGACGGCCGGATGCCTCGTGAGGTTCGGTGTCCGAGTGCCTTGGTCGGCGGACGACCGGATGCCTCTGTGAGGTCGGGTGTCCGAGTGCTCGCTTAACGTCGTAGCTAGACGAGTGCCTTGGTCGGCAAGGGCGGCCGGATGCCTCTGTGAGGTTCGGTGTCCGAGTGCTCGCTTAACGTCGTAGCTAGACGGTGCCTTGGTCGGCGGGGACGGCCGGATGCCTCTGTGAGGTTCGGATGTCCGAGTGCCTTGGTGGCGGGACGGCCGGATGCCTCTGTGAGGTTCGGATGTCCGAGTGCCTTGGTGGCCGGACGGCCGGATGCCTCTGTGAGGTTCGGTGTCCGAGTGCTCGCGTTAACGTCGTAGCTAGACGGTGCCTTGGTCGGCAGGGCGGCCGGATGCCTCTGTGATGTTCGGGTGTCCAGCGCTCGTTTAACGTCGTAGCTAGAAAGTGCCTTGGTGGCGGGGGCGACCGGATGCCTCTGTGAGGTTCGGATGTCCGAGTGCCTTGGTGGCGCAAGACGACCGGATGCCTCTGTGAGGTTACGGTGTCCGAGTGCCTTGGTCGGCGGGGCGGCCGGATGCCTCTGTGAGGTTGGTGTCCGAGTGCTCGTTTAACGTCGTAGCTAGACGGTGCCTTGGTGGCGAGGGCGGCCGGATGCCTCTGTGAGGTTCGGATGTCCGAGTGCCTTGGTGGCGGGGCGGCCGGATGCCTCTGTGAGGTTCGGTGTCGAGTGCTCGTTAACGTCGTAGCTAGACGGTGCCTTGGTCGGCGGGGACGGCCGGATGCCTCTGTGAGGTTCGGATGTCCGAGTGCCTTGGTGGCGGGGCGGCCGGATGCCTCTGTGAGGTTGGTGTCCGAGTGCCTTGGTCGGCGGGGCGGCCGGATGCCTCTGTGAGGATCCGGTGTCCGAGTGCCTTGGTCGGCGGGACGGCCGGATGCCTCTGTGAGGTTGGTGTCCGAGTGCTCGTTTAACGTCGTAGCTAAACGGTGCCTTGGTGGCGGGGACGGCCGGATGCCTCTGTGAGGTTCGGATGTCCGAGTGCCTTGGTGGCGGGACGACCGGATGCCTCTGTGAGGTTCGGGTGTCCGAGTGCTCGCTTAACGTCGTAGCTAGACGGTGCCTTGGTCGCAGGACGGCCGGATGCCTCTGTGAGGTTCGGATGTCCGAGTGCCTTGGTGGCGGGGCGGCCGGATGCCTCTGTGAGGTTGGTGTCGAGTGCTCGTTTAACGTCGTAGCTAGACGGTGCCTTGGTGGCGAGGGCGGCCGGATGCCTCTGTGAGGTTCGGATGTCCGAGTGCCTTGGTCGGCGGGGCGATCGGATGCCTCTGTGAGGTTACGGTGTCCGAGTGCCTTGGTGGCCGGACGGCCGGATGCCTCTGAGAGGTTCGGGTGTCCGAGTGCTCGTTTAACGTCGTAGCTAGGCGGTGCCTTGGTCGGCAAGGACGGCCGGATGCCTCTGTGAGGTTCGGTGTCCGAGTGCTCGTTTAACGTCGTAGCTAGACGGTGCCTTGGTCGGCAGGGCGACGGATGCCTCTGTGAGGTTGGTGTCGAGTGCTCGTTTAACGTCGTGGCGGGCGTGAGTGCTCGTTACCGTCGTGGTGGGCGTGGGCATCCTTCTCGAGTCCTCGTCGGGCGAGGGTAGCTGCGAAGGAATGGCGCCGTCTATCCCACATGTATACCCCATCCGCGGTGTGGGACTGGAGGATGGCGGCGCGTTTACTGCGTTGGTTTGAGCGCCGTGCTCGTGGAGCTAATAGCGGGTAGTCCGAGTGGGTCTGGGAGGTCCCGCCAAGGGGACCCTTCCGAGCGACGGTCCCGAGTAGGGTGTCACAGCCTGCTGTGGGCGACCCATAAAAACCTTTCTCTACTCAATCCCGTATGGACTCTAGGTCGTCGCCGACCCGAGAGCACGGTGGTGTCGCTCATTGATGAGCTCGGGAGAGTGTGAAGTATGGTCTCGGGACGCGAGTAGAGGTGATTAGGCCGTCACCGACCTAGCGAGGGCCCAGTGGGGCTCACCTCATACCGCCCTTGCTCAAGTTTTTCTTTGGGCGGCTTTATACCCATCTGGTGGGGTAGGCCTTTTGAACCCACTCCTCGCTGGGCCTGGCGCAAGCCACAAAGCTTTTGCCGTCTTAGGGCGCGTGCCCGATGGGCTTCGCGCGCCCGAGCAACGTTCGGCCTAAAGCGAGGCAGAGAGGTTCTGGGACACGTTGTTGGCGGCGTCTTTATGGCCCTTGGCGCGACAAGGCGAGGATTAAAAGCGGAGTGGTATTGGGCCCAGGAGTTACGGTGTCGCCGCGACAGGCGAGGTGGTCGCGACGCCGCTTGACGGGCGCTGCTTGGCGGCGTTCGTTCGTCCTCTATCATCGCCCGTTGGGTGCTTTGAGTGGTCACGCTTTCTTGCCCTCTCTCTCGCCTGCGAAACAAGAAGAGCACCAGAGAGCTAAGGGAAAAACCCAGCCTTTCTTTCTCACCTTCGGTCGTCTCCCCTGTGAAGATGTCGTGGCGGAGTGCTCCGCGCCAAGGCAATGCGGCGCTTCGGCTTAGTGAAGAAGGGCTTCCTCATGCCGCAGACCTTCCTTTGGAGGTGCCGGCCAGGGCTACCACCCCGCGCCGCGGCGAGCGAGATCGTGGTGCCCGCCTCGTTCTCGGCGCGGCTTTGGCTGCCATTGCACCCGCTCGTCCGGGTCTGTTGTTTCATTACAAGGTGGAGGTGCACCATCTCAACCCCAATGGGGTCCTCCACATCGCCATCTTCATCCACGTCGTAAAGCCTTCTTGGGGATCGAGCGCGGCCGGGCGTTGTGGAGCACTTCTTCGAGGCAAGGCTCGGAAGGGCGAGCCGTCGGGCCATGGCGCCTGGGTGGCTGGCCCTCGGCCGCCCGGTCGAGCACGGAGTACTGGAGGTAAAGCGCCCTCGTCTAACAAGAGTGGCGTTACAATGGCTCTACGTTCAAACGTCGGCGACAGCGCCTCGTTTCACGGAGAGCTTCCCATGGCGAGGAGGCGGTGGGGCGGGCGCGAAAAGAGGAGAAGAACAAGCCGGCCCGATCGTGGAGCGGATCGGGGCTCAAAGGAGGCGAGGCTCACGGGGGCGTGGTTGTGCGCGCCTTCATGGGGATCGCGTGCAACCACTTGTGCACGCCGCCCCACTGTTCGGTATGCGGGCCGTCCGGCCGGGCGAGGATGGCGAACCGAGCTGGCGCGTCGAGGTGGAGGCTCGGGTGGCGGCCGTTCTGGCGGAGCGCCATCGTGGCGCGGATGGCCACCCGAGCCATTATCGGCTTTTCGCGAATCAGTAGCCGGTGAAATTCCTTTCGCTTCTCTTTTCTTTGTCCTTCAGACTTGACCGACATTCCTGCATCCTCTCGGGGCTCATGGGGATGTCTTCAGCGCCGCTCCGGGGATAAGGAAGCGGCGGCGCCGGCGAGGGCAGCGGTGACTCCTCCCGCAAGAAGCGGAAGGAGGAAAGGAGGAGGAAGAAAGTAGGAACGGCAGAGCGCGGCCTTGGCGAGGATGTGTCGAGACCACCGCCGTGGGGACAACCTCCATCGACGGCGGGAGTGCCTCGGCCACCCCTATGGTGGGTTTTTTCGACTGCCGTGGCGGCGGCGGCGTGGACTCGGCCGAGGCGGCATCACGGGCCCGTGGCCACGGATCCCGGTGGGGGTGATCTTGCGCTTGCGGTCGTCGCGACATCTCGGTGGAGGTGGCTTCGAGGCGGCCGCCGACTTGCCTGGCGGGGCGGCAAAGAGAGCGCGCGTGCCACGCACCCGCTTCGGCCTTGTAAGTGTATTATTATTTTATTTTGGAGCATTTTCTTTTGGCAAAGCCGCCGGCGACTCTTGAATCTTTGCAGCGTCGCGGCGCCTATCTGGGGTGATCGTGGGGCGTGCCACATCGGCCCGCAAATAACGGCGCGGTGATTTTAGTGACCGGTTGGGTCGGCGAAGGTCATGGCGTCGGCGTCGAGGGCGATGATCGCCCGAGGACGAGCCCCACCCGAGGTCGTGCAAGAGGAACTTCCGCCGCCGGCGGTGAGACCCCTCGGACGGCGTGATCGTCGTTTGGAGGATGAGACAATGGCGTCGCCGGTGATCGCGCCCGATCGTGGCGGGCCGGCGACGGAGTGCCCGACCCTCGTCGTGGGAGGTGCCGGCCGATGCCCCTCGGCGCAGTCGCCGAGGGATTCGAAGGTTGACCTCGTCACCCTTGCCCATAGTGCTTTGGGCGGGTGGCGCCCCGCCTGAGCGAGCGAGCGAGCGCGCGCGCCGGGTGTAATTCGGGTCGGGCATCATGGGTGAGGCGGAGGAGAGCGAGTGGGCCACCCTTCGGCAAGGCGCGCTGGACGCTGAAGCCGAGATAGGGCAGATCCGTGAAGGTCTGGCCCTTGCTCTGAAGTCTTCCACCAGGGCGCTGGATATGATGGTCGGGGGAGTCCAGCCAGTCGCCCAGGTAGGTCAGCCGAAAAAGTTCTGATTCGTTGCACATTTTTGATAGTTCTTCCGTGCGACTAACGGAGTGTCCACATTTTTGCAGCACTTGCGGGCTCGCCGTCGTCGGTCGAAGCTCTGCGCGCTCAGCCGGTCGTGGCGGTGCGCGGAGAATCTGATCGGTGCGCCTTGAGCTGCGCCTAGCCCAGGAGGCCCTGGGCATTAGGCGGTCGGAGGCGGTGGTGATCCGCCAAGGATTTGAAGAGGCCACAAGGCCCTTCATGATGGCGCCTAGGGCCGAGGCTTTGAGGCGAAAGTGGCGAGCCGAGTCCTCACGATGGAAGTCATCGAGGCCAAGGATCGCCGTTGCCGCGGAGGGATCGCGCGACGCAGTAACACGTCCGGACCGAGCGGAACAAGGCTCGGGGGGCCATTGCGAGTTCGCTCGAGCGGCGATCTCGTATGAGTGGCCGAGTGAAGACTTCATCTGGCGCCGAAGTCGGGTGGCAATCGACCAACTCATGCGCCGGTAAGTGTCTCAATTCTTCAATTAAGTTTGGGGTGCGACCCAGGCGAACTTATCCAAAATCTCGCATAATCTGAGGCGCAGAAGAATCGGCGTCGCCGTGGAAGCGCAGAGAACGGCCGGACGCCCGCGACGTGGCGATCGTGGCGGGGCGAGGCCGGCGGCGTTGAAGGTTCTTGAGGACGGTCGGGCGAGATGAGCGCCGGCCGAGGCCCTCCGCAAGGCGGTCGGGAGGTGCGATCGCATCCTTGGGCCGGGCAGCCCGAGTGCCCTTGCCCCCGCTGGCCGTGCGGACCGTAGAAGAGGCGGTGTTCACCGCGCTGCGCTTGAGCTTCATCGGCGCTGGTCAACACCATCTCGTACTCACGACGGCATCGACCTCGCGGTGGTGAGTAAGCGGCATCGCCGAACCGGACCGGCAGCGAGGTCGGCGAGTTCGAGCCGGTCGAGCCGCATGCTCGGAGATCGCCACCACGCCCCGCCCGAGGTCGCCTTCAAGATGCAGTCCTCCTCCTCCGTGCGGTCGCCACCGGGAAGAAGAGGAAGAAAAAGTTAGCCCCCTTTTTTTTTTGCAAAGACTGTTGTGTAACGATCGTAAGTAATTGTAGCTCGGTTTGCCTCTTTGCTCTCCTTTGCGTTTGGGTTTGACCGACCATAGCCTCAAGGACCACGGGTCGCTTATGCGTAGGTCGGGTCAATTTGAGAGGGCAAGAGGATAGGAGTCTTGTTTATGCGGTAATTACGCGCACTCATGGGGTTCGGAGTGTTCCGATCGGCCAAGGGTTTTCCACTCGGGCACTTCCTTCTTCCGCAAAGTGCTACTTAGCAACCATAGCCATTTGGGCGTACGTGGGCGTGGCCTCGGGTCGAGGGTTACCGCTTGGGATAGACTCTGTGACTAGTCGGGTCACCGACCCACATGAGTACGTGAGTTAGCCGAGTTCGTGTGGGGAAGATTGTTCCCAATCGACGATGGGTCATCCCACTCAGTGCTTCCTTCTTCCGCGAGTGCTCTTGGGCAACCATAGCCGGTGGCGTGGCCGTAGCACTCGGGTCGAGAGGGTTACCGCTCGGGATAGACCTCGTGGTCGGTGGGTCACCGACCGCACGGACACCATCCGGAGCGGCACGAGCGGGCGCCACGCAGGCAGCCCGAGTCGTCACGTGGCGACCGGTGCTCGGTTGGGAGAAAGGCAAAGACTTATACCGGAGAAAAGAAAGAGCTTAGGGATAGAATCGCCTTAACTTTTCAATGTTCGGGCATTAGGAGGATCGACCATCGGCGTCCTTGAGTCGGAAGGTGCGGTCGGAGAACTTCCACGACGGTGAAAGGACCCTCTCGGCGTCGGCTTGTGCTTATCTTTGGTTATGCGGACCGACGCAGAACCAAGTCGCCAATACCGAAGGATCGTCCTCGAACTTGGCGGTCGTGGTAGCGGCGCAGGCTTGTTGATATCGGCCGACCGCAGGCGGCCACGTCGCGCTTCTCGTCGGTGGTCGATGGCGTCTTGTTGCGGCGAGCCCCGAGCCTCATCGAAGGCTTGCAATCTCGGGAGCCGTATTCGGTCGATGGGCAAAGCGGCTTCGGCGCGAACACCATAAAGAAGGGTGTGAACCCGGTCGCCGGTCGGCGTGGTCCGCAGACTCAGAGGGCGGAGGCGGCTCGGCTACCCAGCGCCTGCGAAATGCTTGAGCCGGTGAAGATCCGCGGCTTGAGTCCTGAAGGATCATGCCGTTAGTGCGCTCGACCGGCCGTTAGTCCGCGGATGGGCTCTGCGCCCAATCGACACGGATGTTGAAGTCGTCCGCGAACTCGAGAAATTCCTTCCCCGTGAAGCGTGTTCCGTTGTCGGTGATGATGGAGTTTGGGACTCCAAACCTAAAAGCGATGTCGCGGAAGAAGATGGCGCTTATGCCGACGTGGCGCCACGACCGGCGGCCTCTATCCACTTGGTGAACTTATCTACCGCGACGGCGGTGGGTGAAACCTCGGCGCTTTCTGAAAGGGCGACCAAATCGAGTCCCCAGACGGCAAAAGGCCACGTGATGGGGATCGTCAGTAAAGCTTAAATTTGGCGGATCGTCTCACGAGCAAAGAATCGCATCCTTCGCAGTGCGTCACGATATGCTCGGCGTCGACCCCGGTTGGCGATGAAACCTTGTCGAAAGGCCTTTCCACAAGAGATCGAGTGCTGCGTGGTGGCCGCAGACTACTGTGTATGTCGTCCGGCAATTGTTTTCCTTGGTCGGTCAAGATACATTTTGGAGGACCGGAGGGACTCCTTTGTAGAGGTGCAGGCGATCGGGGCGAAGATTTTGCCCACCGGGCGAGGGCGGGCCTCGGTCGGGTCGAGAAGTGACCCGTCCGTCAAGCGGTCGATGTAGGGCCTCCTCGATCGGACTCAAGTGCTAGCACACCACGGGCGAATCCGGCCAAGTCTCGCCCGACCGCGCGTCGGTCCGGGCGACCGTCGGCCGATTGGTCGGTGGCCGCCACCGCCGAGTCGGTGGGACGATGGGCGCAGGAGGTCGAGACGAAGATCCGGGCGGGACGGGCTCTCTGGAGGCAAGATTGGCGGTGATCGGCCTCGCCATTGTAGCGTCGGTAGCTATGGTGAAGCTCGAAACCCTTGAACCGCTCCTCGCGGCGTGCTTCTCGACGATCTGCGGCCATGCGGGCGTCTCGGGCTCCGCGACCTTCATGACTTGGTCGACAAGCTTGGAGTCCCGTGGGCGAGCCGGCGGGCACCGAGGTCGGCGGCGATCCGGAGACCGTTGGCGAGCCTCGTGCTCGGCAATGTTGTTGGTCGCGTCGAAGAGCAACCTAATGGCGTATTGAAGCTGTTCCGAGTGGGGAGATGATGGCGACTCCGCGCCGCGCCATTCTTGGTGTAAGACCGTCGAAGTACATTGTCGATGCTCGGGGTCTTCGACCACCGGTGGTGCACGGGCTTGATCCACTCGGCGGCGAAGTCGGCGAACTGCGACTTGATCGCCGTCAGGGGCGTATATTATGCCATGGCCGCTAAGCTCGGCGCCCATTTGGCTATCCTTCACGAGGCATCGCGATTGTGGATGATCTCGCCTAGTGGGGCGTGGTCACCACGGTGATGGCGTCTTGATCGAAGTAGTGAGCGAGTTTCCTCTTTGCGATGAGCACCGCGTGGAAGTAACTACGCACTGTGGGTGCGAGTCTTGGACTCGGAAAGTACCTCATCGATGAAGTAGACCGGCCGTTGTACCTTGAGCTCACGGCCTTCTTCCGCCGCTCCACCACGAGGGCCGCGCGGCGACTTGAGTAGTGGCAGCGATGTAGAGGAGCGGCCAGTTCACAGTGCCGGGGTGACGGGATCGGAGGCGAGAAAGGAAGGCCTTCAAGCGGGTGAGGGCCTCCCGAGCCTCGGTGTCAAGCAAGCGGTCGGATTTCTTGAGCGACTGAGCGGCATTCCGCGTTCGCCGAGGCGAGACACGAAACGGCTCAAAGCCGCCAGGCATCCGGTCAGCCTCTGGACCCCTTTGAGGTTGCTGACCGGGCCCATCCTTGCGATCGCCGAGATCTTCTCCTGATTGGCCTCGATGCCTCGCTCAGAGACGATGAAGCCTAAGAGCTTTCCTTTGGGGACCCGAAGACGCACTTCTCTGGGTTGAGCTTTATGCGAAACCGTCGAAGGTTCGCGAAAGTCTCTTCTAGGTCGGCGATAAGGTCGTCAGCCTTCCTGGTCTTTACGACAATATCGTCGACATACGCCTCAACGTTGCGGCCGATCTGGTCATTGAAGCACGTTTGCATACATCGTTGGTATGTAGCGCCGCGTTCTTGAGCCGAAGGGCATTGTGACATAGCGAGCAGGCGAGCGGAGTGATGAAGGAAGTCGCGGTGGTCGGACTCCTTTAGCGCAATCGGTGGTAGCCCGAGTAGGCATCCGAGAAGGAAAGAGACTCGCACCCGGTGGAGTCGATGACTTGGTCGATGCGAGTAAGGAATGGGTCCTTGGGGCATGCTTTGTTGAGACTCGTATAGTCAACACACATTCTCCATTGCCCGTTCTTCTTTTTACAAGTCTGAGGTTGGCTAGCCACTCGGTGGCGCACCTCTTTCTGAACCCCGCCAAGAGTTTGGCGATCTCCTCCTATAACCTGCGCCTTTCCTCGGCGAGCGCGCGGCGTTGGGCGGCCGGCTTTGAGCACGGTCGGACGCTCAAGGAGTGCTCGGCGACCTCCTTTGGAATGCCGGCATGTCGGAGGACCTCCATGCGAAGACATCTTTGTTAGTCGCGGAGGAAGTCGACGAGCGCGCTTTCCTATTTGGCGGGGCGTGGCTCGACCCGCACGGTCTTGGTCGGATCAAAGGATCGACCGTGACCTCCTTCGTGTCCTCGGCGGATTTGAAGGATCCGCCCCGATTTCTTGGATTGAGGGACGGACTCGGCGGCTTCCCTCCGAGCTTGTTGAGTTCGCGAGAGGCAACGACCGCCGAGGCGAGCTTCGCATTGCCGCGCTTCGCGATTGAAGGCAAATTTGGAAAAACGATGCCGCGGTAATGACTCCATGCGGTCGGGCATCTTGACTTGAGGTAGGCGTGGCGGGGATCGCCATGAACTTGGCGTAGCATGGCCTCCCAGGATGGCGTGGTAGGCGCCGGAAATCCACGACCTCGAAGGTGAGGTCTCGGTGCGGAAGTTTCCGGCTCCCGAAGGTGACGGCGGTCGACTGCCCGAGCGGATGGGCTTGTCGGCGGGATGACGCCATGGAAAGGTGCCTTGCTTGGCCGGAGGCTTGAGCGCGGGACCCCATAGCGTCGAGCGTCTCAACGTAGAGGATGTTAAGGCGCTTCGGCCCGTCCATCGGCACCTTCGTGAGGCGCCGTTCGACGGCGGGTCGACCACCGCCGGTACCTCCCGGTGTGGGACGCGATCGGGTGATCGGTCCGATCAAAGGTGATCGGGAACTCCGACCACCGAAGATATTGGGGGCGCCCGTGCGGCGGTGTGGACCTCGCGATGGCGAGCTTGAGTCGGCGCTTGTCGGCGTAGCAAGCCGTCCTCCGAAGATCATGAGGCACCGTCGGGCTCGGGAACTCGTCGTCGCCTTCTTCTCCGCCGTTCGCGGGGCGCGGCGAGCTTCTTTCCTTTGCCCGCGGCGTGGTGGGGGCGCTAGAGATAGCGCCTCGGGACTTCGCGATCCGGTACTTGTGCTTGACGGAGAACCCATGGTTCGGGCATGGGCCGTCCATCAATTTCGAAGTGGTCGGGCGACGGTAGGCGCGCCCATTGCTGGCGGCGATCGGCCGTGGCGACCACTGGGTCTCACGGATCGCTTCCGTGCCGCTTCCGTTTGTCGGAGGCGGTCGAAGGGACCCGATGCGGATGCCGGGTTCGGCTGAGCCTTTCCTCCTCGAAGATGGCCCCCGACCTCCTCGCCGGGCGTGGTTGGTGGCGATATCGAGGAGCTCCTTGGTAGTTACGGGCTTGAGACAACCTAGTTTGTGTACCAAGGCCTTGCGGGAGGTGCCGTAGATGAATGCTCCCACGACATCGGCGTCGGAGATGTCGGGAGCTTCGTTACCTGGCGGAAAACCGCGGATGTAGTCCCGGAGGTTCCCAGGCTGCTGTTTGCGACCCTTCAGTCCCAAGTTTCGAGCGCTTGTAAGTGCCACGGAAGTTGCCGACGAAGAGGGCCTTCAAGTCGGTCCGATCCACGATGGTTTTGGCGGCAAGTACTCGAGCGAGCTCGGGCGAATCTGCGAGGTAGATGGGAAGGTATTGGATGATGAAGAGGTCATCCGTAGCTCCTCCGCCCGACATGCGGCCGGTAATCTTGAGCGGACACGGGTTTGTGGCCCGGTGTATTTGGCAATGTTGGTAGGCGCCGGAATCTGGCGGGAAGTCCGCTGGCGGATCCTGGCGAACGCCGCATGATCCGGGACCGTCGGGGCTCGGCTGCGATGGTGGTGCCGCCGCCGCAACCCGTGAGTGGGCGGCCTTTTCCGCCATCTTTCTCCGCGCCTCAAGGGTAGCGCGAATGTCGTAGGGCATCAGGCGTTAGCGCGCCGGGCGCGCGAGGCTGTTGTGGCTCGCGATGCGGCGGCGCTGTGCGGACCCATCCGGCCGCCGCGTGATGCGGGCCGGTGGCGGAGGTGGCTCGGGCGATAGGAGCCGGGCGTGCATGTCTTGACTGCCGCGTGCTCTACCGACCCGGAGGTTTGGTAGGTGGCCTTGGCCTCGGGTCGGTCGGCTCGGGAGGCCTCGAAGCGGCATTGCGGCCGCGCCACGCTTTGGTGGCGTGGGGAAGAAGTGAGGACCGTCGGACCTTCCGCTTTCTTTGGGGTGTGCGACGCCAGCGTCTTGTGCGTCGCCCGAGCACATCGCGGGCCTCGAGCCCTCTCTGCTCGGAGTTGGCTGGAGGCGGTCGAGCTTCGATCCGCCGTTCCTCCAACTCTTTGCGGTTGTTGTTGGAGCTCGGGCGGTCTGCGGCGCGTTGATGCGCTCGGCGGCACTCCTCCTCCTGCGCTGAGTGCGTCGGACAGAGGTCCGCTGCCACGAGGGCTGCGGGCAACCGTCGGCAGTGCCGCCATGTTGCACTCGCGAGAGCCGCCGCTGCGGGGTACTCCGTGTCGGGCGGAGTCGCGTCGGAAGAGTCTTCCAAGAGCTCGTGGATGGAGGCGGCGGGTAGCCGACCATCGCCACCGATCGCGAGCCTACGGGGTGACATGGTCACCCGCCGGCCTACGGAGTTTTCGCCGACCGCGGCGGAGCACTCCTCGGGTTCGGCCGGGGCTGCGAGCGCGCTAAGCCGGAGCTTAGCAATCGCCAGAGAGGGCGCCCAAGCTCTCGGTGAGCGCTGTCTTCCGGAGATAGCGAGGACGGCGTGAGCCTCCCGTCGGGGTGGCGGCGGTCGAGGAGCCGGCGGATCCGGTTCCTCGGCGCGATCATGCCATCGCGATGGGTGGATGCCATCGGGAGATAAGCGGAATCCGGAGATGGTGATGAAGACGCGAAGTCCCCTACAGCGCGCCAACCGCCGGCGTTTTCGGGAGCGGCGGCAAGTAAATTTGTAAGTCTAGGGGTCGCGCGTTCCACTCCTGAATGGTTAGACTCGTGAGTCCAAGATGTATCTTGGTTGGTGAAGGTCCCTACTCGATTCGTGTGTGGTGGTGTTGTATTACTCTTGGTACGGATAGTGCACAAAGTTTTACAAGCGAGAATGCCAATGGCTTAGCGAGATGGGTTTGATAGCGCTCTCTCCTTTCTTGTTCTTGCTCGTTGCCCCTCGATCGTTTAGCCCTGCCTCCTTTTATACGAAGGAAGGCGGGTTACATCGAGTTAGGAGGAAGCGAGGTGACCTACGCTAGAGCTCGGTCCCCGTCCCGTGGATGGTCGCCACCCGTCTTGCCCATCTTTGGGTTGGTAGCCTTGGTGGTCGGGAGGTTAGGTATTTCGGGAAGTAGCGTACTTGCCCTCTGTGATCCTTGCGAATCGGCGTCGAGTGCGTGGCGTTGGTGCTTTGCCTCGGGAGGGCGTGCGCTCGTCTTTATCGTGATCGGTTGATGAAATTTGGAAGCTTTGTCTTCTCTGATCACGGATCTTCTTGGGAAGGAGCCACCGCCCTTGTATAGTCGCTCGATTGACCTTATTCGAGTGCGTGGCGGTAGGCGATGAGGACGACACGCGGCACTCGGCGTTCGTCACCTTGGTTTGGTTGAGTCGGAGATCCGCCCGCCAAGAGGGGTCGGGAGCGCTGTCTGGTCGGATTCGCTTCCCCGGCGGTCGGGAGCGGATGCTTTTGTGATCTCGCAGCGATTCGGTCGGGCGGGCGGCGCGCGGCTGTTAAGTGGAGATATGCTTGAGGCCGCTGGCTCGTCGCTTCGGGCTGTTGGGGTATCCTTTTTATTAGTATTCGTCAGATTGCGAAATTCAGTGAGGAATAAACACCATACTCTCTGATTACAGCAAATTTTACCAAACAGCAATTTTGATTGAACCATGCAACACACAATAGTTAGCCAAACAGTTTGTTTTTACCAAATAAAATGCAATGCTCGTCCCTAATAATATTGCTATAGCCTAAATGAAAAGGCCAGTAGGTACTAAAATTTGGACAGTTTTATGCCCCATTACATGTGCAGTACAACCTGGCACCACAGCTAGTTTTTACAAATACGAAAATTTGATCCAACCATGCAACACGAAGAGATATGACAAAGTTTTACCAAACAAATGATGCTCATCCATGAAAATACAGTCACACCTCACAGGGAAATTTTTCTCCACAGTGGTTTGCGTATGTAGTCATGTCTCTACAGTTCAATTTTTTTGGCGATATGCTCCTTGGACCTAAGTAACTGAACCTTAGCTGAAATCTCGACTCTGCTTGAGCGTGAGCTCTCCTCAATCAACTGCTACCAATTGTCCAAACTGAAGAATTGTAAAACTGAATAAATCATTTTTACATTTGGAACTGAAAAAACTGATAAGTGTACAGCAAATATCCAAACTGCATCGCATAAGTCAATGAAAGAAAAATTGTGTATCTGTCCCTAAATTTTAAAAAGAAAAAGGAGATGTAAAAAATTGTAGAAGCTCACCACGCCAAAATCAAAGGAGAGCGGTGCAGAGGGCCTTCATCTGCATGCAGTGGCGGAGCCAGGATTCTTTCAAGCCTCAGACCGAAAACTAAGCGACAATAACTAACGCCAAATATTACTCACACCATGGTACAACAAAAACACTACACAAATACACAATTAAAAATTAATTTGAATTCCATGCTTAACATTTCAACAAAATAGATAAAATATGTCAAAACAATATAGCGTAGCAGAGTGGTAGAAAAGTTAATACCTAATTAAGGAAGGCTTGGTGCATCTGAAACTATCATATTTTCATCAACAATAGAACAAGAACCTGAACCTGCAAAAGAGGAAATTGCACATGTAAATTAGACGCACAAAACTACGAAGGTAACCATTAAGGCAAATTGCATGAGAAGAATGTAACATACCACTAGCACGAAGACTACGAGGTAGTTGTTGCTTACGAGACCTCATATTTTGAAAATGTTGTAAAATCTTGTTATCTTCAATGCTTGCAAATACATCTCGCCCAATGTAGCATACCATACTATCATTCATCCAATCATCATTCATCTTATTGCGCAACTCAGTTTTGACAATGTTCATAGCTGAGAAAGCTCTCTCTACTGTTGCGGTTGCAACGGGCAAAATCAAGGCCAATTCAATGAGGCGATATACCAATGGAAAAACTGTTTCAGAAGGGGATTGGTTGGACTGTGACGGAAAATAAGATGATAATGGTTTCGACCTCTTCATCATGTATTTAGCAATTAGCAACGTCACATGAATGATTATGGTTATACACTCCTGTATGCAAATATTAGCAAGTAACTAAGTAAGCAACCATGTAACAAATGTTCATCACAACTAGAAAGTCACTATTGAACTGATTCTTAGCATCAGTGCATCACAATTCATAGCATAGCATGATCAAAATATTAAAAACAGGATTACTCATTCAGTCATTACTCATTCAGCAATCACCAAACATTCAGTCATTACTCATTCAAACATTCAGTCATTCTCATTTCTCAATTCACACAGCCATGAGCCACACTTTATCTGTTTATCACTCACGAGAGCAATGAGCTGCAGAGCGAGCGGTTGAAAGTGACCGGTTAGAAGCGCGATCGGTGGCGGTGGCGCGGCGGTGAGGCGGCGGCGGCAAGGCTCATGGCTTCGCCAATGAGCGGAGTGAGCGAGGCTTGAGTAGAAGGGGACGACGAGCGCGGCAGCGACGCAGGCGAGGCGCGCAGCGGCGGAAGCGAAGTCGTCGGGTCGGTGTCGGGCGGCTCGAGCGGCGGCGGCGGCTCAGCAGCGAAGCGGCGGCGGCGGCGAGATCAAAGTCGGGCAGCGGCGAGCGGAGGAGGAGGAGCAGCAGCGTGGTCGCCGGTCGATGTCGCGCATGCCCAGCAGCAGGGCGGCGAAGCGGCGGCCAGCGCAGCGGCAGCGGCGGCGAGATCAGATCGGGGCGGAGCGGCCGCGAGGCGGCGGAGAGCAGCGAGCTCGCGGGTCGGTGTCAGCCTGGCGTGGCGGGCGAAGCGCGGCGGCGCGGCGGCGAGGCGGCAGGCGGCGCGAGATCGAAGTTAGGAGCGAGCGGGGCGGAGGAGGAGGAGGCGGCGTGGTCGCCGGGTGTCGGTGTCGGCCTGGCGGCGGCGGCGGCGGCAATGGCGAAGCGGCATTTGCCGGCGGCCGGCGGCGGCGGCGGCGGTGCGCTGCGCTCTGCGGATTGGGTCAGAGCGGCGGCGTGAGCACGCGAGCGCGAGCGTGAGCTGGCGTGTGGCTTGCGTGCCTAGGCGCGCGCGCGACGCCAGTGAGGGTGGCGCCTCGGGCCCAAATGAACGATACATAATATTTTGCATTATTACGTGGGCGGGCCTCGGGCCGGCCCGACCGGCCGAGGCCCAGCTCATACATGCGCATGTGTGAACACCAATAAGCTTAACTTCAGATACACAAGTGGTAAGTTCTTAGAGCAACTCCAAAAGGACTCTCCAAAAGTCATATTTGAAGAACTCTCCACAAAAATGCTTCTTCATATCTCCTCCATCTCCAACAGCACTCTCTATATCACACTCTCTATTTTATTTCTCCTATATTCTAATCATATTCCATATGACCGTCATAACAGTAACGGTTTTTTTACCGGTAAATTCAAACGGCTATATTTGAATGCGGAAATTTAAAAATTAAAATTTATTGTGACAACACGTTGTACGGATATCTTTGAACGGGTAAATTCGAATAGCTATATTTGAATGCGGGAATTTTAAATTCGAAATGTACTGTAACGGTCATGCACTTCAACTATGAAATACTCAAATGTCTTACTTATGTAGTTGATGCAGCTTCAACGAAATAGTGCATACAAAAGTTCTAGCATAGTATGGTTCAGTGCTCAACATAACTAGTGCTCAACCCGACCTATTACATATTCATGTTAGGTAGTATTGTTGCTGTGGCCCATTCAAGCAACTGATGTCAACGCTCATAATTCAAACTCATTTTTTCTTATCTCTATCTTTTCTTTCTCAAACTCATTTTTTCTTATCTCTATCTTTTCTTTCTCTTGAGCAATCCTCTCTTATTCTTGTGTAAATGCTCGTTCATACCGCTCTTCCTTCTTTTGCTCTTTCATAACCTCCAATTCTTTCTTCTCTTTCCTAAAGTTTTCTAATGCTTTGCATGTAGAGTGAGCCTGTTGCAACACTCTCAACTGAAGCTTTACCTCGGCATAACTGTTCTTTCTCAGCCTTCCTACCAGTTAGTCTTCTCAACACATCAGTTTCTGCAGTAGGAGTATCTTTATGAAGATGACTTGAATTGGAGCTAACAGGACTGGAACTATCCGGAGCATTAGATAATGTCTTCTGCTTTTTCTGGGATAAATGATCACTCCACTTTGGATGGTGTTGTAATACGTTCCAGCAAAGTATGCAAATAATCGCCCTTTTTCTTCTTGGTACAAAGTTTTAGCATGCACAATCTGCACAAACACAGGTAGCTAATTAACATGGACACAACATATGAAGTTATAATGAAAAAAAGGGATATGAACCAACCTTATCTTGCTCTGTTATCCCACTTTGCCTTCTACGCTCAGTCTGAACATAACATCCACAGAACTTATTGACATATTCTTGAATAGATGACCATCGGTGCATAAGTGAATTCTGACGAGGATCTGAGAAGAAATTTTTGTTCTTGTGGAAGTAATCATGTATTCTACTCCAATAAGTGACACGAGTTTATTGGGTCCCTTGCACTGGGTTCAAACTAACATTGAGCCATGCCGACACTAACATATTGTCTTCCTTCTTCATTTTTTTTATCTCTTATTGTGAGCTCTCGGCTGGGGACTGGAAGGGTCAACTGGAGAAGGTTCCTCCTCAATTGGACTTTCGTCCCAAGGAATTTCACTTCCCCCCTCACTCAACAGACGAGCGTAGAAGTCATCCATATTATACAAACTGTGGACATCAATACTTCATTAAGCAAATATGCATAACAACACGTGCAAAAGCAAAACATTCGTGGTAATAAACTTTCATAAGCGGAACATTCATAGGTCTTAAAAGCATAACATTCATAGGTCTTAATATACATAATATAAGAACAAGAATAACACTAGTCACTGTAGTCGATACTTTCATCATCTCTAAATTGATGATCATTACGTTTACCCGAATCATCAGTCTCATAATCATATGGACGCAAATGCTCGTCTACATTCCACGAAGTGTCTTCTTCTTCAGGAGGATCGATGCCATCTGTTCGCACCAAGTCTTCTGATTGTATGGCAAGTTAGTCAAGGAGGTGAGCAGTTTGTTCGATCTCAAGTAAGAGTCCGTTCATTTCATTCGCGCTTGAGCATGAGCAAGGAGAAAAATTATCGTTTACTATTTTCTTAATATCCATTGCAACTTCCTCTATGCGATTAATTGTCCAAGCATGCACATCACTGAGTTTCTTCGAATCTTTATCCATCTATATGCATTACAATGGACAAGAAAATACAAAACAGGAATTACTTAATTTAGTGCTCATGTAAACAACTGTAGCCAGCATCTCATCAGCACAGGTATTACTTAAAACAGGAATCAGCACAGGTATTACTTAAAACAGGAAACAGGAATTACTTAAAACAGGAATCAGCAGAGTGGTAGTAGCCAGCATCTCATCAGCACAGGTAGCTTAATATAGTGCTCATGGAAACAGGAATTACTTAAAACAGGAATCGGCAATGGATGGATGGCTCATGTAAATAACTGTCTTGAGCAATGGATGGATCGGCACAGGTACTTGATATCCTAGTCTATCCGGCACAGCTATTATCAGGCATGCTATTAACTGATGGGAACATGTTAAATCATTCATTCGTGCTGAATTCAACATATGCTCTGAATAAATTCTCAGGCTGAATTCAACATATAAATTCTATATTTTTTCTTAGCATCTGTATATCATGAAGGTCATAAAGATAAAAAGATGTATTTGCATGCACCTTGGTTGCTAGAATATACCTTGCATGCACCTTGGTTGCTTTGAATAAATTCTCAGGCTGAATTCTAAAATGGAAGAAGTTTAGAATTGTTGTTTTTGTTCACCCAAGCTAACTTGAAATCTGATCCATCTGCTCATTCTTGCTTCAACTACCATTCTCTGTCTTGTTTTAATTAATAGGTTCTAGTTGTAACATAATTTCAATCTTTTGTTTCCAGGATTGACACTTTTCCAAACCAATGTTCTTGTTATTTTTGTAAATCACAGGAGTATAAACCGTAGGTTTATTCATTGGTTTGTTAGTGCCCTGTTAAATTTTTTCTTGAAGAGTTCCAACATGCATTCTTCATTCAATTAACAATATAAATATTTGAGATAACCCCTTACTAATAGCAGAGTAATCATTCGAGTCTGGCTAATGAAAATGTTAAAGCTGCTTGAACCTGAGTTTCCTGTTTCACCTTTCTCAGGGACTTTGCTGTGGTTTATTATTTTGTTTTACTGTACTTTTGTGGCATCAATGCAACAATGGCTTTTCTGCATTGTACACAATAACTCGTGCCATGTTCTTATGCTTTATCTAGAGCATGTTCATGGAGTTTCTGTGATGGCCATAATTTCAATAGGTTTTAAGGGAAAACCTTTCAGTGAGTTGCATTTACATAATGCATGCTGAGCATGATGTTGTGCCAACAATGACCGATGAATCTTTCGAAAACTGAGTGATACGATTTTCCCCCTCTAGTAAGAAAAAGATATTTAGCAGTGGAGATGCATACGAGAATAGAAGCTGTGCCACAAATGAAAATTACAAGATGGCATTTTTTATCCCTAAACAAAGATGGCATTTTGTTGCTGGGAACGAAGAACAGTAGGTGACTCAGATCACAAATGCTCAAGCACAAATACATCTACATGGCCAGATCTGCAAGAATAAGGAAGGGCAGGGGCAAATCGCAATGGGGGCTCACCTTGCAGCGGGAGCTGGAGCTCGCGGTCACCGGTGTCGGGGTAGATCGCCGGATCTGAGGATGAGTACGCGAGTGCTGGGGAGAGGAAGCCTCCGCTGCCGGGGGAGAGGAAGCCGCGCCAGGGAGACGAAGTGTCGCCGGGGAGAGAAAGCCGCGCCGCGCCGCGCCACCGCCTTGCTTCCGTCTCCTCTCGAGCCGAATGCTTCTGTCCCTGCGGTCGCGCGAACTTCACAGCAGAACCGCCCCGCTGGATAGCGAGCAGAGAGAAAATCGCCAAATGTAGCGAGTCTCTCTCCGCTCGCTAAATTTAGGGAACAAGGTAGCGAGTCTGTACTCTGTTGAACATTATACAGTGCTGTGAATCAATAAAAAATGCAGATGGAGAGTGGGATAGCAAGTCTTTTGGAGTTGCTCTTACTATCATTCCTCGATACAAAAAAGATTCCAGAGGAAGCTACTCCCCACTACCAGCTGCAGGACGGTGCACAAGTAGCTGTAGCAAAGGTGCTAAAAATAGAATCGATAGCACAAAGTAAACATCCACTGGACACGCATCATAACTTTTAAACCAAATTTGGGCTACAAAGGCTGCAGGGAGAATTCTGTGGCATTTATTGATAGAGGGTTTCTTGTTAGTATTCATTCAGCTCACCGAAGCCTCAAATAAAAGGCCGGGAAAAATAAAAACGAATTATTACAAATTCATAGCTCCAAACACACGTAAGGACCTCACTTCAATCTTTATGGTACAATAAGCGGCAACGAAAACTTCAGACCAGCCTATCATGGCTGCGGAAAAAATTGTAAAAAACTAACTCATATCTCAATTTGCATAATCTGAAAATATTCTTGAAATTGTTGTTTGTAGCCCTTCAACATGTTAAGATACCGAATTCGTAAACTGTAATAAACACTAATACATATCCATGAAGCACCCATTGATGTAAAGGTTTGGATTCTCATAACTGAGCCTGTCATAGATATATGTAGCACTGACCTCACTCTGTGAACGTTAAACAAGTTGCTTGTTGCAGCACCTGTTGGCAAGTAAGTGGAGGATACCTGCAGAAAAACTATAGAATAGAAGTCACAATTAGCACGTGAGATAGAAACAATAGTGACTTATGACAGAATAATCTTATAAACAATATCTGGTATGCTTGGAACCTGGCAGACAAGCATGCCTGGCCACCATCTCCGGCCGCCACCGCCTCCTCTCTTGCAGGCTCGACCAAGCCGCTGACGCACAAGGGGACGCACCACTGCTGCTGGGGGGCATCGGTATTTAATTTTGTAACATCAGTATCGAACAAGATAAACTAAAGTTGTACAGAATTATTCAGTAGACAGCAGTGTGTTCTGTCTAATAACAGGTTTAATTTCAGCAGGGTTCTAGTTCTGTGCAGGAGGTAAAGAGGAATTGCAGCAAAAATAATCAGATGAAGTGCTGTAAAATCTGACAAATCTGTGATGATCTCATCTTCTATTGACAGTACGGAAAGTAGCAGTCCAAGTAGATACATCCAAGGCAAACATGTGTTTAGCCTTATCTACTTCCTCTATTTCCAACTGCACAAGCACTCTTACATCAAAGATCCAAAAAAACTCTTACATCAAATGATCTCAGTTCCATCAAACAGTGAAAGAAATCTACAGTACATGATAGAATCGATTGTTCTATCTCCCTGTCACCACACCACACTAACCGAGCAAAAATACAGCTCTTGAAATTACAGCCAAAGGAGCGGGAAAATAAAAGGAAAAACAATCAAATTGGATATCAAACCACCAAAACCTCAAACGGAGGGGAAAATACATTCACAAAAATCTACAGCAAAACTTCATATTTGGAGCACTGGAAAGTATATGTAGAACAGCAGACCCTTGAAGCTAAAAGGAGTGATTCATCAGTAGAACCCACAATACGTTCTTCACCCTTCAATCAAGAAAGATCTGCCTCAACTTGGTTAAAGTCTCCTCTGATGACAGCATCGCCTCTTTGTTGTTCAGTTTCCTCTTCTCTTTCACAAGAATTCTCGGACTCCATCGCCTGTACAGTACTCTTGGCACTGGCATCAGAGAGTTTCTTGAACACTGCGTCAATACCATCAAGGGTCTTTGCCTCAATAGAACTCATGTTGTTTGTAGTCTCCATTGGTTCAAGCTCCCTACCATCTCTGACAATATGCACACTTTCAACATGTGTTCCTTCTGGACGCTTATCGTGCTTTGTGAAGTCTGCAGTCTCTTCACATCCATCATTGTCTGTGTTTTCTTCCAAGGAACTGTTGACAGAAGCACCACATTGTTCCTTGAAAGCAGCATATATGTCGTTGACAGATTTTGCGTCAATGACATGCAGCTGTCCAGCACCCTCCAATTCCAAGGCCTCTGAATTATCATCAACGCCTGAGACAAGTGAGCTTTCAGTGTCCAGGGTAAACTCATCAACAACACCATCACTCATTTGTTTAAAGGCTGTCTCTATATCCTCCAGAGACTTGACATCAAGAATCACCATCTGATCATTGGTCTTAGTTGTGTCGGACTCGACCTCCAGTTCACTTGATCCAACTGCTAAGTTTGCTGCTGATGGTGTTGTGACAGAAGGCACTTCTAACTCATCACATAGTGGCTTCAACTCTGCGTCCATTGCTTCAAAAGGACTTGCCTCAAGAATTCGCCGCCGAGGATTGTAGACAGTCTGCTCAGGATCATCATGAGATGCTCCTAATGACCAACCAAATTCAGGATCAGTGCCATTTAGGTCATCAGCCAATGGAGACTGCTCCCCAGAGTCTAACGCACTGGCATCTGACATGGTCAAGGATATGTTGCCAGAAGTTTGCGGGCTAATCAAGGGGTTTGCTGAAACACCATTGGCAGGAGGGTTATTGGTATGGGAGCCAAGATCAGGCACCTGCTGGTCCGGTCTCATTGGTTCTACACGGAAGTCTCCCACCGCATCCAGTTCTGACAGGAAACTTTCATCAATTCCGCTATCCTCTATAGGCTCTGGATAGATTTTATGAACTTCATCATCAGAATCAAGTAGATATCCTGCAGTTGTTTCTTCCTTCATGTCAACTATATCCACCTTGTTGGCTTCAGCAGCCATGGAAGTAAATGTATTTGATATCACTGCAGGCTCAACTGATGGAGATTGGATGGAATCACCTGCTTGAGGAGAGCACGAGGAAACAGCTGCAAAGCTTGAGCTACCTTCAGATCCATCGTCAAAGTGCTCTTCAATTACATGCAAGCCAGTCAAAGCGGTAGCTGAATCAGTAAATATGGCCGATTCATGCTTTTCTAGCATATTGAAGTTCTCAACAACCCTCTCTTCTGGGATAGGGTGTAGGTCCCTAGATATTACTGGTAATGTTTCTGTGCCAAATTCAGATGTCAACCCCATAGACCCCTGAACTAGGTTATCTAATGGCATTTCATTGTTTGAATAGGAAATGAAATCAACGTTTCCATCTTTCTCAGCTGGATTGCTTGTACCAAGAACAATTGTGTTTGAAGTTGATGCGACTTCAGTGTCAAGATATCCCTGAATGTCCTCTGATCTTGACTGCTCTTCAGCTAGCCTGGGAGATGAAACCCATTCTGAGAATTCAACTACTGTGTTAGGTTCGACAGAAGACTTAGCACCAAGGCTGCTTTCACCTGCATAACAGGATATGGTTCAAATAAACCAGTGGAGCAAGTATTCAGTTATTAAACAAAATGATCAGATTGAACTTGCTTACCATCTCCATCTTCCCAGATAAGCAAGTCAGCAACTGGACGAAGTGGCTTCGTGGGGTTCCCAGCTGACTTGAGCATGTAATCTTCTTCACAACCCTTTTCTTTTGTTGCGGCAAGATATGCTTCTCTTTCTTGCGATCTTTCAAAGATAAAATGCTGCAGAGCAATCTCACGGTCATCAATGTCACTGTGATCTAGTTCAACATTCACAGAGTTGATGCCATCTGAGCATTCACTTCCAGCATCTGCAAGGTCAATATCCTGTATTGGAAGAACTGGTGACCAGTGCTCCTCGTGCAAATCATTTTCACCAAGGTCCTTGTGATCAGCAACTGAAGAAGCCATATCTGATTCAGTAATAGCACTCAATTTAGACTCACTCTTATCACTGAACTGCCTTTGGAAATTACTTGTGCTTCCTTCCACTGTCTCAGGGACAAAATACGGCTTGTATCTAGAAAAATGTCTCTCCTGGGTAGCATATGTACTTCCAAAGTTGAAGCTGTCGTGCCTTCTGAAGAACATGTCGCGATGAGAAGTTTTCAACGATTCTGCAGGGCTTAAATTTTCATGTGAAGAGACACCACTGTCATTGGATTGCTCAAGGGGAAGATCAAATGGGTTCTTCCGTGTATGCAGGATTGAAGGAGCTGAGCCAGGAATTGCTGCTTCTACAGGATCATTAGGAAGGTCAAACGGGTTCCTCCTTGGCACTGAAATATGTGGTACTTGCACACGGAAACGTGATAAGTCATCTGCACTCCTCCCAGCATCATTACCATCAATATATATCAAGTTATTGTCAATATCAAATCTTATGTTCTTCCTGGATCTTCGTCTAGCCATCAAAATCTCCAACCTGCGGTTCCTTTCCATCTCAGAATATCCAAGATCCATCAGATTCTTTTCATCGTCTGCTGTCCAAATAAATGCAGCTTCCTTCGCATCATCTTTCTTCTTCTCGCCATTATCTTTAACATCATTGTTGTCAGCCTCATCATTACTATCATCATCAGTTTGATGATCCTGTGAGAAAACATGTGAATCAGTGTCTGAATCATCCTTAGGAATGGGATTAGGACGAGTGGAATCAGCACCCAAGAGAGGGTCAATCTCATCAAGAACTGGAGCAATGTCAGTCATGGAAGCATCATCAGAAGAACTCTCAGCCCGATCAGAGTCAAAACCAGACGAGCCATCCTGACTGCCAACTCTTGCCCATGGTGAACCAAGACAGGAATCGAGTAGGTTGTCCTCAACAGCCTTGCTAGTATCAATCTTAAGCCCATCAAGCCTTTCCCTCCGACACGCAGAAATGGCACAAGCAGGTCTGCTAGTTCCAGCTAGCTCTTCTGTTGGCTTCTCTTCAGAAATCCCTCTCACTTTGCTAGCTGCTGAGTCTATAAATACTCTTTCTTGATTCAGATTTTCCTCCATTTCACCATGTTTATTAACATTCTGTCTGGATGAAAACATGCCAAAGGATGCATCTTTCTCATTCAGCCCACTCAGAAGGACACCTTCAAATAGGCTAGTGTGCCTATCGGCCTTATCCTTCATGAAAAATGAATCTTTGGATTCTCTTTCCTGATTAAAATTCAAGTCCCCCCAAATCCCATCCTCTTGATGAAAATTGACCATAGAAGGAAATGGAGTTAATGTTCTAGGTATGCCATGGCAATCAAATCTCTCATCTTCTTTGTCAACTCTTCTCAGAAGAGGAACATCATCATCCAGTTCAACATGATCACTAGCCCTCTCTCTGAAAGAAACTGTCTGTTTTGTTTCCCTCTCTTTGGAGTTTGCTGCATTCTTCCTAAATTCAGGCACTGAAAATCTCTGATTTTCCTCAAAGTGAATATCACTGGAAGAATTTTCAACCTTAAAAGCTGAAAACACCGGAGTGATCTTGTTATCTTCATCAACCTCAGGAAGGTTCGTGCCCCCATAACTTAGTAGGATTCCAAGAAGAAGAGTAGTACATACGATTACAGGAGAAGAAGAAAGTAGGAAAGCAAAGAATCCTGGTGAAGATCTGTACAATAGATAGAGCAAGACACCCAAACTGAAAAGGATGGGATGTTCAGAGACATATCTATAGCCTTTTCTAATGGATGTCCTCAAAACTTTCTTGACGCATAGAGCAACTTGTTTTGCCTCAAGAGCCATGGCATGCACCCTCTGAGCCTCCAACACAAACCTAGCAAAAGAAATATACTAACAAGATTAGTTAGTTCAGTAAAACAAAGCGACAGTGTTTGGACTGATTGATGCATATAGAAATTTTTGGAAAATTCTGTTAGGCTAACTTAACAAATCCATGTTAAGCTATCCTGCAAGTTAACCCAAATTGGTGAAGGTTTCGTTTTGTCTTTTGTCTTGTAAGGTAACCGAGCTAATGCAGATGGTCACATTTCAATACACAATTTGAGCACTAATCTCTCAACCAGATCCACCAGAAAAACTAATTAAATTAGATCAGGAGTATTCTAGCACACGTACAAATCCCGTGTGCGATTAACAATCTGAGCACTAGATCATTAGTGATGAGGGTACTAACATTCCAAAAGCTTCAGATTTGAACTGCATAAGCTGAACCCCAATCTGATGGGAAATATCTGATATTGACCATGATCAAGAAGTCCATAGGACAAACAAGCAAGCACTTCTCAACAACACGTACAAATCCAAACTTACAACTAACAATTTGAGCACTAGAACATCAGTGATGAGGGTGCTAACATCCCAAAAGCTTCAGATTCGAATTCCATAAGCTAAACCCCAACCTGAGGGGGGAAATCTGATATTGACCATGGCCAAGAAGCCCCTAGCACAAACAACTCAAATACCACCAACTTTACTGCCGATCAAGCAAGGGGCGAACAGATCTTTCCTACTAAGCACTCAAGTACACGATCAAAATACATCTTTTGATCGGGAAGTAAAGAAACAAGCATATACAGAAGTAAGAACAACCATCGCACAGTGTGAAAGAATTCGAGCCCATCGCGGCATCAGAAAGAAGATACCTTTCAGGAAGCTTGGCAGGCGGCAGGACCGAGCGAGATCGGGAAAGCTCCAAGAGGCAGAAGAAACAAAACAACCGAAACCCTGTGTTGTGCTGATAGATATGCAGCGATCAGGGGCAGGATAGGAAAAGGGAAAGCCGAAAGCAAGAAGGGATCACCGGGTCAAATCAGTGGCGTAAGCGTGAAAATGTGCTACTATGTATGCATCCGTGTCTCCGCGCGGTGGAATGGTAGCGGATAGAGGTAGGAGGGATACGGGCATACAGCTTTGGGCTGCCACTTTCCGCGGCGACTTCGCTGCCGCGGTGAATACGGCGGATTTGGTGGCTCGGTGTGGTGGGCGGCGGCGATGGCAATCGCCCAGGGAAGAGCAGACGAGTGTGTGTGTTGGGGGGTGGTGGGGGCGATGAAAAGCGGCAGTGGCAGAAAGCAGAAAGAGTGGGCCCAGCTTCTCTGTTGGTACAGTTGTCCCGCATCGCGTCGCCGCCCGGGTGGGGTGAAGGTTTCGTGCGACTGACGGGTGGGGGACACGTTCGTGGGGCCCAGGTGGCAGAGGGTGATCGTGTGGGGACGGTGAGCCCCGGTCTTTACAAAAGGAGTGCGAAGGACAGCGGTGAGAATTTCTCGTGGCGTGCTGTCATGCTGGCCAAGGCAGAGCGTCAGAGCTGGGCGGCAGTGCGGCGCCGTGTGATCGTCGTGCTTGTTGCTCGGACCACCAAACGTCCAGATCCAGCCGGAGCCGGGTGCATGTGCACAACAGAACAGAACAGTCAACCCGTACTCCATACCACGAACTGACGATTCGCGGTCGAGTTCTCGGATTCAACACAGGCATCATGCGTTCTCGTTTTGGATGCATCAAATTTAAGGAAGACCATGAACGCGACGCGAGCACCTAATGAGACGTGGAACCAACCAACCAACCGCGCCTCCGGCCTCGTCCCGTCTTGAAAAACTAGGCCTCGAGCGTGTGATAGCTATGGGGGGGAAGGATGGAAGAAACCGGTTGCTACCGAGGGTAAAAATCGGATTTTCAAAATTTATCGGAGCTAGGCCGGTCACCGGTCCGTTTCCGATTTATTCCTGCTTGTAGCTTTGTACTTTTCACTTCTACATTTTTGCCCTCAAAGTATTATGTTTGCTTGGTCTTCTTTAAATTTCAACATCAAACAATTCATCCAGCTTAGTATGAAACCACTATTTTCTGGACCGGCATTTTTTTAGGTCTAAGCAGTACGACCGCCTGGTTACTACTACTGCTAGCATTGAAATGTTGAGGGAGAGAGCAGCTTCACAAAAGAGGAATTGATCATTTTTCTAGCTTCATTCTCTTTATTTTTACAAATCTAGCTCTCTTTCAAATGGAATTGTAAATCTAGCCTCTGTTCCCACCGCGGAAGGCACCTTTCGTGCTCCCTGGCTGTGGCAACGCCCCTCCCTCGTTCGCCGGCCGCGGCAGCTCCCCTCTCATGCTCGCCGGCCGCAGCTAATTTTCAACGGTACTAGATCATTAGTGATGAGGGTACTAAAATTCCGAAGTTAAACAACAAATTTCTAGCTGGGCGGAAAAACATATACTAACTTTCAGCTCTCCCTAACCGCTGTAAATAAATTAAAAATAATTCAGTGCTACCCTACCGCTGAATTTGCGTATTATGGAGCCATTTCTACAGATTTCATCGTGACCATAGTTATTTTTGGAAAAAAAATTATACGTAGAGGGCTACTACGCTAAAAAATTTGTAGCCGACGGCATTCACGAAAAAATATTTTTTTACTTCTTTCCAACGCAATCGATGTGCTTTAATTTTTAAACGAGAAATAACATCGGTTGAAATGTGTCCCCAACCGTTGGATTGCGCTGGAATCCAGCGGTGGGAGACCATTGGAATCCTTTGGTCGGGCGGGAAATTAAATAAAACGGTGAAACACTAGCCATTCTCGTAAATAAGTTATCGAAGATAGCCAAATCAGTAAAAATTCCGCAATTTCATCGCGACAACAGCTACTTTCGGAAAAAAAAATTAACAACGAGGGCTAAAACAGTACAAAATTAAAACACGAACATATATTACATTTTTAAAATTTTAAATTATTTCTACAATTTTTCATTACAATAAATATCAACTAAATAATAATCCGCGGTGCGACGCAGACAACCTCTCCGTTCGGCCGGGCCCACGCATGCAGCGCTCGTCGTCCGCTTCTCAGCCGGTGCAGCGCCTCCCATCTGTGCGAACGTGCGTGCAGCGCTCCCTAGCCGCGAAATCGCAATGTCAGGGGCCAAAAACGCAATTCTTTCGTCACAGCGTCCAGTCCGTAAAAACGTCGTTCAAAAAGATAGAACACTAAAAGTTTCGTAGTACGCAACTCTTCTGAAATTGTACTACCGTTTCATCTGCAAGCCTAAAGTAGCCTTCTTAAACTCTTGGGAGCATGTTAAACTACTTGGACTAAGGCATGCTACTGAATCCGAAGATATTATGATTTTGAGTACTACGCGTACAATAGGCAAGGTCAACTAAGTCATGAGCTGGACTACAAACGCAGCAAGTTCTTAAGCATCCAACTCATAATTGGTAAATTTGTAGGTTCAATTCCTGTTAGATGCACGGGAACGGAAAAATGATCCTAGATATTTCATTCAGGTTGTGAGAAGCAAAATATTTGCCACAAAGAGTCTAGCAAACACATCCGCTAAGGCGCACGACACGCCATAGCATGTACCTCTTGTTCTCTTGGTTCAACTCTTTGTCACTGAGATGCTCCACTTCGGTATGGTTATTTTAATCATTTATCCGTTCTTTCGATTGAAACCCGGTAAGCCTTTATTTCCAATATTAGCGACATGCACATAAATAACCATAACTTTATGCTCGATTCTTTAAACAGTGTGTTGTTTCTTTAATGTGAAAGTTAACTTGATGAAGATTGCAATGTTGTAGGTTATTTGTGGTGGAAAATTTTATCCTAGCTAGTGCATAATATGTTGATGTTGTAGCAGTTTAGAGCATCACACATATGTATCAATGTTTCTTTTTTACTTTGTTTGTTATTCTAAGCATTTAGGAAGAGATACTCTGTATTATCAAAAGTTACTTTGTTTGTTATTCTAAGCAGTTTAGAGCATCACACATATGTGGAACTTATAGGAAAGAAAAGAGATAATTACTCTGTATTATCAATGAACTTGGTAAAAAAATTAGAGAACACTGGATTATCCAATGAGGATATTTTTCTCAAGCAGTGCTATAATGAGAGGCTCACTCAATTGCTACGTGAAGAGGAAATTAAATGGTACCAACGGGCAAAAGTTAAACATATACTTGAGGGGGATAATAACACTAAATATTTCCATTTGGTTGCAAATGGTAAGCATCGGAAACAAAGAATTTTTCAACTCGACCAAGATGAAGGAATAATATGTGGTGATGTGCAGCTTAAGAAGTACATAACCAAATATTATAAAGGTCTTTTTGGACCGCCAGATAGCAATCATTTTTCTATGATTGAATCTTGTCGAGATGATATCCCTCAAGTTTCTAATTGGGAGAATGATGTTCTCACAGAAGTGTTCACTGAGAAAGAGGTGAGGGAGGCAATTTTTCAAATGGAACATAATAAGGCACCTGGACCGGACGGGTTTCCGGCTGAATTTTACCAGGTGTTCTGGGAGGTCATTAAAGATGACTTAATGGCAATGTTTCATGATTTGCATAAGGGTGACCTCCCCTTGTTTAGGCTAAATTTTGGTATTATCACACTTTTGCCAAAAAATAAAGATGCAACACGAATACAACATTATCGACCGATTTGTCTTCTTAATGTCAGCTTCAAAATTTTCACTAAAGTTGGCATGAACAGGATATCTAGTGTCACTGAACATGTTGTACGGCCAACACAGGCTGCTTTTTTGCCCGGTCGAAACATAATGGATGGTGTGATAATTCTTCATAAAACAATTCACGAGATGCATAAGAAAAAGTTAGATGGGTAATTTTTAAAGTGAATTTTGAAAAGGCTTATGATAAGGTCAAATGGCCATTTCTTCAACAAACTCTAAGAATGAAAGGTTTCTCATCACAATGGTGTAAATGGATTGAGAATTTTGTGTCCGGGGGGAGTGTTGGCATTAAGGTAAATGATGATATTGGGTCGTACTTTCAGACTAGAAAAGGACTCCGGCAAGGAGATCCCTTATCTTCTATCTTATTTAACATTATTGTGGATATGCTGGCTGTCCTTTTAGAACGTGCCAAAGAGGATGGACAAATAAAAGGAATAATACCTCATTTGGTTGATAATGGGTTGTCTATACTTGATATCTGAGATGACACCATTATTTTTATGGAACATGATATTCAGCAAGCCAAAAATATGAAGCTTTTGCTCTGTGCATTTGAACAACTTTCGGGCCTTAAAATAAATTTCCACAAAAGTGAATTTTTTTGTTTTTGGTGTTGCTAAGGAATTTGAAATCCAATACACTCATCTTTTTTTATGTGAATTAGGAAGTTTACCCTTTCGATACCTGGGCATTCCAATCCATTATCGCAAATTGAGAAATAATGATTGGAATGGGGTAGAAGAACGCTTTGAAAAGAGGTTAAGCAGTTGGAAAGGAAAGCATCTATCAGTTGGAGGTAGATTAGTCCTTATTAATTCTATGCTTAGCAGTCTACCCATGTTTATATTATCATTTTTTCGGATACCACATGGGATTCTTAAAAAATTGGATTATTTCAGATCTAGATTTTTCTGGAAGAATGATAATCATAAGAAAAAATATAGGCTTGCTAAGTGGAATATTATTTGTCAACCTAAGGATCAAGGTGGGCTGGGTATTCATGATCTTAATATAAAAAACATTTTTTTGCTTTGCAAATGGCTCTTCAAACTTTTAAATGAGGATAGCGTTTGGCAACAAATCCTTATTAGGAAGTATTTGGGAAGTAAAACCCTTTCTCAAGTAGAAGGGAGGCCAGGGGACTCTCATTTTTTGGGCAGGTCTAATGAAGGTTAAACATCACTTATTTAGATTTAGGTCTTTCAATCTTCAGGATGGATCTCAAATACGTTTTTGGCAGGATACCTGGATTGGGAACAACCCCCTTAGTACACAATACCCCCGATTTTATAACATTGTTAGGAAAAAACATGCCACGGTAGCTGAAGTAATAAGTTCTGAACATTTTAATATGTTATTTCGTAGGACCATTACTGGAACAAATTTACATGTTTTGCAAGAGCTTATTACAAGGATTGCTACTATACATTTGTCATTAGAATGAGATACTTTTCGATGGAATCTTCATCAAAAGGGACGGTTTTCTGTTCAATCGATGTATGCAGCTTTAATGCATCACAATGTCTCAATTACAAATAAACAGCTTTGGCAGATTAAAGTACCTTTAAAAATAAAAAAAATTCTATGGTACCTACGTCGAGGGGTGATTCTGACAAAGGATAACCTAAGTAAAAGAAATTGGACTAGCAGCAAACTTTGTTGTTTTTGTAACAATGAAGAAACTATACAGCATCTCTTTTTTGACTGTCAATTTGCTCGTTTTGCATGGAGTATTATACAAGCGGCTTCTAATTTATCACCTCCTCGTAGTATAGCCCATATGTTTGGATCTTGGCTATTGGGGTTGGAAAAGGAAATAAAGGCCCAGTGTTTAGTTGGGGCTGCCGCTTTATGTTGGGCTATCTGGCTATGTCGAAATGATGTTACCTTTGATAAGAAACAAATATCTAATCCATTGCAGGTTATTTATTTGTGCATCAATTGGTTGCGCTCATGGTCTGTGTTGCAACATCAGGAAACTCGAGAAATGGTGTTAGAGGCATGTAGCTCTTTACAGGTCGTGGTCCGGGAACTCTTTATCGGCCATGGATGGAGGTTTAGAACAAGATTGTGTGCGGATTGAGAGTTTTTTTAGTCCTTTTATGGCTTGTTCAAACCCTTTTCTTCATTTGATTGTCATTTGCTAAGTCTTTTCTTATGAGTCTCTTGATGACAACATTTTGGTTGTAACTTTGTAATAAACGATTGGCTGTGTGTATCTCAAGATGCAGAGGCCGAAAGGTTAATACACTCTTCCATTATCTAAAAAAAAAGGAAGAGATACATATCTAGTGAGCATTCATTGGTAAACACTCTAACTAGTGAAACTTTTACTCTAAAAATTCAAACGTTTAACATGAATTAGAAATTTTAACTTGAAGATTCAAACTCTCGTGTTGAAAATTCTATCTTTCGAATCAAAATTTCTAACTTTCAAACTTAATAATTGGATCGTTCACACCTCCTAGCTATTGAAACTTTCAAGTAAAAAGTTTGACATTTCAACTCGAAATTTTGGAATTCCAACATGTATTTTTAAATTTTCAACTTAAAGATTACAACTTTCAGCTCATTAACACTAGAAAAAGAAGTTGTTTTCTAGTTAGACATTTAATATATAGCAATCTCATTTAGTAATGCATCACTCATTTTATTCCTTTAGTCGAGGATTAGTTGATGCAGAGCATGGGCTTGGGTGTTTTCTTGCCTACACCTGTAAAGGACTATCCGACACAAGCACCTAAGCTGATTCTAAGAGCATTCTTCTTATATGTTACATTTTATTGCAATCATAGACCAGGGAGTACTTTCTGATTTATTTTCATTGCAAAAAAAAATTAGCCACGCCCAGATCTGAAATTTAACTGCCTAAAACTATACTAAATTTTGTGCACTAAACTTATTAATTTGTTATATCCATACACTGTACCCACTAAAACATGACAAACAAACAAACAAACTAACTAAATATTAATTATTAAAAAAGTACACGTTATTTGCATAACACTTATTATAAGTTGGTACCAACTAGCCTAAAACTAATAAAGTTATTGAACATGAAACCTATTTATTTAATAAATACCCATTGTAAGTTGTTAGATCAACTTACCGTAAAGTTGGCTAAACAGTAGTGTTAGTAGTTAAGCAGCGGCAACAACTATAGATTGGTCTTTTAGTTAGAAGTAATGATGACCTAAAAAAGTTAGGATTAATATGATTTTGGGGCCAGGCCATCTTTCAAATTAAACTTAGCAATACATTAAGAATTTACTCAAGATAGAGCTCAACTTTATTAACAACTATACTACAACCTTATATAACTCACTCTTCTTTAAGCGACTACCTTAATTCTCTTCCTACTTATCCTGGCCATACTTAACATCTCTTCATATCTTCCCCAGTGGCCCTGGAAGAGTGAGGCATCGTGCCTTGAATTATAATTTACTGGTTATTGGATTTTTTTCCATGTGGCAACCACCCAAACTTAACTACAAAATATCTTGTAACTCGAAATTTCCCTCAAAAAGTAAAAAAAAATCTAACTCTAGATATTCTTAAGTTTTCCACGAATTTTGAAATATCATTTGTACTAGCGCTACCTTAGTAAAAAATTTAGTTCTTCCTAGTTCCTGGTTGTTCTAGAACATTCTTACAAAATATGCATATCCCTTTTCTTTAATCTATTATATTAAATAATAAAAGTGGATGATAAGAGATTTACATCTACTTAGAAAAAAGAGAAATATGCTATAAATTCTCAGAAAAAAAAGAGAAACATCTAGCTCTTAACGTGTTGGGCCCTAATTTTAAAGGCTTAGATTTTATAGTTGGTTTATAGATATATGAATTTGGGATAATATTCATAGAAAAGAAAATATCTGGAAGTTAATTTTAAAGGCTCATTTTTAATAGTTGACTTATAGATATATCAATTTGGAAGGGAAAAAGAGAGAGATATAAGTAGCACTACCTATCTTTTTTGGCTGCACCTTCAGTCAAACTTGCTGGAATATTATTGTTGTTAATTGGGTTGATGACAAGGATATTTAGAAAAAAGGTGGAGGGAACTCTTGCACAATTTAATTCAAGAAATATTTACCATTGCTACAGGGCACATCTAGAAGCAATGAAATGGAAAGATTTCAAAAATATTACACCAAGCACTGCATCCTGGAAAAGACTTCTTAAGAATTAGCTCTCTCCGCATGTGCATCAAGTAAAAGAGGATAACAGAAATCATTTTTTATTGGCTAGAAACAATTATTTAAGGAAAAAGTCCATATAACACTCCGAACTTTGGTTAAAAGTCCATCCAACACTCCGAACTATGAAACCAGATATTTGACTCCCAAACTTTGCAATCTGGTTCAAATAATACCTTGACTCGGCTCGTATAGTGGTGTTGTACGTGTGGTGCAATGAGTGGGCTGTTTTATCATGTAGGATGATACGCTGACCAAACTAGGTCAATGACAAGTGGGCCCACATAGGCTTCTCCCCCACGTAGCTTCCGATCATGCTTCTATGGTTGTCGGTCCATGTAGCTCTCTCTACATATATATTTAGATTTGGAAGAGAAGTTCATGTGAGCCTCGCCTGTCATTCACCTAAACTTGCCCAACGTGTCATCCTACGTGACAAACCGCTCACTCATCATGCCACGTGGGGATACCAATGCAAAACCGGGACAGTGTGTTATTTGAACTAGATTGCAAAGTTCAGATGGTCAAATATCTAGTTTCATAATTCGGGGTGCCAGATGGACTTTCGAGCAAAGTTTATAATGTCATATGGACTTTTTCCCATTATTTAATACTCTTGTAGACCCATGTGGGAGTGTGGTTTTTTCTTCTTCTCTTTTGTACATAACTGCTTTCTTCCTTTTAATATATAATATACAATAGGGGCCTCCTTGCTGTATTTTTGTAAAAGGAAAAATATTGAGAGTGTATAAATTTGATAGACAGAACCACCTTCTAATCCTCTCCTTCACATAGGTGGGGAGAGATCTGAAAATAAAATGCGCTAATTGAATATGAAATCAAATACACCAAATGAATTTTGTTTGCAAAATACGAATATCAAAAGTTGGAGCGACACAAAGAAAAATACATTATAATATCCATACTACACCACACAATTGCTCGGGCCAATCGGCTAGTAAATAATAACAAACTAGCAGGGTGGCCCGAGCATTTGCGCTGCTAGATTACTTATGTATCGTTCACATTTAAGTATTGATATTTGTCCACATTTGTTGTTTGATTTTTTTCCTCCTAATTATAAGTCGATCTCAATGGTCATTAGTCTTTAGATGCTTATGTGCCATCAAATAGACATTTTACGTAAAGAAAAAACTTGTAGACAGAATACATCCTGAGGAAACTTGAGTAAAGTTGTCATATAAAATTTTCATCGGTGTAGTACATTGATTCCTAGGGTATTATAAACGTCTTATTCAAATTAACCTCCATTTGAAAGTATATTTTTAACGTAAGGCTCACGTCGTTTTAATCTTATTGTTAACATGCGTTGTTTTCCTTTGCCTGTGTATCTCTCAACATTTCAGCCTCGATAGGCAAGTAGAGGCACCTAGGCCTATGGCATCGTGGTCTACCATACATAGTATTGACATGCAAAATCTTATGTTGTCTTCACTATTCCACCTTCCCCTCATTTATTACTCCTCCGCCCTCACCGCCTATCTTTCCACCAAGAATCAAAGCAAAACATTAGTGGCTTTTTACGGGACATTGCTAAACCTTGTATCCTCTTTCTCCACTTGCATGCCTCACTACTCAGCGCATTGTAGTTGCAACAATTGATTAATGTGACATCATGCCTACAAGAACCATCTGGCCATGCTTGCTCGTATTTCACTTATTCCACCTTGCTCTATAACCCACGCATCTTATTCTCACTGTTGGCGTAGCAGATGCCCTATGCGTCCTCGGTCAAGTCCACACTTGACCGCTCCAATCATGTCCTGATCACCATACCCAGCTCATGTTCCACTTGACCCGACGTTCGTTAGTGTGGCCATGTCACCATGCTCATCCTCTAGAACTTCAATATCACTAACTCCCTCACTGCCACCTTTTTCCCACCACTTGTCGAGTTGTTTGTCCTCATTGGACTCTTGCAAAACGTGCTCCTGCGGGTACTTCCCAACCTCAAGCTATTCTATCTCTCTAACAATTGCCTCTAGGGGCGCATTCCTACTAACCTCATCTTGCTGCATTACACTAATGTCATCATCCTGTCACCTCTCTAGCGATATCCCCAGATCTATCTCCACCTTGACGCGACACATCTCGCCACTTCTCAATGAAAACATGCTCACCAGCATTGTCCAATCCCAATCGCTGGCGTAGCCTATGCTTCTAGCAACCATCTGTCCGGGGATATCCCGATCATGCTCACATAGTTCAATGCATCCTCCTTCCTTCCAATGCCAGGCTTTGTGATCTCTATATTGTAGAAGTGTACATTATCGTATTAACCCTATGCCAAATACGTATCTATTATCTTGTAGAATGTTAAAAATAGAGTTGTATTCCAAAATTCCAATGCTATAGTTGTTTAGATCTAACTAATTCATACCATTATAATCTAAACCCACAAAAGCCGGTGATGGAGACCTTTTTATTCTCCAATCAATATTACAATCTATAGATAAACTGCATAATAATTTTATCCACCAACAAAGGTTACCTAAGACCATTGTATTATGTATTATCGCAAAAAAAGATATAATTTATAGCTCTTTCCCCTATGTGGCTCTTATATCAATTTAAACATAAAGTTTAACTCAAATACGAGAACATAAAATAAATGCACATACGTAAATACCTTCATCAAGAGGAGAAATAAGGTGAATAATCGGTCCAAAAATATTGATCATCACCAACTTTTTCTTTCTCTCATTGAAGCTTATGGTCTGCATGCTCATGTACAATCTCATTGAAGCCATGGCTCATCTCTTCAGAGCATTGCCTTCATGCAGAAAATCAAACTGTTGTCCACCATCAGTGCTAGCACAAGAGCACCAATGGTTTACCTTGTCTGAGCATTGCCTTCATGCCAGGTCGATCTTTTGTGCATGCACCATCATCGTTTGCTGAAGAGCGTCTATGTCGCTACTAAGTCATGCACTAACGCGGTATGGACGATGTCACTGCTAAGTCCTTCTCCTTGCTTCATATCTATCTTCTTAAATCTTACATGCACAATAATATGAGATTTGTTTTGTCGTGTTGTATTCATTCAACTTATGATTTCTAATCTTATCATACACAAAGGCTAGTATGTGCTTCCAATAGCTCTCGATGCAGCCTGCTGGAGACGGCGAATGGTGTCACTGGTTTTGAGTCCTTGACATACTCATAGAGTCATGGTCCTATCTAATTTCATAATCAATCAAGAAGGAAAAAAGACACACGTAGAAGGCGTCAGGTAATATTTGTGGAGACGTGCCCGTAAAGCAAATGGCCAAAATTATATGGTATAGATGGTATTTTTCTAGCTTAATATAATATTTGTATTCACATATATCTATTTGATCTGCACGGTTATAATTTGCACCCACCAAAATCAATAACATGGATCTTTTCTTTTTTTCTAATCAACATGGTAATTTTTAGCCCTTCAGAGTAAACGTGGTGGCTTCTTTTTCTATTGTTTTAAGTACTTTTCATTCCATTTTTATTCTAAATTTTAGATATTTAGGGATTTTAATTTGGAATTTGTATAAAAAAGCAAATCGCTAATTTTAATTTGATTTTATTCTAAAAAGTCATAATGCTGGATTGTACATGGCATAGAGTTTTTTTCCATAGATTTATGTTGGAGTTATATACAAATTCAACTGATATTTTTCATTTTATTTTTATTCAAAATTAAAGCTAAATAGGTACTTTTACTTTGGAGCTTTGTATGGAAATCAAATTACTAATTTTATTTATTTATATTCCAAAATTAAGTTTTAGGTCGGAGTTCGTATACAAATCGAACTACTAATTTTTTATTTATTTTTTATTCTGAATTTTAGTTTTCCTTTGAAGTTCGTGTGGAAACATTAGAGTTGTAATTAATGGAAGTAGTGGTAAACGATGTCGCTAATCAGGAAATTTGGTATATTTCTTTGCTACAATTTACTTATATTGTCAATGTTGAATGATATTTCTTGCTTTGGAAAAAAAATGTTTTTGAAAATCTGTAGTATAAATATAGGAAAATTAGGAGTGTAAAATATAGTGATTATAGCAGAGGGTAAGTATAAGGATTAAAAAGTAGGCAAAAAGATGTACTGTGATAATGCTATTTACTTACATTGTCAATGTTGAATGATATTTCTTGCTTTGAGAAAAAAATAGTGCTTCTTGAAAATCTGTAGTGTAAATACAGGGAAATTAGGAGTATAAAATATAGTAGTTAGAGCATAGGGTAAATATAAGGATTAAAGTGTAGGAAAAAATATATACTGTGACAATGCTCTTTGGTTTATTTCAGTGGGCAGAGTCTATTGTCTTATGAATAGTGGATTCATTTTATATAGAACAATATTCAAGACTTTAGTCTCCTACTCATACACAAATAGTAATTGGACTCGGATTGTTTATTATGTGCTAATCGGTATCTACACAGAAAATAAAACATGAAGGGCTCGTCACAATTCCCAACATAGCCTGAGCAGAGGCACTAGCCGCTATTTTTTGTTTAGTTTTATTTCGAATCTATTATAATTTCAGTTATTTTTATGGTGTACATGACACGAACTCTTTCTTTTAATATAGATCATTATAATCTGGACCCCCCACGATTAATGGTGTATGTTATAATTTCAATTATTTCTTTGTTGTACATGACACGAACTCTTTCTTTTAATCTAGACCGTTAATCTGGACCCACCACGATTAACGGTGTAGATCTTTCTCTTTTCTCCTCCGATTAATGTTGGAATTTCTAGCCTTGAGAGCAAACGTGGTGGCTTGTTTTGCCTCTACTTTAATATTATAACTAGCAGGGTGGCCCGCACATTTGCGCAGCTATATTTGTTTTAAAGTTTATAGTATCAAATGATATAACCTATATGCTTGAGAATATATTAACGTATTTATTATGCTATTTAGATTTTTAAGACATTATAAACATTAGAAATGACAATAGAAGTTTGAAGAAAAATTCAACTTGAGGAACGTAATTGAAGTATAAGCTTTGATAGAAGAAAACCATTGAGCATAATAAGTTGCTAGGTTTCTTAGAAACGTAGCAATTATTCATCTTGCATAGATCATATAGCTATATACCCCTATCTTTCCTCCATCAGTAACTCTTTTTTCATAATATATGTAGCTCCTCTTATCTATTGCTCCTTCTCCCTCACTACGTATGCTTCCACAAAGTCCTGAAGAAACACACTAATGGTTCTTATTGGCTGTTGCTAAATCATGTGTCCTCTTCCTCGACCTACCCCACCACGTATTGCATTGCAGCTGCATTAATTGATTAGCACAACATCATGCCTCCAGAAACTGTCTATCGTGCTTCCTTTTGCATGTTCGTCCATCTCTCCATTGTCATCGGCAAAGTGACTTACTTATCGTCAAGTCCACCCTTGACCACTTCGATCTTGTCTTGTAGCTCATCCCTAGTTTACTCTCCTACTAACCCAGTGTGCGTCAACTTATACTCCTCCTAACTAACAACGTCATATTTGCACAGAGATAGATGAGCTGGTGGCAAACATGCATTAATGCGTGACTGCCTTACATCATATTTGCATGTGGAAGTGTCCATCATATTTGCATGTGGAACTGGGACACTATGCCTATAATTAACACTATCAATGCAATCTCATACTGTGTTGCGACTAGTGACTTCTTACATCAAGCTTCCACTATCGCTCTTCAGCATAATCTCTCACAATACTTGGTTCAGATCACATCGATCAAACCCGCAGAAAACAACATAGAAGTTATGTTTGTTAGCCATAGCCAATTTTGTCCTCCGCATTCACACAGTGAAATATTTCTTGATGGTTTTATTCTCTTGTGATCTGACAAAGCAAGGTTTTTTTTTTTGCTATTAGATGATATGATAGCTTCTCTCGTTCCTTGATACTATGTATGTATATTAACATCTATGAGTAATATGTGTTGTACACATATCAAAATGTATCGTCTATTTATTGCCCATCAATCCTCACCGTTATAATTTGGACTAACCGCAATCGACGGTGTGTATCTTTCTAAAGACTCACAATTCATGGGTTGAAATCCTAGACGGTTAAAATAGAAAATCCACACAAATAACCCGCCCAACCTATGGGTGGCGGGAATCGAACTCTAGTCATCAGCCAAAGATCTTATTCCAGATTGGAAATTATGCGTGCACAATTTGTGCATTCTAGATCGCAAAAGTTTTTAGATCTAGTGGTCTTAACATTTGTCACAATTTTCTATTTTTTATTACTCTTAACATAGAATAAATTTGAACTTGAAATTAAATACATAGGTTGAGTAAGTCATGAAGTACATTTACAATTTTTTCAGAATTTTTTGTGTCAACGTTTAGTTAAATTACAGCATAATTAAAAAGCTTGATTACATACAATACTTTCCTCACTGTGTGTCGTTGCTTCAAAATATTATCAAGTTGTATCTTCAATATAAAAATTTATAACAAAATCTAGCCACGCATTGCGACAACATGACAGCGTGTCGGGCTCTCGACAGAGGTTCGACGTGTCGTTGAACTCGCGTAGCAAATCATTATTCACCAAATATGTGAAAGATTGGTCCATGCATGATTTACCAACTTAAGCATGACATCATAATACATATGTGTTTGTTGCAAGATATAGACTAACTTAGTAAGTTAAATTGAAATAATTTTTTCTACTTAATTAAAACAACGATAAACCACAGCAATGTAAGCAGGGGAACAAAATAATGTAAAAGGTGGAGATTCAGAGTGGGGACAACTTGTTTGATTAATTAAATATTAGTAACTCCTATACATTTATACCAACTTGATTAGTTACCAGGCACCTCAGTAGCTCTCTCCAAGTCTCCCATCGGTCCAGCCACTGCGTATGCTCACGTATGCATTGTTTGTTCAATTAGTCTCCCATGCTGATTACCTTTGGTGTTATAATTAGCTTCTACTTAGATTGGCTAGATCAAAAGTTGGGAAGTGCGAACATCCCTTTTTAAGTTGATTAGGTTGTGTTCTAGGACAGAGAAAACACCAAGCCAGAGCAGAGCAGCCATAGAGCGCCATCAGTGCCTGTCAGTCCTTGTCACAACTCGCTGCCCCTCGACGTGTCCTTGTCCCAAACTCACCGTTCCTCACACAAGGTGCTTGAAATCAAATGCCTCCGCAAGATGGATTAGAGCAAAATCTGTGATTAATCGAGAATATCACCAAATCAGGATCGTGTTGAGCCCATCCTCATCGCTACTGATCTATTCTTTGGGGTTGCATCGCCGTAAGCCCGGAACCCTCTATGGCTACCACGCTTTCCCACCTCTGGATCCCATCGCCCCGCAGCCCTTCGTTGACGAATAACAGCATTGTCGTGGCTGGCTGCAGCCGTAGGAGCAACGCCGAGTGGGTAGAGTCCGCCCTTAAGCTGCGCTTCCATTGGAACAAAGCAAGGAAATAGAGTCCCTCGCAAGAGGCAGAGGGGGCAAGAAGAAAACCAGAACGTGCCGTGTCCGGCCGAGCGAGCTTGGATCGCTGCCTCCTGGTGGACTTCTTTAATTTTTCTTGTGTCGTTGCCCAAAGATAGAAATAAGATTTCCTTTCTTATTAGACACGCTCTTAATATGACTGAGTTGTATTTATTTTTTATCCCAAGTTTGTGTATTGTTGATTGTACATGATATAGACTCTTTCTTTTAATAGTATAGAAATCAAATTGCTATTTTTATTTTTTATTCCAAATTTCAGATTTTTTTAGGTTGGAATTCGTATACAAATTTAACTACTAATTTTTATTCCGAATTTGAGTTTTATTTTGATGTTCGTATGAAAATCAGATTACTAATTATCTTTTATTTTTTATTGTACTTTACATAGACTCTTTCTTTTAATCGTGTAAAAATCAAATTCTAATTTTATTTTATTTTTATTCTTAATTTGAATTATTTATGTATTGTACATGACATGAACTCTTTTATTTTAATCTAGACCATTATAATCTGGACTCACACGATCAACGGTGTAGAAACTATTTCTTTTAATCTAGACCGTTATAATCTGGACACACACGATCAACGATATAGATCTTTCTTTCTTTTCTCCGATTAATGTGGAAATTTAGCCTTGAGAGCGAACATAGTGCTTCTTTTATCTCTGCTCTAATATTATAATAGATAGATAGATTACATTTCATGTTACTACCATTGAAATGTCCAGGGAGGTAAGAGCATCCTCAATGTAGCTGGCCTTCATGTGGTTGACCACGAGCATTGGGGACATGATCATTAACGAGACTGGAACGAGCCGACCTTAGGCTCGAGGGCTAAGCCTTAAGGAGTAAAGAAAGAAACTGGGCCCACCCGTCAGCCCGTCGGATGGCGTGAAGATGATGTGGTTGTTGCTGTCGGGAGCTGAGAGGAGCTACGTCGCCGCCGGGAGGCCGTCCTCGCCGACCACCGCCTCCGCATCCGGCTGTCGGGACTCTCCGCGCAACCGGGGAGGCTGTCCTCGCAGACCATCGCGCCGCGCCGTAGGGATTGGGAAGGGCAGATCCACGTTGCTCCCGTGGCCAGATGAGAGGGAGGGAGGGAGGAGCGACGTGGATGCAGGCTGCCACCACGGCATTGTATTCCATCTCCGCGCGAAGAGAGGCGCCGAACCGTGCGTCGCCGTTGCGGATACATGCACACACACACAGGCCACAGCCAGCGCGCGCGTTGGCCGCGTGCCTCATGGTCATGGCAAAGTCATGCCACGCACATCGCGTGAAGGGCAGCATCTTCGATCTGGGCCGGCACACGCACATCCATGGGACGTACATCTTTCTGCCTTCTTCCTTTCTTTATTGCTGGGGGAAAAAAAATGAAGCCATGCTTTTTGAGTGCTGCGAATGGCTGAACAAAGATGGAAAGGATAGTAGTACCCATTGTTGAAGCTTGGAAGGAAAGGCATTGCTCTGTTCTTGTGGTCTGTGCTTTGCTTTGATTTCAGAGAATGGTACGTCGTACGTAGTGGTAGGCGCCGCTTCTAAATTCGTACTGTTGCCTCTTGGGGGACATGTTAAGCTACTTGGACTAAAGGCTAGGCAGATGGATCCGATCGAGAAGATTCTGATTTCGAGTACTAATGTACAGCCTGTACTAGACGTACGATAGGCAAGGTCAAGTAGGTCATAACTCATGAATTAGACTACTAAGGTCATGACAATGGATCGTGGAGATTTCAGCCCAGTACTTAAAGCAAAATGTTGGCCGCGAAGAGTCTAGAGAACACGATCCGTAGATTTTAATTAGTTGGCAGAAACCGCAGCTCATGTTTAATCTCCGATGAATTTCAAAACCTTCATAGAAGAGAGCTGAATCAGCACCGAAGAATAAGCAAGCAGATTCCAAAGCCAAAACTGGAGGCACAAGCAAGGAATAAATTCTCGCTGAAATTTCGCGAGATCTCGATTTTTCGGACGTGGATGAATTTTGAATTGTCGATCGGAGTAAAAAAAATTAAACTGCTACGGTAATCTCGGTGAGATCTCGGAATTTTTGACCGGGTTTTGACTTTTTTTAACCGGATTTGGTCCAATAACCTCTAAGAAAGTCATCTCCTATGAAAATTTGTTGAAAAACTGAATTTTTGAGGCAATTTTAAAAAACTGCAAAAACACTGTCAGATTTTTATAAAATTTTACATGCTTTATCATGATGTGAAAAAATTATGGTACCATTCTAAGAAGTGTAGAATCATACAAAAAAAATTCCAAAATAATTGAACTTCATTTGTTATCTTTGAAAAATCAAAAACAGAATGAACATAATTAGGACAGTAACCTTGTCAGAATTTAATAAATTTTCTCGAGTGTGATCATGATCCAAAATTTTTATGAGAGATTAATAATTTCCTCATTACCATTCTATAAAATTTTAAAAAAATTAATTTTTTTTTGTTTGCTCAATCAAATCTATGTATGCATTGAACTTCATTTGTTATATTTCAAAAATCAAAAACAGAAAGAACATAAATGGTACAGTGCACTTGCAAGAATTTTATAAATTCACTGGAGTGTGATCATGACTCGAAATTTTTATGATATCTTAATCATTTCCTTAGAACCCTTTTGCAAAATTTTCAAAAAATTTAAACCTTTTTTTGATTGCTAAAGCAAATCTATATATTTATCATCAGGCTTTTATCACGATGTAGCACTATCAGAATTCTTGGAAACTTCTTGAAGATTTATCATCATATGAAAATTTTATATAAACATTAATGATACATCAGGACCAACCAAAAAAAATCAAAATTTTCTAACGTGGTTTGTACCATTTTTTATTTGGTTGAAGTTTGCTGGTAAGGTTTTTATCAGGACGGTAGTATTGTCCGAATTTTTAAAATTCATGAAACTTGATAATCATTTAAAAATTTTATGGGAACATTAGTGATGTATCATAACCATGCACAAAAAGTTTCAAAATTTTCTAACATGTTTTGTTTCATTTTTCATTCGGTTCAAATTTGTCGATTAGCGTTTTATCAGGACAGTAGCAATGTTTGAATTTTTAAAAATTCCTCATATTTGATAATCATCTGGATTTTTTATAAAAATATCACTGATGTGTCAGGAACCTACACAAAAAAATTCAACATCGTGTCGTTTGATCTATTTTTCGCTCGGTACAATTTTGCCGAGATCTCGGCAAAACCGACCGAAATTTCGGTTTTCTCAGTAGAAAAAAAATCCGGATTTGAATTTTTGTTTTTGTATTTCGTCCGAGATTTGTCCAAAATTTCTAAATCTCGCTGAGATTTCGTTCTCCCGACCATAGACAAGATTCGGAGCGAAAATGAGAATTCAATCCTTGGGCACAACATTGCTGCTTTCCCTGAACGAGGAGACTAAAAATGTCACAGGTATAGCGCTTAGTTCATTTCAACGCACATATAAAAAATAAATCGCAAAAATAACAAATTGTTATCCGGGGTAAATGTTTAACAAGATAGGACGCCACAGAAGCAATAACTGATCTTACATTGTTCAAACAAAAAACATGACCATTTTTTCCAACAGAATCCTAGCCATAGAGATGGCAAAAGGGGTTCTCTAATACAAAACAACAAAAATAAATAACTAGCTTATCTCCATGAACTTTATTGGGCAAAAGGGCTACTTGCATGAAGAGCACATCTGGTAGCTGCTGCGTGCCATCAAGGACCTGTCGGTAATGCAGCATTACAATCAATGAGGTCTTCCCTGAAATAAACCTCAAAACAATCGGTAGGAACTATATCAAGAATCTCCTTCAACATCACGAGGATCAATAAGGAACTCATTTGAATTCCGACATTTCACAAGCATGTGGCATGTTGCTCCACGAGGAAGAATTGAACACAATTCCATCACCGAGATCAGGTTTGCACTCGGTATTCATGTCATTGCCCAGAAGCATCGCTATGGCATTGTTGAAAATGGATGGATCAGCTGTATTCCCAGAGAATAAGGCATCTGGCCTGAAATTTTCAGGATGAGGTGAAGCATCCCCAGTCCCAGGCTCATATTTAGGCTCTATGGCCTGCCCTCCAGAACCTGGTGAAGGGCTTTGTGCTGCAAATGAATGTCATCAATAACAGAAGTAATCACCATGAAGAAAGGATGAGGAATTTAAATGTACCTACCACGAGAAATTTTGGAGAGCTGAAATATGTCAATTGATGCAGCACTAACAGGAGGGGTGGATTCAGTGAATGAATTACCACTGAAAGGAGCATATTCATTCAGGAAAAAACTGGGATGTTCTTCACAATATTCCTGACAGAGATCAAACTCTGGGCTAACTACCGTAGTATTACACGGCGTACCAGCAGAGGAACTTGAACTTCTGACAGACGGCTGTTGGTTCTTGCCAGATTTTAGTGCCTGAGATTCATGAAGCAGCTCTTCCAAAAGGCCACTGTTCCTTGGTGACGCACACTCAGATTTCACCGACAGGGTTGCTGTTGGAGACTGCAGGTAGGGATCAACTAACTTGGTAGGCTGCATTGAAGGAGCCATGGTATACTTGAGCCAGTTATTTGGATCAGATTCAGTATCTTGGAGTGAAGGGAGCTCCAGCTTCAAAGGACCATTTGTGGGCCTAGAAGCAGGGAGGTTGCCATTTAAAAAGGCATGGCTGCCAGTAAGGGCACCCCCAAAGGGTGCAATAATCTTGCTGCTAGAGTTGGCTTCATGGAGATAGTCAAAATCCAAAGCCTGCTTGAGCTTCTCAGAGTCATTTGTGAATTGATCCACTGAGGAGAGCACACCATTGATGGTATCGCTCAATCCAGGGAGTACACTGTCGGATTGTTTTAGCATCCCTGTTCGGTTTACTTGATCCATGAAGCTACAGTTTTTTGATGCAAAGCTCTGGCCAAGCAAATTGCTTATTGAAACAGCTGAAAGTTGTGGTGCATAAGATAGAGCCTCAGAATTAGCAATGAAATTGTCGCAGCTAAAATCTGGTAGGTATAGACCATTTCCATTCAGAAGATCATTGGACAGATTCTCGCCACAGTTAAAATCACTGGAGCCCTGCTGATCTTCATTTGAAGATTGATTGCATACACTAGCAGGATAGATTGGTAGGCCAGCTCGCTGGCATCTCTTTATTCGAGTATTCCAGTAATTCTTTATTTCATTATCAGTACGCCCTGGCAACTGAGAAGAGGTGCTCAAGGTTAATAACAACAATATAGAGAAAAAAAAATTGTGCAAAGTATTCAGGATAAAAAAATTCTAAAGAGACTCGTGTACACGGGATAAGGTATGTGAAATATTTCGATACATAATAGCCTATTTTTCACTCAAGTCATCGTTAGTGAAACTTTGATCAGTTCTAGGGTTTATGTCCTAACAAATTGTAGCGAGTACATACTAATTATGATGTAAAAGTAATTGAATACTGTGTCATGATATTCAATACAGGGTTATTAGACTTAGATGGTTACTCTATAAACCTAGTGAGGAAAAACATTACTACTTGATCGCACTGAAATAGATTTCAACTATGGCACCTTCTCAATTGTCATTATGCAACTTAGCTGTCAGGCAACACACAATCTGGCTAAACTGACAGCCAACCCCTTTTATCGCAGTCAAAGTCCAAATGGGCTGCATATTTATGGCACACATACACACCCAACAATTTTCAACCTTTTAAATGTTAGGCCAACTTGCTTTCAGTAGCAATAAAAGTAGAGATGAACACAGTATCTATTATTTAATTATCATATGAAGTATCCCTAGTTCCCTACCATTCGATATGACCATGTCTACGTCCATACAAGTAACACTGACAAAAAAAATATATGAATTTGAGAAGATAAAGCTAGAAACGAATTATTTTAAAGTGAAATGATCATTGCTTCGTATCATTGATCAGGACTAATCATAGCAGCATAAGAGTTCTTTATCAAGTTAGGAACTTAAGATTTTGATAGCAGGAGGGCTTGAGTAAGTAGCTACATAAGGGGTTTTTTTTTGCCGAAAATCATCAGACCCAAATTTAAAAACCAAAAATTTGACAACTTTCTGAATTGCAAAAGAATATCATCTAAGTTCGTGTTTCAGAGCAATAACAGTAAGTAACGCAACAAAAATCAATACAGTTCCAATAAGTGGAACAAAATACTTCACTTAGTAAAAACAATAAAGTATTATTCAGAAAGGGTAATTATTAACTATATGAATAAGACATCTTAAATTGAAAACTGCATGCATCAGAAGATCCAAAGAACACATGAAATATTTTTAACCGAGCAGTGCTTCAATGCATTCCCTCTCAATACAAGTTGCACAAATCTTGAAGCAAGCGAAAGGGTAAGCAATCATCCTCTACCATTCATTTATAATTTAATATCTGTACAATTGTCAAAAGGAAAAGCATAGAAGCACCTCTCTTTTTAACCCCACGTGACCACGACGCAAGAACAATCTTTCAAAACTCAAGAACCATGCTAATATGGAATATCATGTATGTAAATCATGGAATTAACGTAGCATCGCACTTACATGAGCAGCCATCCGAGCCCACTTGTTCCCCATCTTGGAGTGGAGCTGGATGATGAGCCTCTCCTCCTCGGCGGTGAATGCTCCCTTCTTCAGATTCGGCCTGAGGTGGTTCGCCCACCGGAGGCGGCAGCTCTTGCCGCAACGGAACAGCCCGGTGTTCTTCTGCACCGCGTTCCAGTTCCCCTCGCCGTGCTTCTTGACGTAGTCCACCAGGATGGCATCCTCCGCCGACGTCCAGGGGCCTTTCTTCAGAGGCGGCCCGCCGCCCCTGTGGGGCGATTCCCCGCTGCTACCGTCGTCGGCCACCGGCGAATCCATCTGGTCCTGATGGATCATCTCGCAGTCGCTCTCGCTCTTAACCCGATACATCTCCCAGCAACAGGGCACCTGAATTATGACGAGAAAAATTGGAAGTTTTAGATGACTACTGCTTGAATTATGCAAAAAGAACGGAAGTATTTGATCACAGAGCACATCTATGTGTATCAGTGTGTACTACAGTTTAATGAAGCATAGATAACACCAGAAGCTGATCAAGACAAACCCATATGAGTTACTAAAATAAACAGGTATTAATTTTGCACCAACTAAGAACCCGAGTGACAACACTGCATGAAAACTACACTTTTCCCAAATTCAGTAGAGCAGAGGTAAACTATAACTGAATTAAGGACTAAACTGAACTTGTTCGGCTTAACTCCAAGCAGTGGTAGTAGCCCTACGGTTTAAGCAAGAATTTAAGTACAAAAAAGAGGAAAAGGTGATATTATTCCTCATAATTCACAGATCAAAAGCACTAGACAAGCAGACCGCAAAACGTAAACAGCACACCTCGGGTCCCGAGAACGGAAAATTCCTACAGAGCAAAACAGGACCAAAGAAAGAAAAGGTAACCCAGAATTCCACCACATCCCACCTCAGATCACCACCCCGCCGCCCATAAGAAACCAAAATTCCGCAAGAACCGGAGCTACCTGGCCGAATCCTGCAGCCGGGTCCGGTCGAGCTCGGGCTGGGGCTGAACTGGAACTGAGTTGAGCTCCAATGGCCCCCTCGCTCCTCTTGAGTTCGGCAGTGGATTGGAGGAGGGAGCAGAGGAGACTTGGGGGAAGCAGAGGACTGGAAACCAGGGAGGATCTCGCCTCGGCGAGATGCCGCCACCACTTAGGCAACCAAGTATGTGGAGAGTTTCCAGGAGGAGAGAGTTCTGAGGAGTGAGAGAGGGAGAGGGGAGGAAGGCTGGAACCTGGAAGGGGAAGAGAGAGTGGGCGAGTCTGGGAGAGTGGAGGGGATTTGGGGGGTGATTATAAAGCTGAAAGGTACAGCAATGCTATTGGGCACGGCAAATGGGCACCTATTTTCTTTCCATGGAGCCCTATTTTTTCGACTTTTCTCTCTTTTATTGCATGACCATATTTTTTTTGTTTCCGTACATTTATTCATGTCTCATGTTTTTCTCAAAACCAGATGTCGTGTGAATGGTAACAATCATTCGAAGAGATTCGCTGCATCTACAGATGTGGCAATAAAACATTTTTTTGGAGGACTAATACATATTTGAAACTTTCTTCATGCACGTCAGATGCATAATTTGTTGGTCAAAATTCCTAAGGATTTCATCCGTACGCATAACAAAATTGACAAAAGGGAATATTTTCATTTATTTAGGATGAGACCACTGGTTTTGCCGGTGCCTGCATGTGTCTACTTTTTTCACATGTGTGCATAGAAGATAGATGAAACGATGGATATAGTGAGCGACAAGATACCTCTCATTGGACACAAAATTACGCCTAACTTGGTTAAAGCAAGAGGATACCTTTATGCTAAAATTCAGAGAATTTTCCATCTTTGGTATTCTCGTGCTTCTCTCGCTTACTGTTTATATCGCAGATCGATTCTGCCATTGCTTTCTTCATAGCGTGAACTTTATGTACCTTATTTTTTCCCTTTATTTCTCTGTAATATATCCACTGGGTACAGAGATCACGTGATCTGAACACAACCTAGCTCGCTTAAACTTGCATTAAATTGCAGAAGAAGAAGAAAAAAGTTCTCACCCCTCCCTCTCGTTTCCACGCAAGCACTCTATCCTCAACCTTCCATACCTTCGGCTGCCATTCTTTCCATCTGATCTCCTGCATGTTAAGTTCAACATATGGAGCTATGTTTTTCACCCTATGTTTTCGCAAGCATATAAGAGTGTGTTTGGTTGATGGGATGAGAGGTTGAATAGGATGAGATGATCCTGTACCATTTGATTCCATTATTTTGGATGAATGGAATGGTTCAGTATTTATAGTGAATATTCCTCAAATTTGTATCACACCGTTCAAGACGGAATGATTCTATTCAAATAACCAAACATATGAATGATAATTTTATTGAACCATCTCATACATGTACGATTTGGTACAAACAACCAAACACACCCTAATGCGTAGTCATTTCCTTCTTTTGAAGTGGCACGTGAATTAAGTTGCTAATGCAGATTATCGCTAAACTAACACATGCATGATTATCGCAGTTCCTCGCTACCCCAGTCCTCCAGCCTGGAATATGTAAGCTCTTGTGAACGACAGGTTAAGGCATCACACCACGAGCCAACTTTTGGGATTTTTACTCTTTTTTTTTTGTTCTTCAACATATATTTGTTTTTGTGACTTTGGACTCCATTAAAGCAAAATTATAAATCTAGCTTCCCTCTCGATCGAGAAATGACACATACTATCTACCGTGATCTGAAAACTAGCAGGTTCACCTGCCACAGTGTGCGAGTACAGTAGATACCTAGTACGGCCGAGAAGTTATCAGATTTACAATTTCATTCGAATAAGAGTTTAAACATATAAAAAAATTTAAACCAAGGAGCCAGATAAGAAAAATTGATTGGCAACTTTTACCCACCATATGAGATTCGGCATGTGAACCTAGCTATACAATGGACTAACGGAGTAGTTGTATCAATTATCAAATCTACTACGAAAGATCCAAAAAGAGCGAGCAGCAATTTTCGCTGGCTCTACCATACCACTTCGCATACTTTTCGGTTGCTTCGGGGCCAAAAATACTGCCGTCTTGTTTTAGCGACACGTTCAGCGGTTGACGAGGAGAGAAGGGATCGAGGGGAATAGCCGGGTGACTTGCTAATTCCAGGGTGCACGTGGTGAGGCGATCAGGTGCTCATCCCTGCGTGTCAGCCTCGGAGGGGAAATCGCGCATGCCTCGGTCGGTCTACTAAATAAATAAATAAAAATTGGGGAGTCGTGTGCTGGTGCTAGTGTACACTAAAATCAACTTTGCATCAAAATAACTGTTGACCGACGTCTCCCGTGCATAAAAGTTAATCATACTGGTCTAGATTGTGCGACTTAAAGCGGGCCAACTACAAAATCATCCTCTTCGGTTGCAAAAAAGAATGGAGTTTTTTTAATTTTCTTAAAGTTAGTGAGATATTGCTTTGACCACTAATTTCTCTTATCATACATTCAAAAAATTGTAGAAATATAATACTATAAAAATATTTTTTTTGACAAATTCACTGTATCAGTTTTCAAATATCTAAACTCTACGTTTCAAATAATATATTTGATCAAAATTAATAGAATTTGACTGCTCATATTATAAGGCATCACTCTTATGTGACAAGAGGGAGTACGTGCTTAATTATAGAGTAAGCACTTACTAAAAATTTACTAAAATAGTAGTTAGGATGTTTGTTCTCTGTTTTTTTAAAGGAAAAAGTCTATATAACACGTTGAACTTTACTCAAAAGTCCGTCAAACACTCTAAACTTTGAAACCAATTTAACATCGTAAACTGATTTTGTAGGAAAAAAATCATATAACATCTTAAACTTTACTCAAAAGTCCGTCCGCCAAAGCCCATCCCTCACCATTTATTTTCCCATGCACTCTCTCTCATTTCACTTTCCTTTCCTCCCTCCCAATTCACTCACCCCGCCGTGTAGCTCCTCGTTGCCGCCCGCCCACCGGAAGTCGTATATCTCCGGTCCGGATTCAAACTTCACCGCCACCAACCACTCACCAGAGAGTCGCCGTCGTCAACTGATCCCGAAACTGCCGTCACATCCTTTTCTAGGTCCTGCCCCAGCATTGTCCTCCTTTTCCGCTGCGATACCGCTTCTTCACCAAAATCGGCCGCGATTCGCCATCTCCTCCGTCCGTTCACCGCCGTTCTCACTTCTCTCGGATCCGACCATCGTCGCCCTCATCGTCCGCCTCCATCTGGCGTTCTCTGTCGCCGTCATCTAGATCTGGTCGCTATCACTGTCTCGACGGCGTCTTATCTTTCGCGGGCTTAGGGTAAGAGAAATTTTACAGTGGATTTCATAGGTAGTAAGTAGTGGTAGTAGGAATCAAATCTAACCATCCGTTCTCAAGGGCATTTTAGACTTTTTCTATCCATTTATCAGGGGTATTTTAGTTTTTTCCTAATTCGTTTACAGTTTTGGATTCACCGAATACCTATTGATCTTCAAAGACTTCTTATCCATTCATCCGTCATTCATCAGGATCACATGACGTGTTTTACCGTAGAGGACAGATAGTATGACGGAATTTTTTACCCTTTTACCCCTCTTTCAATTTTACTACCAATACTACAGGTGATAGTATAACTAGATCTAAATTAATCTCAACCATTAGATTCAAAGGAATGAACGGTTTATATTGATTTTAATCTACCGTAAAAGAGTTCTAGGGTAATGCACGCACGTTGGCAACACGTGATGGAGGAGGCATGCCTTCGCCACAGCGCGTCGCTCCAAGCGAGTCCCAGCGAGGCAGCCGCAGCTTCTGCGGGCTGCTCTGACAGTCTGCAAGCACCCGATTCATCCGAGCTGGAAGCCCGGTAACGACATGGAAACTTGGAGCACCCAGCCAATGCAGAGCGCTGCATTTGCATATGCCCTTAGATCCATGAAAAAAGAAAAGATACTACCGTAGCTGTACAAAAGCAGATTGGTTTACCGGTACATGGCAGATCTGATATTATGCTCGCTAATTCTGGCATCAAAAGAACGGTAACTTGCCCGCTCTCCAAAAGTAAAAGGACTGTAACGTCGACACCGCCCAGTGCTCACTTCGAAAAAAAATATTCAGGGTCAGCTTGATTCAAGGGTAAATGGGACGGTCCTATCATCCTTTTTTATCTATCCTGCTATTTGGTTCGATGAATGGATAGATAAAGATAACCAAGAAAAGGGAATATTTCTCGTAGATGTTGGATGAGGCTATCTAATAAAATTAGCCAGATAAGACCATAAAACTCTTAATCCTCTAACCAAATAAAAATTTGGCTCATCTCATCTATCTCTCATCCTTCCAAACAAATATGAATTTTTTAAGGATGCATACAACACCCACACCTTACGCACACACTCCACACGCACACAAGCCAAGGAAGTTTTTTGGATGCCCTAAGGGTCTTCGGAGTGCGGGAATGCGCTATCTCACTGAACATGCACGCATGTGTATCCACCTTAATTTATTTTCGCCTGAGACATTAATCCAGATGAAAATTTGAGCACCCGCGCTGAGCAGAGGTGAACACGGGCAAGCCGCTCGCTCACCTGAAGAGGCAACCAATAAAACAACGGTCAGTCCCCTAACCAAATATGAATTTAGATAACGGCCATCCAACCTTTGTTTTTAACCAAATAGACCTTTAATTCTGCTCGCTGCTGTTGCGTGGGGTTGGTCACTGGTCTGCAAAGGCCAGCGTTGGTGAGGACAGAGTCGTAATTTCAGGTGCGATCGGCACAGGTTAAGCCTACAAGAGCGTGGCCTTTGTCATGTCAGCTACACACATACGTACGTGTGTCCATACATCATGCATGGGCAGCCGCAGCGCAGCCAATTCGTGCAATCTACTCGACTGTGGCACTGTGGACACTCTACGTACATACACATGGACACTGTGCTGTGTAGCAGTGCTACAGTAGCACTACGATCCTATCACAACGAAAAGTGCAGAAGTACGCACTTCATGTTTGGTTGTTAATTTTTGCAACGTACTAATTGGCCCGTGCATGTGCATGCACACTTAGGTTAAGCTTGTGCTTTAATCTTCCTTTTCATAAACTGAAGCACAGAATTTCGATTTTATCTCTCGTCGATCGTCACCACATCATTGGGTATTTGGAATCGTTTTTGTCACCATTCACAGCCACGGTTCGCTGTTGTCAAACTCAACAAATCACAACTCAAAATAGAACCAAGATTAGCTTGATTTGTGGCCATATCACATCACGCGTGAATGCGATAGAATAGACATATATTTCAAGATCCATATATGCATATGCAAGGTAATTGGACCAATCCCAGATGCCTGACAGAGAAGCGCCTAGCTAGCTGTGCACGATTGACACCATTTTTAGGCTAGCTCGCGGTACGACTCCAAGGAAGGAATTCGTTCAATGAAAAGAAAAACGAGAGCTTTGCATTATCTCTCTCTACCTCATCGCCGTTCAGAACACACTCAAGCCCATGGAAATCTCCACGCGAATCAGGCTCGCCGGATGGAGCTACCGAACTAACAACGGCCTATACACGCAGTTTTGTTTTGGCAAACTGTTCACTTATGTGGTCGCGGCAAATGCTTGCTCCTGCACTCCCGGCCAGATTCTGCGCCACCTTACCGTGGCATCTCGCCCTCCCCCTATCCTCTGGTACAAGAGGTGTTTTCTGTTTCTTTCGCGGTGAGAAATATGACTATTTTTATAATCTTAATTAAGAATAAGGCTAAGTGAACCGTTCTGTTTTTGGCAACGAGGAGAAAGATCGGAAGGAAAGCTTCTGGAGACGGGCCGAGGGGCGGGGCCCGCGCGACGCCATGCGAGGTCTACTAATCTCCCTCCTCCCCTGCCTTTTCCCGGCAATCCTGTATGGCGCCTACCGCAAATCATGGGCCCACTTGGGGATGTAGGGACACACACGAAACGTAGTGTGGAGCCCACCCCAAGCAGGCGGAGCAAGCAACCGAGCGAACATGCAAGCCTCGTGGGGGGCGCGAGCGGGGCCCGGTGGCGAGCGGGTGGTCCCACCACGCCCTCCTCGCTCGAGGAGTCTTCAGTCCAAGAATTTTTTTTACAGGACTGATCTCCAATTTTTTTTACAGGATTGATCTCCGTAGATTTTTTTTTAAAAAAAATGGTCTCATTCCGTACAGAAAGGGCACGAAATTTACTAGACCATCGTACCGCGGTATATCCAATTATCGCATGCTCCTGCTGCGGAAAATCTAAATGTCGCACTTTCATTTCGCGGAAATTGCATTTTGCGTGCACCTGTTCTGCGAAAATTGCATTTCCGTTCCCCATTCTGCGGCAATTGCACTGCCGCCGGTGGATTTCGCGCCGCCAATTTCCCCCGCCCCCGTTCCATGGCGAATCAAATTCCCGCGTCATAGCACCGTGGTACTGTAGCAAGTCCCAGCAGGGATTACCTCCCCACAGTACTGTAGCGTGGAGAGAGCTATTTTGCAAAAAAAAATAAATGGAAGCTATTTTTGAAAAAGAAAGGAGAGTAAGGGCCAAATATGCTTATTCATTCTCAATTTAACCCATACCTGCGCTACAAAGTGTATACCACCCTCCTCGCCACTCGTGATTGATCTCTCTCCGGAGAGTTCTCTTAAGCCATTTTTTCGGTCCTTTGGTTCAAATTTTTTTTAAGTTCAGTCTCAAATGAAATTGTAAATATAGCTTCTTATCGACTACGGTATGTGTCTACCACGCTTCTATACTGTGGTAGACATATGTCATGCTCACATATCACGGTAAATAGAACTGCCAAGCTCCCAAACCACGACAGATCCACCTATTGTAGTCCCATATGACCTGCTATGGTCCTGTATTGTAGCAGATGACACGTGTCGCATCTTGATGTCGTCAAAATAAGCAAAATTAGTATTTCTATGTAAAAAACCCATAAAAAGGTATTTCAATCGAAATCCTTCCGTTTCGTTAAGACAAAGACTAAGGCCCTGTTTGGATTCATTAGTGCTAATAGTTAGCTAGCTAGTAGATATTAGCCAGCTAACTATTAGGTGGCTTATTATTAGCATAGGCTGTTTGGATCCACCTGCTAATAAAGTTCATAAAATCAGTCAATTAAGGAGAAATGACCATAATACCCTTTTAGTAGGATAGTGAACGAGTGGACAGGGACGCTCGAGTGGATAAGGTTGGAGGGAGGGTAAAAGTGTCAATTGTCTATCTATTAGCAGCTTTTAGTAAGGTACAATCTGCTAATTAACTAATTGTTAGCAGGGTGGGTTACTAATAATTAGTAGATCTATTAGCATGTCTGTTTGAATCCATAGCTGCTAATTTTAGCAGCTAACTATTAATGCTAATGGATCCAAACAGGCCCCAAGCTTGCAAAAAAATTAGGCCAAAAGCCAAGACTTCAGTTCTCTTGAGTCTCGACTTGAATTAGCAAACGGTCTCCCGGCCTTTTGTATCGCTCCTAATGCTCTTAGCCAAAGTAGAAAACTCCAGCTAAGATGTATTATGGCGCTGGCGCAGCGAGTAAGAATCACATTGTTCATTCTTTTGGCATGCTAGATTTCGGGAGTGATCATTCGGTCTTATCATCTCCTGTATATATATATATATATATATATATATATATATATATATGTATATATATATGTATATATATGTATATGTATATGTATATATGTATATGTATATGTATATATATATATATATATATATATATATATATATATATATATATGTATATATATATATAGGTATGTATATATATCAAACAAGGCGTCGATCGTGTTTTGCTTTGAACGCTAATTTTACATGATTCATGCATCTCGCCATTTGCTCGAGTATTACATGGATCGATTAGTTTTCGTCACAAAGGATGTTCATTATTGCAGGCGCAGGACGCATGCATGCAGGCGCTGTTCTTTCTGCAGCCATCTGAACGCATAATGCGCGTATTCTTACTTACTCTGTTCATCAGGCGAAGTTGTTGAACCATGGTATGTTCTGACATCGGCGTTCCCACCTTTTGCCCAACCTTGCATGTGACAGCCTGATGGACGATGTTGTATTGGTCAAGGTTCGATCTGTGGGTACACCCTATAATCTATATACGTGCACACAGGCTAGCTAGCTGGAGAAGAAGATATCGCGTCAGGTTCAGTGGTTCACTATGGTGTGAGTTAATTTGATGATATGTGTAGTTTCGATCTCCCCGACGATCCGTGATGTACTGTAGTGGTGCATACGCAGCGGTATATGGTTTGCCCTTTGCATCGATCAAGTGATAAATTAGGCTGCATGCGTGCATGCACGGGAAGGAAAGAAAACTCCTGCTTGATGTCGTGCAAGTACGTAAGAATTAACCGATCGTTGTTCGCTTCACTGTAATACAATGCCGTCTCTGCCCCATCGTGAACGTTCAGTCAGTCGAAGTTGCTGACTGCTTGAACGTTAGCCGGACCACTACTTGACCGGTTGACCACTTGACCCTGCACTGTACAGATCTACCCGGCGTGCCGTACGCTCAACGCTACCGTGATTGTTAATGTGACCCATTCAACACAGATTCTACTCAAATACACTATATAATGCTATTCACGAAGTATACATGCACTTGCCATTCCCGTTGCGAAGCGAGAACTTAATAGATAGATTGATCACCAAAAGTACCGAGCTTAACTCGATACAGGTGCAGAGCTAGGAAAAGATATCACCGGAGTCATTAGGTCAGTATAAACTCTTAATATTACTATATAACTTGTAATAAAAGGGTGGCACCCCAAAATTTTAAGAACTTGTAGTGCTAGGATCAGAGCTATGCGGACTGAAGAAATAAATGAGAGTTTAAAATCTGTAGTCAGCAGCAAAGTCGGTAATGAACATAACGGGTAACCGATTTCAGTTAAAGTAGATCAAGAGCTGAGATCCGACGTCCCAGAACGAGAGTAGTAATTACTGTTGCCTGTAATGTCTGTCCTACTATTCAGAGTCATGTAATCAGCAGAGTTAATTTTTATGTTCGTTTTACTGCTCTTTTTCATCCCTATAAAAGACAGAAGGTTTTAAAACCTGTTTTGGTCGGAAGAAAATGAATTATAATTTATTCGCAAAGCTTAAGTCTAAGTAGAGTAAAATACCTAGCACAGAAACTTACTTTTCTATTTCGTTTTCTGTTCTCAAATCCTAATTTCCTTATCGGAATCTATCTATCGTTAAGATAGATTTGACAGTAAGCTACCCAAGCGAGCGGTGCAGATGTGCCAGGCAGGCTAGGCAAGCGGCGCTGCAGCGCCACGGCGATTAGGGGCGCAGAGGCAACGCGCGAGGCATGCGAGCGGCGTGGTGGCTCGGGCGGGTGGCGGTGCGACAGCGACGAGCGGCTCGAGCGAGCTGCAGTGATCTTGGGCCGGGCAAGCAAACGGCGCGGGGTCGTAGGCACATCCATTAAAAATTTTATAATTTCGTCACTGGCTACTAGAAAAGAAGACGTGAATATCACTTTATCCGGCCTATACACTGTAGATCCTCCGTGTGACTTTATGTTAAGCACTATTCTTTGATCTGTACGTACGAATAGATCGAGAGGGCGTAGGGTAATTCACGGGTCTCTCGAGAAGCTTTGTTGGCTTGTGTATAAACTGTAAAGTGTAGGGGGCGCATTAATTATTTCCAGGCTGATCATCGGGTCGTTCTTCTTACGTGTGAAACCTGATCGAGAGGGGGAAAATGTGGCCGCGTCGACGACTGATGAGCTCAGCGCGCGCGCCGCGTTCTGCTCGATCGAGAGAACCTATGGCTGCCTCAGGTAGACGTGGAAACGCGTACGTGGGTTAGTGCACAGGACAAGGGAATGGTTGCATGCATCGTCACTCAAACCGAGCGCGCATACATACGTAGCCTACTATACATCTCGGCCGGTTCAAGTTCTCAAAACTCTTTGTATGGATACCTCGAACAGGTGAGACTAGAGACACCATGTTAAAAATCTCACGCCTCCCTCCCTATAATTCCCCTAAAAGTATTAGGGAAGAATGAAACAACTTTCATTAAACCACACTGACCAATCGCACTACTACAAAAAAGACTTATATTAGACTCCTTATCATTGACGGTTTTAAAAAATCGCCTATAAGAGTTGATCATCACTGACGGTTTTATGTTAAAACTGTCAGTATGACTACTATTAACATCATTGACGGCTTTTGGAAAGTACCGTCAGTGATGAGACACACATCACATACGTTTTTTTTTTAAAAACCGTTAATGATGACTACCATTCACATTACTGATGAATTTTGACTAAAAACCGTTAGTGATGAGACACATATCACTGACGATTTTTTCTAAAGTGGAACCGTCTTGTTTGTAACCGTCTGTGATGTATGTTGAATCACAGACGATTCTTGTTTATAACCGTATGTGATGTATGTTAAATCACATATGGTTCTACATAAGAACCATATGTGACGATCTACATATCACACACGGTTCTTATTTAGAATCATCTGTGATATCCCTTTTCATAGGCGGTTTCAAAACCGTTTGGATGTGCTCTTATATCACTGATATTTTTTTACTGATGGTTTACAAAACCGTCTGAGATGATGATTGTGAATTGACTGTGGCGAGATTTTTTTGTAGTAGTGTAATTAGTTCCAAAAAGTTGTAACCATCTGATTGACGAGACGATTGTCAGTAACCAGTGAGATGTGTTCTTGACACTGATGAAGGGGAGGTTGAAAATTATAGGAGACTGCGTAGGACACAAACTATAATCATTAATTGGTACGGAAAATTGTGAATTGAGTAAACTACGTAGGAATTTTGCGGAATTGGGCTCAAACCCTAATTATTAACCTTCGAGAAGTAATAAGACTAGCCGTGCAATTGTGCCGGCTACTCGGCTATTGTAACTTTGAATGAGGTCAACCACGCTCCATTTTGTCACCGAAGTCCAAAAGATAATCACCATGAGTCTTGAAGTTGCAAAAGAAAAACGCACCTAGTTCATCATAGCTCGATCGAACGAGATATACCCAAATTATTGAAACACGCAACCGCCGTGATCGAGTTTCTGAAACTAGTAGAGCAGAAGGAATCATGCATGATCTATTGATCTTGATTTGGCTCGGTACTAATTAACTAAAGTCTACATGTGTTCCTTTCCCTTGTTGTGCTTGCCCATGTACGGAGGAACGTTGTCTCTTCATATATAGGGGTGTTAGGTGTAGCTAACAATCAAGCCCTAAGTAGAGCCTACTGGCCGCTAGTTTCTTCGAATCAAGGATTGTGATTCTGAGAATTGTGGAGCTCAATCTCAAGTAGTGGAACACAAGCACATGCTAAGGGAGAATCACACTATGGAAGAATTAATAATCGATCGGGTTTGCAATTTCGTCAATTCACGGCACGGTTTTCTTTTTCATATATATATATATATATATATATATAGTATAATTACTTGGGACACCATAGTGCCTGGGCACCATGATCTAAAAAGGATATTTTTCCTATGTATTTTCACACGATTTTTTTTGAAATTTTTAGGATACTGAGTTTAACCAGTTTACTAACTAGTTCAAACCAGTTTGAACTGAAATTCAAAATATAGTTTTCCTTTTTATGATAGTTTGGTTATAGGTATGTGCTGATTTTATATATAAATCAGCAAAGCATGTGATCCAAACTCGTTCAAAATCTTTGAATTCGAGTATATTTTTTCAAAGGTATGTGTTTCATTTGAATTGTTATAGATGGGTATATACCCTAAAACTGAAATTTTTAAAAATTATACTCGACTATGGCTTGAATTTGCGCATTTGAAATTATGGTGCCCCATTCTGGCTTTCTATATATATATATATATATATATATACATATATATATACATATATATATATATACACATATATATGGAAGCCTTTTCTGTACTCCCAAGTGTACATGCTCCCACCTCTAATATACCATTTAAACGAATATGTTATACTTCTTTATCACTTTCATTATACTTTAATCATAATTATAAGATACTCCAATGCGATATAGTTGGAAAAATTTCATCGAAGCCTTTTATTTTTGCTATATACACTATTCCATATGTAAAAGGAGTGCATACACAAATTATACTATAAAAGGTGAAGCTTGATGAAATTTTTCATAGAACTCACTTAGGAGTATCTTATAATCAGTATTAGAGTATGTTCAAAAGGATAAAGAGGTATAACAACATCATTTAAGTGGTATACTTAGAGTGGGAGTACGTACACCCAGAAGTATGGAACCATTTTCATATATATATATATATATATATATATATATGTGGACAATGTAACTACATGCACTTCGATCTCGAATCTCGACCTGTCACCTAGCACTTCCGTCAAACGAATTCAAATGGATAAATCAACAAAAGCGTGTTTTGCAAATGTGAATCGCTCCTTGTAGATCCAACATATTTTACGGCATAAAAATTGGGAGTATCAGTTTCTAAATGAATGACATTCTAGCTTTCAAATTTTGTTTCTAAATACATACCATTCTACAATTTTAAGATAACCTTCTTTTTTCTGTACTCTTTTCCTTTAGCTATTTGTAATGTCATTTACTACCGTGGACTAGAGTAATATACAACATCGAAAGTTATAATAAAGATGGGTAATACAGTTTTTTTTATAAATGTGTCATAGCGAGAGTATAGAAACCTAAAATGATATCTACTCCCTCTGTCCAAGTTTGTATTTCGTTTTTTTAATGGTGTTGTCCTTAAATATATGTTGTATTTCATGTTCCAATGCAAATTAGTGTGATGTTCCTTTTATATCCCTAATAAATATCTAGATTTACTTGATATTTTCTGCGTGCATGTATTAAATACAATGCTTAGAGATAATAATTAATGGTAGTTTAGTTATTTTTAATATTTTTTATCTATATGCTAAGAGAAAAATATGTCATATAAATTTGGACGGATCGAGTATTAAGAACAACTTAGTACCACTCGTACATCATCTTGTTGTTAGAACTGGCAAGTTGGGTGCCTTTATGCATAAATGCGCTGCTGATCTATCGTCGTTCGGCGGCCAAAAGAAGGTGACCAATCAAGTGAGCTACTATAAATTTTTTTGGTGCGCAAGCTATAGCACCCATACATGCATGCATCCTTTGCATGCTGCGCGAATGCTGCTTCGCTGTGAGCGCTTAATTTGTTCTCATTTGGTTGCACACACCATGCATCAATAATTCCTTTGGTGGCGCCCCCAGCGTCGTCATCGATCGATCGTTTATTTTCATCGGGTCTTGCGGCCGGTCGGGTTGCGCACAAATTCGCTAGCCCCTTCAAATATCCAACACCATTATACTGCACATGGAACGTTACAACAATTAACACTGCAAAAGTGAGACGAATCATTTGCTGGTTGAACAACTGCAGCAGTGCAGTGATGGCCACCCTTCTAGTTAGGATCACCATGTAATCCTGCAATCAGGATCACAAAATCGCGGTAAACAACTTGTTTTCGATCGTAATGAAAAAAAATTTATGCGTTGCAAACCGCTCAAAAACCGTTGAAAAACAGCGGTTTTCGCAAAAAACCGCTCGAAAACCGTTTTTTAGGAACATTCAATTGGTCGGCTGGTTTTTCGTTGAAAACTGAACTGTTTTCAATATTTTTTGGATCTTTTTCGATTTCTTAACCCTTTGGTTTCTAACTGTTTTTCAAGTGGTTTTCACGATTTTGGTTTTTGCGGTTTTTTACGATTTCGGTTTTGTGAACCTTGCCCGCAACGGCGATCGATGCAGATCAACATGTGTGCAACTGAGCTGTCTGGAGTTCCTACCGGCCGGAGGTGCATGCTTCGGTGCTCCCACAGCAAGCGAAACACACGTTCTACTGCACCTCGTGGATAATATTTTATTCTGTTTTAATTTACAACATCACTACCGCAGATATATACCTTGTGCAGCGGTAGCAACAGGGCGGATGCACTCGGGAAGGGGTGTGTCATCTGCATGCCAAAGCCCCGTACGTTTCTCCAACCCACACAATCTTCGTGCTCATGCATGCAAACTTCGTTAGCTTGTCTCCACGTCCCCAAGTTGCACCACATGATGCAAGACCTGTATATAAAGCCACCAATGATAGTAGTATTGCCGTTGTTTCCTGGGCTGAGTTGAGTAATTTTATAACTAATGATGTCTGAATCTGATTGAACTTGAGTAAAATTGGAATTTATATATCTATTATATATTAAAAACTCATAAAAAATTGTTAAGAAAAAAGATAAATAGACTGGAAATTCTTACAAAGCAAAACATATAGTGTTTAAACGGGTGAACCATAACTAAATTAAAACTATAGTAACCATTGTATATTATTATTTAAAGAAAACATCTAATCATCTATCCAGTGGATCCAAGTTATAACAACTCATATTAAAAGAAAGAAGTTCATGCCAAGTACAATAAAAAAAAATTTGAACAAAAAATAAAAAGAAATTAGTCATTTGATTTTCACACAAACTCCAAATTAAAACCTATACATAGCTAGAATTTGAACTTGACGAGGATTAAAAGTTTGCCATTTATTTGAGCTCTCAATTGTTCGTGATTATACTCTATTAATGGGCCTACAATACATAAAGCCTATAATGTATAGAACGAAGCCCACCCTTATCCGAACGGTTAAATCTTCAACCAGTTCAATCAAGATGGTCAATAACTTTGCTTCACATTGGTCGTCCCCAGCCAGTGAAATAGTGACCCCGACCAGTGAACTGGTCAGGGACAAACGGTTATCCCCGCACATTTCTCTGTGCGAACAGTTATCTAACAGGTACACGTAACTACTCAGAAGTTATCTCTGAAAAAGACACCATTTGGAAGACACCATTTAGCGCAAAGATACCTCTCGGTTACACGACACCTCTATGGAGAACAATTACCGCATCTTCATCCAGCATAAATAGGGAGACTATCATACCAAAAGGGGAGAGATCTGAGAGCATTGGCAATTAGCATTCGCAATCAGGACAGATAATTGTAATAATTTGTAATATGTATACTCTGTAGAGCTGCTTGGCTAATAAAGAAGCAATACCCATATATCATTTTCCTAATCTTGTTTACTAGGATCCCACAATCATATTTTTATAAACTCAATTAAGGGACTCTAGGTCTTAGACATCGACAAAAATAAAAATTAGCTGTTGGATTTGTATATCAATTATAACCTAAAACTAATATTCAAAATTAAATAAAAAATAAAAATAAAATCAACATCTTAATTAGAAGAAAAAGTCATACTAAGTACAACAAAAAATAAAAGAAATTCAAATAAAAAAGGAGATCTGCCATTTAACTTTCATGTGAATTACAAATTAAAACATGTAAATAGATAAAATTCAGAATAAATATTGGATAAATATTAGCACTTGGATTTATATACAAATTCTCATGTAAACCTGATATGTGAAATTAAATAAAAAATAACAATAAAGATTGACATAAATTCAAAATAAAATAAACAAAAGGAAATTAACCATTTTATTTTCATACGAACTCTAAATAAACCTAAATTTTGAAATTAAATATAAAATAACAACATAAATAATAGAAGAATAAAAATAAAAGGAAATTAGGGATTGTTTCTTAATTTCATACTAAGTGAAAAATATAGATTTTGGTTTTATTCAGAATTAAAATCCCATAAATATGTTAATTTAAGAAGAAAAAAAGTAAGGTAAGTAATTTGATTTGTATGTATATAAATTATTATTTTTTATGTAATAAAAGTCGATGACAGGTTTTTTTACGGTTGCTAAGAATTATATAGAATACACTAACAAATCTCAAAAAAATAGAAAACATTATGACTCTTTATTTAGTGGACCTTCACGAAATGAAGAGATTGAGATGGTGATACATCAACAGTTGCTCACTCGGCTAGCTATACCGGTATAAGTAATGTGATGTGCACTAAAAGGAGTACTGAATGAAAGAGACAAGCATTGCACTACTAAAATTAAGAGATAATGATATAAATAGAAAATATTATCTTATGCTACGTTTATTGTTTAGCTATGCAAGTATTTTGTGAAGAAAGTTTCGGTCACATATGACAAGTATTGGGAAACAGAGTGAGCATATTCCCTCCTATAATATATAATATCAAAATATCACAAATAGAGTTTGCAACGATCTATTTTTCAAAAAATTATATATGTGACCAAAGCATTTAAAAATACTTTAAAAATGATACACCTATAAGTGCGCGGACCATATTACTAGCTTGATACACCTATAAGTGCGCGGACCATATTACTAGTTTTTTCTTAAATATATGGTTCCCACCGCCACACCGAGGACAGACACCTTGGTGGTTTCACCACCCAACCCCCCCCCCCCCCCCACACCACTGAGAACTCACCCCAATGGTGGAATCCATATTTAATACTTTCATCCCTTCGAGTTTGAATCCGATCAGACCCGGAAGCGTATCTACTGTAGTTTGTATATACTTCGGTCTACAAGTAAACATATGAATATATATATGGCATGATCAACATATACTAACATGTATTCCGTTTGTTTACCCGTGTTCACTACTACAGAACAACACATCCTTACCGGCACATCACTGTCGGTTAGGACAGAGCCGGCAGTGAGAACATATCACTGCCGGTTCCAAAGTTGAGCCGGCGGGGTAAACTTATCATTGCCGGTTTATATATAAAACCGGTAGTGATATATCACTGCCGGTTCTTGTTTTAACCGGCAGTGATATTAGGATTTCCACTGCCGGTTTTAAACCAGAACCGGCAGTGATATTTATTTTCCCGTCTAATTTTATTTTCTCGCACAATGCGAGCCCTATCACTGCCAGTTTTAACCGGCAGTGATAAGTCCTTTATATGCGTGCCATCCCTTCCCCCCGACCAATCGAACGTAACAGAGAGGAATCTCTGCTCCATTATTGTGTCCACTTGATGCCGAAAATCGTACTAAAATTCATATCTACATGTTTTCAAGGTTAGTAATTTTAATAACATTATATTTGTAGTTGGATTTTACTTTGTAGATTGTTTTAGATTTAGATCATCACAATTCTTATTCATTTCAGTGATTTAGTGGATTTTTGAATGGTGAAAATGGCTAGGTGAATTTTGCAATAATGAAAATTGCAAGATACATTTGTAAATCGATATATTACCAAATATATCCTGTATTTTCATTTATATACTTACTCTCAATAATTAAAGTCATTGCAAAATTGATATTATCAATTATGAAAGTAATTTAAAAATTGCTACCTAGATATTTTTAATATAATAAAAATATGTCCTAATTATTCACAACTATTTTCTATTTTGCAAATAAATAATTTTGCCAGATGGATATTTACATAGTGAAAAAAGGTTGATGTATGCTGAAATTTTGGAAAAAAAATGATACATGGATATTTACATAATAAAAAAGGTTGATGTATTTTAATATAGTCAAAATGTATCCTAACTATTTAAAATTATGTATTATTTTGTAAATATTTAAAAATTGGAAGATGGATATTTACATAATGAAAAAAGATTGATGTATTTTGATATAGTAAAAATATATCCTAAGTATTTACAATTATTTTCATTTTATAAAATAATAAAAAAATGTTACATTGATATTTACATAATGAAAAAAGGTTGATGTATTTGAATATAGTCAAAATATATCGTAACTATTTACAATTATTTATTATTTTGTAAATATTTAAAAATTGGAAGATGGATATTTACATAATGAAAAAAGATTGATGTATTTTGATATAGTAAAAATATATCCTAAGTATTTTTTTCATTTTATAAAATAATAAAAAATTACTAGATGGAAATTTACATAATGAAAAAAGGTTGATGTATTTTAACATATTCAAAATTGCTACATGTATATTTAAATCTTATCATTTACAATTATATTGTTATTTGCAATTATATGCTTATGTGATGTTTGTTTTAATTAATTATAGATGGAACGAAGGTGGATGTATGACACGGACCGTTGTGGCACAGAATTCTTTAATGGTGTGACATGTTTTGTAAACGCGGCTGCGGCGCATAAGTCGAAGAATCTGTCGAACTATATGTGTTATCCATGCGTTGATTGCAAAAACGAGAAGTTGTTTTCTACCATAGAGTCGATACGTGCACACTTACTTCGAAGGGGTTTCAAGGCTGGCTATACCTGTTGGACCGAGCATGGTGAAGATGAGATTGTGCATGAAGGGCAACATATTAGTGAACATGACGCAGACAACGATATGACGACGGTCGAAGATACGTTTGTCGATAGCCACGACGACGACCTGGATCAAATGTTGCGTGATGGGGAGGGGGACTTCACGAGTGAATGAGAGTTTCAAAAGTTCCAGCGTATGGTAGAGGACTCCACAACACCATTGTACCCTGGCTGCAAAGAGGAGCAAAAAGCGCATACCGTGCTTACACTCATCGCAGCTTGAAGGCAAGCAATGGTTGGTCCGATAAGAGCTTCACTGAGTTCTTATGTGTCTTGGGGGACTTGCTTCCAGAGGGTAACGTGTTGCCTACAACTACATACCAGGCCAAGCGGGTTGTTTGCCCGTTGGGACTGGAAGTACAAAAAATACACGCATGTCCAAACGATTGCATGTTGTATCGCAATGAGTTTGCACACTTGATGCTGATCGCTTGCAAAGCAAAGCGGTATAAGGGCAACGATGATATCCATAACGACGATATCGAGGTGGAGCATAAGAAGAAGAGATCCCCCGTAAGGTGGTGTGGTATTTTCCTATAATCCCCCGTCTGAAGCGATTGTTTGCGAACAAAAAGCATGCCCAATTGCTACGATGGCGCGTCGAAGAGCGTAAAAAGGATGGAATGCTTAGGCACCCTGCTGATTCTGTGCAATGAAGGAACATCGACAGAAAATATAAGAAGCACTTTGCATATGATGTGAGGAATATAAGGTTCGGATTGAGTATGGATGGGATGAATCCTTTCGACAACATGAATAGTCGTCACAATACTTGGCCGGTGACTCTATGTATTTACAACCTTCCACCTTGGCTTTGTATGAAGCGGAAGTACATTATGATGCCACTACTGATCCAAGGGCCCAGGCAACCTGGCAATGATATCGATGTGTACCTCAAACCATTGGTTGAAGATCCTCTAATATTGTAGAACAATAGAGTACAGGTATGGGATGAGTACAAAAGAGAGAACTTTATCTTACGCGCATTGTTGTTCGTAACCATTAATGATTACCCTGCCCTTGGTAACCTGTCGGGACAGATGACAAAAGGGTTCAACGGATGAGTCTAATGCTTGGATGATACAGCTAGCCGGTGGTTGAAGAATTGTCGGAAAATGGCGTACATGCGACATCGTAGGTTTCTTCGCAAGAATCACCTATACCGCAATAATAAGAGAGCCTTTGACGGGACAAAGGAGACTGCCTTGGCTCCAAAAAATCAGACAGGGAAACAGATATTTGCGGCCATAAAGGATCTTCATATTATTCACGGAAAGGGAGCCGGCAGTACATCTATCCCGAGTTCTCGTGACAAGGCTCCTTTGTGGAAAAAGATATCAATATTTTGGGTCCTACCGTACTAGCAACACTTGGAAGTTCGACACGTAATCGACGTCTTGCACATAGAGAAGAACATGTACGACATCTTGCTTGGTATCTTACTGGATATACCTGGCAAAACAAAAGATACCCTCCACGCACGGATGGACCTTGAAGATATGAAACTCAGGAAGGAGCTGCATCACGAAGACATGGATACAGGCAAAAAGTATCTACCCGCTGCCTGCTACACTCTGAGCAAGAAAGAAAAAAATTAGCGTGTGAGAATGCTTGCATGGAGTGAAAGTTTCGTCTGGTTACTCTGCCAACATAAAGAGACTAATCTCAATGAAAGACTTAAAATTAATTGGCATGAAGTCTCACGATTGCCAAGTGATGATGACACAGATGTTTCCAATTGCAATTAGGGGTGTTCTGCCAGAGAAAGTCCGAGACCCAATTATAAAGTTGTGTTCATTCTTTAATGCGATTTCACAGAAGGTCATCGATCCATTGAAACTAGATAAGCTGCAGGAAGACGTGGTCCACACTCTCTGCAGGCTCGAGATGTGTTTCCCTCCATCTTTTTTTGATATTATGGTCCATCTCATTGTTCACATTGTGAAAGAGATACGGATTCTCGGTCTTGTGTTTCTACATCAGATGTATCCTTTTGAGAGGTTCATGGGGGTTATAAAGAAATATGTTCGTAACCGACATCGACCGGACGGTTGCAGTGCAGATGGTTGGGGAACCGAGGAGGTCATTGACTTCTGCGTCGATTATATGGATCTCAAACCGACTGGTGTGCCTACATCACGGTATGAGGGCAGGCTACAAGGCAAAGGGACACTGGGCGAGAAATCACTCCGTACTAACAATCTAGTTTCACTCACACAAGCATATTTCACAGTTTTGGGATAATCAGTTGTGGTGGCCCCGTATGTCAACATGCACAAGAGCATGCTATCCAGAACAAACCCAGCGAAGTCAGAGGGTTGGATCGCGAGAGAGCATAGAGATAACTTCGGCGATTGGTTGCGTAGGCACATGATGCATACGGAGACAGAGTGTGCTCAGTTGAAAGTGTTGGCTCAGGGACTGTCATCTACAATTCGCACATTCCAAGGGCACGACATAAATGGTTTTACATTTTATACAAGAGCACAAGATAAAAAGAGCATGAACCAAAAGCATGGTATCCGTCTGAGCGCCTCACGACAAAGAACGAAAATAGGCAAAGCTACTACAGATTCATAGAAGAGATTTGGGAGCTTGACTATGGACCTTTGAAGGTCCCTCTCTTCGGTGCCAATGGGTCAGCTTCGAGGGGTGTTAACATCGACAAATACGGTATCACTACCGTGGACCTCAAACTCGTCGGACACAGGAAGAGCCATTCGTACTTGCTAATTACATTACACAAATCTTCTTTGTAACTGACCCGGGTAACAAGGAACGCCACGTGGTTATTCAAGAAAAAAGAAGGATTGTCGGAGTTCAGAATGTTGTCGACGAGGAAGAATACAACCAGTTCGATGAGCTTCCTCCTTTCGGAGAGAACGTTGAACTAAGTCTCATGGAAGATAGTGAGGAAGCTACGTACGTACGCTGCGATCATAACGAAGGTCGAATCGTAGCTTAGTTGTTCAAATTAAAGATGTTTTCTTTCATACGAACAACATGTTTATTTTCTTTTGTGTAACAATTAATGTATTATATGAGGCAATGGATTGGACTGCATTTGTGTGAATTGTTACAAGTCACACCATCCGTGTCATGCATCCTCCTTCGGTCCATCTACAATTTATTTATTATTTCAAAATTTAAAATTTGTAAGACTTAATATGAACTTTTTGAGCACTATTTGACTTCTGAACTATTAAAACAGTGAGCAATTTGGTTTTTCTAAATTTTCCTGTTAGTCAAAATTAGGGGAAAATATTTATATGACATATTACATGTCCTGTAGTATGCCTAAAAAAATTAGATTATTTGGATCAAATTTGATAGTATTTCGTCGGTCTGTGAAATGAAATAAACTGGAAGTTCTATTGTATATATCACTGTCGGTTCTCTTTAACCCGGTAGTGATACTTAGTACTACTGCCGGTTTACAAATATCTCCGGCAGTGATAGTGACTTATCACTGTCGGTTCTAGTAAAAACCGGCAGGAATACGAAGTATCACTGCCGGGGTTAAAAAGAGCCGACAGTGATAGTGTCCTTATCACTGCCGGTTCTTTCAAAATCCAGCAGTGTTACTATATATCACTGTCGGGTTTTAGTAGAACTGGCAGCGATAGTGTCATTATCACTGCCAATTCTTTTAAAATCTGGCAGTGATACTATATATCACTGTCGGGTTTTAGTAGAACCGGCAGTGATAAGGAACTATCACTGCCGGCTCTCTTTATGACCCGGCAGTGATATGATATCACTGCCGGTTATGTTGGGACCCGGCAGTGATAGTCCACCCCTATAAATATCACTGCCGCGCCCAACCATTGCCCTTCTCCTGTCACTTGCATCTCCGCCACCTTCACCTCCCAACCTCCGCGCCTTCGGCCGCATCGAGCCTCCCCGTCGCCGCATTGGGCCTCCCCGTTGTTGCCGCATCCTCTCCGCCGCTGTCTCGTCCTCCCCGTAGTCGAGGCCGTCGCATCCCTTCGCCGCCGTCGCCGCCATCACATCCCCTCCCCACGCTGTCGCCGGCTCTGCCCCGTGGTCGTCGCTGCCTCGGGCCTCCCCGCCGCTACCTCTACATCGGCATCGACCTTTCCCCGGTTCATTCCTTTTTGCCATCCCCTGTTTGATTTCTCGTCCAATATGAAAAATGTCTGATGTGTGTGCTGCTCATGAGGAGCTTGTGGGGATTTTTTTGTGCTGTGGTTGTGCTATGTCCAAGCCGCTTTCGTCCGGTGTGCAAAATCTTGAATGTGGTTGTGGGGATTAACATAAGGATTGTATGTATCACTTAATCTTGAATGTGGTGACAGTGGCATGAGCAAATCCAGCACTTGGCGCTGATGAAGTTGAATCGGGCACAGGTGCTAAATTGCTCTATAGTTGCTAAATTGCTCCACTGTTATTACAAAGTGTTATTAGAAATCAATAAGTTGATGAAGTACCCTCACTGTGCTCATTCAGCTTCTTAGTTGCTAAATTGCTCCACTGTTATTAGAAAGTGCTAAATTGCTCCGCTGTGCTCATCCAGCTTCTTAGTGGTTTGTATGCTTGTGTTAGAATATATGCATATTTGTATGTATGCTTCAAGTTTCTTAATTTGCATATTTGTCATGGAAACTCACCTTGCTATCATGGAAACTCACCTTGCTGCCTTGACGTTGCTCGATGATGATAATGGGTGAAAAAATGATCATAACAGTTAATTTTGCTAGTTTGGCCTTGAACCGGTAGACTTGCATGCTAATAAGTCTTTCTGTCGCTCAATTATGATAACCATTCAAGCCTGATATTGTATTGTTTTGCACCTATCAGTATTACTTTGTTGCTCAATTGTTGCACCTATCAGTATTGCTTTGTTGCTTAATTGTTGCACATATCAGTATTGCTTTGTTGCTTTACTATGTTAATCTGAATAAATGCTAATCAGATTGCATACTGATATGAGTACAATTTGTTCATTAAGATTCTATTATGACATGGAATTCAACTATCAATTCTTTATTGTGCATTTTAAGGTGGTAAGGGTTCGAGGCCTAATTCGCTGAATTAATTTGTTTAGCCCATTTGTGATTGAGGTTGAAGATTTAAATCTTCAATCAAACCCTAAATCTGAGAGCACCATAAACAAATTCACGTCAATTATGTTTTTTTTATCATATTGTCTTACATTCTCTTAAATTTCCAAGAGTATGATGCTTGCCAGTAAAAGTAACTTTCACTTGAAAGATGTATATGTGTATGTATCCTCGAAAGATGTATGTGTATGTATCCTCGAAAGCTGTATGTGTATGTATCCTCGAAAGCTGTATGTGTATGTATCCTTCAAGGATGTATTTTGTGCTCTACACTTACGTATTTGTCGTTAAATTGACAACCCGTATAATATCCTGCATGTGTATATATCTTGTGTATGTGTATATTTGTGTTCATGGTCAAATTATTCTGGAGTATGCAGATTCAAAAAAAAGATGTATATGTGTATGTGTTCTTCAAAGATGTATGTGTATAAAGATAAAAAAATATCTATATGTGCACATGTTCTTTAAAGATGTGTATGTGTCTTTCAAATATGTGTATTAATTTTATTTCTTAGAATTGATAAGTTCGGGGATTGTTGTTTACATTATTATTGAGTACTCCTTCTTTCAATAAATCTTAGCCATATTTTAATTTTACAATTTGTGGTTAAATTGAAATTGAGGAAGACAGGAGAGAAAATGACTTAGGTCGATCTGCTACTGCCTCTAAGTTTAAGCCTTAATGATAATCTATACGAAAACAATCTCGAGTGAGTGCAAAATATCACGGGACTTACTTTAAAACACTCGTAGAGACATATATACTACCATAGTATAGAAAAGGATCCTAATTAGAACTTGTTTTGCATCTGAATACGTACGCTAATATGCTTTTATATCTATGTTCATTCGTTATGTCAATCTTCATTTGTACGTGTGTTTCAAAAATGAGCTTGTTAATTTGAAATTTTTGATAAACTTGCTAGGAATGGCCTCTGACCAAGGAATAGTGCTGGAGGGAGCGGGGCCCTCAAATATCGACGAAGGAGGAACGGGTAGCCCGAATCATAGCCCAACGTCCTACCTGAACTTGCAGGATCCTGCCGTGGACCAACCTGACGTCAGTAACGTAGGCGAGGTAAAGTATTAGTGCACTGTGGTTCTCAAAACATTGTTGGCCCAGACGACTCATGAGAAGATCAAATTGCATGCTCAGACGTCTTATCAACGTAGGCAGCGCACAAGTCGTGGTCCAAACAAGATGCCTAAGGGACTTTTTAACGTAGTGGAACTCTCGGCAGTCGGGGAACCTGCTCTACCCGAGTCATCATTGGGGCTGTACAGGACATCGTGCGGTGTTCTTGCTAGGGATGACGTGCCCATCAGCTACAGATCGTGGATTAGCCGCCAAGGTGACCCATGGGAGGTTCTCAATGACCTGAAGAACTCGTTGTGGGACAAGCTGAAACAAGTGTTCCAGTTCCCCCAAGGGACCGAGCTGGTTGCAAAGAAACGTGCACTATCCATCATGTGCACAGCGTGGAAGAATTGGAAGACGGCACTAAATAAGAACTATGTGAAGAAGAATGAAACGCCGAATTTTGAAACGTACCCAAAGTTAAGAGAGTTCTGGGAGGACTTTGTGGTGTACAAGAGGTCTGAAGAAGCGCAGATAGTAAGTCAAAGGAACAAGGCAAACGCGGATAAGAATATTCACCCTCACACACTAGGAACAAGAGGGTACGTGAAGAAAATACCAGCATGGGCTCGGACCGAAGAAGAGCTAACCCGCAAGGGTGTCATTCCTGCGACGGCCGTCTTGAGCGAACGATCGAAGCACTAGTTGCTTCGGAGGGGTGCTTCTATCTCCGATGATGGCAGCTTAAGCTTTAGAAGCGACATAGAGCAGGAAGTGTCGCGTAGAATCACGGATGCTCACATGCAGTCTTCCCAAGGATCTTTCAGGCCAAGAAGGGAGAATGACGAGCTAACCGTAGCCCTGAGTAACAAGGAGCATCCAGGTCGCACTCGAGTTGGTTTGGTGCTGTGGAAAGAAGCCTTCCCAGCAGACTCATGGTTGTACAAGCTGAAGGATCGATATGGCCTAGAGGGGGGGTGAATAGGCAATATTACAAATTCTGGCAATTTTAATTTACTAACTTAATTTAAGGAGAGCAACTTACAGCAAGAGTAAAGCAGAATTCAAGCAACAAATAAATACAGCGAAAGCAATAAAAGAGAAGATACTGGAGAGACAAAGTATTTATCCCGTGGTTCAGAGCCGCACTCCTAATCCACGTTGAAGCACTTCTTCCGAAGTTCAGCTTCTCCAAAGCTAGTCGCAGTAGCTCTGGTGTTCACTCGGGTAACTCTTTCACTTCTCCAGTGAGGTGAGTTCCAAACCTCTCACAAACACAGTTGCCTTCCACAAACACCTTTGGACAGGTCACACTGTTTTACTTCCTCCAAGCCGTCTAGGATCACCAAGATCCAAGAGTAATAAACCTCGCACAAGTTCTGTCTCTTGGTTCACTATGCAAATCACAAAACTAGACACTGACTTGGAGCTTACACACTTAGGGAAGTATGAAGATTTTTGTGTGAAAATGAAGCACAGACTCCTTTTTGAGAATGAGAGCTATATGTCAATACCAAAATGTAAGGAGTTCATCTATTTTCTTGGTAGATGGCTTAGGAAATGCTTATATAGCCATCTTGAGTGAATATAGTCGTTACACTTTCTGATGGCCGTTGGATGTGTCGGATGTCGAAACAAAGAAAAACACACGCACAACGGACTATGTATCGCTGCTTAGCGATCTTGGGTATGTGTATGACGGACCAAATTTTCGAGTTCACGACGGACCAAATATTTTGGTCCGCAGTACATGGGTTGATCAAGAAGATGGTCTCGCATACAACTGAGAGATATATATGAGTATCTGACCGAGAGGCTTGGTCCGTTACACATGACTTTCAAGAGATTTTGCTTAGACATAGAGACCTATGTACGCCGGACCAAAATTTTTGTCCGTCATACAAGGACAAAGCCACAGATTTGCCATGCATATAGACACATGTACTTCGGACCAAATTTTTGGTCCGTAATGCATGGACTTAAGAGAAGAAGGGTTACGGCGAGAAGACACATGTACTTGGACCAAATTTTTGGTCCAGAATGCATGGACTTTAGAGAAGAAGGGTTCGCGAGAAGACACATGTACTTGGACCAAATTTTTGGTCCGTAATGCATGGACTTTAGAGAAGATCCAAGAACCTTTTTCAATTATAGATAAAAATTATCCTGGCTTTTCAATCTAGCAACGGTCTTAAAGAAATTAAGCACAAATATTTTGTTTGTTTCCTTGAGTAAAAGCTTCTTTTAAAGATGGAGAAAAACCTTATTTTTGGTTTCGATCAAAAGAAACATCAAATATTTTAGTCCGGCCAAAACATATATACCGAAAGGGATGCCGGACCAAATTTTTGGTCTGCTGAGGATAGGAAACCTAAGACATCTTTGGTCTGATACTGAGAAGCGAGAATAGCATGTATGTCGGACCAAAATATTTGGTCCGTCATACACAGGCAGACTTCTGACTAAGATATTTTTCTGGAAAAGTTTGTTTAAGAATATGTGGATATCAAAGCGAGTAAATTCTAATCTGAAGAGCAGATGTACAAAGGAAGTTTTGACAAAGAATAAATTCAAGGTTTGCAACGAACTGAAGAATATAGATAGGTAAAGATTTGGTCCGATTGGACTGGAAAATATAGTTTGAAAATGATATAGATTGAGTGTCTTTTGCTCCAAGTGATCTGGTTTTGCCTTTGCCTATCAAACTATATCCTTGTGCTAAGTCCCTCTTTTGAACAACTATTCAAAGACAAAACACTTAAGCTACAAACTATAAACACCTTCCAAGACATAAATTATACACTAGACCTTAATCTTGTTGTCCCAGCTTATTTCATCATAAGTTCCACTCACTTTCTTGAGTTTTGAATATTACTAACTTAGTCATCAATACCAAAACCAAAATAATATAAAGATAAATTTGAGGGGTGCCTAGATGCTATCAATCTCCCCCTTTTTGGTAATTGATGACAACATACCTTTTAGTTAGTAATATCTTATGTATTCTGCAAAACAGAGTTAATAATATATCTTGTGCGAGAATAGATAGTGAATTTGCTCCCCCTTAATGAAAGCATTCATATCAAAGTTAGAGAATCTGAGCATATTATCTAAACATTTGTACAAATCACACCATAAACATAGCACAGAACAATTAAAACTCAGAACAAATATCCATAACAGAAATATAAATAAGCTAGTATAAATAAGCTAGGCTAGCTTAAAACGAAGGCTTTTAGCTAAGGTTTTTCTCCCCCTTTGGCATCAATAGCCAAAAAGGGTCCCTACTTTCGCCTTGAAAAGAGTCTTTTGATCTGGCCCTGAGCTTTGGTTTGCTTTGGTGAAGAGGCAGGTTGTTCATCAGTATCTTCTTGTCTTGGATTTTCTGGCTCTTGAGAAATAGCTCGATCATGCCAACTTGGATAGTCTGGGTCTCCTGGCTGGATAACCAACAGTTGAAGATCTGACTGAATTTGGTCCAAAGAATCACTCATATTGTAAGTCTCAGCCAGGACGTCGCCCACATCATATGTGACCTCATGTGCTAGGCGAGCATAGTCTAGCAGGGCATCTTCAGTAAACTCAGTTAGATGATCTAATTGGTGTCTCATCCATAATTGATTGCTTGTATGTGATGTTCTTGCAGCTTCCACTTGATTTCTCAGTTTCTTGTAGTGGTCATCTATCTTCGGTTCATATCATACAATCATCCTTGATCGATTTTGAGTAGTATCAATCTGGACATGCCGTCTAAGATCTTCTTGATTTTTGCTTAGGTGGTCAAATCTTGACATGGCTTCATTAAAGAATTTCATTTCTTCCTCATGCACTGTGAGAGTCAGATTCGATCTTCCATGTATCTAGCTTGAAATCCCTTTGATCGGCTTAGTATTGTTGCTCAAAGTTGGAAAACCAGAAGGTGAGTTTCAAAGATGTTTTCTTGAGCTTGAAATGTGTTGTTTTGTCCTTGCTCATCATACTTGGGAGAGGATGAGTTGGGGTACTTGATAGTCAAACAAGCTTTCCCAACCAGAAATGTATTCCTTTGATCATGCTCGGGATGAGTGAAGTTGAAGGATAGACAGTTCATATGGTTGGGGTACTTCAGATGGCATACTGCACCCTCCACTTCATTTTCATTTGCTCTGGTGCGAAACTCTGCGCTTAGTGAACCTTCTGCTGCTTGTTGCTTCTTGAAGTTGATAAATTTGATGTTCTTCATCTAAGGTTCTATCAACTGAGCTTGAAAGCTTTTGAGTAGCAAACATCATCTGTGTTCCATGATTCTCTTCCATAAATTACTTGATTGCTTCTTGAGATGGTGGCTCGGTGTCTTCCCTTTTCCTTTTGAACACTAGGTTCTCTGTCATTTACGCTCCGATCGGACATATGATGACTTTCACACTCTTGATGATAGCTTTCATAGGGGTGATGCCAAAATCACTTTGTTGTGCTTGGGAAAGACTTCTAGCACTATTTCATCAAACTCATTTTCGGCCTCAACCCTTTCTTCACTTTCTTCTTGGGTTCAAATGGTTGATTTCGCTACTCTTTGAAGAAACCCGAAATCCTTAGATTTTGTCCAAGAGTCTGATGCATCTTGTATTTCTTGAAAGCATTTGAACTCTTTATTTAGGTCATCTTGAGAAATAATGCCTTGAGCCAACAAGACACCCGTGATTAATTGGGCAAAGGCAAAGAGTCATGAACTTTTATAGATGGCTTCCTCCATCTGTCCAAAGAAATAATCGGCTAGATCTATAGGTGTCTTGATGAATTAGGTGTAGCAACCAAGCTAAAGCGAGGTGATTCCTTCTTTATATCCGACTTGGGATATATAGAGTGTCTTAATATTAAGAGCGTAACCTTGGCTTCTTCTGCATGGACAAGACACCTGTTTGGATTAAAATCCTTACTTGAGGTATCTTTGTATATATGCCCTGACACTTGTAAATCTGGCATGTCCCCACTTTGTCTCCACCTTTGATGTGGATACATTTTTTCAAAGATCCTTGTCCTATTTGCCTGAGGACTAGAGGCTCCTATTGCTGATTCAAACTGGGATGATCTGATTTTCCTTATTTTTCCATTCATAGTGAACATGATATATTTCCTTTGTTTGTTCACTAGAAGAGAAGCATAAAACTCTAAAGTCCTTGAAACACTCCATGGAATTGTTTTATTTGACATGATTCCTACTAGTCCAGGAGTGGAGTTTATGCAATCATACAACCCAGATGATCCAATGATATTGTTCACTTGATCCCAATCTATATATTGGTGATTTGTGAGCAGAATCGGCTTTCCTTTTCCATCTCTTCTGTTTAGATAGGCATGGAAAATGTTTTTGTGTAAAAGGGACACAAAGTTTTCACCTCGGACTGGCCTTGACTCAGGGAACCAGACCTTTTCACTGACCAACCGAACTGCTCTTAACTTCTTAGAATTAAGTTTTCCCAATTCTTCACTACTAAGAATATCAATCTCAGAGATCAGTTCCGTGCTTTCTGAGGATGATTCACTGTCGGGTTCATAGGGATTATCCTCAGAGGATGACTCAGAGTCAACTATCTGCTTTCCTTTTCTTGGATGAGAGGTCACTATTTTTCGGTTTGGTCGAGCAGCATTATGAACATCAGGGATTATAACTGGTCCTTGAGGTTGTTCAGGCATATTTGTTTCAGAAGATGAACTAGATCTTCTTTGCTTTTTACTCTTAACTTTATCAAAGATTTTTCCAATCAAGCCCCTTTTGTCAGGATTCTTTGACCTCATTTTTGCTTTCTGACTTAAACACGGACTAATTGCTCAGACTCAGGACCAGGCTCTCTTCAAAAGAACAGACTGAAATTGGAAGGAGATTCTTGCGCACAAGGTCGAGCGATCACCGTTGCCAAGATCCGGTCAGAATTTGCTTTGGTGAAGAGAAGAAAGAAACTTCCGGTTCAGAGAAGTTTTTGCGCAAGCAAGGCAATAATCAAGGAGGTTTTTGATGGAAGAAGTTCTGCATTGAATGCATTGGCGAAGTAAAGCCTTGAAACCGACACCTTTTAACGGGGTGGTTGAAGAGGACAGAACATGAGGACCCCTTCTTTTAAAGTCTGCTTGAGCAGCACAGAGAGTCCCAAAGAGATAAGGACAGGATAGCAATAGGTAAGACCTAAAGCAATAGGTAAGATGTTGAACAGCTTTTGAAAACTTGAGAGGAGAACAAGGAAATTTATTTAAGTTTGGTGCAAATTGTTTGAGTTTAGATAAGAGTTGAGACTTAGAGGTATTTAAACATGAGGCGACTTGACTTAAATGGATTTGGACAGTTACAATTTGGGTAGGACCAAAAGCTTTGTACTTCGTGCGGACCAGTTTTAGTCCGCTTGGTATTAAGATCAAAGCTCTTATTATCGTCGGACCAAAAAATTTAGTCCGGCGAGCATTGTCAGTTTATTTTGAGATTAGTCCGATCCAAGCAGGAACCTGTAACTTTTAGTTATTCTCAGTCTGCATCATGTCTATATTTCTGAATATTTTAAAGATAAGAGATATATCTAAGATCACCAACCAAATTCAATCAAACAAAGTGCTTTAGTGAATGTTTGAGTTTAATAATCAAGTAAGCTTAAGTATTTCTTTAAACTAAGCTTATCGAAGAACTCAAGTACTTTAATATGGACACATTGTTAAAAAAAGGAGAAAAGCGTGGGATTCCTTTAAAACCTTTGATTAGATAAGGAAGATCGAGTGAGTTTTTGTAGTAATAGCTTTATTGTAGTTCAAGATTGAACTTTATTTTAAGTCCATATTGTGCAGTCGAAACAGAGATCTGTCGAACTAGAGCCGCGAAAGATACCAACAGAATATTTTGAGCGACTAGTCGAAGTTATGTTTAGCGACGTACACGTATGAATAGCCATTTAATTTAGAAAACATACAAGATCCAGAGAGTCTTTTCAGAACACCGAAATTTTATTTTTTTATTTATTTATAAACATTGTCCCGGCTTACATAGATGATATGGGACAAGACAGGAGCAGGGACTAGGTTCCTCCCCTACGCGCGCGCCCTAAAGCTTCTATGAGCGCGGCTCTGGCCCTGGACAGAGTGGGGAAGACTTCAAGAAAAGCATCTACTGCCTCACTGTCTCTGGCAACAGCCCTTTCTTCAGCTAGCTCTTCCAGAGCACGATCGAACTCCTTCCAGAGTTCTGCGAGCTCGGGATTGTCCCGATCATTGTTGCAGGGTTTCTTCGACATGATGAGGAGCTTAGTTTAGAACAGAAGAGAGAAGAGATAAGATAAGGATTCCATCTTCAGGGTCTCTGGTACGCCTTTTATAGCCATTGTGATGAGAAAGAAGTAAATACAACAAAATCCAAAGCGACTTTGAAGTTAGAGACGATACGGAAAAACTGGGAGTTACGGAAAACGAAACGATATTTTCACAGAAAATTATGCAAAGCTGGGGCAAGAAATCAAGAGAAATGAGCATTAGGATATATATGGTAAACAAAAGTGCTCCCCCTTAGTCAGATATTATCGAGCAATATTTGAAAAAGCAATGATATTTAGTTCATTTCTTAATTTTGAAAATTTGGCCTCATCAGCGGCTTAGTGAAAATATCACCAATTGGTCCTCGGTTCTTACATGACTAAGCATAATATTTCCTTTAGCAACATGATCACGGATAAAGTGATGTCTAATTTCTATATGCTTAGTTTCGAGTGTTGGACCGGATTGTTTGCTATTTTCATTGCACTTTCATTATCACATAACAGAGGTACATTATCAAATTTTATACCAAAATCCAAAAAGTTTGTTTGATGAATAAGATTTGAGCACAAAGAACTTCCAAAGACCACATATTCGGCTTTGGCGGTGGATAGTGCTCTTGAATTTTGCTTTTAGAAAACCAAGAAACTAAAGACCTTCCAAGCAAATGACGGCTCCACGAGGTGCTCTTACGATCAATCTTGCATCGGCATAATCGAATCTGAGTAGCCTAGAAGCTCAAAGGGAGCACCTTTGGGGTACCATAAACCAATATTAGAAGTAAATTTAAGATATCTAAATATTCTTTTTACAGCACTCAAGTGAATTTCTTTAGGAGCAGCTTGAAATCTAGCACACATACACACACTAAACATGATATCAGGCCTAGATGCTGTCAAGTATAGTAAAGAGCCTATCATGGATCTAAAGAGCTTCTGATCTACAGACTTACCTCCCACATCTTGATCAAGATGTGTATTAGTAGCCATGGGAGTCTTTATGATCTTGCATTCTTCCATTTTGAAGCGTTTGAGAAGATCCTTAGTATATTTTTCTTGCGAAATAAAGGTTCCTTCCTTTAGCTGCTTGATTTGAAATCCCAGAAAGAATGATAGTTCCCCAATCATAGACATCTCGAACTCTTTGGCCATCATATCACCAAATTCTTTACAAAGAGAAGTATTAGTACAGCCAAAGATAATATCATCAACATATATTTGACAGATCATTAATGTTCCATTGATGTCTTTTAAAAACAATGTTGGATCAACCTTTCCAGTTTTGAAGTCTTTATTGAGTAGAAAATCTCTAAAGCGTTCATACCAAGCTCTAGGAGCTTGTTTTAGACCATAGAGAGCCTTAGATAATTTATACACGTGGTTTGGCAAATTTGGATCTTCAAAACCAGGTGGTTGTTCAACATAGACAGTTTCATCAATGAATCCATTTAGAAATGCACTTTTTACATCCATTTGAAAAAGAGTGATATTAAAATGAGTAGCAAAGGCAAGAAGGAACCGAATTGCTTCAAGACGAGCCACTGGGGCATAGGTCTCTCCATAGTCCAGTCCTTCTATTTGAGTAAATCCTTGAGCGACAAGTCTGGCTTTATTCCTTATCACCACTCTATTTTCATCTTGCTTATTTCTGAACACCCATTTTGTACCAATAACGTTGTGATCCTTTGGGCGATTGGTTAAACTCCAGACTTTGTTTCTTTCAAAGTTGTTAAGTTCTTCTTCCATAGCAATAATCCAATCGGCATCTTCTAGTGCTTTTTCCACTGCTTTAGGCTCAATACACGAGACAAAATAGTAGTGTTCATGAAAGAAGCTTGTCTAGAACGAGTTTGAACACCCTTCTTGAATTCACCAATGATTTGATCGAGGGATGATCTTTAGCAATGGTATGATGGCTTTTGATGAGAACAGGATGATCTTGCTCTTTTTCATCTTCTTCTTCCTCTTGTGTTCCATCATGAGGCACTATTGATTGAGTGGGGAGTTCATCCTTGCCTTCTTTTGGTCGAATATCTCCCACTTCCATCTTCTTCATTGCTTGTGCCAAGCCATCGTCTCCTACATCATCTAAATTCTCATGCTCACCTTGTGAGCCATTAGATTCATCAAACTTTACATCATAAGTTTCTTCTACCAGTCCAGTGGTATTATTAAAGACTCTATATGCTTTAGATTTAGAGGAATATCCTATCATGAAGCCAGGGTCACATCTAGTTTGAAATTTTCCCAAATGAGTTCTCTTTTTATAGATATAAACTTTACAACCAAACACACAAAAATATGATACATTTGGTCTTCTTCCTACCAAGAGTTCATAAGGAGTTTTCTTAAGCAATCTATGAAGATATAGTCTATTTACAGCATGACAAGCAGTACTAATTGCTTCAGCCCAAAAAGCATCAGAGGTTTCATATTCATCTAGCATAGATCTAGCCATTTCAATCAAAGTTCGATTTTTCTTTCAACTACTCCATTTTTTGGGAGTATAAGTTGCAGAGAGTTCATGCTTAATTCCTAATTCATCACAGATTCAATAATATTTGTATTAACGAACTCGGATCCATTGTCACTTCTTATTTTCTTGATGGGACAATCAAATTCATTTTGAGCCCTTTTGCAAAAGTTTTGAAGATTTTTCCAACTTCACTTTTGTTTGGCAAAAGAATACCCAAGTAAATCTGGAAAAGTCATTAACTATTACTAAGCAATAAGAGTTTCCACCGATGTTGGCATATGAGGTGGGACCAAACACATCCATATGCAGAAGCTCAAGTGGTCTAGTGGTGGACATGATACTTTTAATTGGATGAGAATTAGCTACTTGTTTGCACGCTTGACAAGCACTACATAGCTTATTCTTTTCAAATTTAACATCTTTCAAACCCACCACAAGCTCATTTTTGAAAAGCTTCTTTAGGTTAGACATACCTACATGCCCAGACGCTTTGTGCAAAGCCATCCGAGGGAGACTTTAGCTAACAGCAAGGGTTGAGATACATGAGGAGTTAGATTTGAAATCTACTAAATAGAGATTTTGAAATCAATCCTTTGAATATAAGTTTTTCATTTTTATCAAATCTGATTACCCCATCAGAAGTGAAGTTACAATGAAATCCAAGATCACACAATTGAGCAACGGACAATAAATTGAAGTTTAAGGAATCAACGAGAAGAACATTGTCAATAGAGTGATCATTTGATATGGCAATCTTACCAAGACCTTTTACCTTTCTTTTGCTGTTATCTCCAAAGGTGATTTTGTGACTTGGATCACTTTCTCCTTCAATTGAAGTGAACATTCTTGAGGTACCGGTCATGTGTTGAGTGCAGCCACTGTCAATGACCCAATGTCTGCCTCCACTCTTATAATTTACCTACAAGTTCATTTTTTCACTTTAGGTACCCAAATATTTTTGGGTCATTTGATGTTAGTTACAGCCATCTTAGGTTTGAAAGGGTTTGTCAACATGGCCTTAGGTACCAGATGACTTTAAGCTTCTTATTTAAATTTGAGGGACCTACATATTTCACATTTGTTTTGCCCTCAAATCTTTAAATAGCATGTAATGGGCATCTACCATGCAATCCCTTTTGGTATGAGAAACATTTGCAAGATAGCAATTTTGGATTCATGGTTTGATTTATGACAATAATAACAATGAGTGTTTTTCTTGACAAAAGCTTGTGTAACGTGACTGGCCCATTTTTATTTGGCGGTGTGGGTTTGTAACCCAAGCCCTTTTGCCCAAGTTTGGTCTTTGTTCAACAAGAATTTTGTCAAGAGTAACACTTCGAAAGCATTTTTCTAAGCCTTTATCAAATGTGGCTATCTGAGCTTTTAGATCTTTATTTTCAATTTCAAGCTTCTTAACACAAGAAGCATATTTGCAATTTTCTTTGCAAGCATCAGAAGAGCCACAAGTTAAGAATGAAGAGCCACTTGAGACAGATGTATTATTTGAAGAGACATGACTGGATTGGTTAGACATCATTTCATTTTCAATTTCAAGTTCACAGTAGTTGATTTGCAAGTCTTCATAATTCTTAACAAGCAAAGCATGACTTGCAACAAGGTCATCATGAATTTGTACAGACTTTTTATGTTCATGCATAAGGTTTTCATACTTGTCTGTAAGCATCCTTTGATCATTAAGCAAGCTAGAGATAGTCTTCTTAAGAGTTCTAGTTGAATTTGTTTTATCATGCAAGGCATTATTTAGTTCTTCAACTAGTTCTACCAACTCGTCATAAGAAGGAGAGTCACTCACCTTTTCCTCATCTGATCTTGCCATAAGACAGAGAGGGAATAATGGTGGCGGTGGAGTTGACTCATCTAGCGCGAGTCCAGCTAGCCCCTTTGACTTTGGACTTTATTCTTCTGAGGATGAGTCTTCACTTTCACTTTCATCATCAGTAACCCATTCACCTATGTGAGCTTCTCCTTTTCCTTTCTTCATAAATCTCTTAGAGTAGCTTTTCTTGAAGAATTTCCTTTTGATTTTCATGAGTCTTTTCTTCTTCATCATCATCCTTATTCTTGTATTTGCTCTTCTTCTTGATTTTGTTGGGACACCGAGCAGCTATGTGTCCCTTTTCATTGCAATCAAAACATACAACATTAGAAAAAGGATTTTTCTTTGAGTAAGAGTTTGACCTTTCCCTGTCTTTGAAGTTGACCCTTCTCATGAGTTTGTTTGCTCTTCTCATGAGTAGAGCTAATTTCTTTACGTCTTCATCTTCGTCTTCACTTGACTCATCATCATCTTCTTCTGATGAGTTTTGAACAACTTCTTTGGCTTTTAATGCGATGGATTTCTTTCTTGGAGCATCTTCATCAGCCAGAGTGAGCTCATGAGCGATATTTTGCCCAAGAGTTCAGCTTGGAGTAAGCCTTTTGAGATCACCTTGTTGGACGGATAAGTGATCAAGCTGTGATACGATCTTGGAAGCACTCTAATCATCTTCCGCACACTTCAACATCTGAAATTTTGGTTCCTAGGCCTTTTAGTTCATTTACAATAGGATTTAGCCTAGAGAACATATCATTTGCATTTTCTTGAGGAAGCATTTTGAATTGATCAAATTTTTCCCTAACAACATAGTATTTTTCTTCTTTTACATCGGAGGTACCTTCATGAATTTCTTGTAATGTTGTCCATATATCATATGCGTAAGTAAGATTACTTACTCTATCAAAGACTTCTAAGCTAAGACAAGAAAATATGGCATTTCTAGCTTGGGCATCATATTGCATATTTTGAATTTCACCAGAGTGGGTTCTCCATATGCAGATTGCCCTTCAGGTATGACACGAGGAGGCATAGGTTTCTCTGTAACCCTCCACACATCATACCCGACAGCTTCTAAATAGCATCTCATTCTAATTTTCCAATAAGCATAGTTTGTGCCATCAAAAACAGGTACTCTACCAATACTAACAGTTGCAGAACCATTTCCCTCAGCCATATACCAAAGCTGGTTAAGCTAAACAAGGTAAACCCTGCTCTGATACCACTTGAAGGATCGATATGGCCTAGAGGGGGTGAATAGGCAATATTACAAATTCTGGCAATTTTAATTTACTAACTTAATTTAACGAGAGCAACTTACAGCAAGAGTAAAGCAGAATTCAAGCAACAAATAAATACAGCGAAAGCAATAAAAGAGAAGATACTGGAGAGACAAAGTATTTATCCCGTGGTTCAGAGCCGCACTCCTAATCCACGTTGAAGCACTTCTTCCGAAGTTCAGCTTCTCCAAAGCTAGTCGCAGTAGCTCTGGTGTTCACTCGGGTAACTCTTTCACTTCTCCAGTGAGGTGAGTTCCAAACCTCTCACAAACACAGTTGCCTTCCACAAACACCTTTGGACAGGTCACACTGTTTTACTTCCTCCAAGCCGTCTAGGATCACCAAGATCCAAGAGTAATAAACCTCGCACAAGTTCTGTCTCTTGGTTCACTATGCAAATCACAAAACTAGACACTGACTTGGAGCTTACACACTTAGGGAAGTATGAAGATTTTGTGTGAAAATGAAGCATGACTCCTTTTGAGAATGAGAGCTATATGTCAATACCAAAATGTAAGGAGTTCATCTATTTTCTTGGTAGATGGCTTAGGAAATGCTTATATAGCCATCTTGAGTGAATATAGTCGTTACACTGCTACAAGAGGCCGTTGGATGTGTCGATGTCGAAACAACAGAAAAACACACGCACAACGGACTATGTATCGCTGCTTAGCGACATCGGGTATGTGTATGACGGACCAAATTTCCGAGTTCACGACGGACCAAATATTTTGGTCCGCAGTACATGGGTTGATCAAGAAGATGGTCTGGCATACAACTGAGAGATATATATGAGTATCTGACTGAGAGGCTTGGTCCGTTACACATGACTTTCAAGAGATTTTGCTTAGACATAGAGACCTATGTACGCCGGACCAAAATTTTTGGTCCGTCATACAAGGACAAAGCCACAGATTTGCCAGGCATATAGACACATGTACTTCGGACCAAATTTTTGGTCCGTAATGCATGGACTTAAGAGAAGAAGGGTTCTGGCGAGAAGACACATGTACTTCGGACCAAATTTTTGGTCCGTAATGCATGGACTTTAGAGAAGAAGGGTTCTGGCGAGAAGACACATGTACTTCGGACCAAATTTTTGGTCCGTAATGCATGGACTTTAGAGAAGATCCAAGAACCTTTTTCAATTATAGATAAAAATTATCCTGACTTTTCAATCTAGCAACGGTCTTAAAGAAATTAAGCACAAATATTTTGTTTGTTTCCTTGAGTAAAAGCTTCTTTTAAAGATGGAGAAAAAGCTTATTTTAGGTTTCGATCAAAAGAAACATCAAATATTTTAGTCCGGCCAAAACTTATATACCGAAAGGGATGTCGGACCAAATTTTTGGTCCACGAGGATAGGAAACCTAAGACATCTTTGGTCCGACATCGAGAAGCGAGAATAGCTTGTATCTGCGGACCAAAATATTTGGTCCATCATACAGAGCAGCACTTCGACTAAGATATTTTTCAAAAAGTTTGTTTAAGAATATGTGGATATCAAAGCGAGTAAATTCTAATCTGAAGAGCAGATGTACAAAGGAAGTTTTGACAAAGAATAAATTCAAGGTTTGCAACGAACTGAAGAATATAGATAGGTAAAGATTTGGTCCGATTGACTGGAAAATATAGTTTGAAAATGATATAGATTGAGTGTCTTTTGCTCCAAGTGATCTGGTTTTGCCTTTGCCTATCAAACTATATCCTTGTGCTAAGTCCTCTTTTGAACAACTATTCAAAGACAAAACACTTAAGCTACAAACTATAAACACCTTCCAAGACATAAATCATACACTAGACCTTAATCTTGTTGTCCCAGCTTATTTCATCATAAGTTCCAGCTCACTTTCTTCAGGTTTTGAATATTACTAACTTAGTCATCAATACCAAAACCAAAATAATATAAAGATAAATTTGAGGGGTGCCTAGATGCTATCACAAGCGCCCGAAGAGACAACGAGAAGATCAACTGGACCGTCAAATACAAGATGCTGTGGCGAGAGCGTTAGAGGAACAGAGAGCGGAACTAGATAAGGTTGTGGAGCAAGCAGTACAGAAAGCTCTCAGCTCACGACCGTCGCTTGGAGAAATCCCTGAGCTCATCAGTCCTGGTGCTCGTAAGAGCAGTTGCGCGTCCACAGGGTTTCCCGAAGAGCACGGACTCCATTTTCCTGTGGATGACATCAAAGAAGTGACACCGTGCAAGCTACATTTGTCCGCACATGGCATTACAATCAAGGTGGCTGAGGGCAGAGCTTGGCCATGCCAGGAGTCGCAGGTTTTGCACTGTCGCCCGATACCGGAGGGATTCGCCAGGGTCGAAGTGGACAATGTAGTCCGCCAATACCGTAAAATAGAGGTAGAGATCCCTGGCTAGGCCGGAAACAAAATACTAGGAGAAAACGTTCATAGCTTCCTCGCGTGGCGCAAGAGCTTGATTAAGTTTGGCCCGGACGATGAGGACGACGAAGATGATGATCAGCCGCGCTCTGAACATAGAGACCTCCCGCCCTAGTCGCCACCACAGAGACAAAGTCCAACTCCTCCGCCGGCACCAACCAGAAAAATTCCGACTCCTCCGCCAGAATCTGAGAAGAATCGAACAACAGCACCATCTCGCAAGTCAGCACCGTCCTCGAAGAAATCTAATTCATCTGTGAAGCAAGGACAATCCCAGAAGAAATTACCAGCTGACATGACTGAAGAAGAACGAAAAAAGCATGTAAGCGCCAGCGTAACATCTCACTTTAAAAAGGTGCCACCACCTGAGAAGACTAAAGTTGACGAGAACGCGCAAAAGTTTTTCTCGAGTATGGCAAAAGTGAAGAAGACGGGGCAGGCTTCTGAACCTTGCAAAATATCGGACTACGAGCGCATATCCAGAAAGCAATACTTGAAGGCGGCTAGTGCCGATGCATTGATGTTGGATGCTCAGGCAGATCCTGCTCAACTTGAAGCTCAGCAGCAAGGTCTCAGGTGGAAGTTCTTTATGGGGAAACCGCTGGTTGAACCAACTCATTTCGACCACCTGACAACACAACTACGGCGCGTCCATCAGTGGTACATGCAGCAGTCCAACGAAGGTACGGAGTTGTTCGCAGTCCGATACACGGAGCAAGATTTTCACAATGGGGATAACATCTTCTGGGTGAATTTCGAGGAGGTGTACATGTTGTACCAGCAAGATGCCCTGGACGTGAATATACTTCGAATGTGGACTTTGTAAGTCTCTATGTATATTATTGTGCATTCTTGTATTGTTTAATTGCATGTCTGACTTCTTTCCTATGTAGAATGGAGATACAGATTTGTAGAAGAAATGATAATGACAATATAGGATTCATAGATCCGGGGCTCGTCAACGAGAAGCTTGTGAAGGACAATCCACAGTACAATGGAGACTATTTATTTAATACTTTTTTGAAGTTGCAAAACAAAACCTCCATACTTTTACCCTATAACTTTAAGTATGTATTTCCCTACTTCTAATATCGTTTTACTATTTTTGCGTAACACGCACGATGTTGGAGTAATTGACTACGTTGACATATATGTGTAGGTTTCACTGGGTCCTCCTCGTCATCCAGTTAGATGCTAGCAGGATTTTTGTCTTGGACTCTAGGAGAAAAGTAACTAAGCTGTATCAAGACTTTTGGGACATGATGAACAGGTAAACTCGATCGTTCTGTTATTGCTCTAGCAATATTCCATTCTACTTCATTTAAGTTTACTTGATATTCAAAATCATTTACAGGGCATTCGCACAATATTGCAAGAAAAGTGTTCGCCATCGTCCCTACAGGAAACATTTTGAAATAGTAACCGACTTTAATTGTATGAGGCAGGACCTGGGAAACAATTTATGTGCATACTATGTATGTACAAATTTACATTCAATTGTCACGGAGACTATGGGCTATAACGAAGCCATGATACGTAATTACACATTGATGCCTACTTTTTTCATTTAACATACATCTTCATTAATTAACTTTCTCTTTTCTTCAATAATAGCGCTCCAAACTGAGAACCAATAAGTTATTGCTGACAGAAATTATAGCAATTCAAGAACAGCTCGCCAGATTCATTCATGACGAAGTCATCAATCCAAACGGCGAGTTCCACGCGTAGCCTCATCGCCCTCATTCTACTGTGGCCGGTGCAAAAATCAAAGTCAATGAGAAGAGATGAGATGAGATATAGTCGAACTACATTTGTAAATAAATCATTGTAAAAACAAAGTAATGTGATGCTTAATTTAATATATTTGAATTACGATTTTAACGATGCTTTGTATATACATGGATATATTTGAATTATGATTTGAACGATACTTTATATACTATATATGGACACTGTATAAACAATTGTATAAAAATATATATATTGAACAAATAATATGCAATAAAAATATTTGGTTCACGGCTTGTCACTACCGGTTCTTGGAGAAAACCGGCAGTGATATATATATATATATATCACTGTCGGATTGAGGTATAACCCGGCGGTGATAATTATTATCACTGCCGGATTTTGGTTTAACCCGGCAGTGATAGTATAATATCACTGCCGGTTCTGTATAGAACCGGCAGTGATAAAATCACTGTCGGTTCCTGAGCCAGCAGTGATAATTCCCGAGTATCACTGCCGGCACCAATGATCGACAGTATGGTGTTTTGGAACCGACAGTGATGTGCTGTTTTGTTGTAGTGGTTGTTGCTAAAAACGAATGGCCACTGTGAAGCCTTTAAATGGCATGGCGTGCGCTAAACTTGGGACGTCTGGGCCAGGGTCGCAAGCATTTTAATTTTGAGATGACAATTAGCGCACTGGATCCAGCAGGTTCATCGTTCCATTAATGGAACTGCAAATTACTAAGCATACTGACGTCGTTGAATTCCTTAAAATTTCCGTTTCACAAGCTGAAGGAGATCGCTATGTTTTCTCAATATAAAATGTAATTCCTCTGTTGATTTTTATAAGGCGTGATTTAATTTAGAGCGGTATTCAAAATTGAACTTTAGTTGTTAATTTCTTTTATAATATTTCATTCTCTCTCTCACACACACATGCACATATATATATGACGTCGAAATGGGGCACTATAGAGCCTAGGCTCCATGATTTCAAATGCACGGATTCAAGTTAAATTTGGGTATATTTTTTAAAAATTTTAGTTTTAGGGTATGTACTCATCTATAACAATTCAAATGAAACACATACCTTTGAAAACATATACTTGAAATAAAGATTTTAAACGAATTTAGATTTCATGCTTTGCTGATTTATATATATAATCAGCATATACCTACAAACAAACTATCACTAAAAAAGGAAACTCTAGTTTAAAAATCATTTCAAACTTGTTTGAACTAGTTAGTAAACGAGTTAAACTCAATATCCTAAAAATTTCAAAAAATTAAACGTATAATAGATAGGAGAATATACCCATATTGTATCATAGAGCCTAGGCTCTATGGTACCCTAAGTAATTATACTATATATATATATATACATATATATATATATAATCATAACCATAGGATAAAGCTTTCAAATACGAATCTAAGCATGAATAAATGGTTACTTACCTTTTCGTTTACTTCAAGATTTGTATAACTTGTATTTGGAGGAAAAGTATCGAAGCACTGCTCGTAATATAATCTATATATTGTTGAACTAATTGTTGATTAAAGTTTACCAGTTTAAAATCTCGAAATGCATGAACAACTTATAAAAATAAACAGAGAGAGAGAGTACTAACAAGAAAGAAATCATAGGGTGAGATTTGCAGCAAGCTGCATGGTACGCCTGCAGAGGGCCAGACAATATTTCTGAATGTCACCATGGACCACGGTACGTACTCACCGAGATGTGATGAAGTAGTGAACATGCAGGGCGCATGCATCTAAGAGATTCCGCAGACGGGATCCGATCGCTCGTACGTACGACCAGTGATTCAAATTTTGTATTAGATAAAATTTCGCCTATGATTGAAATCCGAAATTTTGGTGAAATCTCATTATTCCGGATAAAATTCGGACGAAATTCAAATTGTAAAATTCAAATCCGGATTTTTTGGACCGAATTTCGAACGAAATATCCGAAATTTCGGACGAATTTGCTGAAATTCGGCAAATTTCAATTGAACAAAAAATAGTCCAAACGATGTCGAAATTTTTTGAAATGTTTTGTGAAGGTTTCTGACACATCATTGATGTTCCCACAAATATTTCAGATGATTACCAAGTATGAGGAATTTTTAAAAATTTGAACATTGATACTATCTTGATAAAACGCTAACCGGCAAGTTTGACCCAAATGAAAAATGGTTCAAACCATGTAAGAAAATTTTGAAATTTTGTGTGCATAGTTATGATGCATCACTAATGTTATCATAAAATTTTCATATGATGATCAACCATCATGAATTTTAAAAAATTCGAACAGTGCTACTGTTCTGTTAAAAGGCTTACCGGTAAACTTGAAAAAAAATAAAAAATGGTTCAAATCACGTTAGAAAATTTTAATTTTTTTTAAATGGTCCTGATGTAACATTAATATTTATATAAAATATTTAGATGATGATAATTCTTAAAGAATTTTTAAAAATTCTGACAGTGCTACGTCGTGATAAAAGCGTGATTATCAATATATAGATTTGCTTTAGCAATAAAAAAATATTTATAATTTTTGAAAATTTTACAGAATGGTGATAAGGAAATGCTTAAGATCTCATAATATTTTTGGATCATGATCACACTCCAATGAATTTATAAAATTCTTACAAGGCATAATACCATTTATGTTCTTTCTCTTTTTTATTTTTGAAATATAATATAACAAATGAAGTTCAATGCTTACATAGATTTGATTGACTAAACAAAAAAGTTGATTTTTTTTCAAAAATTTATAGAATGGTACTGAGGCAATTATTAATCTCTCATAAAAATTTTACATCATGATCACACTTGAGAAAAATTTATAAAATTCTGACAATGTTACTGTCCCAATTATGTTCATTCTGTTTTTGATTTTTAAAGATAATAAATGAAGTTAAATTATTTTAATTTTTTTATGTATGATCCTATACTACTAAATGTAGTACCATAAATTTTTCAGATCACTATCAAGTTTGTAAAATTTTATAAAAATCTGACAGTGTTTCTGCCAAAATTTTAAAATGCCTCAAAAATTTGGGTTTTCAACAAATTTTCATAGAAGATGACTTTCTTAAGGGTTATTAGACCAAATCTGGCCCTAAAAGTTTAAAAACCGGTCAAAAATCATGAAATTTCGGTTTAATATAGCAATTTCAATTTTTTTATCAAGCCGGTAATTTGGATTTTGTGGTGGTCTGAAATCCGAAAATTCAACTAATTTTGTATCCATGCGTACGACCACAAAACTCTATCCAATCGTGCGTGCGTGGGTAATCTGAATGCCAGCTGCCTTTAATTTCTAGAGATAGGGATTACCATGACACCATGTAATAGTTGTAACCAAACACGAACGTGGTCGTCGAGCCCTGTCATATGATATAAATTGCACGCGAACGTACGTGAAAAAAAGGAAAAAGAAATATCTCCCGTACTGTACATATATTACCGAAATCCGATCTATCCGGCATCGATCGTAGTCAGCTTCGGTCATTAGCACCGGCCTTGATATCTCTATTTTTCGATCTCTATTAGTTAACGGCGATAATGTCTGAATCTACGTCGCAGCAGCAGCAGGCGCAGCCGGGTGGTGAAGAGGCAACGTCGTACAGTGTGCTGTACCTGGACGCTCCCGGCATCCGGTTCGTCCCGTCGGACCAGGAGCTCATCGGCGACTACCTCCAGGCCAAGCTGCGCGGCGAGGAGCCTCCGACCGACGCCGTGCGCGTCCGCGACGTCTACGTCGAGCATCCCAAAGAGCTCAGTGAGTTCACCCGAATCTCCTCTTTTCGTTCGACAAAAAGATTTTCGCCGCTGGGCACTTTATCTTTTTCCTCTTCCGCCGCCTCCTGTTACCGTAGATGGCTAGTTGTGTGCTCTGCTCGTTGCGTTCCTGGGCTATGAGACCCAACGTACGGTCGTGTGCCGCCACATGTAGGCTTTATCTACCGTGATTTTCTTTCGCAGCGAGCAAATTGGGTGAGAGTTTGGAGGGCAGCTGGTACGTGTTCTCGCCGAGGAACCGCAAGTACGCCAAGGGCAAGCGACCGAGCCGGAACACGGGCGACGCGGGGCTCTGGAAGGCGATGGGCAAGAACGACGACGTCCTGGGCGGCGCGGACGGGAGGACGGTGATCGGGCAGAAGCGCTCCCTCACGTACCATGAGTTGTACAGCAACTTCGGAGGGTACAGGCCGAGAAAGAGGCCACGGAGGCAGAAGACGGAGTGGAAGATGCTGGAGTTCGTCTCCAGCAACTCCGACAGGCCTGCCGGTGCGGCGGAGGACTCCATGTTGGTCGGTCATCCTAACTCCTAATTTCGTCGCATGCTTAATGTTTAGCACTACGAATGCGGCATGACCGACGTGTCTGTTGCAGTTGAACGATTGGGTGTTGTGCAAGATAACGATGGGCAAGGTGGCGAAGGATGATCCCGGTTTGTCTCAGCTCCAGGAGCAGCAAGCAACGTCGGAGCAGCAGCAAGCAATAACGCCCGATGCTCCGGGCGAAGGAGACGCGGCTGCGGCAGCTTCACAGTTTTTCGATTGTACCCCGAGCCAAATGGAACATCCTGCATTCGGGGGATTTATGGATCCTCATTCTTGGGATTTCACTGGAGTGCCTTTTGATCTTCCGCCTTGGGATGGCGCTGGCTGTCAGTTCGGAGGACCTACCGATCTTCAGCCCTCGGATGGGCTTGTTCAGTCTGATCCCTGGGTTGATAATGGTTTTCTCAGCAACATGCTCTCTTCCGGGTTCGATGGCGGCCATGACGGCAAAACATCATATCAGGAAAAACCGCAATAATAAACAGTAAAGAAAAGCTCAACTGCCTGCAATACATACTATTAGGATATATCGTCGTCGTCTAGCTTCTGTTGTGTTGAACTTTTGATACTAACTAGCGAGATGACCCGCGCATTTACGCGTGCATCATTTTTAAAGTATATTTAAATGACTTTATAATATATATGCGATTTTTTTTCAAAAATAGATCAATACAAAACTCAATTTGTGATATTTTGATATTGTATATTGTAGGAGAGAATGTATTTCCTCCGTTTCTCAGTACTTATCACATGTGACGGAAACTTTCTTCTACGAATACTTGCATAGAAAAATAGTAAACATAGCATAACATAATATTTTCTATTTATATCATCATCTCTTAATTTCATTATTACAATGTTTGTCTCTTTCTTTCGGTACTTCTTTTATTACACATCATATTGCTCATACCGGTATAACTGAGTGAACAACTGTCGATGTATCACCCTCTTAATCTCTTCGTTCCGTGGAGATTCACCAAATAAAGAGTTATAATTTTTTTGAGAATTTTTAGTATATTCTATATTATTTTAGCGACTATAAAAAACGTGTAATCGACTTTTATTACATAATAGTTAAGAATATATATATATAAATCAAATTACTTACCTTATTTTATTTCCCCCCTTAAATTAGCATATTTCTAAAATTTTAATTCTGAATAAAATGAAAAATTATATTTTTCACTTAGTATGGAATTAAAAAATAATCCCTAATTTCTTTTTATTTTTATTATTTTGTTATTTATATTTAATTTCGAATTTCAAGTTTTGATTTAGAATTTGTATGAAAATCAAATGCCTAATTTCATTTTGTTTTTTATTCTAAATTTATGTTAATTTTTATTTAATTTTGCATATCGGTTGTACTGTAGAAATCGTATACAAATCCAATTATTATTTTTATATAATTTATATTCTGTATTTTAGCAATGTACATGTTTAATTTGGACTTCATATGAAAGTTAAATGGTTGATTTTTATTTATTTATTATTCTGAATTTCTGTTATTTTTATTGTTCTTAGTATGGGTTTTTTCTTTTAATCTAAGCTATTGATATATTTTTATTTAGTTTTGAATATTAGTTTTGGATTACAATTGATAATACAAATCCAATTGCTAATTTTTACCTAATTTTTATTCTGAATTTTAGTAATGTACGTGTTTTTAATTTAGAGTTCATATGAAAATCAAATGTCTAATTTATTTTTATTTTTTATTCCGAATTTTTGTTGTACTTCACATAGACTCTTTCTTTTAATCTAAGCTGTTATAATTCGGATTCGCTAGATAGACGGTTAGACGTTTTTTGAAATAGTAACATCAAATCTAATGGCTATTATAGTTCAACTTAGTTAAGGTTCACTAAATTAAGGGTTATATATTTTGCTTTTTTATGAGAATTTTTAGCATTTTATTTTCTTAACAACTCTACATGATATGCTATTGAAGCGCCGTAGGACCGGTCTTGACCCCGTGACCCAGTATAGGATGGGCGTAATGCCTTCTGATGAAGCCCAGAACACTATTACCACATCAATTTGTTTCCTTAGATCAGGTCGGTGCCATACTTGGTGTTGAATCTATCATAGATGAACCAAGAGATAAAAAATAACAAATCTAAGGAATTCTGATTTTGTGAGAGTTAGATTGGGAGATCAGGAGGCCACTCTTCCATGTCAAGAAAGAAGCAATGATTCCTGTTTTTTTTTCTGGCTACGCAAGTAAAAGGATTCAAAGTGGGATCGAGCTCGTGCAACGTTATTATTTTCCCGTTCTTTTCTTTCCTCGGGAGCACTTGGACGGGGAGCACCAGCAGACACACACATTTGTCCTACGTCAATGCTCCTATACATTCTAGTCTAACTCTCATGGGCTTTATTTCTAGTCTATTTCTTAAAGATCCAATGGCAATTGTAAATAAGGCCCATAAGATTAAGGGCTAGATATTTTGTTTTTTTGTGGGAATTTCTAGTCTATTCTCTTTTTTCTTAACGACTCTCATGAGCTTTTAATATATAATAGATGATGGTTATGCATTGGCCTTTGAGAGGTTCTAAGCATGCCTAGTTCAGCACCATATTACCTAGTCAGTAGTCAATAAACAGAAAGCAATTTATAAGGTAGAGTTTTTGTCATTTTTTGAAATAATGTGACACATAATATAGAGAGTAAGATAGTATCAGATGCAGGGTTCGCAAATTCGCTGAAAATTGGTGGAAAATCGCGATTTTCGGTCGTATCGGCGCGGTTCGGCTTCTAAACCCGCGCCGATAAAACGGTGTAGTTCAAAAAAAAATCGAAAAAATTTAAAAATTCAAAAAAACTTATGCGACGTAAACCGGTCGAAAATCGGTGAAAATTGGTCGAAAATCGCTCAAAAAAATCATCCACCAAAAATTCCAACTCGCCTGTCGATTTTCCACGGAAATCGGTCGATTTTCCATGAAAACAGACGATTTTTTATTTTTATTTTCAAATTTTTTGATTTTGAAACTCCACGATTTTTGACCGATTTCGGCCCGATATTTCCGATTTTCGAAATTCGAATTTCGGCCGATTTTTTTCAAATCGATTTTTTTAACCGTGATCAGATGTACTTTGGCTAAACACACATCGCTTACATATTTTTGTATTTTCGCATGACTCGTGTCTTGACATTATTCTTTGCTCGATTCAGACACATGAAGGCCTGATCTCTATTCTCTACCTCGTAAAAGCCTCAACTTAACTTTTTACTCCTTAACAAAATTTGCATCCACTCGCCAGTCTCCAGCCATGGCGAGGAAGCAGTTCCCTCCCCTCGCGCACACGCGCCTCGCCTCCTCCCGCTGGCTCCTCGCCATCGGCGCCTTCCTCCTCCTCTCCGCCTCCTACTTCCTCCTCCTATCCCCCTCCTCGCGGCGCCCCAACCTCGCTAACCCTAGCCCTGCCTCCCCCACCACCTCCTTCCTCGCCTCCCTCGACCGCTTCCTCGCCTCCTCGCGCCCCTCCGCGCCCTCCGCTGCCCCCGACGACCTCGACGCCGCGATCCGGAGGGAGGAGGAGGCCCGGCTCTATGGGGACCCCGGGGACGCCTGGCCGGCGGCCGCGGCGCCGGTCAGGGTCTACGTGTACGAGATGCCGAGCAAATTCACGTACGATCTGCTCAGGCTGTTCAGGGATACTTACCGCGAGACGACCAACCTGACCTCCAACGGGAGCCCCGTGCACAGGCTCATCGAGCAGGTGGGCGCGCGGTGAGATCGATTTGTATTCTGGTTTTGTTTTGTGTTACAATGTCTACGTGTTTCTAGATTGGGTCGTAGAGGTGAAAAAAAGGTGAGTACATTTATGCGGATTGCTTGCTGGTGGGAAGTTGGAGCATTACTAGTCTATTTATTAAATTCCTCTGTGATGCATCTCTTCTCTGATGCTTTGGGAAGGTTTGTAAATGTTGTTGAAATGAGCTGTATGCTTGTATGTTGGATCTCAAGAGAGTTGTTAGGTTCTGATCCGCTGTAGGAGTTCTGGCAATAGCTTAAAAAATGGGCATTTTGGCGAGATACTCTTTGTGTTGTATATTTGTGATCTAATGCTACCAAGTTTCTGTTGTGAGGTGCTCATGCTTCTAAACTGGATCTTATTCTTCTTAGAGTAGTTTTATATTTTTATGATAACTATAAGTTTTATATGGAGGGAACTCTTGAGATTCATATGTATCTAATTTGGTATCATAGAGGAGTGTCAGATCTGCTGTGCAAATATAATTTTGGATGAGATGGTCAAATGTCAAAAGTGTTAGAATTGTGAAATTGCTAAATCTTGTCATGTTCCTGTTCTGGAAGGTTTCCGTGAGGATGGATTGCTGAAAATTCAATGATTTTGTGATGTGCCTATTTTACTTTGCAGCTTGAACAGAGAAATCGATAATTTTGGAACAGCTTATATTCTGGAACAAGTTGTGACGATATATGAAATATTTTGGTTGCTAGATCTTTGAAGTGCCTTTTATATTGACTATTGTGACTGTATAATTTTTCTGAAGAATGTAAAATATAGAAGGGAGGACAAATATTTGAATGATGTAACATTTGTAAATTTGATGCTATGAGGATGTTGGATCCGGTCCTTTTGGTCCTCATATGCGTGTGTCAAGATTGAATAGTTCAAAATTGCCAATTTTGTGAAACATCACAAGTTTCAAACATAAGGATGTGTATCATGTGCAGATCGACCTTTTAATCTCTTTTAGATCTTGGAATACTTAGCTTGAAATGTATGAATAAAATTAACCAGAGTTTACTTCTTGGCAATATTTTTATTTCGTTTAATGAAATGGTAAGCTGGAATAGCATGAACCAAGATTGGCTGGGATAGGAAAAGCGTGCGCCTAAAGCACTGTACTCTGATTTTAGAAGCCTAGTTATGATTATAAGATTAATGCTTATTTGCATGGGTTTAAGCTGATTTTATATTTGTTTTCAATATCTGAATTGTTTTCCATGCACATATGCAGCATTCTATTGACTACTGGCTGTGGGCTGATCTCATTGCTCCTGAATCACAAAGGCTTCTGAAGAATGTTATCAGGGTTCAACAGCAAGAAGAAGCGGACATTTTCTACGTACCATTATTTACAACAATCGGTTACTTCTTGCTGGAGAAACAAGAATGCAAGACACTTTATAGGGTGTGGGAGCATCTCTCAAGGTTTAATTTTCAGCTAGTGTTAGTTGCAGGATATGTACATGAACAAGCTAATGTTTGTGTAGGATAATTCCTTCATGAAACTAAAATTTTGATCCTTTCTATTGGCAGCCTGGCATTCAATAGTAAAGAATATTAAACTTGTGTCCCCAGTCATACCAGAAATCATAATGATAGAAAGCATTGCCTGAACTCAATTTTCTATCACTGTCTATAATGCTTTTTCTTGGTTCAGTTGACTGTACGGAATAATCTGAAATATTTCTCCAGTTAAATGAAACTTATTAATTAATTTATTCACTTCTATTTACTTCCAAGGGGATCTTATCAATGTTACTTTCCTGGTGTTAGGAAGCTTTGAAGTGGGTGACTGATCAACCTGCTTGGCAACGTTCAGAAGGCAGAGATCATGTTATTCCAGTTCATCACCCATGGTCTTTCAAGTCGGTCCGGAGATTTGTGAAGAAAGCGATATGGCTTTTACCTGATATGGATTCTACTGGGAACTGGTATGGTATTCATTGTTTGCAACTTCATCTCAAAAGAGCTGCTAGCACACATAAGTTGAGAAACAAAACTCACCTCTCCCCCCTTATATCAGGTATAAACCTGGGCAAGTATATCTGGAAAAGGATGTCATCCTTCCATATGTCCCAAATGTTGATCTTTGTGATTCTAAGTGTGTATCAGAAACTCAATCTAAAAGAAGTACATTGCTGTTCTTTCGAGGAAGACTGAAAAGAAATGCTGTAAGTTTCTTGCTACCATTTTCCAGCTTTTGACAGCATCAAATATATATATGTATATGTATATGTATATGTATATGTATATGTATATGTATATGTATATGTATATGTATATGTATATGTATATGTATATGTATATGTATATGTATATGTATATGTATATGTATATGCATGCGATACTTCTACTTCTCATTGTCTTATTGCTTTTTAATGTTATATTCTGTTGACCATTTTTAGGGTGGGAAGATCCGCAGTAAGCTTGTGACAGAATTACAAAACACAGAAGACATAGTCATAGAAGAAGGTACTGCTGGAGCTGAGGGAAAAGCAGCAGCTCAGAATGGCATGCGCAAGTCTCTCTTTTGCTTGAGTCCTGCTGGGGATACCCCATCTTCTGCTCGCCTGTTTGATGCAATTGTTAGTGGTTGTATCCCAGTTATAATCAGTGATGAACTAGAGCTTCCTTTTGAAGGAATACTTGACTACAGGAAGGTAAAGTTTGCCCATTTTTCTTGTACAACATGCCTTTACCATTGTTTATTACTTCAAGTGTTAAGGTTTTGCGGAGGTTGGTATATCCGATTGGAGCTCCACCCGGGAAACTGAGGGATGTCTTACTAGTTGCATCCCATTAATAACCAACAAATATCTTCATATCACTAAGTTACTATCAATAGAACAGTAGTTGCATATTTGTTGTCCATGGACAGGTCTGGGTTCTATTCTTCGAGGACACTTCTGGAGTGATGGTTGTAGAAATAGTGATACCTATCTTTTGACATATACCAATCTTGTTTTTCTGCACCAATGAGGTCTATGAATCTTCTGTGGATGTGGATATGGTGCCTGTAATATCATTACACCGCAGGATTGTTTACTTGTTATGTACTTGCATCGTGAGCTCATGATAAAACCAACAAGGTGCCTTGGTGATACTGGTCACTATAAACGAAAGAGGTGCATGGACAATATTGATCCACTATAAACTAAAGTGAAGATGACAAGGTGTCCATTCTTCCAATGTAAGCCAAACTACTTTGCTATGTGGGTGCATACATGTGTGGGTATGCACGCAGCAGATTATACTTGTTGTCTGCTGAAGCTGCAGATATTACACACCATCAAGATTTTCTTTAACCCCTTTATTGTAGCATGATGAGTATGTCATTGTGTCTCACCATGGCTCATCTGCATATGACTTGCTGCGTTTTAAAACACAATTTTTCTGTAGTGTGAAATATGCACTGTGCAATGATGGGTTTATTACTTCATTGTGCAGATAGCATTATTTGTTTCATCAAGTGATGCTGTGCAACCTGGCTGGCTGGTGAAGTACCTAAGAGGCATCGATGCCAAAAGGCTCAGAGAAATGCAATATAATCTTGTGAAGGTTTGCTCGTTCTCTAGAACTTATCTCACGTGAAGTTTCTGGGAAGATCCAATCATGTTGACTATTTTTACCCGTAATGCATTTATAGTACTCAAGGCATTTTCTATATTCAAGTCCTGCTCAGCCCCTTGGTCCAGAAGACCTTACTTGGAGAATGGTAATTCCTTGACATTCTTGTAGCATCCCTATATACTTGCATTAAGAAATTGTTTTTTTGCTGCTACGTTGGTTCAACTTCGTGAGCATCCCCATTACTGTATGGCTCCCTATGAGTATCCCCATTACATCGGTTCAACATCAGTCGATTATTTCATTTGCAGTTGCATTTCTATTTGGTGTAAATCTTGGGACTTTTGCGTAAGGAATACTAGTTTTCATTATAACCGTTTATCCATTCCATACCTGAAATGCAGATTGCTGGTAAGCTGGTAATCATCAAGTTGCATATTCAGCGGTCTCAACGCATAGTCAGAGAATCGAGGAGCTTATGTACATGCGAGTGTAGAGTTGACAACACAACGAGGACGCTTTGAACCAACCTTGTCGTTTGTATTTTCCAATTTTTCTTAACGTAGCTATTCTTTAGTTGGTACTCGCACGAGCTTGTGAGCTGCTAGGCTCTTGTAAATTGTACTTGAAAAATCCAACCTTAGTTTTGATCCGTTTCCCTCCTTTGCGTGTAGTTGGGTGTAACATATGCTTTAGTTGAAGAATTAAGATAGGCAGTGTCACATCCCGTTATGGCTGAGGTTTTTACTCGGTTTGCACAAAGGATCAAGGAACTGAACCGGCTATATCATCGAGGTTTTGTGAGTTCATGCAATTCATATTCGGTGCAGGTTTCACAGTAATTTTGTGGATGACCGTACCATTCGTAATGATCTTCTACCGTTGTTCATGATTAAGGTTATTCTACCTTTTAAGCACGCCAGCTGCATTGTAAAGCCAGCCAGTTCGTGTAAAGTTGCGTTGCTATGAGTTGGACGCTCATTCCTAAATTGCCTTGAAAGAAATGATATGACTTGTTGGGAAGGATAACCCTTCCTGATTCTGTGATGCTATGTAATCCAAAGTCCCGTTTCGATTAAAGATAGCATTCACATTTCAAAATGCCTCTAGATTATTCTACCTTGATCCAACAGAAAACTGGCAATTATTCCGACCTTTGCCCCAAAATTGCCATTGCATCATGTAGCTAGATTTCAACCAGTTCTAATCGAGATTAATCATTGGCGGGAACTTTAAACTGACCAAACACATCAGCACTGATACGAATATCTTGCTTGACTTCACAATTCACCACAAATGGTTCAGCTAAACTTACCCTACCCAAAAAGGAAAACACCAAAGCATACACGAGATTAGCAGCAGCACATGTCCCCCATAGCATATACGAAACTAATCTCACAACGCCTACATTCACAAATCAGAACAAAGGACTGGTTGATGTACGGCATTGCAAAGTTTGACTTGAATCTAGTACTTTCACAACGGCGAAGTCATGAGGTGAGTCATTTGAAGGTCTACTTTATCATACTCAAACGCAGTTCATTTCTAGATACCAACAAAAAGGCAAAAAAGGATCTGCACAAGTAAGGTCACTGGTAAGAGATCATCCCAAGACAGGTTTCCGTAAAATAGAGGCGAACTAGTTTAAAACATATGGCATGTACATACTTTCTGGTATCACACAAACGTATTCTATATCATGCTGAATGACTAAGATGCACAAGCAGCACTGTCAAATGCAGGGCGATACGTTCACATGATGAATCTTAGATACTACGATCTTCCTGATTAGCAGTTGAATTAATGCAACAATTGCAAATGTCTCAATGGTGCGAAAAATTTGTTAACGGATTATCAGTTGGATATGTGAATCTCGCATCAACTAAGCAGGATAGGAAATATATTGGCAGATAGCTAAAATAGTAAAATAAATAACTGGTCCAAGATAAACTAGCAAGAACGACTTCACTGCAAGATGTCTCAACAGAGGTGCTGAAAATAAGATCTTTCTATAGACAGGAATAACTTATGCTTGCAATGCAATCCTAGAAGTAAGACAATTTCTGTGGAAGTACCAAGTTATACACCTACAAAAAGCTAAACAGGGATATTTATATCCCTTGCTTATGCAGGATTGAAGATAATCAGCAAGCAGGAATTTCCAACAGCAAAGAAAGTATAAATATGCAGGATGCTCAAAACTGGAAAATACCTATCAGGTTAAGTTTTTTCACCTACCAGATAGATTTGCGTGTTGATAAATAGAATGCACATCTTCCATAGTCAACTAAAAATAGCCCCGACAATTTGAGGATCCACAAAGGCAGTTCTTAGCTCTAGGAGAACTCGCACGACTGGAATCAGCTTCAACCTCACCATAGTCAAAAGTCAGCTCTGTCATGGGAGAAATATGCTTCAGTGCAAAGAACATGATATGTGGGTGACCATCATCTTCATGGTCAAACTGGACTGGCTGCCAGAAGACATTAGGAGCGCAACTATGGTTCATGAAACGTGAGATGTTTCCCGTTTTCTTTGCACTTATCTTAATGGGCAGTGGCTCAAAAGTATCAGCTGAAATATTTGTGCTTTGCTCCCCTATCAGTTCAGGTCCATAATTCCATTTTAACGTCTTCTCACCAGGACATACAGTCTGAAAAATATAATCATCTTCATTATCATCCAAATTAACTTTAGTATCATCAATAAGATCACCAACATACTCGCAAATAAATGAGCCAGCCCGTATAGGATCCCATGAACGAAGACCCCAGCCTCGATTTGAAGTCCTAAAGACCTCAAAGTGGATCCTAACTCCCTTTTGGCTCACCCTATTACGGCAGTTGAATGAACACTGGCAAGATTCACCACATTCATATACCATAGGCTTGCGGCATACAAGTAATCCTGATGAGCTGTAAGGTAAGTCACCTCCATTATGCTGTGCACAACCGCAATTGGTATCACCAGGCAGACAAACACTAAGGCATCTGCAACCCTTTGCTGGTTTCATAGAACTGAATGGCTTCAAGTATTTGACCTGCGTAACATAGGTAAAAAGGCCTGGTCCTTTCTCACTGTCAACATCATTGACAAGACACACTGGGAGATTTTCAGCACCAGATGATAGATCAGGGTGTAAAACTCTGCCTCTAGTTGCTGGATTCTCTACCCATCCCTGGGACATTTTCCAGATTGCAACTCCATCAGGCTGTCCTGGCTCTCGCTGCAACTTGTACTTGAAACAATTGATCCCAGTCTTTGTTTTCTCCTTCCAGGACTCATGAATCTTATAGAGGCCATCATAGATATAAACCTTCCCAGTCAAGCAACCTGGATCTTTATAGCCCCGTACAACTCGGATCACGTTCTTTCTGGACAGGCTCCTCTCAAGAGCAAGGTTACCCCTTTCAAGCTTCTGGTCATGCCTCTCCTCATTGTTCCTGCTATTACCTCCTGAACCACTGTAGACTAGTGTATCTGTATCATCATCATCATTCTCATAAACACCTGCGGCAACAATACATATTGCTACAGAATCATCTTCATCATCAAATTTGGCAGTCATATAATCAATTCCACCCATGCTAGGAGCATGCAACCCAATAATACATAGTTCCATCCTGAAGTAGAAAATATCCCCTATTTCAACTCCAGGGACAACTCCTATCCGCTTCCCAACGTTAGCCCTGAGATTACTGGCCATCATGATGGCACCAGCCTTCAGATCTGCACGTTTGCTAGTCTCTTGCATCTCATCCAATTGAAGATGTCTACGCCGCAGAGCTTCAAAGGTCATGAGAACTGCTTCCACCATCTCCCTGGGATCGCTGGACGAAGGAGCTTGCAAGGCAAGCTCATTGTCAGAAGCAGCCTTCCTGTAAGAGGACTTATGGTGTTTGATCTTCATGCCATTGGAGCTGTCACTGCCCAAACCGTCACTCATCTTATATCCACTGAGGCGTGATGACCTCTTGATCTTCCGCCCAGATGCTGATGTCTGGTTACCAGCATAAGGCTCATCATCATCATCCAGTGATATAACACTTGGCGGTGTTGACTTGTAAGCTGAGATAGGGGTGGCATCAATTGGCCCGCTAGCATTGACGCCTATATTCGAAGTCTGATCTACAGCAGTCTGACCTCCACCGGCACGCTGATCACCAAAAGCAGCAGTCTGGCCTCCAACGGCACCCTGATCACCAAAAGCAGCAGTCTGGCCTCCACCGGCACCCCGATCACCAAAAGCAGCAGTCTGGCCTTGACCAGCACCCCAATCACCAAAAGCGGCATTCTGGCCTCCACCAGCATCCTGATCACCAAAAGCAGATGTCTTGCCTCCACCAGCACCCTGATCACCAAAAGCAGAAGCCTTGCCTCCACCAGCATCCTGACCACCGAAAGCGGCAAATGACCTGGCCGCAGGATGGTTCCAAGCACCAAAACATGCTGGAAACTGCCCTGCTGGAGTGACAAATACCAAAGGTGGGGTGGTCGATTGATTAAACATATTGACCCCCAAGGGCGCAGGGAACATTGGAACCAAGGTCCTCATGGGCTTGATATCCAGGACATCTTGATCAGGAGTCTGGCTCATTTCAACTCGTAGCAGCTGGATTCCTGCATGAAGAAAGCGTAGTTAATGTTCATGTCTCCACATCCTCGCTTGACAAAAAAAAAGAACCTTTAGCATTTGCAAGCGAGTTTTCTAACTTTTATTTGCACAGTTCACTTAAAAAGACAAATCTCTCTCCCTATATTATTGGCTACAAAACAAGCCTTCTGGTTGAACCACATCAACAAGAAATTAATAGCCTTCGGATTTCACATGAATGCATTACAAACCCTCTTATCAGTTAATCCATATAACTTTATTTGACAAAACTGAAAACCGACATGACTAATCCGCATGTGACAAAAAAATGAAACGCCATCCCATCTAATTATCTAAACCATAATCGCCCAGAAAATAAGTGGCCCTCTAACCCTTATGCGGTCACCTACTAGCTACTGCTGCTCCTATCAAAAACCACTCTATCCCTCTCAACAAGCGACGGTTCCTAAACATGATCTACTGACAAAACACGTATATAATCCCCTGGAGCTCCGGTCCTTCTATGGTGGTCTGGTGGATCTACCAACACCATCAGTCGCTTGTCATGCATGATGTATGAAAGTGGCAGGCAGCAGCCATTGGGCAAAGCATTTGTATATCTGTAATCTTGATCTATTGCATGTGTGTGCTTCTCCTTTTTGATTCAGTGCATTCCCTACAGATGGGTCGTCACTCTTGATCCAATCTGCAGGCACCATCCATCACAATTTTATCCCATAGAGATTGAATACTTGGCCATGTCAATGTTTTTGCTAAACTCGATTATCTTCTGTTTGTACCATATATTGTAAGTTTGTTGATTGCAATTTTGAGTTAAAAAAATTTGTAGCATATATAATGTGCAGTCCAAAATTTACACCTAAAAATATCCGCAGCAACCCGAGGATGCTCCACCTAGTGAACACAACTATGACAGATCACACATTATAGCAAAAATACATGCCAATATCATGGCACCTTGCAGAGATGGAAATGAAAAGTTTCTGTTTTTATGTGGCCTCACAAATCACAATAGCTAAAAATGGGAAGAATCAAACCAATCCAAGAAAAAGGGAAAGGCAAAATAAATAACAATCGATTTCAGAAGCAAACAAATAAATCAGCATCCACTCGACAAGCAAGAAACAACCGAACCCGAGATTGTTGAAAGAAACCCTAGCACGCACACCCAGCCTATCAAGCCCCAATCCAGCTCCCAATCGCGCGAACCGCCAAGAGGGTTCTCGGAAAAAGATGGGGTTTTTGCGAGGTACGTCGGAGAGATCCCACCAAGTCACCTCATGAACCAGACCGATTCAAGAAACCGCACCGCACACTACCTAGAGCTTCTCTCTTCTCAGTAGAGGGACCTTACCTTAGAGATTAGCAAATAGTAGTTTCGAGACGGCCTCGAGATGAGCAGAACCTAAGAGACGGAGTCCATGGATGGTGACTGGAGCAGTGAGTAATCTAGGCGGTCAGTGGCTGTTCAACGACGGGAGGTTGGGTGGGGTGGCCATGGCGTGTTTTGTTTGGGGCTTTGGGCCTTCAGCTGTCGGACACAACGCTCGCTTTTCGCATTTGGTTTTTCGAGAGGGGAGGTGAGCCGGACTCGTCTACTCTGCAGTTCGAACGCGCCAGGTCCCTCGCACTCTCAGACGGTGAATCGTGAATGGCTCGATGAAAGATTTTTACAGTTTTACTCCTACGCTATATAGAACTAGAAGTACTCCTGTGTTAGCTAGCTGCCTAGCTCAGGCCTATTGAAAAGATATTTTTTAGTTTTTCAAACTGGAAAGTGATTTTTTTTATTTAAAAAAAAATACTGTTTGATAAAAACTATTTTTTCTCAGTAATAAGTTGCAAAAATAGATACAGCCTAACTTTCACCTTTTAACTTTTGATAGTTATATATAGCTTTTAACTTATACCAAAAACCGCTTAAAAACTAAGCTGTTTGGAGGACTTCTTAATTTTTTAGAAGCTGAAGCTAGCTTAAGACCCTGTTTGGGGGTTGTGCTTCAGCTTTGGGCCAAAGCTCCCCAGCAAGATGGTCAGCAATTGGGAAGCTAAGCCACGTGACACCCCAAAAGTCAGAATCGCTAAGGAGGGGCTTTTGGTTGTGGTTTCGCTGACTGCCTCCCATCTCGCTCACTCCGCCTCCCGACCTCCGCCACCCTACTCGCCACCTCCACTCAAGCATCTCTCCACTCATCCGTGGTTGCTTCGCTAGGTTCTCGCCTTCTGCTCGGTTGCCCCCAAAAGCTACAGTTGAAGACCAGTTTGCCAAACGGCATAACAAGAAAAGCCACAATTGCTTCTGATCCAAGAAACCAAAACAATTTTTTCAGTCAAAGTACAATTTCAAGCAGACCTAAAGCACTCTAAACAAAGCCTCAAGCCCCTCCTTCTCCTTACCTTCTCCTTTTGATTTGGAATGCACTTAGCTTTCAAATTTTAATTTTACATACACATTATTCTATAATTTTAAGGTAACCTTTTACTATCTTTTTTCTTTCTATGTCCCTTCTCCTTAATTGTTTTTAATATTATTTACTACTATAGACTAAGGTAAAACATGCTATTCAAAGATATAATTAAGATGAGTGATACGTGTGGCCCTATTTGGACGAGCTTTAAGCCAGTTTCAGTTTCTGAAAAATCAGTAAACTCCTCCCAAACAGCTCAGCTTTTAAGCAGCTTTTGGCATAAGCTAGAAGCCATATATAAGTAGCATAAGGTAAAAACTGAAAGCTGGGCTGGATCTATTTTTGCAGCTTATTACTGAGGAAAATTAGCTGTTTGTCAAACGATCTCTTATAAAAAACTGTAGTCGCTTTTCAGACCGAAAAGCCAAAAGACAGTTATTCAGAAAAGCTGCAGCTCATCCAGATATGTATCTTTTATAGATGTGCCTGAATGAAAATGCAAAAATCTAGAATAACATCTACTTCGTGAACAAAGGAGATATAAGGGAATGTATGATAAGACCACCTCAACTTACTCTTAGTGTATCCATGTTAGTTTTGTCCTATATGAAAGAGTGAGAAAAGAGAAAAGAGAAAAGAGAAGAAAGCTAACTCTTATTTAGTAGTAAGTATTGCACGAGAATATAGGTAGATTAGTTATGTATAAGAGAGAAGAGATAGTTAATGCATAACATTTAGAGCTAATTTTTAGATATAGCTACTGTACAAACTAGGTTTAGTGCTTACTCTAAATGATATAGATGAAAAATAGAGTAACCAACTGACATTATTATTGTACTTGCCCTGAACCAACCCTACCAGCACATATCTAGCTGTAAAGAGGAGAGAGACAGTACTACACCATAACTTGTTTACAGCTGTTCCATCAAATGATCCAATACACATACTATAAGTTAGTAGTTATATATAGGCTGTGTGTGTATCATCAAAATCAATACTCCCCCTCTCTCCCCATCTCCCCTCATAGTAATCCATCACTGACCGTCTCCGCGCTTCTCGTCTGCCACGGGAATAGCCTTATTTGTTTGTGAAGTTTGACTACTCAAATTTAGTTTCTAGAAAATTTGCTACTTGGCCTCATTGCCCTTTTAAGGCCCCTCCCAAAATCAAGTAAAATAAACTAGGGTTGCTATTAAGTGCTGTCCACTACTTTGCACTAGCAGCTGGCATGAGACACCTACCTTCTTCCTCAGATTTGAATTTTCAGCCGGAAGACATAGGAACTTTTAACGCAAAGATTGAACTTTTAATCGGAAGATTCGGAAACTCTCAACTCTAACGTTTGGACACTCAAATAAGAAATTTGAACCTACAAGTAAAAAACAAAACTCTGAACAGGGAGGAGTGAACTTTCAACTTGTGGATCTTTTCCCTCACTTCGCGCAAGGTATTGAGGTGGCTGTGGAGCCACACCACTAGAGCCGAAACGGTTGTTGCTGGAAGCAGCAACGTTAAGGGCCTTGTCGACGATCGGGACCGTCGACCGCAAAGAAAGAGGGGGAAGGATCGTACGAAGGGCAAGGCTCAGAGCTTCGTTCGTCCGGGTGGCACCCTCGGCTGGCGCACTAAGCAGGGGAACCTGTGCAACCAAACAGGAGACGCAAGGTTTATACTGGTTCGGGCCGAACCCCTACTTCAGTTCGTGTGGTGGCGTTGTATTCTCTTCAGTACAGGTGGCTGCACAAAGTTTACAAGCGAGAGTGCTAAAGGCTTAGTGAGATGGGTTCGATTGCGATCGCCTCTTCTACGGGGGCTCCTGCCTCCTTTTATACGAAAGGAAGGGGCAGGTTACATCGAGAATTGGGAGAGGACGAGATGACCTACACTAGGAGCTTCGGTCCTTTGTTCTGCTGACTGATCATCGCCCGTCTTGCCCATGCTGGGTCGGTAGCTTTAGTTGGTCAGGGCGGTTAGGTATTTCCCTGGGAAACGGCGTACCTGCCCTCTGCGAACCTTACGAGTGTTGACGTTGCTGCGCATGACGTGGGAGTTGCCTCGGAAGAGAGCGTGTCTTCGTACTGTATGTGATCGGCTGATGGGACTGGGAGCATGACTTCGATCAGTCATTAAACCTTCTAGGGAAGGAGCCACCTGCCCATGTATAGTCACTTCGATTGACCCCGTTCGTGGGGTACGTGGCTGTTGGCTGGTGGAGGCTTCGACACGCGGCCCTTGGCAGGGGTTGTCTTGGAATGGTCGGGAGACCAGCTCGGTCGGGGTCGGGGGACCCCATCCCGCTGCGGAGGTCGGGAGACCAGCTCGGTTGGGGTCGGGGGACCCCGTCCCGCCGCGGAGGTCGGGAGCCCAGCTCGGTCGGGGTCGGGGGACCCCGTCCCGCCGCGGAGGTCGGGAGCCCGGCCCGCCAGATCGGGGAAGAGCTCAGAGGGGTTCCCGGTGGCCTCTTGAGACCTTTGGTCGGATCCGTGTGTGACAGCTCGGCGCCTCGGGCGGTAGAGACCGAGATGTCTGCTGGCTTAGGAGCGATCCCTGCACACGGAGGAGCGGCCACGTGTCAGGGGGACGCGCGCCAGGCTGTCCGATCCCCGACAGGCCTGTTTGTTTTTTATTTGGATTATCTAAAAGTTGATTCTAGATTGTGGTCGTAGAGAAGCTGTTTCTCCAAAAGCTGGAATCCAAAAGCACGTATGAAGTGGATTGTGGATTCTAGTGTATATGGGTGGGCTGGATTGTGAAAATCGATTCCTAGAATCGGGTTGTTTGTTTTTTATTCTGCTTCTGGGACCAGAATCCAGAATCAAAAGCAAAAACAAACAGGCCCTAAAGGAGGCGGAAGCTAGAGCACCTCGTCAGCAACGGGATTAGCTTCGACTTCGAGTCTCTTCGATTTTGAGTGGCATGATTTGGGCCCACTAGGGTTTAGGCGAGCCTAAGCGGAAGCAATGGCGGTAGCAAGAAGAAAGGGTTGGAAAAAAATTCTATGGCACCACGTGCCATATAGTATATATAGCATCTCTTACATGATATATATTGGATGAGAGAAAGATTTAATTACTTTGAGATCTGTACTTTACCATATGTCTGATTTTTAGGAGGGGTGCTACATGGCACCTGGTGCCATATAATATTTTTCCGGAAAGGGCAAGGATGGGAGCGGGCGAAGGAAAAGTCTCTCGACTATAAGGCTAGACGATGATTAGAGATGGTCAGATGGGTCGTGTCAAATGGGTCGGTCCGAGGTTCAGCACTGTTGGCGAGGTCCAGGCCCAGTCTGTCCCAACCGTAAACAGACCGTGCCGGCACGACCCGATAGCTCGTGCCGTGCTTGGACCGGCACCTCGGCACGGCGGGTCGGCACGGCATGGTTCATTTACGGTCGGCCCAGTACGACACGGCACGTTTCATTTACGATCGGCCCGGTACGGCATGGCACGGGCACAGCATGACACAATACGGCATGATTACAGCCCCGCACGGTACGGCACAACCCGGCCTAGCACGGCCCGTTTAGCCCATTATTAGAAAAATAGCCGTTTTTAGTTGTTGGAGGCTTTAAAAAATTAGAAAAAAATCCCAATTTTTTTTCCCTATAAATAGGGTAGGCCCCCTCATTTCCCCATTAGCAAACTTGCAGTCTCTTCTCTGTATTCTCTTCTGAAAATTCTCTTGCTTTTGATGATAATTTGGCAAAGCTGAAAACAGTTTTACCAAAAATCCGAAATCCGGCTTCCGACTTCTGTTAAGAAATCAAGATAAGAATTGTGATTTAATTCTTCATTATTTTTATTATTTTCAATGAGATTAAAATACTAATAGATTAATTATTTCTTACAGTTTTCTTTGTGGAGTACCAGGATTTTGCGTCCTTCCCAGCTTCAGATTTCGGGATTTCACCCGATGAGCTTCTTGCATCCTATCAAGCTGAAAAAGCTGCAGTACCTGTACCATCCTCAGGCTCTACAAGTGCTACTGCGTCGGCAAGCACTGGGGCAAAAAGATCAAGACGCAGTACATTGGGAGTTTGGGAAGATTTCGAGTAGATTTTCGAGACATCAGACGGTATTCGGAGTAGGTATGCTATTTGTAAATATTGTAAGTATAAATTAACTGCAAAATCTTCAGGTGGAACGGGGCGTTTGAAGAGACATGCTGAGAGCTGTAGGAGAAATGCGGGGTAGCTTCGAGACAAACACAGTTACAGTACAACCCCGACGGTACAGTACGTCACTAGGACTACAATCCCGAGGTAGCTCGTGAATATCTTTATTGTTTAAATGCTTCTCAAGATCTACCTTTAAATTTTGGTGAGTCACCAGCATTTGAAAACTATATAGGATTGCTCATAATACTAGGTTTTCTGTAGTTTCTAGACAGACAACAACTAGAGATCTAATTAAATACTATAATAATTGTCGTAGTAAGCTAAAAGAGCTCTTTAATATTGTAATTTTTCTGTATCTTTGACAACAGACATATTGTCGGCGTTTTCTAGAGCGCCGGCAAGTAAATTTGTAAGTCTAGGGGGTCGCGCGTTCCACTCCCTGAATGGTTAGACTCGTGAGTCCAAGATGTATCTTGGTTGGTGAAGGTCCCTACTCCAGTTCGTGTGGTGGTGTTGTATTACTCTTGGTACAGATGACTGCACAAAGTTTTACAAGCGAGAATGCCAATGGCTTAGCGAGATGGGTTTGATAGCGCTCTCTCCCTCTCGTTCTCGCTCTTCTCCCTGAATCGTTTAGCCCTGCCTCCTTTTATACAGAAGGAAGGGGCAGGTTACATCGAGAGTTGGGAGGAAGAGCAAGGTGACCTACGCTAGGAGCTTCGGTCCTTTGTCCTGTGGACTGGTCGCCACCCGTCTTGCCCATGCTGGGTTGGTAGCCTTAGTGGTCAGGGAGGTTAGGTATTCCCCGGGAAATGGCGTACTTGCCCTCTGTGACCCTTGCGAATGCTGACGTCGAGGTGCGTGACGTTGGTGCTACCTCGGGAGGGAGCGTGCGCTCGTACTGTACGTGACTGGTTGATGGGGCTGGAAGCTTTGTCTTCTGCAGTCACCAGATCTTCTTGGGAAGGAGCCACTTGCCCTTGTATAGTCGCCCGATTGACCTTATTCGGGGTACGTGGCGGTAGGTCGATGAGGACGACACGCGGCACTCGGCGTTCGTCACCTTGGTTTGGTTGAGTCGGAGATCCCGCCCGCCAAGAGGGGGTCGGGGCTGTCTGTCTGGTCGGATTCGCTTCCCCGGCGGTCGGGAGCGGATGCCTTGCGCTGATCTCTCGCAGCGATTCGGTGGCGTGGCGGGCGGCGCGCTACTGCTGGTGGAGATATGCTTGAGGCCGCTGGCTCGTCGCTTCGGGCTGTTGGGGTATCCTTTTTATTAGTATTCGTCACATATGGAGTGGTAGGTCTAAAGTGAATTATCTCAATGTAGTTGCTCATTTTGTAAACAAATGACTGACAACTAGATAAGAGAATTATAGGATTCAAATTAATTGATATAGCACACACTGGTGAGAATATAGCTGATTGTATTGTAAAGTTGTGGAAGATTTTGACCTCACAGATAATTTTTTTGCAATAACATTAGATAATGCTACAACAAACACCTTTACAATTACCAATCTTACTTCGCTTTTTTATTTTTATGCCGAATCTTTCTTATTACATCAGCGTTGTGCTTGCCATATTATTAATATTATAGTTAAATCTGGTTTAAAGAGGTTAGACTAGTACATTGAATCTTTTCGCACTGCAATATCTTTCTTAAATAATTCTAATCAATGAATAGCAACATATAAGACTTATTGTATTGCAATGAAGATACGTTCATGTAAGTTTGGTTTGGATATGCCTGTTAGATGGAAATCTACTTACTTGATGCTTAAGTCTCTCATACCCTATAGGAGCATATTTTTTGTTTTTATTAACACGCACTATTGTAGCCAGGATGGTCAACTGCTACTCACAGAGCAATATTGGTATGTTGCTCAATACTTGTTGTCATTTTTGAAACTTTTTTATGATTCCACTATTGCTTTATCTGGAGTTTATTACTCAACTTCTCCTTTAATTATGCATTATATTCTAGAAATTACTACCCACTTAAGGAACCATAAAAATGATAATATTTTGCGTGGATATGTTTATGCTATGAAAATTAAAATTTTGAAATATTGGAAAGAAATTCCTATGCTATATGCATTTGCATTTATTTTAGATCCTACAGCTAAAGTTTGAGGATTTGCTAATGTTTTTACTTGGCAAAGTTTTCTCGTGTTGAGTTTGTACTTGCAAAGTTTTTAACGAGGGAGCCAAACATTAATAAAGCTCATTATTTAATTCCAATTATTTGTCTCCTTTTATAATTTTATTTCACATTTTTTTCTTTCTAATTTACATATATTTTAAAAGTTTTTCTACATTTCTTTAAGTTTTTCTAATTATTCTAAATTTTTCCAAAAAAAAAATTGCATTTTTTTCTAAAAATTATGATTTTCTAATTTTTTATATTTATATTTTATATTTTTCAATTTTTTTTGAACTTTGCGGGCCAAACAGACCTGTCGCAGCTTGGCACAGCCCGTCGACCCATTTGTACCCATGCCAGCACGGCACAACCCGGCAACCACCCGCGCCATTCTTGGGTCGTGACCTCGGTCGGTGGGCCGGCACGACATGGCCCGTTTAATAGCCGGGCCTAAATGGGTCGTGTGAAGCATCTAGGCCCCAAATTTTATGTTTAGTTTTGCAAATTAATGATAATCATATTTTAATGACTAACAATTTTTCTTGAAGTTATGTAAAATAGGTTGGTCTAATAGAGAGGTTAAATTATGAACTATAAGGAAATTGGAACATCAAGCTAATGTAAAGGTATAAGTTGTAAGGACCATTTTCTAGCTTTTGCCGATCTAGGTTTTTGGAGAAAAGATCGGTTTGTTAGTGTAGGTGCCGTACTATTAAGAGGGACCTTTGGCTAGTAGCTTGAAGTTAATTTAGTATCAATGGCTCAAATTCATGCTCATACTTTAGCCCTGTGCATTTCTCGAAAAATCATTCAAAGTCCTCTCTAAAAATAAAAAATGACGACAGTACCGACCATCTAGAAGCGGGAGGCGGTAGCTATTTCACAGAGAGGGGTGTTTTGGGGGGCTTTCCAGGTCAACAGTACCAACCATCTGGGAGTGGTACTACCGTAGGTGCGGTAGTACCAGCCCTAGTGGCCGGTAGTTATTTTACCGAGTGCATGATTTTAGGGAGTGCCCAGGCTGAAACTACCGACCCACTAAGGGTAGTTGTTTTTCAGAATAGTGTATTTTCTAAGTTTTTGTCAGGTCGGCACTACCGCCGATGTGGGAGCGGTACTACCGCAGGTGCGGAGTACTGACCCAAATGAACGGTAGTGTTTTGCTAGAAAAGGGTGAAAATGCACATTTGTATGTGCTTATGGCTGGCACTACCGGTCTTACATGGGCGATAGTGCCGAGGTAATCAGAGAAACACACTAGTTCCTCTCAAAGATTAAATGCTACAATCGGCCGTTGAGGTTGAGGTAAGACTACCTACCTACATGGGCGGTAATGCTGACTTTCTTGGAATTTTCAGGAATTACGTGGTAATGGCTAGATTTGTTGGTGGGGGCTATAAATACACCCCCACTTGCAGCAAGGGCGATTTCTTAAACATTCATTACATATTTGTGAGCTCTTGCAAGTCTCTCATTATCTATAGTGCATTTAATTCACATTTTGTGAGTTGTTCAGAGAATTTAAGTGTGTACATTCGAATTGAGCCATTAGACACTTGATCAACCTTAAGCAAGTGTCAAGATCTAATCTCTTGGATATTGCCGATTCCTAGACGGTTTGGAGGTGTGGAACCGGTGATCTCTTCAAAGAAGATTGTGAAGAGGCCCGATGGATTGTGAAGGTTGGAGCTCACCTACCCAGAGCGGAGAAGAGCTACCACTAGTGATCGAGAGAGGCTCATTTGCGCAAGGAGTATGCTTGATTAGTCCAAGCTTGCTCAATGAAGATTAGGGGAGACCGGTAAATCTCTGAAACCATGGGAAAAATTATTGTATTCATCTCTTGTGGTTTGCTCTCTTACGTTCAATTGTGCAAATTTACATCCCTAGTGTACTTAGTGATTGCTCATATAGCTAGGATTGTGTAATTTATTTAGACATAGCTTGTTGATGCACTTAGCGAAACCTAGACGCTTTAGGCTTTAAGTGTTAAAATTCTTATTTCAAAAAGATAAACCTAATTACCTCCATTTATTAATGTTTTCGAGCAAAATCTGTAAGATTTCAATAGCCCTTTTGGTCAAACAACGGAACTAGGGCGGATGCACCACTCTATTCTTCATGTAAAAAATGTGAAAACCTGTATTGGCTGCTTTCGGATGGAACTTGTCGATTTGCACCTGGAGTAGTTCCTTAGCTCACTAAAAATAATACTAGTAGCATTTCCACTTGGGAGTTTTTCCGCATGCAACGCTATTCGGCGGCGAGCTTCACGCGAGATGCGGGCGCATGTTTAAGAACGGAGGACGACTAAACGTGCGGCTTCCGGCAAGCGCTCTCATCCAGACCAGAGGCCGCCGACGAGTAGGGCCGGCGCAGCCAACACAGCGAACACCGAAACGAAAAAACAAAAAACAGAAGAGACGACGAGGCCGCCTGAGCCCCCAGCCCGAAGGTCGGGAAACCAACCACCTGCGGGTCCTGCGCCGAGCCGAGCCCCAGGCGCAGGCAGCTCCCGCGACGCCAACGCAGTCCAGCCTCTGCTGCGTCGCCCATCTCCGCCATTAGCTCGCCTCCCAGCGTCCAACGACGGCCCGACTTGTATGCCATTCGATTTCGCGACGCCCGGCCGCGCGGCAACGGGGTGAGTGAGGATAAACGTGAACGGCCGGCAGGCCCAAAGAGACTGCCAATGCTTATTCGGCCGACGCATATGGAGTAACTGAGTACACGTCGTCATCCCGAGCACGATCACGAAGCCAGCATTTTTCTAGCCCCAATGCCATGAGTTTACTCGAGTGTTCACTTAATTAAGATTGCTTATTTCTGGTGCTAAGTAAGATTGCTTTCACCCTAGAAGTGATTTAGTTTCTTAGATGCATCGCTTCTGCACAGTGGCCTTCTAAGAGACAGAACCAGCCGGTGGTGACTGGTGAGTGATCTAGGCGGACAATGACTTCCAGTTTTGCATTATTTTAGAGTGAGAACAAATGATCCTTCAATTCCAAAAAGAAACCAGGTGTTTTGAGTTTTGACTCTTGACCCAATGAAAATACTGGATACTAGGAAGCAACACAAATCTTAAGAATATAAGGCCTGATCAGCAGCAGTGCTACGTATGAACAATGATGAATACTCGTTGGCTGAGGCTGGAACTCCCAAGGCACTCAGTTCAGAACTTCAGCTGTTTTAACATGACCAAGAATATCTGTCAAAACGAACATGAAATTTCAGCTGATGCGCTTCTCAAACCTGATATTCATGACTATAATAAACAAACAAGAGAATGCTCCATATGTACGTACCACAATTGCAGAAAAACATGTATAAGCACTCTGTTTATATATAAAAAAATAAAACATTCAAAAAAATTCGTTGTGTCTAAGGCAGAATTTGAACCCAATACAATCTAATTTTGGCTTAGAAGGCTTACTAATCTGAAGAAAGACATACTTCTCTGAATCAACCGTTTGCCTGCCACTCTTTTCGACAAGAGCATTTCAGTAGAGGACTGGCCTTATGTTCACAACACTTCTCACCTTAGTGAAGCCTACTAATTCTTGTTGGAATTGATCTATAAATGCAAATCTCAACCAAAGCAGCCATGGCGTAAGAGCAAGAGATCGACTGGAGGGTGAATATGCGCTTTTTTTTGTTGCTATAACCGAGTTTTACAAGTAAAAGCCTAAATCAAATTGGTTTTGCATAATTAAGGCCTAAATCAACTAGTTTTACTAAGTGCACAAACAAACTAAATCTAGATCAAGGTTTGCAATCCTAAGGTAACAAGCAAACAATTCAATTCTAGAAATGTAAATAATCACAAGAAAGAAAACCACAATAGCACAACGATGTTTTTATTGTGGTGTTCAAAGATTTGCTAGTCTCTACTAATCCACATTGAGATAAGCCCAAACAAATTAGACGGGCTCTACCAATTAAGTTAAACACCTCGAATCCACTAAGATTGCTCTTCCTCCACTCCAGAGATGGTGAGCACCAAACCACTCACAACAAGCAGGGCCTTCTCACAAGCTTCTTGAGAAGATCACCAGCACAACTCCTCCAAGCCGTATAGCAGACGGCAACCTCCAAGAGTAACAAGTCGACGATGTTCACTTGAATGAATCAAGAGCCGAAGCTCGATGAATAGTCAATCCACCACCAAGTGCAACACCTACACAAGGATTTGCCTCTCTAAACTTACCAAGTACAACACATGCGGACAAGAGGTGAGAGGGCTTGCTCTTAGCTCAAGAAAATGAATCAAGGCACCAACAACCTCACCCAACTAGTCACAACGGGGTATTTATATCCCACACCCAAAAACCAGCAGTTGGACGAAGTTCTAGCGTAAATAAGCCGACACCGGTCTAACTGCCAACTAATGGCTGGTCAAACCGGTCTGCCTTGCATCGGCTAGAAACTAGCCGTTACAGAGGCTATCGGTCAGACCACCCACACAAGCGCTGGTTTCTTCCAATCAGACTGCCCACGAAGAGCCGGTGTGGCGGCTTCAAGGATTTCAAAGAAAGACTCTGAATCACAAGTTCTGTTAGTTTGTCCGAATGACCAAATTCGGACAATCCTGAAGCGACTGGTCTGACTGGCAACAAATGTCTGGTCAGAGACCGTTCACACAGAGTCGGTCAGACACTCAGACCACCCTTCACTTTCCAGCAAGGATCAAAGATGCATATACTTCAAGTTGTAAGTTGTACTAGTGCTTAATAGTTGTAAGTTGTAACTGCTCTTCTATTTCAAGTTTTCTTTACAGTTGGCTCCATGGCAACACTAATCCAGAAACAAACTAAAAATATCAAAGCAATTTAGATGAGAATTCATTTGGTCAAGTGCATTAAGCAGCTCTGATAAATCAATGAAATGTGTAAAACCATACAAACCAAGAATGTTAAATCATGAAGATCAAATTTATAGACAACCACAAACTGCAAATGTTAGCACGAAATTTACAAACTGTTTACGGACAATCTGGACAGCTAAGCACCCGAATCAAACACATCTAAGAAAGAATTGTGTAGCATCTCTAGACCAGATCCTTCAAAATTAAAGGGAAAATCGTTACAGCACCATCCCTCAGCTCTCAACAGCGCACTAAAATCCAACAAAGAATCGCGAAATGGGTGGTTTTACAAATGGAGAGAAGTCAACTGCGGAAGGGGAGGGGGGCGGAGGCGCGCACATCAAAGGAAGCCGAGGAGGACGGCGGCGCCGAGCACGAAGAGCCAGACGATGTGAACGAGCAACAGCGCCTGCCCGGAGACGGGCGCGGACCCCGCGCCGACCTCGCAGTACCCGCGCCGCGCCACGCGCGCTCCGGCGCACGCGGCCTCGGGGCAGCCGCACCAGTACGTGACCCCGTCGGCGCCGCAGACCGGGTCGGGGCGGAAGCACCGCACCGGGCACGACGCGCCCTCGCTGCCCCCGTCTGACACGGCGACCGCGCAGGGGTCGGCGGGCTCAGCCGCGGCGACGGCTGTGGCGGAGGACGAAGCTAGGGTTTGGGCGAGGAGGAGCGAGAGAGTCGCGATTACGAGGAGGCGGAGGCGGGTAGTCCGGGTGGAGGGCGGCTGCATGGTGGCGTCGCCAGCGGCCGGTGTTCGCCGGCTAGGGGCGGGGCGGTGTTCGCGGCGGCCGGCCTTTGGGGGTGGAGAGGGAGGAGCCGCGGGGGTGGGGAACTGGGGATCGTTGGAAGGTGCGGACGCGGGGGAATTGGTCGGCATTTTGAGAAGCTTCAGTTGGCGATGCGTCGGGTGGTGGGTTGGGTGCGCGTTTGGTTGGTTGGAATTAGCTGGCTCGCGTTGGCGACTTGGCGTTGGCCGTCGTTCCGCCTGCTCTCGTCAATTTTGGTCGGAGATATTAATTACCCTCTGTTTTTTTTAATATTTATATAACTTTCAGAAAGAAATATACAGAAGCACATCTCGATAGGTTGTTTTATAAAGTTTTAAGATCAAGATGTGTAGTGTTATTTATCTGTAAAATTGAAAGGTCATTTTTGGGTCAGGTGCCAAGGTTTTTACAAGTTTTAAAATTTTGGTTGCCTTTTATAATTCTGAGTCCTACGTGGATCGGATTGTACTCACGAACGTAGATAGTAATGTTATTTTAACATTGTGTAGATATTAAGGTTGTTTGAACATTGTCAAAATTGTCCACTGAGGATTGCCTCTAAAGAACAAATTGCATGGATTGGCAAACTGCATGCAATAACTTTCTTCGCTTGGCTTTCTTCTGATGGGGTGCCAAAACTGCCTTTCGTGATTCCATCCTATTCCTATGCCAGATCCGCAAGGGAGACGATGTCCTTGCCGACACATGGGTTCTTCTCTTGTGGGGCCGGGGCGCCGTCGCCGTCAACTAATTAGCAGCAGGTGTGATATAAGTGAAACAACAGAGAAGAAGTTCTTTTTTCCGTAAACCTGTTTCCCCCTCCTGTCACAAAATATTTTGTTTTCGACGTCGAAACGAAACTTTGACTACTATTTTTTTATTATAATAGATTTATAAAACCTAATAAAATTATATTTTTACGAAAGCTCTTTTCAAGACAAACCTATACATATCATTTTCAAGACAAACCTATACATATCATTTTCATGTGTTCAATCTAAATATTGAAAAAGATATCAATATCCAAAGCTTAGAAAATTTGACTACACATACCCCAAAACAACATTCTTTTGTGACTAGGAGGGAGTAATTTTCACAAGTCAAAGTTTCTACTTAATTCTACAGTTGCAATTAGTAATTTTGCAAGCAGGGTGCTGAAATGCGATTCTAGTAAAAACACACACAAACACACATTCCAGTAATTCCATCACGGCATCACGCGTAGACCCAGAAAGTGCAACCACAACAGAGACAAGCAATTCATCCAAATGTGCGTGACGACTCCAGTACATTGGCTTAACAAACAGTAGATATCAATACCTTCTTATGGGTTCATCAAAAACTAATTTTCCATAAAGGAACCTAGCTCCATTAAGTAAATATGAAGTTTTATGCTGAAAATAAAATTCTGACAAATTGGCCATGTCCCTTGCCTGTCGCCCCAATGGCATCAAAGATTTCACCAGCGGCCAAGATAAGATAAGTTCGAAAATATAGTCAATACTTCTTAGTCAGCATCCATCTCCTCAAGAGCTGCCTGAGCTGCAACCTTGGCCTGCTCCAATAGATCATCTGGAACCTGTATGCCAAGTGAGCAGAGGTTCAGTTACAACTTCATATCACAAATCTATGGACAAATCCATGGATGACAGTACCTTCTGATGCTGACGATTTGATTCATCACATATCCAGCTCAATTCCAACTCAAAAGCTTTGTCCTTCGCTTCATCATGTACTCCATAAATGCTGCATTGAAAAAATTATGAGTGGGAATTTTGTGCAGACAGTAGTAGCCTTTTCAGGTATGTTGACATCAAATGAGCAGGAAACATACAAAAGAAACATCCACCAGCTAACATGGTTTGGTTTGCTTTGTTCATTACCACCAGTTGACATAAGAAGTAATCTATAACCTACCTTTTTAACAAGAATTTACAACAAACAATCTGTTTCAAGATCATCTAAGCTAAATACTTTGGCCTATCACATTGCAACCACGAGATTTCTAAGCAATTCACTACCATTAATATTCATTGTCATACCAGTAAAATTTTGATATCAAATACTGTAGGGTGTCTAGGGTCTAAAGGAATGTACTCACAGAAGTTCTTAATGACTAATGTGATGATTATTAACAAGTACTGTACACCTTACGTGTGACGTTATATATATAATAAAAGAACAGTATAGGTAGTCAGGTACTGGAATGATGTTGAACAATCAGTGAAATCAAGTAATGTAAAGAGATATGGATGCCAAAAAAGCTGCAGGCAATAACACGCATTCACACAAAAGTAAAAGTGACAAATTCATGAACACAATTGTATTATTACGGAAAAAGAACATTTAAGACGTACATCTTTGCAACCTCAACAATGCCTTGCCGGCAGGAAAGCTCAGAAAGCTTCAGCTTCTCTATCTCACTGCAAAACAGCATTCAAAGTTGGAATCAGAATCATTCTGATAACCCTAAGATAAACAAAATACATAATTATCAGACTAATTCTACGGATAGCAATTGCTAAAGTATTCTTGTTAAACACGTTCTGGATCACAAAAGGTAGAGCCATTATTTACCTCAATGAAGAATAGGTTACAGACAGATCTTTCCTCAGAAAGAAGGGAAAATATATACTTAAAGAGAGACGGAGGGAGGGGGAGGGGTAGAGGTATAGTATAACAAGTGGATTTTAGACAATAAATAAATAAACTGGCCATCAGTTTATGGATCCACATAACACTTCAGTGTTCATGCTGACCAGTCAACATAATAAAAAGCATATAGAGGAACATCCTTTAAAAATGCATGGTATCCATATGCTAACTGTGGCTTGGCAGTTCCAAACTTCTATGTGTAAAACAGCATAAACATGAAAGGATGTTGCAAGGATCCAATAATTACAAATGCTAAGATGGTATATGGAGGAACGACCCTCCCTGCCTTCTCTTGTATTTTGATTCTCAGTAAACTGCACTGTAATAACATTTGCTTTTGCTCTAGGAAAACAAAAAGATATTTACGGGACCCTTTATTTAAGCATTGACTGGCGATTTGCAACAGAAGAACAGAGCTTTGACTAGCGATTTGCAACAGAAGAACAGAGCTTTGACTAGCGATTTGCAACAGAAGAACAGACGTACGCTAACAAAGAGAGCGCCCAATAAACAATTGGAAGGTGGTAAACTTACGTCTTTGCAGCCTGTCTTCCTTTCCCCAGTGCAGCACCGAAGTATTTCTGTCCAAGATTCAATTCAATGAACAATACGAATTTTTAAATACACAAAACACTTAGTTTCTTAATGCTATTTATAAACAACAGCATCCACATATACCAGTAAGTACATAAGAATGCCTCTAGGAGAGTCTATCGAACATGTGTTCACCATTCATGGAAGACGTAATTCATGCCAAAAAAACTAAAACTATATGCCTATGCACTACCATAAGATACAGCTTCTTGTATACTGTAGACTGTAGTGACAACTTACATAGGAGACTCCTGAGGGTTCTATCATGTAGAGCTGTGGCCCATCCCTATCATAACCTCCAAGAATAACTCCACAACCGAAAGGTCTAATACAACAGAAATAAAGTCAGAATCAAGTATAGGAACAAAAACTAATGTATTAAAGAATGCAAGTCATGTCTCCAGTAACTATGCAACAATAATAATGTCTTACCTGAGCCACCAGTAGAGTGTACAAAGATGAACATAGCTTGCCACACGATCTGCCAATTCTTTTACAGAAATGGGTTCCCCATAGACCCTGGTGCATTGCAGTGTTAGAGCACACCATATAAAGGTGTCCGCATGGTCTAAAAGTCTATGTGCTTACTTTTCATAGCTGGCCGCTTCTGATTTTGCTCTTGAAACAATTTGCCTGCCATCTGCCGCTAAACCAGCAGCAGCCTGAAAACGGGGATAAAAATAATTTCTAGTTAAAACAGGATGTGTTAAAGGGATGAATAGACTACAAACCCTCGTATCATAGACAAGCATCTTAGCAAGATAAATTGAAGTAAATATCTCAATAGAAAACAAGATTTTTATCATTCTACGTAACAAGGATTACATTTCAGTAAACAGGAGAAAATCAAAATAGAAACGCAAGTTATCTCCTTTATTCTTTCAACAATTCTGCGTGCTTTTACATCAAAACCAGTGTCAATTTGAGCAAATAGAGAGAAAGAAAGAGAGATGAAAACAAGATACCAGGCCAGAGTGCCGGTTCACTGAATGGATCCTCCGATTCGACCCCTTCAGCATCATCTTTGAAGTTACCAGCTTCTCCACACCCTAAAGAACCAACCACGGAATGTCAATGAAGCAAAAAGAGCACCTCCTGCAAATAATCGACTGAATACAAATCAAACAAAGAGCAATCTTACCAGGACAATCCCATCTTTGCATTTGATCCCAACAACAGTCCTATTTCACAAAGATCAGAACAGCACCACAATATTACACGTAAAACAGAACATGTTAAGCAAAAGAAAAGGCCAAGCAGTGAAACCGAACCCGCTGTTGTCGACGGCCTTTGTGGCATACTCAACCTGGAACACACGACCATCCGGAGAGAAGGTGGTAACGGACAGATCGTAACCTGTGCCTATGCTGCTCATTGTTATGTTGCTTTGTCTTGCCTACTCCTGGGGAGAAAAATCATAAACCCTAGTGAATAAGTAGTCCATATAATCCATGGAACCAAACGAAACGGTAAATTCTTAAGCACAGTGCTTGGTAATGCATTAAGGACGGGCTTCCTTTACGGCACACATTAAATAAACTTAATTCCCCAAGGTTAGCCTCCAGAGCCTACACAAAGGCCACTCAAGAGCGGGCTTTTCGTCCTAAACAGCTCCGTACCTAAACAAGGGACGCATCAACACGAGTTGTATTTCGGATTTGGATTTAGATTTGATTAAACGCAGTCGCAGCAAATACCAGGAGAAACTAGATCAAAGCGAAATTAGCCCAAGCGAGCTAGGGCTTACCTTACCACGGGAAAAAATCGGGCCGGATGGATGGATCTCCTCTCCACTTCACGCCAATCCAGTAGAGGGGAGGAGGGGGAGAGGAGAGCTCGAGTTTCGGACTTGGAGTGGGGGAGGAAGGCTCGATCGTGAGAGGAACGGGGGAGGGGCGAGATCGGGGCAGGGGAGGGGCGCTTTCTTCTGTTCCAAGCCTGGGAGTGACGAGGAGAGACGGGGCAGACACGCGATGCGGCTCTACCACACCCACACCAAATCATTGCTTATGCAAATCCGAAGTCACCCCTTTTTCGAGCCCTTTTCCGTTTTTTTTTTTTCAAATTTAGCCTACTCAGGAATTTAATCGTAAAATTGACTCTATCCCCATAACTGACGAGTACTCATACAATAGATATTCCAGCGGCCCGGAGTAACAAACGGGTCATCCCATGTCCAGCTCCGACTAAAGGCCTCGCCGGTCTACAAAAGATGTTCGACCCCGACCTAACGAGCTGCTCCAAAGTCGTCCCAGACCTAACGGGGCGTCCGACCTCCGTCATAGGTCGGACTCCCCGCCGGCTTCGACAAAGCTGAGGCGATCACCGCCAAGGTCCAGGTGTCAGGCCTCCGCCGGCCATCGGCCACGTGGTCTGCGGATCCAACCACTCGAAGTGATCGTGCGAGGGCAAGTGGCTCCTTCCCAAGACAGCACGAAGGCTGTCAAAGTCAAGACTCCAGTCTCATCGTCCGGTCCACGACAAGATGGAGATACGCTCCTCCCGAGGCAAAGACACGAGTCACATTATGACGCTGTGCCCATCAGACCGCAGAGCAAAGCGGCTGCTTTCCCAATGAAACAGCAGACTGATCTATTCGATGAGCCCACCAACCCGATATGGGCAGAAGAGGGGGTCGACCAACAACCGAGATCAAAGGTCAGAGCTAGCGTAGAGATCTTCACCCTTCCCTCTCTCAACTTCCCGTGTAGCCTGCCCCCTCCGACTATATAAAGGGAGGCAGGGTCTTCTAGGAGAGGAGCTCATATTCTCTTACGCTCTCTTGGACGGTCTCTCAGGCTTCCTTTCTCTTAACCTTTACGAACAGACAGCACGCGTTCTCGTGCTCGAGCTCTTAGCTCCCGCTTGTAAACACTGTGCAATCTTCTGCACCTAAAGCAATACGATAAACACCACACGAACTAGAGTAGGGACATTCAGCCCGAACCAGTATACATCCTGGGCCTTTAGGTCTAACCATTCAAGGAGAGGGGGCGCGCGGCCCTTTAGACTTACAAATTTACTTGCCGATCACACGAAACCCCGACAGTTGGCGCGCCAGGTAGGGGCCTTCGCGCGTCTTCATCGACATCTCAGGATTCCCGTCTGCTTCCTTGATGACATTCTTCACCCACGATGGCACGTCTACGTCAAGGAGCCGAATCCGTGTCGGCTCCCTCGACTTCGTCGCCACTTCGGCGGGAGAGCTCACGCACATCCCCATCACCTTTCGAGACCGGGCACCCGCTGGGAGCCCGAACTCCGTTTCCGGCGACCTTGGCAAGCTCCGGCTCGAGGCCCCCGTGGGGACCCCGAAGCCGGAGCCCACCAAGCGCCGCGCCATCTCTAGTAGCGATACCCGTGGATGTGGGCGGGCAACGACATCGCCCCCCGTAGATTTACGACTCGTGGCGATGATCGGCTACACGCCGGCCTCCGTCCACGACCTCCTGGAGGAATCCTCCAGCCACGACTCCAGCTCCGACGCGGAGCACCCCACCGACAGACCGCACTCTCGCGAGTGCAACATGGCTGGTGTGGTCGACCTGACCGCAACCCCCGCAGCTGCGGGAGTCTTCATCCAGCGCACCAGTGCGTAGGAAAAAGAATATCAGCGCGAGCGCACCCAAGCTCGCCGCGCCGAGCTCCAACAACAACGCGAGGAGCTGGAGACTCGAAGGGCCGAGCTGGACAAGATCCAGGCCGACCTGGAGCAAAACCAGCCCGAGCCCCTAACCGCGCCTGGCACCACGCGCCCACGCACGCGTCAAGTACATCAACGGCTGGTGGAGGAATCCGACGGCCTTCCGTTCTTCCCCCACGCGAGCCAAAACGTGGCCGCCGCCGCAATGCTGCTACGCGGCATGCCCGAGCCCAATGACCCGGAAGCCAAGACAACCTACCAGAACCTCCGGGGGCTGGTGGAGCGTGCGGCCGTGCAGCACATGCAGGGATCCGGTTCCCACTGCTCGAGCGCCTCCTCTAGCTGCTCGAGCTGCACCACCGCCCGCAACCGGCTGGGGTCGGCCAAGACGGCGGCACAACGCGAACAGCCCCAGGCCTCGCGCACCCCAGTGCACCACCGCCTCGGCAACGACTACGATGTCCGCGCCACCCTCAAGGCGCGGAGAAAGGCGGCGACGAAGCGGCCCGGTCACGGGTCGTAGACAGCCGGCGCCGCCACGACCGCAGCTCGAGCCCCGATGGTCTAGGACCGCGGGCCTTCTGTCCGGGGATTCGCCATGCGGATTTCCCTGCCAGGTTCCAGGCACCGACCAACATAGCCAAATACACTGGGGCCACGAACCCCGGCGTCTGGCTGGAGGACTACCGGATCGCATGTCGGGCGGGAGGAGCCACGGATGATCTCTTCATCATCCTTTACCGCCCCATCTACCTTGCGGACTCGGCTCGAGCCTGGCTCGAGTACTTGCCCGCGAAAACCATCAGGAACTGGGGAGACCTGAAGAGTCTCTTCGTCGGTAACTTTCAGGGCACCTACAAGCGCACAGGAACTCTGGGACTCGGAAAGTCAGAACAGCAATGGGAAACCCTCCGAGATTACATCCGGCGTTTCTCCCGTCAATGTAATGAACTCCCCGACATCTCTGACGCCGACGTCGTCGAGGCGTTCATCTACGGCACCTCTTGCAAGGCCATGGTGCACAAGCTGGGTTGCGTTAAACCCAGAACCACTAAGGAGCTCCTTGACATCGCCACCAACCACACCTCCGGCGAGGAGGCTGTAGGAGCCATCTTCGAGAAGGGGAAGGCCAAGCGAGAGCCCAGCGCTCAGACCGCCTCCCCTCCCGATCGCTCCGACAAGCGGAAGCGGGAGGGGAAACAGGTCCGAGAGGGCCACCTGGTCGCGGCTGTCGACCACCCTGCCAAGCAACAGGTGTGGCCAGTCGTCGCGCCCGACCATTTCGAGAAACTGATGGAGAGTCCGTGCCCGAACCACGGATTCCCCGTCAGGCACAAGTACCGGGACTACCAAGTCCTGAAGCACTTCCTTTCCCTCACCCCCACACCATCGAAGGGGAAGGGAAAGAAGCGTGACCCGGCACCATGTGCCGAGGAAAAAAGGGCAGACGAGTTCCCCGAACCCGACGGTTGCCTCATGATCTTCGGTGGACCGGCGTGCTACGCCGACAAGCGCCGGCTCAAGCTCGCCTTCCGTGAGGTCCACACCGCGACTCCAGCGGTCCCCCACTACCTCCGGTAGTCGGAGTCCCCGATCACCTTTGACTGGACTGACCACCCCGACCACATCCCGCAGCCGGGGAGATAGCCGCTGGTGATCGACCCCATCGTGGGGAAGAAGCGCCTTACGAAGGTGCTCATGGACAGCGGCAGCGGTCTCAACATCCTTTATGTTGAGATGCTCGACTCCATGGCAATCCCTCGCTCGAGTCTCCGGCCGAGCAAGGCGCCCTTCTATGGCGTCATCCCGGCCACAAAGCTCACCCGCCGGGCGGTCGAGTGCCGTAACCTTTGGAGGACCGAAAACTTCCGCGAGAAACCCTCACGCTTGAGGTTCCGGATTTTCCCGGCTCCTACCACTCCATCCTGGGGAGACCATGCTACGCCAAGTTCATGGCGGTCCCCAGCTACACCTACCTCAAGCTGAAGATGCCTGGGCCACAAGGAGTAATCACCGTGACCTCCTCTTTCCAGCTTGCCTACAATCAATGAAGGAAGCGATTGCGGTAGCGTCGGCGATCATTACCTCCACCGAAGCTCGCGAACCTCCGGAGGAAGCCTTCGACCGCCCCGACTCCAGCAAGTCGGGGCCGGGATCCTTCAAATCCGCCGAGGATACGAAGGAGGTCGCGGTCGATCCCGAGGATCCGACCAAAATCGTGTGGGTTGGAGCCACGCTCCCCGTCAACTAGGAAAGCGCGCTCGTCGACTTCCTCCGCGCCAACAAAGACGTCTTCGCATGGAGGCCCTCCGACATGCCAGAAATCCCAAAGGAAGTCGCTGAGCACTCCCTGAATGTTCGACCAGGCTCGAGGCCGTCGCCCAACGCCTAAACCGCTTCGACGACAAAAAGCGCAGGATCATAGGGGAGGAAATCGCCAAACTTTTGGCCGCAGGGTTCGTAAAAGAGGTGCGCCACCCCGAGTGGCTTGCCAACCCTGTCCTTGTAAAAAAGAAAACCGGGCAATGGAGAATGAGCATTGACTACACGAGCCTGAAAAAGGCGTGTCCCAAGGATCCGTTCCCTCTACCCCGCATCGACCAAGTCGTTGACTCCACTGCAGGGCGCGAAACCCTGTCCTTTCTGGATGCCTACTCAGGCTATCACCAGATAGCGATGAAGGAGTCCGACCAGCCCGCAACTTCTTTTATCACCCCTTTCGGCTCCTTTTGCTACGTAACGATGCCATTTGGTCTGAAAAACGCGGGCGCTACATACCAGCGATGTATGCAAACGTGCTTCAATGACCAGATAGGGCGTAATGTCGAAGCATACGTCGACGACATCGTCGTCAAGACCAGGAAGGCCGGTGATCTCGTCTCTGACCTGGAAGAGACCTTTGCGAACCTCCGACGGTTACGTATAAGGCTCAACCCCGAGAAATGTGTTTTCGGGGTCCCTAAAGGAAAGCTGCTCGGCTTCATCGTCTCCGAGCGCGGCATCGAAGACAACCGAGAAAAAATCTCGACGATTATGAGGATGGGCCCGATCGGCAACCTGAAGGGAGTCCAAAAGCTGACAGGATGCCTTGCAGCCCTAAGCCGTTTCGTGTCTCGCATTGGCGAGCGCGGAATGCCGCTTTACACGCTTCTCAAGAAGCCCAATCACTTCAGTTGGACCCAGGAGGCTAAGAAAGCCCTCACCCAACTGAAGGTATTCCTGACCTCACCCCCGGTCCTGGTCGCCCCGGCACCAGGGGAACCGTTGCTGCTCTACATCGTCGCTACGACCCAGGTTGTCAGCGCGGCTCTCGTTGTGGAACGAGCGGAAGAAGGCCATGTGCACAAGGTACAACGGCCAGTCTACTTCATCAGCGAGGTGCTCTCCGAGTCAAAAGCTCGGTACCCGCAAGTGCAAAAACTGCTCTATGCGGTGCTCATCACAAAGAGGAAGTTGCTCCACTACTTCGACCGGCACCCCATGTCCGTAGTGACCTCGTCGCCACTCGGTGAAATTGTCCACAACCGCGACGCCTCAGGGAGGATAGCCAAGTGGGCGCTCGAGCTCAACGGCCACGACATATCGTACGTTCCTCGAACAGCGATTAAGTCGTAGGCCCTGGCCGACTTTGTCACCGAGTGGACCGAAGCCCAGGCGCCACCGGCGCTCGAAGACCCCAAGTACTGGACAATGTACTTCGATGGGTCCTACACCAAGAACGGCGCGGGTGCGGGAGTCGTCATCGTCTCCCCGCTCGGGAACAAGCTCCAGTACGTCATTCGGCTGCTCTTCGATGCGACCAACAACGTCGCCGAGTACGAGGCTCGCCAGCGAGCCTCGGATCATGGCGACCTCGACGCCATCGACTTACGCCCACGGAGACTCCAAGCTCGTCGTCGACCAAGTCATGAAGGCCGCGGAGCCCCGAAACGCCCGCATGACCGCGTACTGTCAGGAAGTGTGCAAGCTCGAAGAAAGGTTCAAAGGTTTCGAGCTTCACCATAGCTACAGACGCTACAACGGTGAGGCCGATTACCTAGCCAATCTCGCCTCCAGTAGAGGACCAGTCCCGCCTGGGATCTTTGTCTGCGATCTTCAAAAATCCTCCGGCCCGCTGGACTCGGCGACCGAGCGGCCGTTCGACCTATCCGACGCGACCACTCAGACCGCCGACCGGTCAGGTGAGGGGTCGCCCAGATCGGGCCGCGACGCACTGACGGCCGACTCTGATCGGAGGAAGCCCTTCATCGACCGCCTAACCGATGGATCGCTCCCCACCGATCCGACTGAAGCACGGTGCCTCGCCCGTCGGGCGAAATCTTTCGTCCTGGTCAGAGAAGACCTCTACAAAAGGAGTTCCTCTGGGGTCCTCCAAAAGTGCATCCTGACCGACCAAGGGGCGGTTCTGTCGCCGACATCCATGGTGGCGCTCGTGGTCACCACGCCGCACTCGAAGCCTCGTAGGGAAAGCCTTTCAACAGGGCTTCTAATGGCCGACCGCCGTGGCCGACACCGAGCAAATCGTTCGCACTGCGAGAGGGATTCCGCCGCCCAAGAACGATCTTTCGGCGCGCAGCCTTACGAGACGATCCCCGTCACATGGCCATTTGCGGTCTGGGGACTCGATCTGGTCGGGCCCTTCAAATAGGCGCCCGGGGGCTTTACCCACCTCTTTGTCGCGGTGGATAAGTTCACCAAATGGATAGAAGCCAAGCCGGTCGCCAGCATCACATCGGTGCAGGCGGCTAACTTCATCCGTGACATCGTCTTCCGCTTTGGAGTCCCGAACTCCATCATCACCGACAACGGCACGCAGTTCACGAGGAGGGAATTCCTCGAGTTCTGCGACGACTTCAACATCCACGTCGATTGGGCAGCCGTGGCCCATCCGCGGACCAACGGCCAGGCCGAGCGAGCAAACGGCATGATTCTTCAAGGGCTCAAGCCACGAATCTTCAGTCGGCTGAAGAGATTCGCAGGACGATGGGTGGCCGAGCTACCTTCCGTCCTTTGGAGCCTGCGAACCGCACCGACCCGGGCGACCGGGTTTACACTATTCTTCATGGTGTTCGGTGCTGAAGCCGTCTTACCAACCGACCTAGAATACGGCGCCCCAAGACTACAAGCCTTCGACGAGGCTCGGGGGCTCGTCTCGCAACAAGACGCCATCGACCAGCTCAACGAGGCGCGTGACGTGGCCATTTTGCGATCGGCCAAGTACAAAGAAAGCGCCGCGACGCTACTACGATCGCCGGTCCGGTCGGTCCTTCAACGTTGGCGACCGTCTGCGCGGGTTCACCCAAAGAAAGGCAAGCACAAGCTCACCGCCTCGAAGGCCCTTCACCGTCGTGGAGGTTCTCTGACCCGACACCTTCCGACTCAAGGACACGGATGGCAACGTCATCTCCAAGGCATGGAACATAGAAAAGTTAAGGCGTTTCTACCCTTAAAGCTCTTTCTTGTCCTTTGCGCCTTTTTTCACCCTCCTTCCAAACGCCCGGACGCCGCGAGGCGCTCGGGGGCTGCTTGTTGTGGCCCTCGTACGGGTTGCTTCCGCTCGGCGTGCTCACGCGGGTCGATGACCCGACCAACCACCGGGCTCCTCCTAGACGGTAACCCTCTCGATCCAAGTGCCGCGGCCTACGAGCGGCTATGATTGCGAAGTAGCGCTTTGCGGAAGAAGGAAGTGTCCGAACGGAGCAACCCTCAGGCGGTCGGGAACACTCCGTTCCCGCGCGAGCACAGCCAGTTCGCACACCTACACAGGTTGGTGACCCGACCAACCACAGGGCCCCTCCTAGGCGGTAACCCTCTCGACCCAAGTGCTACGGCCTACGCCCCAGCAGCTACGGTTACCGAGTGACTCTTTGCGGAAGAAGGAAGTGCCCGAACGGGGTGGCCCTTGGTCGGTCGAGAACACTCCTATCCCGTGCAGGTGCGCGCAAATGCTTCACGGCCAAAGTTCTGATCCCCTTCACGCCTACCTCGTAAATGGTAAAACTCTGACCTACGCTTGACCAACCCCCGAGGTTTCTAAGGCTACGGTCGTCGAATGTTTTATCACAACGGGAAAATGTGAAAGACGGATTGGAACTTGTCAAACCTTCAGTTTACTTCATGCTAAGGTCTTTTTTACAATAAGAAAAAGAAAAAATATCTAATTCCTCCCTATTTTTCGTCGAGGATGCTCCCGGGCTGGATCCTTTTGGCGATCAGCCGGGCGTGCAGCTCGACTTGAAGTTCGAACCTGTCGACCTCCTCGTCAGTCCGGTTCCCCGCGATCCTGCTGCTGACGACGGCGAGGTCGATGCCATCGTAATAGGAGACGGTGTGGACAAGCGTCGAGGAAGCTCCGAGCACGGCGCCCATGCTCACCGAGCTCTCGACGTGCTCCGACACTCGGGCCGGCAGGCGGCGAGCGAAGCTAGGCCCGACGGTTCCAAGCACTCGGTCGCAGATGTCCTGGCCGACCTCGCGAAGGGTCCCCAACTCTGCGGTCAGGTCGGACCGTTATCCCTCGGCCACCAGCAGCTCCGCCAAGGCCGCGTCCCGCGCTGTGATTACCGCGTCGCGGGCCTCCACCGCCTCTCTCCGCGCCTCCACGGCGCTGCCAAGGTTCATCTGCAGCTCTGCAGATCGGGACGGCGTCAGAAGGCGCGCCCAACGAGCCACAAATGCAAAATCGACTAAGGAGTCAGGACACTTACCGGCCGCGAAGCTCGTCAGAGCGCGAAGCTCCGCCCCGGTCTTGGCCAGCGCCTCCCGAGCAGCGTCACGCTCGAATTCCGCTTGCTCGGCGCCCTCCCGAGTCCGATCCCTTCGCCTTGAGGCGGGCGCCCGATCGCGCGGTCCTTCGGCGGCGACGGCAGATCTTTAGCGCGCTAGCGGCCGCCAAAGGGACTCGAGCTCGACACCTGCCGCCAAGGACTCGCTCGCCTGGCGCTCTTCAACCAGACTGGTGGCTCCGATCCAGCCTCTGGCGGGTCTCTCCGCCGCGCTTCGCCGAGCCAAGGCCTCTGAAGGCCACGCACTCGGGCGCGATCGATCGTGCTCTTCCTCGGCGGCCAACTTCCGGCCTTGCAGACCCCGGAGGAACTGGGACTTCTCCCCCGAACGGACCCGCAAGCGCTGCAAAGCACAGCACTCTTTTAGCCTATGACAAAACCATCAAAAGATACAAGAGCCAAGTTTTGCCCACTTACCGCACCAACCGAGAGGATCCTCTCCGATCGGCCGCGCCCAAGACTGGAGCAATCGAGCGAGAGCCGCACTCTTGGATCTGCTTCGTCTCGGTCACGGCACGCCTAACGCAGTCCCGGAAAACCTCCCACTCACTGCGCTTCGCCGGGTCGTCCAGCAGGAGGGACGGTCCGCCGGTTTGGTCGTCTCCCGACCAGATCAACGCAGGCGAGGGCGGCTGAGCAGACCCGCCTGGGTCGGCGCCAGCAGCTTGCGGTCGCGGGAGGCCACTCAGCGCCTCCCCCTGCGGCTCCAACGGAATCAGCTCGACACTGGTTGCTCACGGCGGGCTCACGGCGTGGCGTTAAGGCCGCTTCAGAAGCCGGATCACAGATGCCGCTGGGCTCCCGGCGTGGTGGCGGAGCTCCTCCCGACCCCCCTCGACCGCAGAAGGAAGCCCTGATTCGTCGAGGGTCGACGGATCTCCCTCATGCCCTGGCTCGGCCTCTGTCGCCGCGACCGACCCCTGACCCACCGGCAGCTCCAACACCCTCTGCGGAGCCTCGGTCCTTGTCGACCCCGACGCTGAAAGGACAGGGGATGTCGCCTACGGGGGTGAATAGGCGAATTAAAATATTTAAAACTAAATTGCAGCGGAATAAAAAATTTGCAGCTAAATAAAATCTCCTGAGGGTCTAAGTCCGGAGTGTCCGGGACTTTTATCCGGATACTCCGATATGTCCGGACTGTCCGGGATCAAGAGTCCGGATACTCCGGATTTAAGACCTCGAAATGAGATTTTAAATCCCTGCAATTTTTCAACAATCTACTTGAATACAAAAGATCTACATGCTATCGTGCACTGGGATGATGTAGATCTAGAGCCAAACACAACAATAGAGTAGATCGGGCAATTTCAAGATTCAAAATCAAATACTAAAGCAAGAGTAAGAAGCAAACTTGGAGACGATGATTTTTCACCCGAAGTTCGGATCCTTGAGAGGATCCTACGTCTCCGTTGAGGCGGCTCGGTCACACTCTAGCCGGGGTCTCTTTCAACCCTCTTCCTCCCGGTGTTGCACAAATGCACTCGCCGGTCTTCACTCCTTTGATTCTTTCCCTTACGGAGGCGGAACCGGCCTTCACAAACTTCCCACGGCCAACCACACAAAGCTCCGGTGGCTCGTAGGCGACTTCCTAGCCGTCTAGGAGTCCTCAACCTCCAAGAGTAACAAATGCTCACGAAGAAGATGAAATCAAGTGCTCAATCAACTCAAAACTCACTCAACCTAGCACCTCACTCCTCAAACTCTTCTCAACCCTTCTCACAAAGGGGATCACTTAGATCTAAGGGTAAAGAGATGTTTTGGGGGCTCAAGAACAAGGGTATAGCACTTCTAATCAACAGGGTAAAAGCCTCTTCAAAATGAGGGAGGATGGGGCTATAAATATAGCCCCCAAAAACTAGCCGTTGGAGACAGCTGCGCACAACCCGGAGACTCCGGATAAATAACCCGGACGCTCCGGACTAATTCAACCCGGAGTGTCCGGACTTAACACCGGATACTCCGAATTGACTGAGAGCAGCCACCGAGGGTGTCAACCCGGAGTGTCCGGACCTAATGTCCGGATACTCCAGATTGTCCGAACAGCACCGAGCAGCCTGACGAAAACGAGCATAACTTTTGACTCCGGACTCCGATTTCAGAGATCTTGGACTCTACCGAAAGCTAAGAACGAGGGCTACACAACCAACAAGGTCTCACTACCCAAAACTCAAAGGATAAACACAGATATCACAAAGAATCCAAGGGAGACCTACAACCCTCACTTTCCGGTACCACCAACACCACTCTCTTTCTAAGTTTCACAAGGATGGATCACTTGAGCACTTGACACATCTAAAAGTCATTCGACATCGCATCCCTCTTAATAGTACGGCAATCCTTAGACTCAAATTAAATCAAAGATAATATAAGTCTAGAAATAGTCACTTGCCGTCTTCTTTCTTAATGTCGATGCATGAAGACATTCACCATATAATTGATGACATCTTCGCCTTGTCCAACTCGACTCGATTCACCTCATGAGATTCTCGTCCTATCAACCTTGACTTGATCATCCTCTCTGACGATCTCCACGCCAAGTCGATCTTGACTTAGTCCTCAACTCTTAGTGACACCACCGTCTTGTTGACCTCGGTTTAACGATCATCCTCCAAGATACTTTGGTCATCATACACATACGGGACCTAAGTCTTTCCAATCCACTTATGATAGACATTAGTCCCAAAATCTCAATAGATATAAACAAGTTGATATTTGTGAACAATTGATTACAACAAGTGTTTCATATAAAGAAGCACAACATAAATGGAAACACTTGACATAAGAAATGTTCTCTACTAAGTACATCATGATGAATATGTAATTGATCTATATGCACTAGAGAGATAATTGCCAATATGATGAATCAATTAAATCATGGCAAGGATCACAGTCTTTACTTAAATGAAGCACATGATAGAATATACACGAATTGTACATGTGCAAATAATATTTGAAATAAGAGTAAATATGTGATCCAACATTAGATTAAACTTCACTAAGGGAAGTGCATGAGAAGATACACAACTAAGACATGCATGCACCAAGTCAATCTATAGCAATATGAAGTTTAACTCTAGTTAATACATGCATACTAAAAACAAAGCACATAATGAACTCAAATGAATATATATGCACAAATAAATATGACATGAACCAATGTTCATATATATAATCAACATGCTACTTGGAGTTCACTATGCATTTGCACGAAAGGAATGCAATAACAAATATAGAATAGATACCAAAATTGCATACCTTATCTTTGCTTAACCATCCCACTTGATTTTCCTCTAAAAGGATGAGACTGATACTCAACTAGGCAATAACATGTTAGTCTCATAGCAATAAAATCATGTTAGAGGTTTGTCATTTGTTAAGCACTAAGTTAAGCATTTACTTAATTACATAGATTGTCATTATGAGTGTTTGTCATTAATCACCAAAATAACATAAGTGTCTAGATGCACTTTCAGGCGCCGCCAGTGTTGCCACGACCCCTGCCGAGCTGGCCGTGCCCACTGCCTCCTCGGGCCGCTCTGACTCCACCGACGGCTTCTCGATCCCCGCCTGCTGCGGGGACGGAGTCGGCCCACGCAGGTCCGTCGTCGGGCGTGCCGCCGCCGACACGGCCACCCCTGTGTAGGTGCTGCGCACAACAGAAAATCAGGGGTTGCTCGGACGACCTTTTTACGACAAAATTGGAAGGAGGCACTTACTGCGCCGATCGGGTGCGCGGCAGCCGCGCTCTCTTAGCCGGCCCCCCTCGTGGAGGCGAGTTGGCTCTCCGTTTCCCCAGGGACTCCTCCATCGGGGACACCTCCACTTGGGGCGCGACGACAACGGCGCCCGCGCGGTTGTTCTCCTCCGCCCCTCCGCCGCCGACGGCCCGCAAGATCGGACCAAGAAGATGCAGTCGACGCCACGCTCTCGCCGCCATCGAAGGTCGATCCCACACCGCCCGTCTCGACGGCGGTCGTTTCGGACACTTCCGCGCGCGGCCCTCGCCGCGCGCTCCTTCTAATTCTTCCTCCGCTTCTCCTCCTGCGCTTCTTACGCTAGCTTCATCTTCGAAGTGAGTTCCGACGGCCGTCACCCTCAGCGCCTTCTCCCCCGGCAACAACACCCGGGAAACCATCCCGGCAAGCTCCTGAGAAATGCAGAGACGACAGTCAAGACCGAATGCTAGGAAAAAGAAAAGGGGGGAGGAAACAAGAAGAGAGTTGCTCGATTACAGTCCGGGATGAGCGCGAAAATGGCTTGGGTGCCCGCCGCGCCGGTGGCGCTTACGCCATGACGGCGGACACTCGAGCCTCAACCTCCGAGGCGGAGAGTTCTAGCCCCGCCATCCTCATGGAGTCAGACGTCCCCCCATATCGGAACATGGGGAGCAGCCTATCCATGAGCGGCTGAACGCGCATCTTCATGAAAGCGCGCACAACAACATCATCGGTCAGGCCTCGCTCCTTCTGGACCTTGATCCGATCAATAATCTCGGCCACCTTGGCCTTCTCTTTCTTGGCGGTGCCCCAGGTCCACTAGGGCCTCGCCTCGACCAACCGACCGGTGAAGACCGGGGCGCTGCCTCCAGTGTTCTGAACATAGAACCACTCGGAGTGCCAGCCCCGGTTCGACGACGACAACTTCACGTCGATATAGTCCGACCCCTGGCCAACACTCATCTGGAGTGCCAAGCCTCCCACGCGCGCCGGAGCGTCCGATGGCTTATCCTTTCTCACCCGCGCATGGAAGAGGTGCCGCCACAGCGCCCAGTGCGGCTCGATACCCAAGAACGCCTCGCACAGCGTCATGAAAATTGCGAGGTGGAGGACGCCATTGGGGTTAAGGTGCTGCACCTCCGCCTTGTAGTGAGAGAGTAGCCCCCGGACGAATGGGTGCAGAGGGATACCAAACTGGCGCTCGTAAAACGAGGCAGGCACGACGATCTCATCGTCCCCCGGCGAGGGGACGGCGGCCCCCGTTGGCACCCTCCAGCTTGAGACGTCTTGCGGGGGAAGGAACCCTTTCTTCACCAGGCCGAGCGCGCGGCTAGGCTGGATGGAGCACTCCGGCCACGACATTCTCGAAGAAGAGCAGCAAAAAAGGTGAGGAAGGGGGAAGGTGTTTTCTTCTCTCTGGCTTCTGTTGTCTGTTTTTTCTATCTCAGGCAAGGACAGGAGAACGAGGAAAAGCAAGGGCAGGCAATCGTCCTAGCATCCCCGTGCCGAATTTATAAAGGCCAAGCAGGCGCCAGCCGAACCGGCACTAGCTGAACAGACACTGCCTCGAGCGAATCATCGCACGTCCCGTCCCTCCGGCTGCTACGCCGAGCAAAGCAGAACCTGCGGTTTCAATTCCTCTCTACGATTTAAGTCCGATAGGGTCGCAGGAGGCGAAAAGACACCGCCGAGATCGCCCCTGTGACCTCTTGGTCTCGCCGAGCCAGACGGTTGCCCGAGGCGCGCGCGAGGCCCACTAGGCCGCCGCGCCCCAAAGTGGCAAAGAGCTCGATAGCTCGCGCCGGCCCAAAGAAAAGTCTGCGGTCCCATGGGCATGATCCACTAAGTGGATTCAAGCCGCCCCAGCGAAAAATTGAGCAAGGGGCGAGTGCAAGGCGAGCTCCCAGTGGACCTCCAGTTGGGTTGGCTGACGACCCAATCGCCTTAACTCGTGTCCGAGATCATACTTCACACTCTCCCGCGGAGCCCATCGATGGGTGACAGCCAGCTATGCTCTGGGTCGGCGAATGACCCAGAGTCCGATACGAGATCGAGTAAAGAAAGGTTTCTTATGGGCCGCCCACCAGTGGGCCGAACACCCTGCGCTGGGATAGTCCGCTTGGAAGGGTCCCCCTTGGGAGGGACCTCCAAGGACCCACTCGGATCACCCGTTATTAGCTCCACGAGCACGGCGTTCAAACCAACGCGGTAAACGCTTCGCTCGCCACCCTCCGTGTCCCACACCTGCGAACGGGGCGTACACGTGGGATAGACAGCGGCCACTCCTCTCACAGCTACCCTCGCCAGAAGAGGGCACGGGACAGACGCCCTACGTCCAGCCACGACGTTAAACGGGCACTCGGGCACTATAATCTCTCGGAGACATCTGGCCGTCCTCGTCAACCTAGGCGCTGTCCAGCCACGATGTTAAACGGGCACTTGGGCACCAGAATCTCTCGGAGACATCTGGCCATCCTCGCCGACCTAGGCGCCGTCCAGCCATGACGTTAAACGGGCACTCGAGCACCAGAATCTCTCGGAGACATCTGGCCGTCCTCGCCGACCTAGGCGCCGCCCACCACGACGTTAAACGGCACTCGGGCACCGAATCTTCGAGACATCCGCCGCCTCGCCGACCTAGGCGCCGTCCAGCCACGACGTTAAATGGGCACTCGGGCACCAGAATCTCTCGGAGACATCTGGCCGTCCTCGCCGACCTAGGCACCATCTAGCCACGACGTTAAACGGGCACTCGGGCACCAGAATCTCTCGAAGACATCTGGCCGTCCTCGCCGACCTAGGCCGTGTCTAGCTACGACGTTAAACGAGCACTCGGACACCAGAACCTCCCGAGAGGTATCCGGTCATCCGCGTCGACCAAGGCATTGGAGCGCCCGTGCTTAAGAAAAACAACCACACATCGACTGCTGACCCTCGGGGGCACGAGTGGTCTAAGAAAGCATCTAAAGCGAAGTCGACATACAGATGAATCAGATCGCAAAAGAAAGGGAAATTTTATTATAAGTCGACAAGCTCAAACATTACATAATGTTACACGATACAAGGTCACATGATTTGATGGAGCTATTTCAGCACCAAGTATTATATCACGGATTTCGGATTGCGCCAGTGCAGACGCACTGACGGCTACCCGCGCGCACGCACCATCGCCTCCAAGAGGGCGCTCCTCACCACGAAGAGCTTCGGGACAACCCCGAGCAGCGCGTCGACGGCGGCGGTGTCACGGGCCACGGCCTCCTCCTCCATGAGCTCGGCCTTCGCCCGGTCACGCTCAGCCCAGAGTTCAGCCAAGGGATCCTCTTCCACCACCTCGGCATCGTCATCAAAGCCAAAGACCAGTGGATGCGTCGAAGCCATTAGAGGATTGAAGAAGAAGATTCTAGGGTGGGGGTAACCATTCAAGCAAGCGGTAGTACCCTTATATACCCAAAGGAAGTAAGATCAAACGACTCCACATAACTGCCAAGCACAGGAAAACGAAGCGCCCTTCGCCGGATCCCGAAGTGGCCGAGAAGACGAATGGTCAAGACGTGCAAAACCATGCGCGACACGCACCACCAAGCAATTAAAAAGCTTCCGACGGCCAAGGGTACCCCCGATAGGTCCCTCAGCAGTTGCCGGATGCACCCGAAGCACTTCAGGCTGAAGCCAATCAACCAGGTCGGTCGGACCAGCCGACCAAATCCGGCCACCACCTTCGACCATGCTTTACCGACCAAGCTCAACCCCCGACCGTATCTAACGAAATCGCTCGGGGGTTCGGGGGCTACTGACGAGTACTCATACAATAGGTATCCCAGCGGCCCGAAGTAACGAACGGGTCATCCCATGCCCAGCTCCGACCAAAGGCCTCGCCGGTCTACAAAAGACGTTCAACCTCGACCTAACGAGCTGCTCCAAGGTTGTCCCCCACCTAACGGGGCGTCCGACCCCCGCCATAGGTCGGACTCCCCGCCGGCTCCGACAAAGCTGAGGCGATCACCGCCAAGGTCCAGGTGTCAGGCCTCCGCCGGCCATCGGCCACGTGGTCTACGGATCCAACCACTCGAAGTGACCGTGCGAGGGCAAGTGGCTCCTTCCCAAGACAGCACGAAGGCTGCCAAAGTCAAGACTCCAGTCCCATCGTCCGGTCACGCACAGTACGGAGATACGCTCTCTCCCGAGACAGCACCAGAGTCACACATTATGACGTCAGTGCCCGTCAGAACCGCAGAAGGCAGGTGCGCTGTTTCCCAATGAAGCAGCAGACTGATCTACTCGATGAGCCCACCAACCCGATATGGGCAGAAGAGGGGGTCACCAACAACCGAGACCAAGGGTCAGAGCTAGCGTAGAGATCTTCACCCTTCCCTCTCTCAACTTCCCGTGTAGCCTGCCCCCTCCGACTATATAAAGGGAGGCAGGGTCTTCTAGGAGAGGGGCTCATATTCTCTTACGCTCTCTTGGACGGTCTCTCAGGCTTCCTTTCTCTTAACCTTTACGAATAGACAGCACGCGTTCTCGTGCTCGAGCTCCTAGCTCCCACTTGTAAACACTGTGCAGTCTTCTGCACCTAAAGCAATACGATAAACACCACACGAACTGGAGTAGGGACATTCAGCCCGAACAAATATACATCCTGGGCCTTTAGGTCTAACCATTCAAGGAGAGGGAGCGCGCGGCCCTTTAGACTTACAAATTTACTTGCCGGTGACACGAAATCTCGACAATAGCGAAAGCCATGAAGGTGACATATGTCACATTTCGTGCTACTCTCGTGAAAGACGCCTCCCGTGCTCTCCGATTGTGGCAGCTCAGCTGCCACACTACCCGGGGCACAGAAGGTGCTGCTCCTGCATTCGCCCATGCTCTACCGCGGCTCATCGGCTGCAACGCTCCCTGGACACGGTAGCGCCGACTTCCGTGCTCCCTAGACGCGGGAGCGCCTTCCGCGGTGAGAAGGGGGGTCAAATCTGCAAATTTGTTCACGAAGGTGTTAGATTTGAAAAAAAACAAGGGAAGAGGGCTAGAAAAGGTATGATTTCATTCAATCCTATACCACTTTTTTTTTGGCAAATCTAACTTACCACGCTTGCATTTGCAAATTTGGCCCTCCACCATTACGAAAGGCACAACATGCAACACATGTCCACTGCCGTGTTCGAGGAGTACGGAAGGTCATCGGCGCTGCGACAGGACAAGGGATCGCTAGAGTGGACGTTGGAGTGCAAGAGGAGCTGCGGCGCACGCATGACACTGTGTAGGAGGCGTTGCCATGCGCTGCTGCGGCCACCTGAGCTCCCAAGGGTCCGGTGATCTTTTGCGCTTCCCGAGCACGACAGGGGATAAGTGTCGTCCATCGTGCCTTCTATGATGGGGGAGAGGGCCAAAATTGCAAATGCATATGTAGGGCTAGTTTTGCAAAAAAACACAGAGGTTAAATAAGCGATGATTTCCCCCACATCGCAGTGTGCACGAGAGACGGTGAGGGACTCATTGGACCCAATCGGAGGAGTTGGGCTCAGGCAAACCAACAGCCTCTTGATGGCTTCTAGAGATGTGAGGGCTGGGACTTGGATGTAGGCCTGTAAACGAGTGAGCTCAAGCGAGCCTAGCCTCTGAAGCTCGGTTCAAAACTAAATCTAGTCTTGAGCTCGGTTCGGTCTAAGCTCAAATAAACTCGATGATAGTTAACAATTCAACGTACATTAATTTTCAACAATAAAAAAGCTCAACTCATGTAAATTCGATAATAGTTAACATACATTAATATTCAACATGAGATCCACAACTTGTAGTAAATTTAATAAGCTCTAGCGAGCTATTCTAACTTGGTTCGTTGAATGATACCGAACCATTCCATTTATCTAAAATAATGAAACTAAATAGCACAGAACCATCCTATCGCATTCAACCTCATTCCATCAACCAAACACACCCTTAACGAAACTCATCTTTCTAATATTTATTAAGTTTTCAGATTCGGAAGCCACCTTTTTACAGAAAACCACCCGCGCCTTTTTCTGATATGGTGCCTGCAGTTTGGACCGTTAATTCTTTTGGGCCGGGGAAGCTAAGTCTGCCATGCCAGTGTCATACTGTCATATCATACGTAATCTAACTTCCTTAGGGGCTTGCTTGTGCGCATTAGGCAATCTCCCCCACCTAGTGTACAGTAACAATCACAGACATTGTAGTATCTCACCGGTTGCACTACCTGTCGTCTGCGACACCCACGGAGAACTGCCAGTAACTAAGGAGAAGAGGACTTACTTAAACTTTATGATAGGTACTACTGTACCGTACGGTCCGTACTGATACACGGCACGAACATGGTCGCAAGTTCTAGAGCATGCATCTGAGTACTATATATGATTGCGAAGCCAGAACTCAAAAGTATAAATGAAAGTAACAAGCAGAGCCCTGAGATCAGAACAACCCCGGCCGGCCAGCCGGCGGCTTGGTTCGCATTTCACATCATGTATGAATCCTCGAAGCTCTCGAAAGCTCAAAATTCCCTCCTCCTTACCCTGAGCCATCTCAGCCGCCGCCTCCTCGGCGTCCTCGTCCTCGCCGAGCGAGAAGTACCGATATGATTCCTCTCAGCTAGCCTGAACGTGCCAAGACATGGACACAGGTAGAACGCAAGTCTCCTCGGCGGCCACACCCACCCACCGATGCCTGTAATTGGCCGACACCATAACACAAATTAACCATGAGGATCCTTGTGAAGTACAGGCCAGAACACCATCGCGGCAACGTACAACTGGCGGAAGAGCGTGAGTTTGGAGAGCACTCGCGCCGTTTTGTCGTCAGCTCTGGGCTGCTGCCGTAGTGAAGAGCACGGTGCACACCAGCACGCGACGTCGATCAACAACAAGACCAGAATCGAACCAATCCACGTCACCCGTCCGTGTAACAAAGGGTTGGCTAGCGTGACCCGCTACGGCGACGGCGGCGGCGTTCGTCGCAACCTGCAAGGCTGCAACGGGGTCACCCTCAGAAGCATCTTCTTCTCCCGGTCCAGCAGGAAGGGCTCCATGAGCGACTACCCGGTGCCAAGCAGCGCGAGCACGGCAAAAATCATGGCGCCCTTGACAAGCTGCGAAGCAAAGAACGGCACGGCCCACCCGAAATTCATCAGATTTTAAATCCCGCTCCATTTAATGATGCGCAGAAGAATGATGTGATTTTCATTTGTCGTACCTTTTTTTAAACTAAGGGTAAGAACTCTGTCATTCATTTCAGAAAAAAAAGAAATATAGAGATCTTTAGAGAGGAAGTTACAACGATATCGACCATCAATCTCTACATGGGAGACACCAACAACGCAGGGGAGTCCGAAACTTAAAGACTCTCCAAAACAACAATTACATCAATAGGACCAACAACTCTTAGGGCCCTCACCCGCCGTCACCGTGCCCCACGAGGCACGCACGTCCAAGCACCTCACTGTCGACACAGACGACGCCTTCACTGACCTCTTCCTCGCTGGAGCAAGCGTCGTCCACCGCCACGGAGTGAGACCCGCCCTTCGCCGCAGACAAGGCTTGCCGTCTGGTACCCAAGCACCGCCCCCCACTAATATTGCCGCCACATAGGTCAGCCTCGCCGCACTCCATCAACAGAGCACAAAGTGTCACATGCCGCCACCTGAGCACCGCCTACGATAGCCTCGTCGCCTACGGCCGCCTCGCCGCCCTCCGCTACCTAAGAAGCATCACGTGCTGCCACCCGAGCGCCATCTATGACAGCCTCGTCGCGCTCCGCCACCTACAAAGCTGCCCCAACTTACCCATGCCACCACAACCGCTGCCTTGCGGCCGTCGACATCGACGACCAGAACCACAACACAAGGGAGGGCACTCACCGCGCCTATTTGGATCACCAAGCCCGCACATCTCCGGCATGCTCCACGCACAGCTGTGACCGGATATGGCAAGGAGGAGGGAAGATTCGGTCAGATGGAAGTGTAGCTCGATCAGACCCGGTCTAGATCTGGACAGGAGGATGCAACATCGGCCCCAGCGCCGGTGCCACGGGTCTTTACCACCTGCCACGCCATCCTCGGCGCTCGTCACCACCAACCCAAGCTCAGCACCCGTCACTTCCTCGGACGCCAGCGCTTAGATCTAGGAGATGGTTTGTCATACCTGAAATTTATACCACGTTGTTTAATTACCAATTCAGCACGCGAGCAGCATCCCGCTTCTTCGGCAGTGGAAGGCCAAGGTTTCTTCAGGACATACAAGTCGAGAACACTGGCGCGGCACTAACAAAACTGTACGAAAACCCGCGTTACCTAGCCTCACCGCGTGACGACGTGATCTTTGAAGAGTTCCTCGAAACCAAGTCGAACTCTTTTCGCACAGCTGACGAATCATATTGCCATAGGCTATGACTCTTGTTTGTCCGAATTCAACGGGCGACCAAACGCCACTCCCATTGCCCTACCAAATGTGGCGAATAAATTGCATGGGAACTTCTGATTTCGACCGGGGAACATTCAATTCGTCCCCTCGTTCTTATATTAGCCTAGTTGGGTCATTTGGTACAGCAGCATCGAACTGGTCTTGCAAATTGCACTTCTTCTTATCGTCTATCTACAGTCTGTTACGATTATTTAACTTGGCGTTTTGACAGGATCAGAGAAATATCAGCATCCATGCACGTAGGACGCACCATATGTCCCCAACACACGCAATAACCAAACAAGCGAGTTGCATGAATCGCTCAAACGCACGAATTCTTTTTTTTTTCCAAAAAGGATGGCAGGAGCTCTCCCGTTCATTCATAGGGGAGTAGAAAACAAAAGTCATTACATCTTGCCTGCCATCTTGGACAGGCTATGGACCACAAAGATACTGAAACTGGAAGTAGCAGTATGCAGATTTTAGCACAACAGCAAGAGACAAACCACCAACCCAGAGCAGAACCTGGAATTCTGAGAGAGAGGATCCCCGAGAGTGCTAGCTGCTTGTCTGGAATGAATGGCTATGAAGGCGAGTCTAGCTCCATTAGACAGTCTGTCCTTCGGTCACCAATTGAGGAAATGGAGCGTGGATGAGACAGGATTCCTCTTTTTTTTTTTTTTTAAACAACAGCCAAACTACAAATACATACTCATACCCACATACACACGCTGCACAAAGCTCCCGCAAGCGCCCGCGTTCGAGCGTAAAACGCATACGCACACCCACACACACGCTGCACACGGCTCCCGTGAGCGCCCGCGTCGAGCTACGCTCGAATGCGGGTGGGTTGGGTGAGTGACGCTCGCACCAACCAACCGAGCTAATAGCTCGGCCGCAGGATTCCTCCTTACTACACCATACTTTTCATGAAGCTGTGAAATTGTTCTCTGCAATGAGGAGTCCACCGAACTGGGGCACTGCTGCTGCAACCAGGAAGTGCTCCTTTGATCCCATTGTTCCTTGACTACTTCTGATCCAAAGTGATGATCCAGTAAATTAAGCTGTGGCCTGCAGTTGACGGTCATTGTTCCATGTCAATACTCTGTTAGTGACATACTGCAAGATGAGCCGTTATCACGCTGTTTAGCAGTACTTTATCGCAGAAATTGTAAAGTAGCACCATATATAGTTGACGTTCAAACTCCATGGCAAGTTGCATTTCTTTTACTAGTAGCTTGGTTACATATTCTTCTGGCGGTGGTTGCCGTCTCAGCTGATGAACAAAACTTCTTTCCACTAATAGTTAATCAAGCGCCAAGGCCAAGTCAATCCAAATCACTAACCTGTGTTTCGTTTTGCTCTGCATGATATGTAAGTCATTGGTAGTATATAGCTACAACGCTTGTTTGTAAATACTGCAGAGACTGAAAGAACTGAAGAAGAGTACTCCTATGGTGATCAGTTACACTTGTTCGATGAGTAAAAAACTGTCATGGCTCTTGATCTTGATGATTATCTTGGTTGCGATGATTCAGGTGCATGGCCAGTCTCCTCCTGGTAATACAATAGTGCCCTAGCTATTCCCTTTGGTGTGCACTTCTTTAATCTCTTCTCAGTTTGTGCAGTTGAATTCACTTTTTGTTGGCGAGAACAGTTGAATTCAGTTTGTGAGTGTAACAAAAATCTTTTCAGTGAAGTCTAACACTTCCCAGACGATTAGTCAACTCAGATTATATCTCTGTAGAAATCTTAAACTCTAAACACATGACATGGATACATACTTTTGTTTTTCAAGTGAACATGGAGTTATATCAATTTCTGGTCTCTGTATTCTGTGTGATATGTGTTTTGGATCGTCAGTTATACAAACATTTGTTTGTGCAGGGTTTTTAAGCATCGATTGCGGATTGACAAACGGTAGCGAATACAACGACAACGCTTCAAATTTGACATACATATCTGACAGTGGATATGTCGAAGGCGGTACGAACTATAACATTCTGGCAATGTACCTGAAAGATGCTGCAGATGATCAAGAAAAAACTCTAAGAAGCTTCCCTGATGGCCCACGGAACTGTTATACATTACCATCAAGCCCTGGTAAAAAGTACCTGTTGAGAACCACGTTCACGTATGGAAACTACGATGGGCTCAACTCGTCGCTGAATGGGTCGCTGTTTCTGTTTGGACTCCACATCGGCGTCAATTTCTGGACGACGGTGAACTTGACAAAATGGATTCCAAGTAACACGGTATGGAAGGAGGTGCTGACCGTTGCTCCGGACAACTTCGTATCAGTCTGTCTGATAAATTTGGGGTCGGGTACTCCGTTCGTATCATACTTTTCATGAAGCTGTGAAATTGTTCCCTGAAATATGAGGAGTCCACCGAACCGGGGCACTGCTGCTGCAACCAGCAAGTTCTCCTTTGATCCCATTGTTCCTTGACTACTTCCGATCCAAAGTGACGATCCAGTAAATTAAGCTGTGGCCTGCGGTTGACGGTCATTGTTCCATGCCAATTCTCTGTTAGTGACATACTGCAAGATGAGCCGTTATCACGCTATTTAGCTGTACGTTATCGCAGAAATTATAAAGTAGCACCATATATATAGTTGGCGTTCAAACTCCATGGCAAGTTGCATTTCTTTTACTAGTAGCTTAGTTACATATTCTTCTGGCGGTGGTTGCCGTCTCAGCTGATGAACAAAACTTCTTTCCACTAATAGTTAATCAAGCGCCAAGGCCAAGTCAATCCAAATCACTAACCTGTGTTTCGTTTTGCTCTGCATGATATGTAAGTCATTGGTAGTATATAGCTACAACGCTTGTTTGTAAATACTGCAGAGACTGAAAGAACTGAAGAAGAGTACTCCTATGGTGATCAGTTACACTTGTTCGATGAGTACAAAACTGTCATGGCTCTTGATCTTGATGATTATCTTGGTTGCGATGATTCAGGTGCATGGCCAGTCTCCTCCAGGTAATACAATAGTGCCCTAGCTATTCCCTTTGGTGTGCACTTCTTTAATCTCTTCTCAGTTTGTGCAGTTGAATTCACTTTTTGTTGGCGAGAACAGTTGAATTCAGTTTGTGAGTGTAACAAAAATCTTTTCAGTGAAGTCTAACACTTCCCAGACGATTAGTCAACTCAGATTATATCTCTGTAGAAATCTTAAACTCTAAACACATGACATGGATACATACTTTTGTTTTTCAAGTGAACATGGAGTTATATCAATTTCTGGTCTCTGTGTTCTGTGTGATATGTGTTTTGGATCGTCAGTTATACAAACATTTGTTTGTGCAGGGTTTTTAAGCATCGATTGCGGATTGACAAACGGTAGCGAATACAACGACAACGCTTCAAATTTGACATACATATCTGACAGTGGATATGTCGAAGGCGGTACGAACTATAACATTCTGGCAATGTACCTGAAAGATGCTGCAGATGATCAAGAAAAAACTCTAAGAAGCTTCCCTGATGGCCCACGGAACTGTTATACATTACCATCAAGCCCTGGTAAAAAGTACCTGTTGAGAACCACGTTCACGTATGGAAACTACGATGGGCTCAACTCGTCGCTGAATGGGTCGCTGTTTCTGTTTGGACTCCACATCGGCGTCAATTTCTGGACGACGGTGAACTTGACAAAATGGATTCCAAGTAACACGGTATGGAAGGAGGTGCTGACCGTTGCTTCGGACAACTTCGTATCAGTCTGTCTGATAAATTTGGGGTCGGGTACTCCGTTCGTATCTGCGATGGAGCTGAGGCCATTGCAAGATGCAATGTATCCATTTGTGAATACTTCTGTGTCAGTCAGTTACTTTTCTAGGCTAAGATTCGGACTCGGGCCAGGCGATCCTTTTATCACCAGGTGAGATGAGATGGATATCGTTTTTCTTTTCTTTTGTTGTTTCCATCACTGCATTATCTATACATAATCCTCTCTATCCTTCAAAAAAGAAGAAGAATAACTGTAGCCTCTCTCATGGTGTCAAATGGTTCTTGTGGTGATCAAGATATCCGACTGATGACTTCGATCGCTTCTGGGAGTCCTATCCGAAGAACTCCTATCCCTGGGTCAACATGACCACCAGCAAACGAGTGGAGAGGCTCCCCGGCATGGACGACTTCCAGGTGCCGTCGGCCATCCTCCAGAAGGCCACGACCATAAACAGCACCTTCTCAAGGCTCAACATCACAGTGAGGACCGGTGGCAACCTGGACGCCAAGAGCCTGGAGCTCCTCCCGATCTTCCACTTCGCCGAGCTCAACAGCAGCAACCCGAACCGGTCGTTTGATATCTACAGCGGCGACCTGGAGCTGTTCCCCAACTACTCACCGCCACAACTCCGGGTGGACAGCACGTACCACCGCGGCCAATTCTTGCGCAGGGCGAGCACGACATTTACCCTGCGCAAGGTGCCCAGCTCGACGCTCCCGCCGCTCATCAACGCGTTCGAGGTGTACTCGCTCGTTCGGATGGAAAACTTCACCACTGCCTCCGACGATGGTAAGATCAGCAATATAATGCGCGCGCACGGCGCATGACAAATGTGTAAACAGATCTCACATTTTGATTTTATTTGGACTTTTTGCCCTCCAGATTTGAGTGTTAGATGGCCCTTCCATGCTTTTAAACAAATGTTACTCTGCAGACCACCGAACCATTTGACATTGTCAGGATCTACTGTAAAAGTAATAGAAGCTCCTGAGTCCTGCGTAAGCCATCTTCTAAAAGTTGATTGCCAATAAGCCGTGGCCAAGACTATATTAGAGAAATGAATTAATACAATTTATTCAGTTCTATGAAAAGATAATACTTGGATATGAAATGATTTTGCAGCTTCTTAAGTTATTGTTTTCATCTTATCTTAATACATATAAGCCCCCATACCCAACGTATACAGCTGCCTTTATCCCGTTCATGTCTGACTCCGTTCTCCGTTTGCTATTGTAGTCAATTACATGAAAGAAGTCAACAAGCACTACAATTTGGAAAGAAGAAACTGGAATGGAGATCCATGCTCCCCAAGAGAGTATTCCTGGGAAGGTTTGACTTGCGACTACTCTAACCAGAATCCGAGGATCACCCGAGTGTAAGAAAATAGCCACGACCTGTACTATATATATATATATATATATATATATATATATATATATATATATATATATATATATATATATTCGAGTATATTTCACAAACTATAGGTAAACTACAGGTTTTAGCTTTTATTTCATAAAACTACATATTTTCTATATTACAAGGATCAATTCTAAAACTTGTAGTATTGTGACACAAATTCTTATAAAATCTATAGTTTTGTGAAATACTCCCTCCATTCTAGCTTTCAAATTTTGTTACTAAATACGTATCATTCTACAATTTCAAGGTGAATTTTTACCATTTTTTTTCCTACTATACCTCTCCTCTTTAGTTATTTCCAATATCATTTGCTACCATAAACTAGAGAAGACACACCATCCAAAGATATAATAAAGAAGAATAATGTAGTCTTTTGTAGATGTTGGAAGTGCAAAAAATTAGAATAACATCTATTCAGGAACGGAGGAGTATGAGCTAAAACCTATAGTTTTCTGACAGCTTGTAAAAAAACTTGTAGTTTTGTGAAATTTTGAAAATCAAAGCTCGCCGTTCATCATCTTTTAACCTTTGGAATGCTCCAAATCTGTTATTGTTTTTAAACATATGTTACCATGGAGACACCCATCACGTCTTACTGGATAAGATCTTGAAAACACAGGTGATTTAATCCAAACCTGAACCGCATAAAGACATTTACAGAATCTTGAAAATACATGTTAGCTCGATGCCATCATTAAATTATCTAACTTGTGTTAAGACGAGTTATTTTGCAGAAATCTGTCTGCCAGCGGATTAAGAGGTGGATTAGCCATATCATTCATGAGCATGCTATCACTGGAAAACTTGTAAGTGCTACCACATAATATTGATGAGCTAAATGAAATTATGTGGGCATCTTTGTAACCCTAAGCACAAAAAACATACATAGGGATTTATCACACAACAACTTGACGGGCGCTATTCCAGACTATCAACAAAAATCACTCCAAGTTCTGTAAGTCTATATGACTAAATCTTTAGTTGATGATATAACTTTTACATGAATGATTGAAACTACTGTTTTTCAGCAACTTGTCAAATAACCAACTTGACGGACCAATCCCTGATTCTATTCTCGAAAGGTTTAAGGCCGGTCTGCTTGACTTAAGGTTTGTCATCCTCCCTTACACGGTTCCTTGATATAAAAAAATATATCAAGCTAAACAACTACTCCAAAAGGAAGAGGTTCAACCCAAGGCTGGTTATCAAAGAACAACAATATACAACAATTCAAGGTTTAGCAACAGTCTTTGCACATATAACGTAAACGCATTAGTTCAAAAGCAATCGAGAAGCCAATTGCATGTACTAGCATGTAGTAACTATAAATGCTTTAGCATCTAAGGGCTTTTCAACATGAGAGGCAGATACGAACCTATTAGTAACTCCATGTAGTTTTTTTTGAGGGTATTGTTGTTTAGAAGCACTATTAGCAGGTAAGGTTGGTTGTGTTAGAAAATGGAGGCATGTTAAAATCATAATTTGACAGAGCTTTCGTAGCTAAGATTTTTTTTCAGCTGATTTTCTTTGTTCTTATCTGTTGTGTAATTGTGACACCAGACTAGAAGGCAATCCGATATGCTTAAAAGTCAGAGATAGGTACTGTGCAAATAAGAACACTGCAAATAAGAACAACACACATATCTTGCTCATCGCAGTGATAGTTCCAGTGGTATCCCTCCTAGTAGTGGTATGCATCATCTGGAAGTTATGCTGGCAAGGTAAAACAAAACACGTACTATTCTCTAAAATTCCCTTTTCATCAATGCAATGGGTGGTAGAAATTAGACAACAGCTTCAAACCTTTACTTCCATGTAAAACACCACTTCGGGACTTTGCAGGGAAGCCAGATGGTGACCATGAAGATTATGCTATGTATGAAGAAGAAACTCCCCTATATATTGACATCAGACGGTTCACGTACGCAGAGCTGAAGCTCATAACTAATAACTTCCAATCAATCATTGGAAAAGGAGGTTTCGGTACTGTTTATCATGGCATACTGGAAAATGGTGATGAAGTAGCTGTTAAGGTGCTTATGGAGACATCTATAGCAGAGTCAAAAGACTTTCTCCCTGAGGTATACCACAAAACCAACTAGGGAAAACCATTGGTCTCTTCAATAGAAAGTAATTAAACTGCAATAAGACATCTAAAGCCCTTTCCACAGTCTATGTTCAACAAAATGATGCAATTGGCTTCATCTCTAGGATGTTTGAGAATGATATCTGCTGCTGCAGGTGCAAACCTTGTCCAAAGTTCATCATAAGAATCTCGTGGCTTTGGAAGGATATTGCCAAAACAAGAAGTGCCTAGCACTCGTTTATGGTTTCATGCCTAGAGGAAATCTTCAACAGCTTTTAAGAGGAGGTTTTTACTGTTTACTTTCTTAACGTTTCTATCAAGCATAGTTGACTTAGGTACAACAGATCCAACTTACACTTTGTTATAACCACTAACTTTTATTTTAATTTTTACAGCGACCATTTGTACTTTTGATTCAATAAAATTAAATCATTCAAACCTAAAATCTGTTCAAATTAAAAAAGAACTTGATCTATTCAGAGTTTTTCTTCTTGGAAACCAACAACTTCCCATAGACCCAGAATGCCAACAGCTTTCATTAACCACTTGGGAACCACCTAGTTTCCAAATCTTCATCACTACATAGTGTGCGACATAATATCGAAATTGGCTTGACCTAGTCATAGCTAAAAAAGATAAAAGAAACTCTGGAATCAAACCGGTATGGGTTTGATGTCCCATTGTAAACTGGATTTTCTTGTTAAAGGCGTAACTGGTTGACTAGACTGTTATTGCTTTGCTAGTCAATAACTTGAGTTGGTGCACCTGATTTACTCTGGGTAGATATTGGGCCAACAAGTGGGGCAATCATAGTTGCATTCTTACAGCTGCATATTCTTAAAGTCGTAACCATGACATGATAGACGGAACTTCTAAACATGTACATCTTACAAAGCCAGTGATGAACAAAGCAACTAAAGATGTACATTCTTATAGTTGGTTCTCTTGTTCAATGGAATTTTATTAAAAAATGCTCTGGTGAAGAGATGGAAAAGCAGTAACCTTTCGAAGATCAAAGTGCCTGTTTATACATCATGAAAATATCAGTTTAGATTAGATCTTAATACACCAATTGATGCTATGCTTAATCTTTACATATATAACCATCCTTTGTTAGCTTAAAAAGTTGTACAAATTACATAAACTGGTATTTACTCTACTATGCACATATCAAATGGCTTATAATAATTTGGTATGCTTTGATGCAATTGCAGGACATGACTATAGCTTGAATTGGGAAGAACGACTTCATATTGCAGTTGATGCTGCACAAGGTCTACATTTCAATTACGCGTCTTTGTTTAGCATTTATATGTGCGTGTTGACAAAGTATTGATTCTCAATGAACTATAGGACTCGAGTATCTACATGAGTCATGCACCCCATCAATAGTTCACAGAGATGTGAAGACTGCCAACATCCTTCTGGACCAGAATCTGGTGGCGAAGATATCTGATTTTGGGCTTTCACGGGCTTTTAGCGACACTCACACGCACATATCTACTGTTGCTGCTGGAACACTTGGCTACCTTGATCCTGAGTACCATGCTACTTTCCAACTCACCGTCAAGACAGATGTTTACAGCTTTGGCATCGTGCTATTGGAGGTCATCACCGGCCAACCTCCAGTATTCATGGACCCACAAACCGTTCACATACCAAATTGGGTGCGCCAAAAGATTGCAAACGGAAGCATTCACGATGTTGTGGACAAGAGACTGTCGGATCAGTACGACGCCACTTCCCTCCAGAGTGTGATAGACCTTGCCTTGAACTGCCTTGAAAATGCATCCATCGACAGGCCGACAATGACTGAGGTTGTTTCCACGCTCAAAGTGTGCTTGCCAGCGGTTTCAAGCGAGAAGCAACCTGTTTTCCCATCCCCTCGACAAAAGAATGTCATGGATGCTGAAATTCCAAGGCAGTTCCAGTTGATGATTTCTGGAATGTCAACAATAAGCAACGAGGGTAACTCCTTCCAGTCTGGTTATAACGGTGGGATATCAGAAATAAGTCACTTCTCTGGGCGGTGAAAAGGAAATCCCTATGATGATATTGTTGCGTCTGCTAGAAGGTTTGGTAATTTGCTTAAGTGTGTCGTCGTTGATTGGCACAGGGTGCCTGTATCTTTTTATTTCAGTTTTTTTAAAAAAGTTTCATTTCAGATTGTAATCTTGCTTGTTTACTACTTCAAGCACGAATCGTCCTCTTCCATCCTAAAACAACTGGTGTGATTCAAGTTTGCTGCTTAAGAATCCTGTCTTTTATTCCCCAATCTTTCTTCCATCTAGGCTGTGGGATTAAATATTTGTTCCTTTTAACAAATCATTTGATCATTTCATAGTTACTTCTTCGACTATCACAGAATTAAATGCGATGGAGGGCTACGCGAGTTGGTTCCTGAGTTAATGGGCAATGGTTGCAGCAATACCAAGATATATGAAGAGATTGATGCTATCAATGTAAAGAGGGCAGAAACACGTACGTACCCCGTCGGCCCTCGGCCGCAGGTAGCTCTGCAACTCCTCGTCTCGGCCGCCCGGCCGCCTCCACCTCCGCCTCGAAACCCTATCCGCTAGTTGTAGAAAACTCAAGCAGCAAGGGGGAGAGCAAGCGATTCGCCCCGATCGATGGCAGTGTAGTCTAGTGGACTAGTAGCCGCCGGCGGGCAGAGCCGTCACCGGCGAAGCGGTTTCCGATGGCAGCGTATGGGAGGCGACGGCGCGACCCGTGCATGAGTCCGTGACCGCCCGACGGCGTGGGGTTAGTACTTAGTAGTGTAGGGCCGTAGGCCATTGAGGCCGTGACACAGTCCAACATCAAAGTCACCCCACCACCACGGGCATCCGCGAAATCGCTCGGCCGCCGCCTATCCAACAGAGTTTTTGGCATTTTGGCCTGTTGACCTATATTTTTTTAAGCTTGGCTTCCTCCGAATGAAACTGTAAGTCCCATCTATTTTGGACAATGAAATAATATAGACGTTTGCTGTGATATAGGACTGTAGCAGATCACTTGCCAGTTGTCACGATATGGACCGTAGCAGATCCACATACCACGGTACATAAATATGGTAGATGTTCACTGTAGCTAAGAAGAATTAGATTTACAATTTTGTTTGAACGAAAACCAAATTTAAAAAGAAAATATTAGGCTAAATAGAAAAAGAAAAAGGGCAAAGCTTCTATCCACCATCCAAGGACCTCAGGGTGGGTGTCAAGCCGGAGGGATCATAGGCTGGGGCCGACTAGACTTACAGCATAGCCTGACTAACTGGGTCGATTCACACGGGTCGGGATGTACTACGCGGAGCCCACGGCCTCCGAAAATTGACGTGGCGGGCATCGAATTCGGGCTTCAACTGCGTCCCGTGGGGACCATCCGGCCGAGGACGCAACTGCCGGAGTGTGTCGCGTATGCTCGCTCGCCATTGCCAAAGACGAGGAGCTTGGTCGTCCGCCACACATCAACGTAATAATGCATGGGCACATTACCCTGACAAGGTTACAACCTAGGCTGAAAAGGTAATTGAGACTTGAGATCTTCTAAACAGCAAAGGAAAAGCATCAGCAGGCCCAGTGTTATTGCTCTTCAGTATCATACACTGAGAGTTAATCGTTTGATGTCTTACGGCTGTATTCATCTCTAGAAGCATAACTCCTGGTACATGCAGATGCGGCAGCTCAGACGCCTCGAGCCCACCAGATAAGATGCGTGACCTCCAACTTTATTACAGGATTACGCATTTCTTGCCACGCTTGCCCGCCGACGCATCGGATGGCCCTGCCGCTGCCGCGTTCTCCTTGCCGTGTGCTTTCCTCTCCTCCATCCGCTTCTTCCTTCGTCTGCACAGGAAGAGAGATGTGATATATGCGTGAGTTATCATCCGAATATCGAGCTCTAGGATTCTCTTTCCTTGGTGCTTTTGCTGTGATGCCCTGAACTTTACAGGAGCACAAAAATAAAAATATACAGAAGCTGCGTTCAGCGCCATCTACCAGCTGTCTGGCAAAGCAAGCAGATCCACTTGAATTGCCGTATCACAGATCCATTCCCCGGATGATATCTACGCGACCGCATTCCACCGAGCGCAACGCGCGACAACGAAACAAATCGTTGAGACAACGACATCGCGTTCAGCATCTAGGCCAAGGACCATCGGCCGGTATGCTGTCTCGGCTCAGCTTCATTTGGCATGGCTCGATGCGAGTCCAGATTCCAGCAGTGTGCTCCACGCTAGCTACATAAACGGAGTCGGACCACACATTCACGTGACGACAGGGTAGGCACCATTCTGATTTCTGAGGTGTACGTGTGACTCGACGAGAAGCTCCACAAGGTCGGACTCGAACAAAAGGAACCTAGGCCTCATGATATCTGTTTATCTATTCTAATCTCACCGAATCGGGTGGGGACAGCAAATGAAAACACTAGCAAATAGATAGAGCAACAGAATGTGTGATGCCAATTAGTGCAAATGTCACAACCGAACGATAGACTTGCACGAAGACCCAACCCAACCCAGGAAAATCTCATACCCCAGCAAATCCTATAGCTACAACTAGTGCAGGATAAACACCGTAACCAACAACAGAAAACAAGAAATATCTGGCGCCTCTCCCCAAATGACTACACCTAGCCAAATGTCAATACCAGCATGATAAGTACTTGAAATGCCATGAAGCACTAGTTATAACTTGTAAGCCAGATGGTTCATTCTTTTCTCGGAGAAAGAAGTTATTTCAGAGGAGTTTCCTCACTTGGCCATCATGACCTTGACGAACTCCTCGTAGTTGATCTGGCCATCGCCATCCACGTCGGCCTCCCGGATCATCTCCTCAACCTCCTCGTCAGTCAGCTTCTCGCCAAGGTTGGTCATGACATGGCGAAGCTCGGCGGCAGAGATGAAACCGTTCTGGTCCTTGTCGAAAACACGGAACGCCTCCTTGAGCTCCTCCTCAGAGTCAGTGTCCTTCATCTTGCGGGCCATCAGGCTCAGAAACTCTGGAAAGTCAATGGTGCCATTGCCATCCGCATCCACCTCATTGATCATGTCCTGCAACTCGGCCTCAGTAGGGTTCTGACCAAGGGAACGCATCACAGTTCCAAGCTCCTTGGTAGTGATGCAACCTGGGAAATTAGACCAAATCATGGTAATACAGTTATAAGCAAGAATATGTGGACTGTGGTATCCAACTTTTACACATAGTTACCATGAAATTAACCACCACTACCATGAATCCATGATTCATGCAGAAAAGCAGAAGGTATATGAAGGATTAGACAAGTAAAAGGATCCATCTGATCAGGATAACCCATTTTGATTCAGGCAACATAAAACCAACTGAACACCTGAAGCTGCACTTGAATGTTTACAGCACACCCAAGCTACATAGTACACTTGAAACTGTACTTTGGTTACGAAGTTTTTTCTCCCATTATTCAGAACAATCAGGTCCATAAGTGTTCTAAACCATCATTATGTGACAAAATGTCCATCTTAGGAGCACATAATTGTTCTTCCCCTGATAGACAAGTATTCTAGCACCAACGCTGTACAGATCATATGTCATTTGTCAAGGATGGACAAACACTGATCATGGAAGAAATTTTAGGTAAAAGACTATGATACAACAAGATGTTATCCAAACAAGCACAGTAACATTGCATGGAAAATGAAGAAGACGTGAAGATTAACTTGAATAACTAGTCAAGACTTTGGTTCAACAGTCTACATGAAACATCCCGATAAGCCATAGCGAATCTTGGGACAACATCTCTAAACAGGCGTATTATTCTACAGAAACAAAAAAAAAATTGTAGAACATGGTAACAAACACCTTCCAAACTCTATACATGGGCTATATGGCATATCAATTGAGGAAGCAGGTCTTTAACTTGCTGTCCCTACGTCTTCTATTATTATAAATTAGCATTAGCTTAGCTATCATAACTTCATTATATCTAGTACCCGTGCATCTTTCACAGCAGATAACATCAATCTAGCATCAAATCTGGAAACTAAATATGGCATCCAGCACAACAGACTGATGGTCAGATTCTATTAAAACCAATATTGGTCATCAGTATCAAAACCCATACAAATTGTTTTCCCTCAAAAATGCATCTTAGCCACAACTTCTCATACTGAACCACATTCACTAGTCCGATACTCTGATTTCCGTACCAAACTCAATCGCCAATTTTGCTCCTCCCATTCTCCCAAGGGTTCAGAAAACTCAACAATCTATTGCTAGTCACACAATTTAAACCTAATAAAATATTTGATACCAATTACACACTACATGGTACATACCATTTCCATCAAACACCCAAGTTGAGAATTGAAAGATACCGATAACTACAGATTTGCATCTTATAACAACAGAATAACCTAATTAATTGAAATGACGTGTAAATATTGCTAATCCACAATATATGACACAAAACTTTTACAAAATTCAAAAAACAGATTACTCTCACAAACAATCAATTATACAATTACACACAAATTTTAGCAGATATAATGCCTGCATGAATCTCACACCATTCTACAGTAGAAAAGCCAAGTCGATCTTGACAGATCTAGTTCATCATAGCCAAACTACCAGATCACATGTTTCAAGCCTAAATTACTAAACGATAACATAAATAAATGGCACTACCTGATTATCACAGTTCTAATTAATAATTTGTACATTTCAATAATTTTACTCATTGGACACAAGAACCTTGGGATTGAGGGATTTTTTCAACAACACATCTATGGCCTCAAAGAATGAGCTATAATAGGTGAACTGGTGAACACGAACATTAACGTGATTTGTACAATTTTTTTTATTTTTGTCTGAGATTACACCACAAACATTTGTTTTCCAACTATGAGGCACCATAATATATCCACATAAATCGCAATCTGGCCTGTTTGAAAAGTCCTGCTAGCATATCCTTCAGCAAGTATTATTGAATGGTCCACCATTTTAAGTGTTCTATTCTATGCCAATAGGGTTCACCAGTTCAGGTTAGGTCCTGGTTCTCTTCCATAGGCACTTTATTCTTCATTCTTTTCCATATGTGTAATATGTTGGAATCTGATTCCATGGAGCAACTAACAAAACAACCGATATTACTTCCACGGACACCTACTAATCTCGACATGGTTGCTATCAAATTGTGAGGGTAGGGGTTAGAGCTGGTGTTTCTGGGTTCAACTCTTAACTAGAAGCAGAGACATCTAAGGAATCAGATGCCCATGAAATAAAGCATGGTATGTAAGACAACACTATATTCACCCACTACCTTTGAATGCTGTTCTTTTAAAATTGGTATAGTTTACTAAAACTAAAACAAGATGACCAATAATCCACATTACGATATCATGGATAATCACCAACTTGATTGCCTGATCTGGCCCAACAACTGCTGTATCCAACGCCCTTCCTCCAAATCCACTGAACTCCGCAGCCTAATTCCTGTCACATTCTACAATTCATATACCTCAAACAACACATAACCAGGATTTCATGCAACTACATGCTTACAAATTATGACATGACAAGCACTCAATTAGCAAGATTGACGTGCAGATGTCCTCCACGGCTCCACCCTTGGTTCCTAAAACCATTTCAGGAGGTACTCACACTAAGAGGGGTCAAATCACCACAAAGCACAACTCCACCCGGCAGACATCGACACGCCTCTAACGAGAACAGGGTCCAAACTCCAAACTACATAACAGATTAAATCACCACAAGCAAGCGCCCTGATAAGCACCAAAACACGTCAAAACAACCGAGTCACTTCGCAAAAAATTCGTCACAGCCCACAGCCCCGAGCGTCAGGGCACACCATCTGCGTCAGATCTAGGCATCTAGCATGCGACGCGTGAAACAGACCAAACCACGCCGTATCGGTGGGAAGCTCCGTTGCCGGGTGGGCCGGATCGAGCGAGGAGGAGCTCGGCGTGGATGTTAGAGATAAAGGAGGGAAGGCTGGGGATGGGGTGAGAGATGGATACCGTCGCCGTCCTTGTCGAAGAGGCTGAAGGCCTCCTTGAACTCGGCAATCTGCTCGTCGGTGAGCTGGTCCGCCATGGCAACGGAAGCTTCGAGAAGAAGAGAGAAACTGCAAGGTTACAAGCTGCGCGTTAATGGCTAATGGTGTGTGCGTGTCCGTGTCGGGGAGGCGATGCTGCGAGCGAGACGTTTTATATAAGAGGAAGAGGATTGGCGGTGGCCGGGTGGGGAGCTATTATTGATGAGAGATTTGAGAGTTGTGGTTTTGGTATCCGATTCTCTTCCACTTGTTCTCTTTTCTTGTGCTGCCTTTTCTTTTGTTCTTTTATTTTTGGAGGGAAAATTATATTATCATTTTTAGCTTTATTGTTTGAGAATTTTTTTTCTTTATAGTTTTGTGTGGATGGTGATTGTGGAATATGCAGCAGACCAATCCAATGTGAGGGTTATGGGGCGCATCCTATCTTTATTTGTTTTGACCTTTTCCATCCCTGTTTCATTGGCTTTGCTCTTACTAGGAGGTGCTTCCATATTTTTTTTACAGTTATATAAATATTAAAGTATGAATGAAAGGTACATGGTTATTACTTACATCTTCGCTTGCTTTAAGATTTATGCAACTTGTATTAAGAGAAAAAACAAGCTTTTATCCATGGTTGATTGCAAAACTTTCTTTTGTCTATTTCGGTGAATGAAGTGTGATTTTAAAGGTTGTGTAACAACTAAACTATAATTTTTTATTATACATTTTGATTTGGCTATAATTTGTCTCATTATACAAAGAAAATATCAAATCAATTTAACTAATAAAGATCAGGGAGCACAAGACATAAAAATATCAGTATTATTTAAAATATCTTATGTTATTTTCAATTCTCTGTGCAGTAGGATTTACACGTGTCATTAAAAATCTGTGACACATAAAAGTTACAGGAAAAAAAGGAATCAACTTGCGAATAGGTCGTGAACAATCGAAAAAGAGAAGGCACAGGTGCGAGTCACACAAACAAGCTCCTCGAAAGCACACCAGCGCTTCATGCTATACCACAAGCTATACGCTGATACGTGTGCCTGTTTCAGTACCTTCTCGTATCCGAACTCCCACTGAAGCGCGATATATATTGTTCATGAACACCACATCGCTCGAAAGAGAGAGGAAAATAATCTATCAAGTAGCAGCTCTGCAGACGTATATTTCACCTCCAAACAAAGAAGTTCTTCGGGGAATCTTGAAAGAAACAAGTTAACCTGAAAACCGATATCAGACTGAGACAGAGGAGCACAGGACTAGAGAATATATGCAAGAGAAAATAAGTAACAAAAATAAACCCACCTACCACAAAAAATTAGGCATGACAAACAAAAGAATTGATAGACAATTGCAAGTGCCCTCGCAAGTCGCAACTATACACAAACATCTAAATTAAAATCATCACCGATCGTATAACAAGATAGTTTCTGAAGGCTTCATGCTACTTCCAATTTCTACTCATGGTTAGCCTTGACAATTGCTCACACCATCAAATGATAGAAGCAATGTGACTGTCAAAGATCTTTCCAGACCTTGTAGTCAGTATTCGAGCTGTTGGGATTTGTTGGTGTATCCTGACATCCCAAGAAGAAGGTCGGTCGCACATCCATATTGATCAAGGCATGTGCAGTTGATCGTGCACTTGCGACAATAGCCACCTCATCGGCAGCAATCGTGGCTTCTCCATATCCTTTATCTTTTACATCAGCATTTTCTAACTGTTGATTACAGAAAAACAACCAGTAAACACTAGAAGCATGCGATTCTCAGGAACTGAAAAAAGAAAGGGAAGACAATTACCCTGAATTTTGTCTTAGCACCCCAGATGACGAACGTTTCATTGCACGTATGGTGGCGATGGTTGCCCCGTAAACCACCTGGCTGTATCTGTCCTACGTGCAATGATAAACAGACCAGAGCCCCACCTACCAAAATTGACATTAAATAAGTAATTTCCAGCCGAGTTATGTCAACAGAATTACCTATGTTCCATTCACATCTGCTCTCTCTAAGCTGTAAGTACAAATTCCATACAGCCTTATACAAAATAAATATTAAGTACATGTACTTCTTCCACAATCCACACTAAAATGTGATGTCCATATTTTTTTGTCTTTAGGATGTGTGCTTATTTTGTAAAAATTGTCCCACAACAATCACCAAGAGAAAAGGAAACATGCTTGGAGCTCTGCAGCTACTGGGCAAACAGTGAGCCAAATTCTCTTTTAGATGGAAAAATCAGACTTAACTTTCTAAAATGAAAAGGTCCCATAAGTTCCAGACTCTAATAAATAGATTTGGTGCCTCATTTTTGCCGCATTTGAAGAAGATTGATAAAGATATTCAACTTCTACATAATCGGCAGAACACCATCAATAGAGATATTCAAGGACTAAAGCATCTGAATAATACCATAAATTAAGAATTCTGACACAAATTAAGTAGAGTCAAATGGAGCAAAACACGGTTGCAAACAAGAATACAGAGCTAAGCTACAGGAAATAACAGGAGCATACAACAAATTCATTCCAACTACCAATCCTACACTCGAGAAAGATCTCAAGTTCAACACAGTTCTAAACAGTAGCAAAACAGCGGCGATGCATGAAAAGTCCTCTTGTTTTCCCACAATAAGGGCTTCTACAGAAAGCACCAACAAAGGTAAAGGCACAAATGGAACATGGGGAATATACATGGAGCAAAATGTTCTCCAACTTGGCTATCTAAAATCAATTGGTTGCTACATCCATACTGCAAATGTTCTCTTTTTCTTCTTTTTCTCCTTTGGGCCGAAAGGATACATATCATTATATCAATATTCATTACGACAAATGGGAGACTTGAGGACAAAATAAAACAGATAAATCCAACTGATAATTGTGAATACAGGTCTTGTTCATTGGTTGCTTATCAAATAAGAAACCCATTAACCCACTCATCTATCAGTCTAATATGTGTAGTTTATTCTCAACAACTTAGAGCAGTATAAATGGAATGGAATAGGAACAAAACTTCCACCAAAACATCTCTAAGGGAACACAGTTTGCTATGTGGGATTAGGGGATACAGATGTTCCTTGCATTGAACGCACAATGCTGTCAAAGAGAGGGTATTTTTCCAGTTTAGCCAACTTAAATGCCTTTACTGGTTCGATAGAGCAACCGTATTTAACAATCGCCAAATAAACCTACCTATCATTGAGTTACCATACCTGTAAGCAATCCAACTAATCCAAAAGAGTAGCATAATGCAATACGAACGGTTTCTGATGGCAGGTTAGCAATAGATTGTCCATACTTGAACTATACTGCATCAAGTGATTTCGTGAGAGGAGAAGAAGCACGCTCCCCTTAAAACAGAAGTTGTAAACTGAAGAATACACTAACAAGATTAGTAGTTTGAAAGCGGCAACCAAATGCACTTTCACTTGTGACATGACGCGTGTTTTGCTGCACTTCCACTAGTGTCACGTTCAGACTTCAGTTAGTTCTTCGTTTAACCATTAACTTCGAACTGAACAAACATGAACCACAGGTTTGTATAATTGCAGTATCCATTACAATTGTGCATCCACGCAGACCTGACTTAACCAATTTCTGACGCTATGTGATCTATTCTATGCCAACCCCGCCACATTATCTAACCTTTCTATTTTACCAACATTTTTTAGCATCACGTCAGCAACATCAATTTACAGCATCACGCCCGTCGCACTCCTCTCGCGAGCCCCGCAACCCCCCAACACCACCATCACACACACAGAGAGGGCACAATCGAACACAATGAAACAGGAACATAGGATTCGTGAAGGCAAGGAGGAGCTTCACCTGGGAGCTCGGCGTCGCGGGCGGCGGCGACGGGGTCGAGTAGCCACCCGCGTCCGTCGGCGGCGATGGGAGTGGGGTGGAGCGCGGCGGGGTAGCGAACGAGGTTGGCCTGGGGGTCGCGGGCGACGGGGGGCCGGTGGAGGGAGGCGGGGGGGAAGGGGTGGTGGAAGCGGAGGGAGATCCAGGTGAGGAGGACGAAGAGGGAGAGTAGGAAGGGGAATGACGCCGGCCGCTTCAGAAACTGGAGAAGAGACGACGGCAGGGAAGCGGAGGAGGCCGCGGCGGCGGCGGTGGGGAGAGGCGCGGTCTGGGTGTGGATTTGCAGCGCGATGGCTCTCCTCGGGTTCGCCATGGACGGGATGGAGCGCAGGTGGGTTGTGAGCTGAGCCGGTGGCGCCCGGACTACCGACCGCGGCCGCGGGGCGAAGTCGCTGGTGCGGATCGGCGGTGGCGAAGTGTTGGTCTTGGTCGTGTCAGTGCCTCACATGGCACTCTAGCGAAAGCACCGCAGCCGCAAACGGCCCGGCCCATCAGAGCTGCGGCACTGGCCGATGAAACAGTAAAGGGTGTGGATGTTAGAATTAATAGACGGGCTGGGCCGCCCCATTCGTTCATGGACCGGTAAGATCCATGGATAATTTGGGTCGCGGATCGTATTCGCGATTCGTTTCCATGCGAATCTGTGCGATCTAGCCGTCCGTACGAGAATGGACGTTCGAAATGCGTTCGCTGGTTTCCTTAGACTCCGTAGCAGACAGCAGTGAGTCGTGTGGATTGCTATGGACTGGACCGTGATTTCCCACAGTAGCCTGATATGGATTGGGCCGTTATTTCACACAGTAGACATAAGCCTAATACACACCCACAGACCGGCCAGAAAATTTTGGTACGGAGGCAAATCCTCCCGCGGATGAGACCGGGATCCCGAACGGGTTTTGGGTTCCAAACAAGCTCTAAGTCAGGAAAAATATCTCTCAGTTGTTACTAATATAGTGTCCTATCTTCTGGTTTTCTTTTCTCAGCATGTAATATATGGTTTTTTTCTTTTCTAGAACGTTTGTTTCCTTTTCCTTAATTCCAGGATATTTGTTTCCTTTTCATTGAGATGATGCTGGAGGTGGGGGGAGATCTGTTGTGGGCCACAGGGATGAGTTAGACACATTAAACAATGGCCATCGGATGTGGGTGAGTAAATAGCGAATACTAATAACAGGTACCCTAACGGCCCGGCGACGAGCAGTGCCTCAAGCATATCTCCACCAACAGCGCGCCCGCCCGCCACCGACCGAATCGCTGCGAGACCACACAAGACATCCGCTCCCGACCAGCCCGGGAAGCGAATCCGCCGGACAGCGCTCCAGGACCCTTGGCGGGCGGGATCTCCGACTCCGGCCGGACGGCGCTCCGACCCCTTGGCGGGCGGGATCTCCGACCGACCGAACCAAAGTGTCCGATCGCCTTGGTCGGCGCGTGTCGAGGTCCTAATCACCTACCGCCACGCACCTCGCGAACAAGGTCAATCGGAGTGACTATACAAGGCGGTGGCTCTTCCTAGAAGGTTTGGTGGCTCTTGAAGTCGAGCTTCCCATTTCATCAACCGGTCGCGTCAAGATTTAACGACGCGCTCCTCCCGAGGTCGCGCTAACGTCACACACCGCACGTCGGATTCGTAAGGATCACAGAGGGCAAGTACGCTATTTCGAAGAATACCTAACCCCGACCACCAAAGCTACCGACCCAAAGATGGGCAAGGCGTGTGGCGACCGATCCACGAGACGAAGGACCGAGCTCCTAGCATAGGTCGCTCGCCCTTCCCCGACTCGATGTAACTGCCGCCTTCCTTCGTATAAAAGGAGGCAGGACTAACGATTCTGAGGAGGAAAAAAGAAAAAGAGATAAGAACAGGAGGAGCTTAGGTAACTTAGCGCCCTCATCTGTAAAACGTCGTGCAAAGCAATACAATACGACCATCCGAACTGGAGTAGGGACTTTCAGCCCGAACCAGTATACATCTTGGACTCACGAGTCTAACCATTCAGGGAGTGGAACGCGCGACCCCTTAGACTTACAAATTTACTTGCCGGCGCTCGAAAACGCCGACAGTTGGCGCGCCAGGTAGGGGACTTCGCGCGTCTTCGTCACCATCTCCGGATTCCGTTTATCTCCCTGATGGCATCCACCCACTGCGACGGCATGACTGCGCCGGGGAACCGGATCCGCCGGCTCCTCGACCGCCGTCACCCGGCGGAGGGCTCACGCTCGCCCGCCGCCCCGGAGGACAGCGCCCACGAGAGCCTAGGCGTCCTCTCCGGCGACCGCTAAACTCCGGCAGGCGCCCTGCAGCCCCGGCCGAACCCGAGGAGTGCTCCGCCACGGTGGCGAAAACTCCCGTAGGCCCGGGCCGGTGACCATGTCACCCCCCGTAGGCTCGCGACTTGTGGCGATGGCTGGCTACATGCCGGCCTCCATCCACGAGCTGTTAGAAGACTCTTCCGGCCATGACTCCGGCTCGACACGAGTACCCGCGCAGCGGCACACTCGCGAGTGCAACATGGCGCACGATCGATTTGACCGTGGCCCCGCGCTGCGGACCTCCTATCCGGCGCTCAGCGCAGGAGGAGGAATACCAGTGTGAAGCGATCGAACGCGCCAGGGCCGCCGCACCGAGCTCCAACAACAACAAGAAAGAGTTGGAGGAACGAAGAGTCGAGCTCGACCGGCTCGAGCCAACTGGAGCGGAGGAGCTCGAGACCCGCATGTGCTGGCGGCAGCGCGCAAGACGCGCGTCGAGCACACCCAAAGAAAGCGGAAGAGTCCGACGGTCCTCGCTTCTTCCCCACGCAAGCCAAAGCGTGGCGCGGCCGCAATGTCGCCGAGGCATCCCGAGCCGGCCACCCGGAGGCCAAGGCCACTTACCAAAACCTCTGGGTGGTAGAGCACGCGGCCGCAAAGACATGCACGCCCCGGCTCCTATCGCCCGAGCCACCTCGCCGCCGGGCCCGTCTGCGCCGTCTGAGCCGGTTGGGTCCAAGACAGCGGCGCGCGCACCACGAGCCACACGGCCTCTCGCGCCCGGCGCGCGGCGCTCGGTGATGTTTACGACATTCGCGCTACCCTTGAGGCGCGAAGAAAGATGGCGGAGAGGCCGCCGCTCACGGATTGCGGGCGGCGGACACCACCACCGCGGCCGAGCCCCGACGGTCTGGATCGCGGCGTTCGCCGGGGATCCGCCAGCGGACTTCCTCGCCGATTCGGCGCCTACCAACATTGCCAAATACACCGGGCCACAAACCCGGTGTCGGCTCAAGATTACCGGCTCACATGCGGGCGGGAGGAGCAACGGATGACCTCTTCATCATCCAAGTACCTTCCCATCTACCTCGCGGACTCTACCGAGCCTGGCTCGAGTACTTGCCCGCTAAAACCATCGTGAATTGGACCGACTTGAAGGCCCTCTTCGTCGGCAATTTCCAGGGCACTTACAAGCGCCCTGGAAACTCCTGGGACCTGAAGGGCTGCAAACAGCAGCCAGGGGAAACCCTCCGGGACTACATCCGCGGTTTTCGCCGGTCTAACGAGCTCCCGACATCTCCGACGCCGATGTCGTGGGAGCATTCATCTGGCACCTCCCGCAAGGCCTTGGTACACAAACTAGGTTGCCTCAAGCCCAGAACTACCAAGGAGCTCCTCGATATCGCCACCAACCACGCCTCCGGCGAGGAGGCTGTGGAGGCCATCTTTGAGGGAGGAAAGGCCCAGCAAGAATCCGGCGTCCACATCGGGTCCCCTTCGACCGCTCCGACAAGCGAGGCGGACGGAAGCGATCCGCGAGACCAGTGGTCACCACCGCCGACCGCCGCCGCCAAGCAAAGAGTGCGACCGACCGTCGCGCCCGACCACTTCGAGAAGTTGATGGGCGGCCGTGCCCAAACCACGGGTTCTCCGTCAAGCACAAGCACGGGCTGCGAGGTCGAGGCGTTACCTCTCGGCGTCCCGCAACGCCGCGTGGCAAGGGAAGAAGCTGCTGCGCGCCGCGGTCGCGAGAGAAAAAGCGACGACGAGTTCCACGAACCCGACGGCCGCCTCATGATCTTTGGAGGACCGGCCGCTATGCCGGCAAGCGCCGCTCAAGCTCGCTTATCGCGAGGTCCACACCGTCGCGCCATCGTCCCCAATACCTCCGGTGGTCGAGTTCCGATCACCTTTGATCGGACCGATCACCCGACCACGTTCCACACCGGGAGATACCCCCGGTGGTCAACCCCGTCGTGGGAAGAAGCGCCTTTCAAAGGTGCTCATGGACGAGGCGGCGGCCTCAACATCCTCTACGCCGAGACGCCGACGCTATAGGGATCCGCGCTCAACCCTCCGACCCAGAAGGCGCCTTTCCATGGCGTCATTCGGCCGTGAGCCCATCCACTCAGGCGGATCGACCGCCCATTACCTTTGGGAACCGGAAACTTCCGACCGAGACCCTCGCTTTTGAGGTCGTGGATTTCCCGGTTCTTACCATGCCATCTGGGAAGGCCGTGTTACGCCAAGTTCATGGCGGTCCCGGCCACGCCTACCTCAAGTGAAGATGCGGACCACGAGGAGTCATCACCGTGGCATCATCTTTCGGCTTGCCTACAATCGCGAGCGCAGGTTGTGAAGCTTGCCTCGGCGATCATCGCGTCTGCCGAGCTCGACAACCTCAAGAGGAAGCCTCCGAATCCGCCCGAGTCCAAAGCAAGTCGGGGCGAGATCCTTCAAGTCCGCCGAGGACACGAAGGAGGTCGCGGTCGATCCTCGTGATCCGACCAAGACCGTGCGGATCGAGCCACGCTCCCGCCAAATAGGAAGCGCTCGTCGACTCCTCCGCACCAACAAAGACGTCTTCGCATGGAGGTCATCCGACATGCGGGAATCAAGGAAGTCGCCGAGCACTCCTTGAGCATCCGACCGGGCTCAAAGCGGCCGCCCAACGCCGCGCCGCCGACGAGGAGAAGCGCAGGATCATAGGGAGAGATCGCCAAACTTCCGGCTGCGGGGTTCAGTAAAGAGGCGCGCCACCCGAGTGGCTAGCCAACCCTGTACTTGTAAAAAAGAAAAATGGGCAATAGAGGATGTGCGTTGACTATACGAGTCTCAACAAAGCATGTCCCAAGGATCCGTTCCCTTTGCCCCGCATCGACCAAGTCATCGACTCCACCGCAGGGTGCGAGTCCCTCTCTTTTCTGGATGCCTACTCGGGCTACCACCAGATTGCGCTAAGGGAGTCCGACCAGCTCGCGACTTCCTTCATCACTCCGTTCGGCTCATTCTGCTACGTTACAATGCCGTTCGGCCTAAAGAACGCGGGCGCTACATACCAGCGATGTATGCAAACGTGCTTCAATGACCAGATCGGCCGTAACGTTGAGGTGTACGTCGACGATATTGTCGTAAAGACCAAAAAGGCCGACGACCTTATCCCCGACCTGGAAGAGACCTTCGTGAACCTTCAACGATTCCGCATAAAGCTCAATCCTGAGAAATGCGTCTTCGGGGTCCCCAAAGGGAAGCTCCTTGGCTTCATTGTCTCCGAGCGAGGCATCGAGGCCAACCAGGAGAAGATATCGGCAATCGCAAGGATAGGCCCAATCAGCAACCTCAAGGGGGTCCAAAGGTTGACCGGATGCCTGGCAGCTTTGAGCCGTTTCGTGTCTCGCCTCGACGAGCGCGGAATGCCACTCTACATGCTACTCAAGAGATCCGACCGCTTCAGCTGGACCCCAGAGGCTCAGGAGGCCCTCACCCGCCTGAAGGCCTTCCTGTCCTCGCCTCCAGTCCTGGTCGCCCCGGCACCAGGTGAACCGCTGTTTCTCTACATCGCCGCCACTACCCAAGTCGTCAGCGCGGCCCTTGTGGTGGAGCGAGCGGAAGAAGGCCGCGAACTTAAGGTACAACGGCGGTTTACTTCATTAGCGAGGTCCTTTCCGAGTCAAGGCTCGGTACCACAGTGAAGGCGCTGCTCACGCGGTGCTCATTGCGAAGAGAATGCTCGTCCACTACTTCGATCAAGACACCATCACCGTGGTGACCACGTCCCGCTTCGGCGAGATCGTCCGCAACCGCGGCGCCTCGGGAAGGATAGCCAAGTGGGCGCTCGAGCTCGGCCACGACATCACATACGCCCCTCGGACGACGATCGTCGCGAGCCCTAGCCGACTTCGCCGCCGAGTGGACCAAACCTGTGCACCACGGTGATCGAAGACCCAAATCATGGACAATATACTTCGATGGGTCTTACAACAAGAATGGCGCGCGCCGAGTCGTCATCATCTCCGCGCGGGAACAAGCGATGACGCCATCGCCGCTGACGCCACCAACAACGTCGCCGAGTCACGAGGCCCTCGTCAGCGGTCTCGGATCGCTGCCGACCTCGGTGCTCGCCGACTCCACGTCCACGGGGACTCCAAGCTTGTCGTCGACCAAGTCATGAAGGCCGCGGAGCCCCGAGACGCCCGTATGACCGCGTACTGTCGAGAAGTGCGCGGGCTCGAAGTGCGGTTCAAGGGCTTCGAGCTTCACCATAGCTACCGACGCTACAATAGCGACGCCGACTACCTAGCCAATCTGGCCTCCAGAGAGCCGCCCCGCGGGATCTTCGTCTGCGATCTCCTGCGACCTTCCATCCGGCTAGGCACGGTGGCCGACGGTCCCCGACCTACCTACCTGATCGCCCCAACCGCCGCGCGATGGCGTAAACTTGGCGGTCGAGCCGCGCGTGCTAGCGGCCGAGTCCGACCGAGAAAGCCCTTCATAGATCGTTTGACGGACGGGTCACTTCCCGACCGACCGAGGCCGGCGCCTCGCCCGTGGCAAAGTCTTCGTCTGGTCGGCCGGACCTTTACAAAGGAGCCCGGGTCCTCCAAAAGTGCATTCGCCGACCAAGGGAAACAAGCTGGCGGACGACATATCTGGTGGAATTTATGGTCACCACGCTGCGCCCCGATCTCTTGTGGGAAAGGCCTTTCGGCAAGGTTTCTATTGGCCGACCGCCATGTCCGACGCCGAGCACATCGTGACGCACTGCGAAGGATGCCAATTCTTTGCCGACAGCAGACATCATCGCCGGCTCAGCCTTGCGGCGATCCCCATCACATGGCCTTTTGCAGTTTGGGGACTCGATCTGGTCGGGCCTTTCAAGAAAGCGCCCGGGGGCTTTACCTATTTGCTTATCGCGGTGGACAAGTTCACCAAATGGATAGAGGCCAAGCCGGTCGTGAGCGCCACGTCGGCAAGCGGCCATCTTCTTCCGCGACATAGTCTTTCGGTTGAGTCCCAAACTCCATCATCACCGACAACGAACGCAGATTCACGGGGAAGGAGTTCCTCGAGTTCTGCGATGACATCAACATCCGCGTCGATTGGGCGCCGTGGCCCATCCGCGGACCAACGGCCAGTCGGTAGCGCCAAGCGGCATGATCCTTCAAGGGCTCAAGCGCGGATCTTGATCGGCTCAAGCACTTCGCGGGGCTGGGTGACCGAGCTACCCTCCGTCCTCGAGTCTGCGGACCACGCCGACCGGCGGCCGGGTTCACACCGTTCTTCATGGTATACGGTCTTGGCCGCCTTCCGGCTGCACGGACACGAGTATGGCGCCCCAAGATTACAAGCCTTCGAGGAGGCTCGGGGGCTCGCCGCACAACAAGACGCCGTCGACCAGCTCGACGAGGCGCATGACGTGGCCATCCTGCGATCGGCCAGGTATCAACAAGCTCTGCGACGTTATCACAACCGTCGAGTTCGATCTTCGGTCTTTGGCGACGGTTCTGCGTCGGGTCCAAACCAGCAAGGATAAGCACAAGCTGTCGCCCCTCTGGGAAGGCCCCTTCACCGTCGTGCAGATCCTCCGACCTGGCACCTTTCGACTCAAGGACGCCGACGGCCGCATCCTTCCGAATGCATGGAATATAGAAAAGTTAAGGCGATTCTATCCCTAAACTCTTTTCCTCTTCCTAGCATGCTCTTTACTTTTTTCCTTCCGAGCACCTGGTCGCCATGCGACGACTCTGGTCGCCTTCCAGCGCGCCCGTTCGGTGCTCGATCGGCGCTACGCGGGTTGATGACCCAACCGACCACAAGGTCCTTCCCGAGCGGTAACCCCTTCGACCCAAGTGCTATAGCCTACGCCCCAGCGGCTATGGTTGCTAACACTTTGGGGAAGAAGGAAGTACCCGAGTGGAGTGACCTTTGGGTGGCAGGAACACTCCTCCCCGCACGAACTCGGCTATCCCACGCGCTTATGAGGCACGTGACCGGTGGTCACGAGGTCCATCTGAGCGGTAACCCTCTTAACCCAAGTGTTACTACCTCGCCCCGTGGCTATGGTTGCTAAGTAGCACCGCGCGAAGAAGAAAGTGCCCAAGTGGAAAGATCCTTGGCGATCTAGAACACTCCTATCCTCACAAGTGCGCCTAATCACGCATAGCCAAGTCTCCAATCCACCTCGCTCCTCCCAAAACGACCCAACCTACGCATAAGTGACCCTGCGGTCCTTAAGGCTATGGTCGGTCAAACGCTCACCCTAAATACGAAAGAGGCGAGAGGCGATTCGGAACTTGATAAATTCAAGATTGTTTACATAGCGATCTTTACAATCTAAAAGGATAAAGCTAACTATTTTTATTCTTCCCTGGTGGCGGCCGGTGGCGAGACGGAGAGTTGGCGCCTCGGCTTCTGGAGGCGGCTGCGGCGGATGTGGTGGCGGTCTCGGGCGTGCGGCTCGACCAGAGCTCAAACTGTCGATCTCCTCGTCGGTCCGGTTCCGCCACGCCACGCCCACCACCGCGAGGTCGATGCCGTCGTAGTGCGAGGCGGTGTTGACCGGCCGACGAAGCTCAAGCGCGCGCCGATGATCATCGCCTCTCTACGGTGCGGTACTCGGGCAAGACGGGGCAAGGGCACTCGGGCTGCCCGGCTCAGGATCGCGATCGCAGACTTCCGCCGGCCTTGTGAAGGGCCTCGGTTCGGCGCCCATCTCGGCCCGACCGTCCTCCGCAACCTTCAACGCCGCTGGGCCTCGTCCCGGGCCACGATCGCCACGTCGCGAGCATCTGCTGCCGTTCTCTGCGCCTCCACGGCGACGCTCAGATTCTTCTGCGCCTCTGCAGATTGTGGCGATTTTGGATAAGTTCGCCCTGTGGGTCGCACCCCAGACTTAATTGAAGAATTGAGACACTTACCGGCCGCAGAGTTGGTCAGATTGCCAGCTTCCGACTTCAGCGCCTCGTACGAAGTCCTCAACTCGGCCCGCCTTCATACGGCGATGCGCGCTCGCCGAAGCGAACTCGGTCAACATCCCCGAGCTGGTTTCGCTCGGTCGCAGCGTGTTGCTGCGTCTGCGCTGATCCCCTCCGCGGCAACGGCGGTATCCTTGGCCTCGGTGACCTCCGTCAAGGAGGACTCTAGTTCCACCACTTTCGCCCTCAAGACCTTGGCTCCCAGGCGCTCATCATAAAGGGCCTTTGTGGCCTCTTCAAACCCCTGGCGGATCTCCACCGCCTCCGACCGCCTAATGTCCATGGCCTTCTGGACTAGGCGCAGCTCAAGGCGCAGCCGACTGCACTCCTCCACTGCATCGCCACGATTGTGTTGAGCGCCGCAGAGCTCAACTCGGCGCACTGGCGAGCCATAAGTCTTTGCAAAAACGTGGACACTCCGTTAGTCGCACGGAAGAACTATCAAAAATGTGCAACGAGTCAGAACTTTTGGTGACCTACAGGCGTCGGTGGACTCCCGACCATCGTGCCCGGCGCCCAGTGGAAGACTCGAGCAAGAGCGGACCTTTACGGATCGCCTATCTCGCCGGCGTCCGGTAGCGCCTTTTCCGGGCGGCCACTCGCTCTCCTCCGCGACCCATGGCGCCCGACCGGGACTACACCGGCGCGCCTCGCTCGCCGTTCGGGCGGGGCGTCGCCGTCCAAAGCACCATGGGCAAGGGCGATGAGGTCAACCCTTCAGAAACCCCCTCGGCGACCTGCACTGAGAGGCATCGGTCGGCACCTCCCCCTGGGACAAGGGGTCGAGCACCTCCGTCACCAGCTCCGCCTCGACTGGCGCGATCGCCGGCGGCACCGTCATCTCATCCTCCGAAAGGACGATCACGTCGTCCGGTGGGGTCCCCGCCGGAGGCGGCGGAAGTTCTTCTTTGGCCACGACCTCCGGGTGAGGCCCCGTCCCCTCGAAGGCGACCGCGCCCTCGGACGCCGACACCGCGACCGCCACCGACCCGATCGGAGTCGCCGAAATCACCAGTATTATTGCTTGCGGAGCGGCGCAGACGCCACGATCACGCCGTGTAGGCGCTGTGACGTTACAAAGATTCAAGAGTCGCTCGGCGGCTTTGCCGCAAAAATGCTCCAATAAAAGAAACACTTACAAGCCCGAAGCGGTACGCGGCGCGCGCGCCTCTTCGCGGCACCCGCCAGTGGGCAGTCGGTGGTCGCTCCGGCCACCTCCACCGAGGCGCTGCGACGATCGCAGCGCAAGATCACCCCGCACGGGATCCGCGCCACAGGGCGATGGTGCGCCCTCGGCGGTCCACGCTCGGGCGCCGCCATCGGCGGTCGAAAAACCCACCATAGGGATGGTCGGAGGCGCTCCCGCCGCTGTCAGTGGAGGTTGTCCCCACAGCGGTGGTCTCCGACACATCCTCGCCGCGCGTTCCTTATGCTTCTTCTTCCTCCTTTCCTCCTTCCGCTTCTTGCGGGAGGAGTCAGCCTCTGCCGTCTTCGCCCGGGCGGCCGCCCGCGCCTCCTTATCCCCCGGGAGCGGCGCCCGGGAAGACATCCCCGTGAGCCCCTAAGAGGATGCAGGAATGCCGGTCGGACCAAGTGCTAAGGACAAAGAAAAGAGAAGCAGAAAGGAATTTCACCGACTTACGGTTGGCGGGTAAGCGCGAGAATAACTCGGGTGGCCACCGTGTACACCGTGGCGCTCCGCCCATAATAGCCGCCACCGGGCCTCCACCTCGAGCAGCGGCGGCTCAGTTACGCCATCCTCGCCGGTCGGACGACCGCATACCGGAACAAAGGGTGCGGCCTATGCACAAGGGTTGCACGCGCATCCCCATAAAGCGCGCACAACAACGCCCCCGGTGAGCCGCCTCCTTTGAGCCCCGACCGCTCCACGATCGGGGCGGCTATTGTTCTTCCTCTTTTGGCGCCCAGTTCCACCGCTCCTCCGCCATGGGAAGCTCACCGGTGAAACGAGGGGCGCTATCGCCGATGTTACGAGCGTAGAGCCATTGAGCGCCCGACCCATGTTGGACGAGGGCGGTTTACCTCCAGTACTCCGTGCTCGGCCGGGCGAAGCTGGAGGCGAGCCACCCAGGCGCCACGGCGTCCGGCGGCTGTCTTTCGAGCCTTGCACGGAAGAAGTGCCTCCACAACGCCCAGTGCGGCTCGATCCCCAGGAAGGCCTCGCACAGCGTGATGAAGATGGCGATGTGGAGGACCCCATTGGGGTTGAGATGGTGCACCTCCACCTTGTAGTGAGACAGTATCCCCTGGACGAACGGGTGCAGCGGCAGGCCAAAGCCGCGCTCGAAGAACGAGGCGGGCACCACGACCTCGTCGCCCCGCGGCGCGGGGGTGACGGCCCCGGTCGGCACCCTCCAGCCGGAAAGGTCCTGCGGCATGAGGAAGCCCTTCTTCACCAAGCCGAGCGCACGGCTGTCTTGCGCGGAGCACTCCGGCCACGACATCTTCACAGAAGAGGCGACTGGAAGGTGAGAAAGAAAGGCTGGGGTTTTCTTTCCTTGGCTCTCTGGTGCTTTTCTTGTTTCAGAGACAGAGACAAAGAAGGCAAGAAAGCGTGACTACCCGGAGCACCCCAACGGGCGTATTTATAGAGGACAAGCAAACGCCGGCCGAGCAGGCACCCCCTCAAACGAAGCGTCGCGTCCACCCTCGCCTATTGCGCCAGCCTGGTAACTCCCAGTTTCCAATACCACTCCGCTTTTAATCCCTGTCATGTCAGGCGACAAGAGCCATAAAGACGCCGCCCCCGAACAACGTGTCCCGTAACCTCTTGGTCTCCGCCTTTAGGCCGGAGCAGTTGCTCGGCGCGCGAGAAGCCCAGCGGGCAGCTGCGGCCCCAAGGCGGCAAAGCTTTGTGGCTTGCGCGGGCCCAATGAGGTGTGGGTTCAAAGAGGCCTACCCGCGGATGGGTATAAGGCCGCCCAAAGAAAACTTGAGCAAGGGGCGGTATGAGGTGAGCCCCACGGTGGGCCTCGGTTAGGTCGGCTGACGGCCTAATCACCTCTACTCGCGTTCGAGACCATACTTCACACTCTCCCGGGAGCTCATCAATGAGCGACAGCCAGCTGTGCTCTGGGTTGGCGGACGACCCAGGGTCCATACGGGATTGAGTAAAGAAAGGTTTTTTATGGGTCGCCCCACAGCAGGGCCAGGACACCCTACTCTGGGACCGTCCGCTCGGAAGGGTCCCCCTTGGGCGGGACCTCCCAGGACCCACTCGGACTACCCGCTATTGGCTCCACGAGCACGGCGTTCAAACCAACGCAGGTAAACGTGCGTCGCTCACCCCCTCCAGGTCCCACACCTGCGGATGGGGTATACATGTGGGATAGACGGTGGCCATTCTTCTCGCAGTTACCCTCGCCCGACGAGGACTTGGGAAGGATGCCCCACATCCAGCTACGACGGTAAACGAGCACCCACGTCTAGCTACGACGATAAACGAGCACTCGGACACCCGAACCTCACAGAGGCATTGGGTCGTCCCTGCGACCAAGGCACTGTCTAGCTACGACGTTAAACGAGCACTCGGACACCCGAACCTCACAGAGGCATCCGGCCGTCCCGCCGACCAAAGCGATCGAACACCGAACCTCACAGAGGCATTGGGTCGCCCTGCCGACCAAGGCACCGTCTAGCTACGACGTTAAGCGAGCACTCGGACACCGAACCTCACAGAGGCATCCGGTCGTCCTCGCCGACTAAGGCACTTTGTCTAGCTACGACGTTAAGCGAGCACTCGGACACTGAACCTCTCGAGGCATCCGCCGTCCCCGCCGACCAAGGCTTTGTCTAGCTTACGACGTTAAGCGGCGCCGAGTCTAGCTACGACGTTAAACGAGCACTCGGACACCCGAACCTCACAGAGGCATCCGGTCGTCCCTGCCGACTAAGGCACTGTCTAGCTACGACGTTAAACGAGCACTCGGACACCGAACCTCTCGAGGCATCCGATCGTCCTCGCCGACCAAGGCACTCGGACACCGAACCTCACGGAGGCATTGGGTCGTCCTGCCGACCAAGGCACCGTTGTAGCTACGACGTTAAGCGAGTACTCGGACACCGAACCTCACAGAGGCATCCGGTCGTCCTGCGAGCCAAGGCATCGTTTAGCTACGACGTTAAGCGAGCGCCACGTCTAGCTACGACGTTAAGCGAGCACTCGGACACCGAACCTCACAGAGGCATCCGGTCGTCCCGCCGACCAAGGCGATCGGACACCGAACCTCTCGAGGCATCCGGTCATCCCGCCGACTAAGGCACTCGGACACCGAACCTCACAGAGGTATCCGGTCGTCCTGCCGACCAAGGCACTCGGACACCGAACCTCACAGAGGTATCCGGCCGTCCCGCCGACCAAGCGATCGGACACCGAACCTCACAGAGGCATCCGGTCGTCCCGCCGACCAAGGCACTCGGACACCCGAACCTCACGAGGTATCCGGCCGTCCTGCCGACCAAAGCGATCGGACACCGAACCTCTCGAGGTATCCGGTCGTCCTCGCCGACCAAGGCACTCGGACACCGAACCTCACAGAGGTATCCGGTCGTCCCCGCCGACCAAGGCGATCGGACACTCGAACCTCACAGAGGCATCCGGTCGTCCCGCCGACCAAGGCGATCGGACACCGAACCTCACAGAGGCATCCGGTCGTCCTGCCGACCAAGGCACTCGGACACCCGAACCTCACAGAGGTATCCGGTCGTCTGGCGACCAAAGCGATCGGACACCGAACCTCTCAGAGGCATCCGGCCGTCCCGCCGACTAAGGCTTTGTCTAGCTACGACGTTAAGCGAGCACTCGGACACCGAACCTCTCGAGGCATCCGGTCGTCCCTGCCGACCAAGGCACTCGGACACCGAACCTCACAGAGGCATCCGTCGTCCCGCCGACCAAGGCACTCGGACACCGAACCTCACAGAGGTATCCGGTCGTCCTGCCGACCAAAGCGATCGGACACCGAACCTCTCAGAGGCATCCGGTCGTCCTGCCGACTAAGGCACCGTCTAGCTACGACGTTAAGCGAGCACTCGGACACCGAACCTCTCAGAGGCATCCGGCCGTCCTGCCAGACCAAGGCACTCGGACACCGAACCTCACAGAGGCATTGGGTCGTCTCTGCCGACCAAGGCACCGTCTAGCTACGACGTTAAGCGAGCACTCGGACACCGAACCTCACAGAGGCATCCGGTCGCCCTGCCGACCAAGGCGCCGTCTACGACGTTAAGCGAGCACTCGGACACCCGAACCTCACAGAGGCATCCGGTCGTCCCGCCAACTAAGGCTTTGTCTAGCTACGATGTTAAGCGAGCACTCGGACACCGAACCTCTCGGAGGCATCCGGCCGTCCTGCCAGCCAAGGCACTCGGACACCGAACCTCACAGAGGCATTGGGTCGTCCCGCGACCAAGGCAGCGTCTAGCTACGACGTTAAGCGAGCACTCGGACACCGAACCTCACAGAGGCATCCGGTCGCCTGCCGAGCCAAAGCGCCGAATCTCACGACGTTAAACGAGCACTCGCGGTTGTTCCCGCCGATCAAGGCCCGGTCTATCCACGGCGATTAAAATCAAAGCAAACTCATCGCGAAGACATTTCATAAAGAAAAGAAGATTTCATTATAGGCCAATGAGCTCGGACTTTATATGACTTTACACATGCAGAGCGGACACAAGAGTGGCCACGCGCCATGGCGGCAGGACTTTACCCACGCCTAGAACCTATCAAACATCCGTGCGGCGTCGGTGGCACCGGCGGCATCTTTGGTAGGCCCTTGCACGGTCGACGGGACAGCCGCCGCGGTCGCTGGTGACACGCCGATGCCTCTCTGCCGTTCAACGACATCGGCGCGCGCGCCGACTTCTGATCGGCGCGCTTGCGCCATCGCTTCGAAGGGCCCCCTTACCACCTCGAGCCTCGGGCGGCCTCGGCGTGGCGTCAACGAAGCGGCATCACGGGCTGCGCAGCTTCCTCCTCCCTAAGCTCGGCCATCGCTGGTCGAACTCACCAAAGCTTCGGCGGAGGATCTTCTTCTTCCCCGCGATGTCATCGCCAAAGCTAAAGACTAGAGGGTGTCTCGAAGCCATTTGAAGGAGCAGAAGAAAGAACTCTCATCTAAAGGGTTATCCTTCAAAGCAAGCTACAACGCCCATATATATATACCCGGACGAAGGGAGGCTAAGCGTCTCCAGAGTAAATGCGGGCGCCGGAAAACGAAGCATCCTTCACCAGAACCCGAAGCAGTCAAGAAGGCGAAACGGGCGGGGCACACTAAGCCATGCTCGGCATGCAATGAGGCGATTAAAAGCCTCGGCGATTCAAAATGCCCCGGCCAAGCTCCGAGGCAGCCGTCGGATCCGTCGGGTACACTGACGGAATCGCTAACCGGATCGGCCGACCGACCGACCGAGCCCGCCACCACCTCGTCAAGTTCAACCCCAACCGAATCGCCGAAATCGCTCGGGAGTTCGGGGCTACCGGCGAATACTAATAACAGGTACCCTAACGGCCCGGCGGCGAGCAGCGGCCTCAAGCATATCTCGGCCAACAACAGCGTCCGCCCGCCACCGACCGATCGCTGCGAGACCACACAAGACATCCGCTCCCGACCGGCCAGTGGAAGCGAATCCGGCCGGACGGCGCTCCGACCCCTTGGCGGGCGGGATCTCCGACCGACCGAACAAAGTGTCCGATCGCCTTGGTCGGCCGCGTGTCGAGGTCCTAATCGACCTACCGCCACGTACCTCGCGAACAAGGTCAATCGGAGTGACTATACAGGGCGGTGGCTCTTCCTAGAAGGTTTGGTGGATCTTGCCAAGTCGAGCTTCCACCAATCAACCGATCGCGTCAAGATCTGACGCGACGCTCCTCCCGAGGTGCGCTAACGTCACACACCGCACGCGTCGGATTCGTAAGGATCACGAGAGGCAAGTCGCTATTTCCAAGAATACCTAACCCCGACCACCAAAGCTACCGACCCGGCATGGGCAAGGCGTGTGACGACCCACCCCGGGACGAAGGACGAGCTCCTAGCATAGGTCGCCTCGCCCTTCCCCGACTCTCGATGTAACCCGCCTTCCTTCATACGTATAAAAGGAGGCGGGACTAACGATCGAGGAGGAAAAAGAAAAAGAGATAAAACGGGAGGAGCTTAGGTAACTTAGCGCCTCATACAGAAAGCGTCGTGCAAAGCAATACAATACGACCATCCGAATCGGGTAGGGACTTTCGGCCCGAACCGGTATACATCTTGGACTCACGAGTCTAACCATTCAGGGAGTGGAACGCGCGACCCCTTAGACTTACAAATTTACTTGCCGGCGCTCGAAAACGCCGACAGTAAAGCTGAGGAAAGATCTGAGAGGTTAATTTTGATGGAGGCAAGTTTCTGAGGACGTTTCGCTAGGTGTATGAAGGTTAGGCCATCTCTAGTGATGTTCATTATTTGAGGTGGAAGTAGAAAAGAATACTTAGGTGCATTATAAAGGGTATAGATTAGCCTTCGAAATGACATGGCAAGTCACGTCACTGCTTCTCTCACCAGACGTTGACAGATTGTATGCGCTTCTTCTGCAACTAGCACCCTCTCTCCCTTCTTCTCTAATTTTGACGATTGCAAACAGTGCAAGGATTTTCTTTCTAGTTACACTTCGATACAATTAGGGTCTACAGAACCGAATTTCAAAAAACGTTCGAAATTTAAAATTCGAAAACCGCAAAAATGGCTCAAAAACTGTCAGAAACCGAAGGGTTAAGAAATAAAAAAAATTAAAAAAAACAAAAAAATCGAAAACCATTCGATTTTTCACGAAAAACCAACAGCTGATTAAATGTTATTAAAAAACGGTTTTTAATATATAAATTTTTTAATTTCATTAGATTTAAATTAAAACGGTTTACCGAGCGGTTTTGGATATCGAATCGCAGCGATACGCTCGAAAACCCTGGATACGATGCTACTACGAGTGTTTGATTTGATAATTATCGATGATTTGCATGTGTATGTTCAAGGCTTGTTTTGATTTGATTGTTGGAAAATATTTTGATAGAAATTTATTGATGCGATTGAAAATATCTGGGAATTTCTCGAAATTCTCCCTAGAGTTTCTTAATTTTCTTCTACTATTTTGAAAGATGAGATTCCTCCGCTCCATCCAAATGTAGAAAGAGATTATTTTCTTTGTGAAGTTTCCACAGGATTTCTGCCGCCAGAAAATCCTCTTCGGGGTTTGTCCCCATGGATTTCGCGCTGTCACCAAACAAACACTTACAATAGTACACGTCTGTAAGACTACGCTACATAGGATTTTAGGTGACGTGGAGAAGAGAGAAAACTGTTGTCTACTATTTAACAGACGGTCTTGTAGATAGCTTTCTATTTTGTGTACTATTGTATAGACAGTCTGTTAATTGGATCAGAGACCATTACAGACAACTATATAGACGATCCATTGTATAAGTTATTTTTAGTGCTGTCTATAGATGATGTGAAAATATATTACAGATAACTATCGTCTATACCACTGTACACGCCCTTAGGGTGTGTTTAGTTGTTTGCACCATCCTAGTATGTCCCCGTATAAGCTATCCAGACTAACCGTGGCCTGCATGAGTGGATACAAGTTGAATTGTTTGGTTACTTGTTTATGCATCTCACGAGTCTGCATTGGAGAGAAGCCCAATTTATGTGTTTCCTCCATCCTACATGAGTGGGCGCAATTACGTCTACCTGGTCTGAATGAACAAAAAATCAAACACATGTCTAACATATACAGTTGCATCCACTCGTGCGATTCAAACACCGTACAACCAAACACACCCTTACTGATCCACCGTATCCAAGCCATCAATCAAAAAACGAACGGTCCATAATCGTCCTTCACTTATCCTCTTCTTCCAGCCCTTCCTCTTAACCCCAAACCCGCAAAAACCCCAACCCGAGATCGCAGCCAGCACAACCACCGTGGCACCACCTGCCATGGCGTTCCAGGCTCTCACCCTCGCCCCCCTCCCCCTTCACCTCCCCACCCCGCGCCGCCACGTCCGCACCCTCGCCGTCGCAGCCGACCACACCCCTCCCCCGCTTCCCCCGCCGGCCTCCCCTCCTGAGCCTGCGAACAGCCCGAGCCGCCTCCTCCGGGAGCTCGCGGAGCGCAAGAAGGCCGTCTCCCCCAAGAAGAAGCACCCGCCGCGCCGCTTCATTCTGAAGCCGCCGCTCGATGACGAGCGCCTCACCCAGCGCTTCCTCAACAGCCCGCAGCTGTCGCTCAGGTCTCTCCCGCTCCTCTCCTCCTGCCTCCCCTCCGCGCCGCTCTCCGCCGCCGACCGTACCTGGATGGACGAGTACCTCCTCGAGGCCAAGCAGGCGCTCGGCTACCCGCTCGCCCCCTCGGAGACGCTTGGCGACGGCGACGACTGCCCCGCGCGGCACTTCGACGTCCTGCTCTACCTCGCGTTCCAGCACCTGGACCCCTCATGCGAGCGCACGCGGACGCGACACGTCCGGAATGGCCACTCCAGGCTGTGGTTCCTGGGCCAGTTCGTGCTCGAGCTCGCGTTCTGCGAGTTCTTCTTGCAGAGGTACCCCAGGGAATCCCCTGGGCCGATGCGGGAGCGGGTGTTCGCGCTGATCGGGAAGAAGGTGCTGCCGAAATGGATCAAGGCGGCCAGCCTGCAGAATTTGGTGTTTCCTTACGACGATTTGGATAAGATGATACGGAAGGACCGGGAACCGCCGGCCAAGTAAGTGTGCATTTCCTTGATTATATGCTGAAAATGTGCGATTGGAAATGTAGATTTAGAATCCTGGTTTGTGATCATGTATTAGGATAATGTGAGTAATCAGTGACTGGTGTGTGTAAACTGCAAAGTGAAACGACTACACTGTGCCAGGGATAGTTACTCTATCACTTATCAGAATACATTCGGTTAGGGTCTTGGAAATTCTGTATTGGAAGTTTGAAACTACAATAGCTACATGAATGTTTAACGCCTGAATGTTGCCTGTTGTTTAGATCTTGATTAATATTTTTCGCATGAGCTTGATCTGCATTCTGCGATAGTCCTGACTTAATATCCTGATGATGATTCAGTGCTAGTTTGGTAGGGATCCACTTAACTATTTGTTGATCTTGTTGGCACATTGATAGTCGGCTTCTTCGATAAGTTTGCATGTTTAAGCATGATATTAATGATGAAAGTGAAAATTCTCAGCTTATTTTTTCGGTCGCTGTACGATTCAATGTTACATGTTGAATTTTCTGTGCCCTTGTCAACGTTTGAGTTGTCTCCATTGCTGAATGTTATGCAGCCTTATTGATGACCAATTTGTCTCCATGTATGCCTTTTAGAATGTACACTGTCATTCTTCCATTTCCTTTATGGTGTGCTGCTGTGTATTCGTTTTATGTGCTATTCTCTGTGAAAAAATGAAGCACACAATCTTAACTCCACGCCTTCATGATGATACGTTTTTGTGGAGCACTTTCTCTTTGAGCATTTGGTTTGTTACAGGCTTACAACAATTTGTACTGTTAATTGGCATACATATCTGGGTAACTCTTCAGTAAAATGTCTGTTTGTGTTTCAGGGCTGTATTCTGGGCACTCATTGGAGCTATATATTTGTGCTTTGGGATGCCTGAAGTCTACCGTGTTCTTTTTGAGGCGTTTGGGATGGACCCTGAAGACGAGAGCTGTCAGCCAAAACTGCGGCGCCAACTAGAAGATGTCGATTATGTTTCAGTGGAGTTTGAAAAGAGACAAATCACGTGGCAGGATGTTGCTGCGTACAGGGTAATGACTCTTTCTATTTTGTTCCCCCAGATCTTCCCTCTTTGCCTCTTTCTTATCTTTTTAGTTGTCACATCTCATGCAGCCACCACCCGATGCTCTCTTTGCTCATCCTAGGCTTTTCCGAGCATGCGTGCCACCAGGCATGCATCGTTTCAGAGGAAATATTTGGGACTTTGACAATAGACCCAAAGTCATGAACACCCTAGGATATCCCTTGCCTATGAATGATAGAATTCCAGAAATCACAGAAGCAAGGAATATAGAGCTTGGACTTGGTCTTCAGGTATTTAGACACCACTAGGCCCTTTTTATCCCCTTATGATCTTCTTTCTAATGTTTATTTGGCTCTCTGCAAAGCATGTTTTCAGTAAATTATAGTCTTATTGAATCCCGTTTAGTAGTTGTGCAGCAACTCAATTTTTTTATATATGCCTATGTTTTCCACTTCCATTATCATTTGTACCTAAACCAGCATCATGGGTATTGATTTTATGTGCTACATGATACAGGAATAAAATATATTAGTGTGGTTCATAAAAGGTACTACAAGTATTGATAATTCTAGATAGAATACTCGAGTGGAAGTAATTGCAGTAATGTACTGTTATTTACGGCATTAGGATAAAAAACAGTAGAAGTAGAACCAGCTGTTATGTGTTGAAATCAGCATAGTTGGGAATCAAAATACTTTTTTGTGACAACATGAAATTCAAGGATTGGTGAGATAGGGATATCTTTTTAGGCTCTTATAATATCTGTTGCTGGGGAAGAATGAGGAAAAATAATTTGGACTATGAACTTTGCGACAATGATTTGTGAAAGCACATTGGTGCCTGGTGGTCAACACTCAACACTATCATATCTTGTCTGAGATGCAGGTGAATAATGCGATAGATTTAAGATGTTTGTAAAATGTATGATAGGACTTGGCGATATTATATAATGGGCTATGGGGAAGGTTGTGAAAGTTATGCCAAAAGTGGCAGCCTTTGCTTCTATATGAGTATTCACTAGTATATTTTAATACATTAGTTTATTAAGAGGGGTGGCTTCTTTAATTACTGTACTGTTTCAAAGAGAATTAATAGCCCTACTTGTCACAGCTCAGTTTGCAAATAAATTCTGTAATTTACTGAATTATGTCTAGATATAGATTTCGCTGTGAGTTTCTTTGGAAACATCTGATAAAATTGCAACAATATGAAGACTGTTGAAAGATCTTGCTTCCATAAACTTACAATGTCAGAACCACCATGATACCTTTTTTTTCACTACAGTTGTGCTTCTTGCATCCCTCAAAGCATAAGTTTGAGCATCCAAGATTTTGTTTCGAGCGCCTGGAATATGTTGGACAGAAGATTCAGGTTTGTTGTACCCTGTTATGAAGTTTCAGCATCTGGCCACAGTCCATTGGGCCAAGAATCATATTGAATGTCTGAACTTCTTTGAGGCCAGGATCTAGTGATGGCAGAGAGGCTGCTCATGAAGCATCTGGACGCACCCGGCAGGTGGTTGGCAGAGAAGCACCGGAGGCTGTTGATGAACAAGTATTGTGGACGGTACCTGCGGGACAAGCACCTGCACCACTACATTATTTACGGGGAGTCAGTGCAAGACAGATTCGAACACAACCGGCGTCTAAGAAATCCTTCCACGACTGCTGTCCAGCAAGCGATACACGGGCTCGCGTACTGCATCTATGGCAAACCTGATGTACGGCGCTTGATGTTCGAGGTGTTTGACTTTGAACAGGTCCAGCCGAAAGCTGTATGAGGATGTTCTCCATCGATATTTACGTTGAGTTGCTTACCAATGAGATCACCAGTGGTCGAAAGGCTGCAGGGTTGTGGCTTGTGAACTAATCCAAGCGCCAGATCGTGCTGTTCTGAAATCTTGAAGCTAGAGTCTGATAGCAGACTAGCCTTTGGTCATCCAGTCTCCTCTGAAGTTGTGACTCCTCCGGCATCGTGTCTACTGGATAGGCAGGGTTGGAGATGTTGTAAACCGGACGCTGTTGTTTTCTGAAGTTACAATTTTGACAATCGGTTGTAAATTTCCAGCAGTTTGAGCAGAAATACAAACAACAGCAGCAGCAAGAGAAGGGTTCTCTGTGAGGAACATGCTTTTGTAATCGAGAATGTCAATGCAACGAATAATATTAACACACAGTGTCGTCTGTTATACCAGTGCATAAATTTATCTAGTCAAACTTGTCTGCGGTGATGACTTGTTCGATGTCTGATTGGTCGAACCAAGATTGTGTTCGCCATCAGCGTCACCATTCACCGGTCATGGAACAAGGGGAGAAGCGATCGTGGTTGGTTTGGTCGGGCTTGTTCCAGCAACGGTGGTGCGGTCATGCGTGGAATTTTTATTTTAAATAATATAATTTTTTATTTAAATTGCAAAAATATACTTCGATCTAAAAAATTATAAAAATATACTATTTTCGTCTGTATATGAGGCGATCGGTGCAGCTCTAAACGCGCGATATTTCCTCTGTCTGCGGTCAGTTCCTAAAGAAATCATAACTATTTCATATGATGTCGGATGGAGATGAACTTTATATGAAAATTGTAGCTCTCGACGGGATCTACAACTTTTGTGTATAAACTTTTTCAATTTGAATCCATTGATCTAAAAATCAGATCTGTTTTTAGATCTGAAACTTCTATCCCGTTTTTGGCTATCTAAATGGATTTAAATGAAAAAAATTGTATACAAAAGTTGTAGATCCCGTCGAGAGCTACAATTTTAATATAAAGTTCATCTCCATCCGTCATCATATGAAAAAGTTATGATTTTCTCTACGAACTAACCGCAGACAGAGGAAATATCGCGCTCGCACCGATCGCCCGACAGAGGTATATTTTTGTAATTTTTTAAGATCGAAGTATATTTTTGCAATTTGAATAAAAAATTGTATTATTTAAAATAAAAATTCGCCATGCGTGCATTCACGAGTGGGCCGTGCAACCCAACACTATCGCTCGTCGTTTTGGACCGGGCTTGCACGCTTGGGCCGCGTCATCGCCGCATCACACGACCCAAACCAACCCTGAACCCTAACTTGGCCTCCCCGTGATCTCCCCCGCCGCGCGCGTGGCTCCTCCCCAAATCCGCGCGAGAGGCACGAGTCGAGCAAGTTCGAAGAAGACACTCCTCAAACCTGCCGTCCAAATCCCCGATTCGCTTGCTCCACCGGAAGGAGGATAGCGAAAGCAGCAGCAGAGAGATGTCGTCGCTGCGGAACGCGATCCCGCGGCGGGCTCACAAGGAGCGCGCCCAGCCGTAAGTTCCCCACCATCCGCAAATGCTCCCTATTTCCTTTTTTTACACATCTAGAGCTTGGTCGAATTCGAGTGCCGTGGCGCCGCCGCTGGGTGTCGTTCTCGAAAATTCGGGGCGCTCTGTGGCGGTTCGGCGTGGGAGCTTCTCTGGTCTGTGCGGATTTGGGGCTGAGCTGGTATTCGGATGGGTTTTGCAGCGACGCGAGGAAGAAGTTTGGGCTTCTGGAGAAGCACAAGGACTATGTCGTTCGGGCGCGGGCTTACCACAAGAAGGAAGAAACCATCAGGGTATCACTTCTGTTTTATGCTTTTTGAAGTTGGGAAATCGGATGTACTGTATCAAAGTTGGAAACACCTTTCCATGTTGGTTTGGCTGTTACGTTTGCGTAATTACCCAACATTCTTTTTTATGCACCTATGTAATGATGAGTATTGAGTAGTTGGTGCCTTTAATTCTGTGGCTTCAAGCATTTTGAGATTGACTCGCTGTTCCCTCGTAAGTGATAATGAAGCAATTGGTTAATCAGTTTTGTGGGAAAATTCCATTTGCTTCGAGGCAGATTATTGGGCTCCAACTGTTGTTAGTATAGTGTTTTAAGCCTAACAGCGAGGAAAATATACTCAGTAGAAAAGTTTTAGGGCGTAGCAGAGTTCAAGGCAACATTTTCATCTGTTCGTTAGTACATTCCTTGGGGTTATATATATTGTAACTGTCTTAATCTGTTGTCCTTGTTGTTCGTGGTTGATTACAGAAATTGAAGGAGAAGGCAGCATTCAAGAACCCAGATGAGTTCTACTTTAAGATGATCAACAGCAGGACCGTGGATGGAATTCACAGGCCTAAGTACGTACAAGTACAATATGGTCCCTCTAGCAGTTCAAGGTTTGATATATTTTATGTTTTAACTTGGGCTATGCCGTGCTTTTTGTTAGGCCTGAAGCAAATAAGTATACTGAAGAGGAACTTATGCTGTTAAAAAATAAAGATATGGGGTACATCCTTCAGAGTATTCAAGGCGAAAAGAAGGTTTGTGATGATGTTCAGAACATTCAATGCAAATAAGCACTTTGTTTCTTGTGATTAAATGATGTATTCTATTCTAATGAATGTGACCCCTTTGCAGAAAATCGAACGATTAAGTTCAATGCTTCATGAACTGGATAACAAACCTTCGAACAAGCATGTTTACTTTGCTGAAGATAGGTATAATCACTACATTCATTTTCCTTACCATTTTTCAGTTGAATTTGTAATGTTCATTTCAAAATTGCTAGCTAGCTAAGCGAATGTAATATTGAGATGGTTAGCTGTTTGGTTTCAGAGAAGAAGCCAAAGAAATACAATCCAGGATAGAGCAAAGCAGCAACTCACCTCATTTTGGCAACATCCCTTCTCGGATAAAGAGGTAACTTGCACTTCCCTTAGGGAATTTGGTACAGCTGCATTATATCTGTGGCAACTATTTTTAGTATTATGCTTGAGAAGAATCACTTTCACTATTGGTTTGGTGAATGAATTACTGGTTTTAACTCTCTCATCTGAAATACCTTTTGGTAGCAAATGCAAACATGTTTTGGTGATTTAGTTCATGTTATTTACAATTGATGTGCATATAATCAGGAAACTACTTTCTGTTAATGTTCCATAAGTGAGATGGGGTTATGTTTCTCCAGCTCAATGCATTATGTTGTGCAGTTTAGTGGACTGCTACCTGATAAACCAATCCTTTCCAGGAAAACAGCTTCTTCTTACAAGGAGTTAGAAGAGAGGAAACAGAGGGTTCAAAAGCTTGAGAAACTGTATGCAGACATGGCTTTGCAAAAAGAGTTGAAGGTATGGGATCTCTGAAATTAAGAATATTTATTTTTCTTGGGGTTAAGCCTGTCTAGTATCTTTGGTGATTTAGGAGTGTACTTGAAATAACATCATGAGAACTGATATTAGACTGGGCTGATGGTAGATCCGTAGACGGCTAAGTGTCAGTTTCTGCCAAGTTTCTGGATGGAACATGCTCAGTATCAGATGGAACCTTGGTGGATGATCGATTGATGGCTTGATGCAGTTTGTTTTGTGCTTTCTTAAACAATATTTGTGATTTTTTATGTTTACAAGTGAAAATAATTTGAAATTGAGCCAAATCAGTGGAGCTTGTTCATATTTCAGCTGCAATCTAAGTCTTAAATGGCCTACATTTGAAATCTGCAAACGAACTAGCTTTTGGGATTATACGTGGGATGTTATTGCTGGTACTAGAGATTCTGTCTCTTCTATTTAGGATTTGACTTGACAGAATTTATATTGCTAAGCTCTTCGATTACTGACTTATCTAATACTGGTGCAGAAACCTGGACGCAAAAGAAAACTCCGTGAAGACGAGATCACAAATCCCACATCACAGCCTGTTTATAAGTGGCGAGCGCAACGGAAACGGTGAGGTAGCATTCTGCCCACTTTTACATTTTATCTCCTTGTAGACCTATCGATTTTCACTTACCGTCGTTCTTGAAACTTCAGATGATACGAGTAACAATGGGATTGGTGAGAATAGATGAAGTGTTACCAGTGGATCCTAATCACATGGAACCTGGCGCTTGAAGAGTTTTTCTTGAATCCGAAAGCACTTCCTTGTAACAGTGCCCCTCCAGAACCCCCGCCCCTTCTCTCTTATCATACCCTTTACTATGTTATTTGTGGTTCCATGTTGGAGACCATGTACTGCTACTACTGTCTATCTATTCTTCTCTCAAATCGTTGCTCAACCAGAATCAACATGTAAGAGCAGTTTTGATGGATGTGACAAGCTTGAATGGCTCAATTCATGTCTCCGTTGTTTTCTTTCTTAACAAAATGTTTGTAATTGACCTTTAGAACTTCCATCCTGACAGCAATAACCTATAGATCTCCCTGCAGTTTGATGACTTACTCATGATTAGCAATCAAAGCCAAATGACAGAGATTGACACACATCATCTCCTAAAACGGTTGTCACGTCTCACCACATTTTTTTTTCTCGCTCAAAAAATGGAATTATCTTGTCATGACTCATGACTTCAGTCAGGCAAGTTAAGACTTACTTTCTCAGCCGGTAGTGTATCAAAGAAAACGTGAGATTTATCACACGCACCGCAAAAACCACTGCATTGCATATTTGAATGCCAGTTTTCGTGCTTCTCTATACACTAGCTTGCAAGTGACTAAGTTAAGATCTCAGCCAAGCCGCTGAAATCCAGTCCTTACAGAACAAGCTGGTTCTCCCCAAAAGAAAATGAAACAAAGAAGAATACAAGAAGCTTATCCGGTAATTGCCCCGCAAACAAAAAAAGATCCCAATCACGAATTCACGGTAAGCAATGTGATTTGCAGGAGAGCCTCAAGAAATCTTGGTTTCATCCTGCTGCAATTGAAGCAGCGAACATCTGAGAATGGCTCTCATCTCAAATACCTTGAAACAATGTATTCAGCAATTGCCAAGCTTGACGTCAGACCAGGGGATTCTATTCCAAACAAGTTAACCAGCCCAGGAATACCATGGATATCCTCCCCCTGCAGTAGTTCAGGTGGTCAACTTAATAGATTATGGATGTGAAAACTTAAGCTTTTGAATCTGATATAGTGCAAGACAGTGATCAAACATATGTTATCAGTGAAGAACCTGAATAACAAAGTCTGAAGGAGGCTGTCCAGGGCCAGAAAGCTTTGGTCGGATCCCAGAATAACTAGGTTCCAAATACCCATCCTTGAGATTTGGAAAATACTTCCTTATTGCAGGGTAAAATCTAGAACATCGGGTGGGGTTGACTGAGTAATCAAACCTGATGAACATAGATGCTAAAAGTTACAAACATAGTACCATTTTCTAAAAAAGGGAACTATTTTCATAGTAACCATTGGATGTAATGTAACAAATGCAATAGATACATTTGCAAATGAGGACACCATTAGAAAGAAATTAAATCTTTGCAAACTCCATCCTGCTACTACTCACAAGAATGATGCATATAACCAGCTAGAGAAGTTCACAAGCTCTACTGTAGTACTATCGGACATGTGCTGCAGAAATCCTGCTACTACTCACAAGAACCATGGTATTGCACCGAAGTCATTATCATGTGAAATCACAAGTTCAACTATGTGCATCATCCGGATATCTAACACTTACCATAATCCTTGCTAGTTAGTCATTGCAAAGTACAAACTATATCAGGCATAAAGAACAAGTAATTAACAAATACTATGTTAAGAATACTAGTATATTATTGATGTATTGTTAAGAATACTAGTGTATTCTTGATGTATTGTTGGGCAAGGTATGGATAGACAACATAAGATTTTCGTAACTTACAGGCTTCTTTGGTCACAGACCAAGAAGCTGAAATGTCCGTGCATGAATACAGTATAAAATCCCCCCCTTCTGAAAAGGATCGGAAATACAACTCAACTGCTTTGGTCATCGTCAGCTTCAATTACTTGTGCACCAAAAACAGTGGCATGGTTAAATAATTGAACAGACAAGTATTTGCAACGGCTTACCTATTCACGAAGCATGACATGTCGTCCATTCCACCATCTATCCATTCAACATCTGGTCCAAATCTAACAAGGCCATTCAAGTCTAGCGTGACATGGACACCTATACCACCATCCTCTGGTAGAGGGTATATTAAGTGACTGAAAGGACTCTTCGTTTGAGAGAGGGTGAAGTAACATCCACGGGCATAATAAGCTGGCGGCACATATGCTTGGTCAAGGCCATGAAATCTTTTGGCAAGTGGAACTGCACTCAAACCTGTTGAGTTTATCAGTAGTTTTGGAAGCAAAATAAGTTCAGGGGGTACAGGAGAACCTACAGAATGGTTCTCCAGCTCTCGACTTTCAGAAATATGAAGCTCGAGACCTTCATCTCTGACATGCCCACTGATAACTGCTGTGTTATATGATATGGTTGTTCCTAAGTTTTCAGCGTCAGCCTGCATCAGCAGAAACAATAAGAATCAAATGAAATCACAAGCTGATTTAGAGTTCTGCATGATGCAATGCAGATAAAATGGACTAACATGGCCATAAGTTCAAAATTGATGTGAATAGGAACATAGCTTTTATCTTTCTGTTAACCAAATTGTGTACTGTAGAGAAAAGACCAACAAAGAAATGTTTTTAGATTATCTAACATAAACACTCCAAATATGGCAGGGAGCTCTTTTGGAAAAAAAGTATTTGATCATGCGTTAACTATCTGCTTAAAAAGACTTCAATTGTGCAATGGGCTACTACATAAAACTTATTTCAGCTATGCATACATTTTTTTTCCTTCTTGGAAAATGAATAAAAAATACATGTGAAATCATTAAAATTCTTATAACAAGCTGGAAGAAAAAGAAAGAATGGAATCAAGAACTGATTCAAGTACCAGAAGGGAGAGCATAAATGAATGAGAGTCAACTATCCCAGTACTAGGTGACAGTAAAGCTTTAAGACATCGAAGTTCAGGTTCCATCTCCATAGCTTGAGAACCCTCCATCATCTGAAGATCATCCACCCCATTTTCTTTAGCGTTCTTGAGGAGCATGTCCAGCTTTGCAGTCTCTGCAATACCAGTAGCAACGATGAGTTTACCGAGCCGTTTATGGGGGATTTCTCTGTCTGCACAGTACTTGTAGAGCAGTTCCCTTCCTCTTACACAAAGACTAGCCTACAAAAACATTTAGTAGGTAGAATCAATAACGCACTAATATGATAACATTCTGCAGAAACTTTTATTTTTATGCTTTGAGGTCCTTTTTCTAATATTCACAGGAAGAGTTTTGTCTTATAAATTGCAGCATGGAAAGCAAGCGTCTTAGTGATTTGTCACATTGCGACAACAAAACGATGGTTATCAACAACACAAAGGATGGACAGAAGGGGTAAATGAACTACAATTCTACAGGTGCATTAGCAACAGTAGTTTACATGCTAATGTGTCAACTAGAATATTGCTAGTGCAATGTGCAAACTGAAAATAACTCAAACAGGAGTGGAGCTTACCAAGCCATTTCACAAACTAAATTTGTTCAATGAGCTTATTTGCAAAATAGATGCAGAAGTTTTCACACTAATATTTGTGTCAACTATCCAACGTGGTCAGAACTGAGAACTGATCTGCAAATGTTTTGTATCAATAGGACCTAGCACTTTCCTAATATAAGTCATATTTCGTGCAGCTCAAATACGGAATCACCAGAAATCTAACATGTTCCTACACTAAAGTGTTGCAATGTAGAAGCCTCATCCCCTTCCCTATATCTATAACCACAATGCATCATCTGGAGCAAATATCCTAGATATATCCATAATTCCACCATGAATCACCAAAAAGCTTACTGCTCTCCAATACCACTGCACAAAATCCTTCCACCTGACAGAAATATTGAACGAACCCAGAATCACTTAAGTTTGCAATTATGCACAATTCAATCGGGGGCCTTAACTTAAGTTTCAGCTATCTTCCCCACTATGCAAGCCCAAATTTCCTTCACCGATACAACGGCTAGAAATTTAAGAACCCTTCCGCACTTTTTTAGAATGAAATTTTAATCCTTCTGCGCGACTAGTAAAATCTACAAAGCCATGGTCCCGCAGGAAAAGGCGCACCTTTAGGCTGCGGGGAGGGTAGTAGATGCCGGCGTGGATGACCTCGCTGTTGCGGGAGCTGGTGCCGGTGCCGAAGGTGGAGGCCGCCTCGATCACCACGACCTCGCGCCCGGCCATGGCCAGCGCGCGCGCCACCGCGAGGCCGACCACGCCTGCGCCCACCACGACCGCGTCCGCTGCCTCCCGGGGGGCTCCGGAGGCGAACCCAGAGAGGCCCTGCCGGCAGCAGGTCCCCGCCAAGCGCCGTAGTGGAAGCATGCTCGGCTCGGCTGTTGTCTGTTGACCGCTCCTCCCGGCCGCAGAGGTTACAAGGCGGTTAGCGGCTAGCCTCATGGCCTTTCGATGCTACGGTAAAGCTTGGGCCGCGATAAACCCGAGTTTCCGAAGCTTCGGCCTATTTGACCTCTTCCCGCTTTTTCTTCTTCTCTTCCATTCTTCGTATAAAATTATAAATTTAGCCTCCTTTCTTAACACAAAAACATATCTAGATAACGGGTATCTCCTATCATACTCCTCTACTATGACAAATTGCCGGCGTCACGGTACCTCCCATCAACCGTAGCAGGCATGCTAAATTTCACATGAATATCAATTCATAGATCCACATGCATTCCCTGTACGCAAATATATCAATGGTAAAAAAGCAGAAGAAAACGAGTACAGAGTACAGACCAACACATCATATTATATATGTACACACACAAACACGATCAGTACTGGTCAGCACCGGAATAGCAGCAGAGGAGGCCGCAGAGACGCCTCTTCTTGTGCTTCTTGAGTGCCAGGCAGGGGAAGCAGCAGCAAGCGCGCTCGTCCTTCTTCTTGTAGCCCCAACACAGCAGCCACCTGCTTGCGCCGGCGCGGCGGTGGTGCGCCGCCGCTGGGGTGCGGAAGCAACAGTAGCAGTTGGAACTGTTGGCGTTTCTCATCTCGCCAACTCCTACCTGTTTTATTGATCGATCGATCGAGGAGAATAGTGGACATATGCTAGAATGGGAAGGACATGGATTCAATTTACAGGCAACTTATTCAGTGAGTCAGTAACATGATAACATTGCCTCGTTTCAGAATCCAGATCACTGCTGCTTCATGATAATTCGTGTGAATGGAGCTGCACAGCTACCCCAATGGGTTTATGTGTACACATCGAACAATACTTAGTATATACCTGGAGATGAGTTGCTTTCTTGGCTCCTTGTTGTAACTACCAGAAAGAAAACAATGCACAGGCATCCCAAAAATGTTATGGCTTATGGGAATCAAAATACCACATGCTTCTTCAGTTGCTTTGACGGTTTGACCATGACATGCGGCAATGTCGAGCTATAACTGAAGTTGTAGAACTTCACTAACGTATGTTTGAACTAGCTACAGCATATTGAAGAAGAAGAAAAAAACTAGCTGCAGCTGCTAGTAGTGACAGCCATCTTGTAGCAGGCAGCAGCAGCCCCTTTTCACCCATGCTAACATGAATGTTCTTCTTTCGACCTTTTTTTCTTCAATTAACTTGGCATGTTAGGTGGCATCATTAGTATACCGTACCAGTATTAATTTTGATCCAACAACCTGGTCTACTTCAGCTCAGAAAAGGAAGTTAAGAAGAATTCTCACAGCTATTTTGGGGTTGGACATCTCAAACCAATTCCATTTCAATCTTGCATCACATATCACCAGCCTGCAGCAGTGCAGCTAATGGATGTATTAACAATCATACAGGGTACAACTACGTTTGCCAACCGATGACTGTCACACCAAACTAGAGCTTAGTAGCTTACAGGACAACAGCGTTCTCCGAAGTCCAAACTACAATAGCACCTAAATTCACAAGAATTGCTGGTACTGCCCTGACGAGGATACCGGCAAAGATGTCAAGTTTTTAAAAATCAAATTTGAACAGTGAGTAAACTGACCCAACTTTTCATATACCATTCTAGTCCAGAACCAGCTGTAACTATCTTGTTCCAGCCAAGATTTAGATCACTGGACACAATTTCAGTTTATCGATAACATGAGCATTGATTGTTGCATGAGTTTGCCTTTGCCACCATTAGCAAGGCTGACTTAGGTACTTAGCACACAATGAATTATATCTTTTGAGTTTGGTTAACATAACACAAGGAAGCAAGCAGAAACCGCATAATAGTGAAGATGACAATATCATTCCAGTCATAATATAAGCAGTTTCATGTCTACTTTCACAGACAAAGCATTCTGCTACAACATACGACAACTTTCTTGCTGAGAGCAAGGCACAAATAAGAGCTATGTAGGGAGGATTACAAAGTGGTAGGTTCAAACCTAACATAATCTATATCACCCGGTTTTCAGTAACCTTGTACGGCCATTACTTTCTAGCATTCTTTCCTTCATGTTGCCATCTAGCAGTTGGTATCATATACAGCCAGGCCTTGTAGTTCTGGACCTTCCAAGCGTGGGTTCTTCTCAAAGCTGCACGTGAACAGAATGCACATAGGTCAACTTGTTGGCACGTAAACCCAAAACAAGGCTCAACAAAATGCAACACCAAGGGCACAGAAAAACTGGAATTGAATAAAAGTAAAACGCACCACTGTAAAAAGAAAACATCCAAGCTGACTATACATGTACAACATGATGACTATGTACTTCACGTAATTTCCAGTATAGAAAAGTAATATTGTTCCACTTTTCTTATGAGCATACAGAAGACAAAGTTGTCTTGACATTATATCCATGTTCTTTGATCCATAAAAAAATATAGAATATTGAAAAGAGAAATTGGTACAAAAAAAAGATACAAGGGAGACAAATTAAGTGTTTGGAAGGGGTCAACTAAACTATTCCCAAATTCAAGGCAGCACCACTAGGTGGACTTCTCCATCCAGTAATATTGATAGCAGCACACAATTAAACAAGACAGACAATGTAAAGTCTCAAATTCCTGAAGTAATACACCCAGATGCCCTTTCAGAATGAAAACATCATATCCTTTTGAATCGATAATGGAGATTACCCACTTCATTATTAAGGAAGCAGTAAACCAAAGTAATGGAACAAATAATGAAGTATTCAACAAAAAACTGCAAGGACCTCCCAAAAACACTAATGGGTGAAAAATTCCTCAGGCATGTTTGCAACCATACAACAGAGTGGTTGTTGGCTTGTTGTCGTCTTATCGAGGAAACACTACATATATATACAAATGGATGTAAAATACAAAAGAAAAATACAGTGTAACTATGCTGAACTGACAGGAACCGACAAGAAGTGTTGACTTTAGGATCCTCGTATGGGCCGCTCATATCATTAGAGGTGTGATTTAATTTAACTTTTAAAAGTATTGGTTAAGACACTCAACCTACAATTTAAAGGATTCCTTTCATATGTGTTAAGTTTTTATTAGTTCTGAAAATTCCAGTGTAAAATTGAGCATATCTGGAACATCTTCGAACATATCACAAATACATTACAAATGCAGTCAAACTTACTTGCTCAGAGGAATGTGCTCAAATGGTCCAGACGTGGGAATCGTTCCACACAGATCATTACTAGAAACATCACTGAAAGAACAAGGGAGCAAAAATTGTCAAATGGAAGATTCATGTGGAGCGAAGTAAACACTCAGCATTGGAAGTTGAATTGCACTTACACAACTTTGAGACTAGATATTCCAGCCAGCTCCCTTGGAATTGGTCCAGTCAAACGATTGCCATTGAGCCGCCTACCAAAGTACAGCCGTGTGTTAGCAAGATACAGTGATGTGGAAATAGCTTAAAAGTTGGCAAACCTCACTAAAGACCAGAAAGGTCAAACAAGCCGTAGGTGCAGCTTAAAATATGCTGATATACAGAACTACAGTATTAAATCCCAAAACCACATTCGATAGCTAATATGTGACAGCTATTTTACAATATGTAGAGAGCATTTGAAGAACATAGACTTACAAGAATACTAGGGAGTTCAACTTTCCAAGTGCTGGAGGTATAGTCCCTGAAATGTTGTTCTTGTACAAGTCCAAGCTAATTAGGTTCTTCAAATTACCAAGTTCCGACGGGATCATTCCTTGAATGTTATTTTTGTAAAGTTCCCTGTTTCAATGCTAATGGTGAGTACTACTGCATTGCATTGAGGTTAATAAATTAATTAATAAACATATATCAAACTAAATGAAAATTTCAAAAACATCAGGCCCATATATCATAAACTCTATAGAAATCAAACATGAACAAAATGGCACCATGGGGAGAACAGAAAATGGATCCAACATACCTGTCCAACTTAGGATACTAGTCATTAGTAACACTATGTCATGAACAGGTTTTAGGAGGGCAATGGCAAAGGACAAAAAATGGCATCATACTATTCGACCTAGAATGACAGGCATTAGTTATAATGGAAGGCACAATTTAGCTCCTTTTAGCCCTGAACATCTTAAGATCTGTTCCTTATCAGAATGGGTAAAGCCATGCCTCTATAATTCCTTTTTCGTTTTCAAGTTCATATCCAACTGCTAGATAGAAATACTAGAAAAAATATGGTTGAGAACTTCAGAAATCTGTTAGCTCTACTAGCATAGGTTGTGGTACAGTACAACCAGTACAATACTACAGTCTATAGTAGTGCTTAACAGTTAACATATAAACTACAAAGTGATGAAAGTACCAGATTCAAAAATAACTTGAAAGTTATAATATAAATTTTGAAATCCAAACAAAATTTCACCTGGAACATAAAATTAAAAAGGGCCTATCGCAGTTCAAAGCCCATACAAACTCTAAATAGCCTAATACAAATTGCATGCATGCAAGTTTAAAGCATCTCTTACAGGAGATATAGTCCATCTGTGGAGAAGTACACATGCTTTGATGGTTACAAGTGCAGCACATCAGTCCAAATTACAAATTAATCAAGGGTGGGACAAAAGTAGTGTAATCATCAGATAACATTATTGGTGCTTGCAAATTGCAACATACATGGGACTCATCAACTACTTAAAGGAACGCATCACGGCATTTATAAATGATAGAGAAGTGTATGTGTCAACAGCAGTAGAACAAAAAATAATATAAGTTTCAAATTCCTATTGAGAGCAACTAGCAAAAAGAACCAAACCACATGGACAGGAACTTACAGATACTGCAAATGCTCCAATTTCCCAAGCTCAGGCACCAGGTGACCAGATAAGTTCAAATTACCAAGATCTCTGTAAGAGGGGGCATTCCAAGAAAGCAATCAGATGAAGATACTCTTGTGAAATTTCAAGCTCATAAAGGAGTCATATCCATAGGTTTTTTCCAAAAATAGTTGTGTATATCCTTAGTTTTCATATATACAGCAACAAAATATGAAATTCTGACTAATTTCTGCACCTGGAGGGATATTATTTGGACTAATTATGCACACAGAATCACAGATGACAGGCAGAAGAAATGTCAAAATTGAAGCATACCATGCTCCATCTGCAATCCCAATGGAAAATCATGGAGAGCTAAGAGAGTAGCAATCATTCCAGCACAATAGCTAATGTTTTCCAACCTTTTAGACCTTAACACCCTTTTCCATATAAATGTTCCAGCTTCACTCTTAGCCACTCCAAGTACTTTGATCATGTCAAACTTCAACCAACCAAAAAACTTAAGAACACTCTCATTAAAGGAGAGACCTTTCTGATCAGACTCTTGCTTTGATTCACGTAAGACCCTTTCCAGTCTTCGTCGCAACCAATAATCTAAATCGCACTCGCCTTTGAGTAAAAAAAATATATATATAAATCACACACTATCTTCACAAACTCATCAGTTCCATACCAACTTGCTGATGAAATCCAGCTCCTAACTCTAAGCCAAGCCACAGTACCAAGTCCTCGAGTAAAAAGCAGCATCTAGCACTAGTTTCACCACCAAATTTAGCTAGGAATCAACACAACCGCAACGAAATCGCTTGCTCCTCCAAAGGCGCGGGCTCCGCGATCCGATTACCCATCCACAGACAACGGCCCCAACTCAAACCGCGGCGTGAAGGGCGAGATTGAGAGAGGGAACGAGAAGGGGGAGGAGCTCACAGGCGGGTGACGCGGTTTTCGCGGTCGCAGGTGACGTGGAACCAGGTGCAGGGGTTGACGAGGGTGGGGTCCCAGCTCTGGAGCACGCCGCCGGGGTCCCGCAGGCTGCGCCGCAGCGCCGAGAGCGCGTCGCCCTCGGAGTTGGCCCCCGCCAGCGCGAGGACGAGCGCCGCGGCGATGGCCAGACCCAAGTATCCAGCCGCCGCAGCCGCCATGGAGAGGAGGGAGGCTGCGGGCGAGATCGGCGGCCGGATCTGGACGCGGAGAGAGAGCAGCAGCAGCAGCGGATGGGGGGAGGGGGAGGGGGAGGGAAGAGAATGGAAGAGCAGCGACTAGCGAGAATGGTTATTGCTAGACGGCTTGACCGCTAGTGCGAGGCGAGGACTCTCCGTCCCCGGTCACTTTTGTATTGCTCGGCGTGTCGTGTCGCGTGGGTGAGAAACTGAGTCTTTGCGCTTTTTTCTCCGTTTTTTTTAAAAAACTTTAAAGCTAAAATCTAAATAAATTGATAATATTTTAACTGGACTTTTTTTTGACAGCTATAAGTCTACGTATATTAAAAGTCAAAAGCCATATAAAATATGCCTTTTGGTTTATTAAGAGTTATTTTTAGCCAAATATCACTGAAGTTAAGGTAAGATTATCTACTTGTTACGTATAAAAGCAGAACTGCTTTTAAATTGTTTAATCCAAAAAAATGGCTTTCAGTTTTAAAGCAAATGTCTAAGCCTAAGGTCTTGATTGTTTTGAGACAGTTTTTTTTAGCTTAAACAGTTTAAAACCATTTTTTTTTTGGCCAAAGTGGCTTAAAAGCAATTCGCTTTATGAGAGGTAGAAGTAAATAATTTTACCTTAACTTTAGTGACGTTGATCTAAAACCAATCGTAAATAAGCTAAAAAAAGTATATTTTCATTAGCCTTTGTCTTTTATTTATATAGAGACTTGTATCTTTTAAAAAATCCTAGTTAAAAAAAATCATCTCTTTTATTTAGATTTTGAAAAAAAAAATCCTTCTAAGCTACGGAAAAACCTCAAAGTGAGCAGTGGGGCGAACTTGGTGGGTTGGGTACTTGGGCCATGCAATGCACTCTGGAATGCGAGCGAGTTGGTTGGCTCGAGTATGCTCCTGGGTCTTTTCGGTCGCTTTAGGTCCGATTGGCCTGGCTTAAGCTTCTTCCCAAAGCTTGTTTTTAGGTCTAAGGTGAAGTCCAAAAGGGAAGCTACCTTCTCATAGAAGAGTTAAGAAACAGCTTACGAGGAAGAGGATGACAAGACACTCCTTTTGGCTTGTTTCAATGAAATGAATGGGCTTCAGCTTGTCAAGAAGCTGCGCGAAGAGCCCTTGCTTCAATCCTACTGGCTACTCATGTTTCCTTTTTATCTCTGCTCTGTCCTCTCTTCTTAGGTTGAAAAGCAGAAACAGATGCATTTTACATGTGAAAGATAGATACTCTTGGCTTTAACTTGTATTATCTTCCAGTTTTTTTTATACTGGAACATTTCCACTGCCTTGAAAAGGCTGGATAAATTGGCATGGAGGAAGGACAGGATAGACAACAAGAGACAAGATTCCATGGCAACTAGGCTCACTAGCATTGAGATGTCCATGTCACGGTCCACTTTGCTGGTTTTGGGGGGTTTGTTTCTTCACTTTTCTACCCACTTTGCACAGAGGCTGCAAATTTTTAGTATTTTCGAAGTCACAGGGCTCACAGCATCCGCGAAATGTCAAAAGGCTTGAGACTTGAGAGCCTCTGCTTTTCCAATTTAACTACTGTTATCGCTTTTCTGAAACAAGTTCCGTCTCTCTTGATTCGGAGCAGCACTTAGCGTCGAAAAGTCGATTATTCGACCTAACTTGGGAATCTTGAAAGGAGATCGAATTGAGGATTACGAAACACCAACGCATTGCCCACCGCCCAACGTCTCAAATATTAAACGGTACATCTCAAGCTAAATCCGTTTCCAGGCCTGCTTGCAAGCACAGTTCCAAAGCCCAATTAAGCACATATAGTTCCCACCATAACACTTCCAAATTGTCACCGGCCCATCATTTCCAAATTCCATCCCGTTTCAAATCCATATATATATAAGGGCGCTGGATTTTGATACCAACTCAAACGTCAAACGAACCAACCGAGCACGAAGCCACGAACCTATAGGCTATAGCCCACATTGTCAAACGTTTGCCGTCATGCCGACCCAACAACGGCTAGCCGTGAGGTGCGTCCCGGGCGTGGTCGGTTGGGGCAACGGCTACCGCGGCGGCAAGATGCACGGGCACGGCACGCGCGCACGGCCGCGGCAGCGAGAGAAGTGTGTGTTGCAAGACTGCATGGTGAGCGGTGCGGCGACCGCTCACGCGAACGTCGTGCTACGTACGCCGGCACACGAGCAATTGCGCAGCATTATATACTATATACATGGCGCTACGGCAGCACGGCTCGATATGGTGGGGTGCGGCTCCCGCAGTCCCGCTACAATGCGCGCGGTGTGCTACGTCGGCACGAGGAAACGCGTGCTGTTGTTGTACAACTGCTAGATTACGCTGAAGCCGCGCGCGCTCACCAAAAAACGGGGGATTCCGGAATTGGAAGGGCAAGCGAGCACCAGAAAGCTCATCGAGGCCGTCTCCGGCCGGCCGGCCCGTTTTAGAGCTCTTCTGGTGTACAGTTCTCTTTGTTTAGGCTTAAGCTTTTTATTTATAGTTTAAAATTAATTTTTAGGTTTAAACAGTTTAAAATTAATTGGCTTTTATATATGGTAGATGTGGCTAATTTTACCCTAACTTCAATGACATTATTTTAAGACCAACTAGAAAAGTACATCTCTAATAACTTTTAACTTTTAGTTATATGAAAGCTTTGAATTTTTAGCTTTTAAGCCGGTGAAAAAACCAAAAGGAACAGAGTTATAATATTGTCCATATCTTACCACCTTATATACATAAAGGTAAAAGCGATATTCTAATGCAATGTGTCTATCACCTGACCTACGTAATTAATATTGTAATTTTCTATTTATTTCCTCTCCTACGTTCTCTCTCCTCCCATCTTGATGTTTTTCTCTCCACACGGCCCATGTCCTCCCCTCCCCACATTCTCTCTTACTCCCTGCTGGTGCCCTCCACTCGCTAGTGCCCTACGTCATCACTCCGCTCCCTTCCCCACCACTATCCATCGCCTCCCTGCCTACTCATCGCCGCCCTCCCACCATCACCTCTCTTCTTCCACTCTGACTGTTGCCACCTTTCTCCCTTCCTTTGGCCACCACCGGATCTGAGTCGGCGGTCCAGATTTGGGTGAAACTGAGCCACGTCGCTCGGAGACTGCAACAAGTGGACCCAGGAGGCAGGGCAATGCTCAAAAACTACGGCTATGGATTCGAGAGGTGACGTGGCCCTCAGCAATAGCGCATGAAGCTGCCAACAATGGCAAGCGGCATGTGGCGACGACGACGAGCGAAGCAAGCGGCAATAGTGCCCGGTGCGTGGCGACAACAACAAGCGAAACGATCTGTGATGGCGGATGGCAGGGTTCACAATTTCGTTTCGAAGCCGAAAATCGCTAACCCGGCGATAGCGGTTTTCGTGAGAAACCGCTCGAAAACCGAGAAAAACTGAACGGTTTGCAAATTCAAAAAAATCTATTTTTTGTCAAATCTATTAGCGAAAACCGCTGTTTTTGACGAAAAACCGCTCGGTTTTCGCAGTTTACCGCGGTTTTTCGCGAAAAACCAGCCGACCAATTGAACGTTCTTGAAAAACGGTTTTTGAGCTGCTTTTTGCGAAAACCGCGGTTTTTCAACGTTTTCGAGCGGTTTTCATTGCATAGATTTTTTTGATTTTTTTTTTAAATTCCACCGATAAACCGCTCGATTTATATTTTCAAAAAACCGAGCAGTTTAACACGGTTTTGTTAACCTGGCCGAGGGGTGTGGCGATGAAAACATGCGTGAGGCAGATCTGGAGTAAGAAGGTAGTTTAATGCAGTGGGCCCCACAAACAGTGTAGGTAGACACAACCTCCTCTGCAGACTGCAGTGCATGTTTTAGCTATGTTTCACTTGTTAATTTGTGTGCACAAGCAATATCTCATGCAAGATATTGATTTCCTCTCTTTATTCTTTAACTCTTTGGCACATCCTCCCATCATATGAGGATATCTATTGGGAGTGCCCTTAGACAACATCTCTTCTTCCCCATAGTTTTGGTACAAGTGTATGTAATAGTACGTACCGATATCATGCATGTTGTTGCGAACAATTTCTCTAACAGAGAAATGTGATAATTGGTGTCTTTCTTAGAGGAAGCTGCTATGTATCAAGGTTTGTTGTTGACCAATCAAGATAGCATAAATATGATATCAGAACAGAGACACAAAATATATATCTACAGCTCTCTCATCTTTATTGATTCTTTCTGGTGTGTACAGTGTGCCTATATGCCCACCTATATATGAGAAGAGGATGGAACTTTCCCTACAGAAAAAAGCTAGATCCTAAAATAATCTACTGGGATTCTTAAATATCTACTATAGAAATGGTCATCTGGGTCGGTTCTTTTTCGTCATCTGGTTCGGTTTTGGCGGCGATACAAAATCCTTAGATAGTGATGACAAGCAGCTATCATGGTTGGTTTTCGCCCGAGACGCCCTCGTTATCTCTATCGGTTCTAAGCGTGCAACTGATAGAAATCCCTAAATTATCTCTATTGGATCCACGCTTCGAACCGATAGAGATCACACGTCTCTATCGGTACTGAGCGTGGAGCAGATAGAGATAAATCCACCCAGCAATCCCAAGCTATTTTTCTGGAACAGTACTAGATATGCACACAGTACACATGTCATATTCACAGTATATAGAAAACAAACATACTTAAACAAGACTACACATATCGCATTCACAGTATATAATATTGTTTACATAGACTAGTAGGAGCATGTCGGGTCTCTAAACCTACCATCCTTCGCGATAACTTCTACCAAGTACCATGTGCATATGTGGTCTCGTAATATGTTGAAATCTTTGTTTTGTGGGCTCTTGAGGGTGATATCGAGCTGCTGCAAAATTTATATGTAAAAGGCTAAGTGTATTATGCATGTACATACCTTAGGGAAAATGTGTGCACCGTCGGCCAGGATCATCATGTGATGCATGACGTAGAAGCCGCACAGTTCGTCGCACCCCTATTGATGACACTGTGAACAAAGAAAATCAAATTAGAAGACGAAGAATAGATGTCAAAAGGAATCCTATACTAGGCACTTGTACCTTGAAGCGCTTTCACTCCAGCTAGTCACCTCATTTGTCGTTGTGTCGTCCTACTTCGGCAACGTAAGACAAGAAAGCCATACCTAAATTAGAAAGATGTCATTGAGGCAAAAAAAAAAGAACGTAGTTAAATATAGAAAGCGTTAGGTTAAAGAAATGTACTTACCTTTGCAAAATATGCTTAATCACGTAGGCCATTGCTCTCTTCTCTAGTGAGTTAAATGTGTAGACTTTGTTTTCACTCGGAACGATCGCGAGTAGAACCCAATGGTTTTTTATTAAATAATATGCAGTGCAAGAAAACAAGTTCATATATGCTTTAAGTTTGTACAAATAATTGAACGGTAAAGTACTTAGAGTAGTATTGACCCCTCGTGGTACGGAACGGGAATGTAGTTATTTTTCGCCTCGGTGAGCAATGCCTGCTTGAGGTAGTCAACAACAAACTCTGACTAATGCTCTGCCATGGTCACAGTAGCCATCTCGGGGTCGACGAACCCAACAGGGCGATGTTGCATCATAGCTCACTGCCTCATTATCCTGCAAAACAAATTAATTGTTAAAAAATATAATCAAAATCCTATAACAGTCATAGGCTTATGTTGTATGGTGCGATACTCATATCGTCCAGATTCATATAGTAGAAATCTCAGCGGCTTTCCTATTGTACAAATAGAATAAATCCTCAAAACTCATTGGAAATATCCTATGCTCCTAGTGGTGAAAACGTCCCTCTCGATACCTCACATGGAAATCGGTGTGAGGCTTAGCCCTATCTGCCTCATTGGCCTTATCAATGTACCATCTATGGAGTAAGCGAGTGAAAAAGGGTAGAACATTCAATTGGTTGCTTGGGACAAGGGCTTCCCATGCATATAAATCCAGTCTTCGAGGTCTCATATGGTTCTTTGGTTGGCGTCCTAGTTCTTTTGTATACCAACTCTGCATTCTTCAAAGGAGTTGACTTGGACAGAGTAGTTGTCATAATGGTGGGAGTAGGTGCAGGTACGATAGGCCCGCTTGGGTTCGTTGATGACATAGGAACCTATAAAGCACATGCATGTGTAAGCAGGTACACGTATTGCAGTACTAGAATGATCGAGAAAACACGAGGGATTTTTACCTTGAGTAGTACGACACCCGTCGTGGGCCACTTGATGAACGACATCTATGCTTGCCCAAGAGTGGTGATATCTTCGTTCGGTGAGAACTCCAGCACATGAGACATGAAGTCATCGTGGACATAGTTCACCTGCACCCTCATGTAGCCCTTCCCCAAAAGGTCACAATGCACCATGCCAATCTCCTTGCATAGAAATGCAACCCCCACGTCCAGCCTCAACAGGAAATCCGTCTTCGAGCACGATGAACTGGCACTTGGCAGGTGCCTACAAGAAGTGCATAACTTGATCAAAAATATTTTTAACTTATTTTCATACTTTTAAGTCAAATAGTTTTTACCTTCAGCTGGGGACCGGATCGATCATTTCTGGAAGCGCAGCTGCAAGGGGCGGGGCACATGTCTTTCTATGAGAGGCGAGCTCATCTGACTCTGACTGTTGGAGATGATCGCTAAGGCTGGAAAAAAAACTCAGTGGTGGGTCTCATTGGCTCGATTCAAAATTGCTCCAATTATACTCGTTCATTGCTTAAACATTGAAATGAGTCAATTTCGAATAAAATTGGATTTTACTCTAGCTCGACTTGGCTCGTTAGCTCGATTCTAAAAATACTTCCAAACTATAAATAAAATGATATTAAATCAAATTGTGTCAATTTCGAGAAAAAAAAACTCGAAAAAACAAGCATTTGGCTCGATTTTCACCCCTAATCATCGCCATTATCTTGGCCTTCAGGCGCTCCTCATGTGCCACCATCTAAGCCTCACGTGCAATCATCCCTTCCCTCAGCTCCTCCTTCAACTTGGCCTTGAGGCGCTCCTCACATGCTTGCTATGATTTTGCTTTGGCACTAACAATGTACTACTCGCCTTGGAAGAAAGACCTCTTAGTATACCCTGTACCTGCAGCAAACACCCGTCCCTTATGGTCGGACTTCCCGATCGTCAAAGACAGGATGTCTTACAACACGCCCAGGTGACGTTGCATATGGTCAGAGCTCACGGAGGCCACAGCGACTGCTGGCAACGAAGCTTGGATGCCGCCCGAGATGCTGCAGGAGCTCGATGAAAACATTGGCAGAGCTTGCACAGGCCAAGGTCGCCTTAGTGACCTCCTCCCGGTGGATCCAAAGGCGTGAGCTCGTCTTGGACTATGGCAAAAAGAAGTTTCATGTTTGAGACGACGCATCAGGAGAACAAAGCGGATAGAAAGCGTCATAACATGTTAGATTAGCATGGGACGGCGGATGCGTTCTCCAAGGCGAAAACTTGCTATGGGACGTAAGGTCCAGAGCAGTACCGGGGTTTTTTTTTTCGTTCTGTTTTCCCGGCGTCTTGCTGTAGTTCTGAAAAAGCTCTTTTATTATTGTGGAGTTTTTAGCTCCTTTGGGTTGTATCTGAACTTGGCGAACTGGCTTGTTGCTGTTTCTTTTGAATGTGTCTACCGGGTGTGATTCATTTTATGGAATCGTCCGGCCAGAAACGGGGAAGAATCTCATCTGTCTCCGAGGCCTCGTCGAGTTTTTCCACACCCCCAGGGGATGATGACAAAAATAATGAGAAGCGCAAAAAACTAAAAAAGGAACTGGGGGGCAGTTTCTTAAAGGATTAAAAATGCAAGATCAATTATGTGTTTAATCGCTTGACGTATAACATAGTCATTTAACTATGCCTGCTTGCGTAATTGGGGGCCAAAATTTAAGCACAGAATCAAGTATTCAAGCATTGTCTGCAGTCCCCAGCTAAACCTTCGTAATATAATTCCATTAATTGTTATGAACCTACAAATATCATCAAATGCATCCTAAGTCCTAACGAAGACTGGAACATACAAGGAAAAACGAAATAAGGTTTACTTCGTCGAAGAGCTCATCTGAAAAGTTTACCATTTCCCATTTCTCAGCGAACTCTCACAGACAAATTTGGTTGGTCGCTTGATCTCCATTCGAAGCAATCGATCAGCTTACCACCAAACACTATGCGCGGAACCAAACAACAGCCATTGCTACTTCCATCACGACCAGCAAGGCAGAAGCAAGTAGCATGACCAAGCAGGCTTATCATATGTTCATGCATGTTCTTTACAAAGATTCAGAATTGTGACCACCGGCTAGTGTTGATCATTGATAATAACCCATGCATGCACATCCTAAATCATCTGCTGAGCGCAACTTACAAATTCTTCTACAGTTCATTTTATCGTTTCAGTTTGGCACGCCAGTTTGAATGATGTACTCACCACATCAATATTGCTTCTACGCTTAACCAAATGGAAACTGTCCAGATGTAAAAGAAAAAAGGTTGTGGTTAGTAATGATCCCGCTCTTGCTCTGAACAATGTGCTGATAACAAAAGAGTAAAAAAAACGAGTTAAATAGAGCAGCATTTTAGTCTCAATAAGTGCACGGGAAGGATTGTGCGCGCGCGGTACACGTCAAGATCAGGAAAAAGCATCAAGAACAAGCCAATAATCACTACCAGTTTCAAGAATTCCTAGAGAGCTCAAGCTAGAAGTTAGTAAACTGGTGCCAAAGCACTGCTGATTTATACCAAGTTTTAGAAGTTGGTAAATTACTGATTTCCAAAGAAAGTGCACATCAAGACTTCCCTGGTTCTTCCACATAAAAAGAAGAAAGCAGATTGTGTTTCACATCACTATTTAAGAAATTTTTAATTTACTTTTCACTAACAATAAGTCCAATTTGTGGGCTAATTTGGGTTTTATAATAAAATGCAATCCTACTAGGTACCAGAGAATGCCAACTGAAAGTTTGAAACCAACGCCTGTTGTCCTTCTAAAACCTTATCAGAAACAGCTCAGGTAACACTTAGACATTTCTACACAACCATAAAACAGTACTTACACATTTCTACACAACCAATATGCTACCATAATGCACACAACATGTACACAGCATTCCGTTTTGGGAATAAGTAGATTGTTGGTTCAGCAAAATGACTTTTGATGAATTTCAAATCGATGCCATACAAAAAGGAGAGACTTTCCATAAAAACTGAAGATACAATCAACTAGCTGATTCAAATCATGCATGCCCAGATAGCCGATACTAAGCTGTAGGTAGCAAGTGAACAGCTACTAAAAAAGATTCCAAAAAATGTGCAGATGATATGATAGCAAGAAAGATGGATGGTTCAACTAAATGGCTAGTGTATATTACAATAATACATTGTACCTTCAGAGAAACTCAAATTTAGTAACTTAATATTTCATTTTTACTCTTGATTTTTTTTAAAAAAATTGCTTATCCTTGTTAGACATATCTTGTATTGCCTTGTATAGAGATTGCTAGTATCCTAGTTTGCCTTGTATAGAGATTGCTCGTATCCCGTATTGCCTTGTATAAATATTGCCTTATATAGGTTTTTCTTTTGTACCCGCATGTACATGTATATATTCTAGCCTATTGGTCTTATGATGAATACAAGTGCTATTCATAACATGGTATGAGAGTAAATTTAGGGTTAGGGTTTTACTGGCGTTGCACTTACGCCATACACCACCACCTCCTTGTTGGCCGGCCGACACCGCTCTTCCTGCGTCTTTTCCAGCTGACGTTCCCGTGTGTTGGTCGCGCTGGCCACCGCGTAGGCCACCAACGCCCACCCCTAGGGCGCAGCCTCCGGCGACTTCTCATCCATGTCGAGCAATCAACGTGCGTTGCCACATCTGCTTCCTCCTCATCTCTCTGCCATACCTAGATATATTTTGTGTTCCCATAGTGAGGTTTTATCAATCTATAAGACTTTTGCCACCATGATTCGTACTCAATTTTATTCTCCTATTCGTGTTCTTCGTGTTGACTCGGTAGAGGAGTATCTATTAGGAGCTCTTCGTTTTTTTCTTCCTGAGTAAGGCACTCTTTCTTAGTTTTCCTGTCCCAGTGCTCATACTCATAACGGTGTAGTTAAGCGCAAGCATCGTTATCTTTTTGAGACAACTTGTGCTCTTTTGCTTACTTCTACTGTTCCACTTCACTTCTGGGTTAAGGTTGTTTTCACTGCGACCTACTTAATTAATATTTAGTTTTCATCTGCTCTACCAATTATTCTAGTCTTCGTCTCTTTGGGTATGTGTGCTATGTTCGTTTTGCATCTCGTGAATGCACCAAGATAACCGCTCAGTCTGTTGATTGTGTTTTTCTAAGATATAGTGCTGAGCATAAGGGATATCGTTGTTGGAACCTTGTTGGCCAACAGATGCAGGTCTCTTGGGATGTTACTTTTGATGAGTCTCGTCCCTCCTACCCTCATCCTTCTTCTTCTTCCACTCCAGTATCTCTTGTTGAGCCGCTTTCTTTCCTGACTTTTCCTGATGCTCTAGTTGCCACTTTTCCCTTTCCACGATTGGTGTCTCCTTCATCGCCAGCCCCTCCTCTGGTGTCTTCTTTACCACCAATGCCTCCTCCAGAGGTTTCTCCTGATATTGTTCCTTCTCATCCTCTATACTACACTCCGTCTCCTCTGATGTGACATCTTCTCCTGCTGAGCCACCTTCAGTGCCCCCTCGTTATGCTCTTCGCAATCGTCAGTCTATTGAGCCCCCTGAGCACCTTGGCTTTGCTGGTACAACTCTTACCGAACAGACATCTTATCATGATGCTATTATTCATTACAAATGGCAGCATGCGATGGAAACAGAGGAGCTTAATGCCATTTAGCGCACTAGCACGTGAGATGTTGTGCCTCTTCCTCAATGTGTCCGTCCCATTACGTGCAACGGGTCTACAAGGTTAAAGACTCGCTCTGATGGTTCTCTTGACGGTACAAAGCTCGTCTTGTAGCACGTGGTTTTCAACAGGAGCATGATCATGATTATGATGAGAATTTTGCTCTTATGACTCACATAGCCATTGTTCGTACTTTTCTTGCTGTGGTCTCTGTTCGTGAGTGGTCCATCTCTCAGCTTAATGTCAAGAATTCCTTTCTTAATGGTGAGCTACGTGAGGAAGTCTATATACAGCCATCACTGGGTCTGTTCCTGAGGGCATTGTTTTGTTGGCTTTGCCGCTCTCTTTAAGGGCTTAAGCAAACCCCTTGTTCCTGGTTTGAGCGTTTTTCTTCCGTGGCTACTGCGGCTCTTTTCTGCTAGTGCTCATGATCCAGCGTTTTTTGTTCACATTTCGCCTCGTGGTCATCCTGACATTTCGTACCTAGTGTGTATCTTGAGTCGGTTCATTTATACTCCCACTCAGCCCCACTATAGCCATCTTCTTCGAGTTATGCGATATCTTCGTGGAACTATCTCTCGCTGTCATTTGTTTCCACCCTCCAAGTGTTGGGGGAATGGAGCTTCAAGATGAATGTGCTTTGAGAAGTGTGTGTGTGTATTATGTGAGAGTTAAAAACCCGATGTTAAGTGGGTTTATGGGTTTTCCCAAGTGCTTATTGGATCATATCCATTAAGAGTTAGGGTTGTGAAGTGCACAAGCGGACGGTGGATCCACCACTATAAAAGAGAGAAGATGGGGAGATATGCCTACCAACTCATATATTGGAAGCTTGAGATAGGTGTAGATGTGAGTTCAAGTGCTTTGTGTTGTGCTGCCCTAGTGGCTTTGTCCTTCATAGGGAGTGATTGTAAAACCTTCTAGTGGTAATAGATCCCAAATTTCGTTGAAGTGTTGTGCCTAATTTTGAGATATTGCTTTCTTGATCGATTTGGTTTTTGCCTCTTCTCCTCTCTTTGATCATGCTTGATGCCAAGGATGTGCAAGGGGGGATATACCTCTAGGAGGACAGATACCTTCACTCTAGGCACTTGTTCTTGAAAGTTGTCGGGACCGGATTTTCAAATCCGAACCCTATGTGTATAACCTGTGCTAGTCCAAGAAAATCTAGCACATACAGTGAAAACAATGATGACAACATATCTATATCACGAATCAAATAATATTAATTAGGCAAAAGGGTATCAACTTATGGCCAATTATTACAAATAAAAAGCCACATAGCTTTAGTTCAATAAAGTAGCAGCGGAAACGACATAACAGCAACAGGATAAGCCTATCCATTTGCCCAATAGGCAATCGATTGGGGTGCGCGTCCTAGCAATCCGGATCACCTTCTTCGTAATCACAAGCAAAGAACTCTAATCAACTTCAGCTTCTGCGCACTCTGTGGAATGCGGGGATGATGCAATGGTGAGCACAAAATGTACTCCGCAAGTCTTGGAGACATAATGAATGATAACTATATGCAATGCTAAACAATTGAAGGCATAATATGGCTCTTTGAAAATAAAGCAAAATTTAACTTTAAATATGAATAGTAATTTCACAAAGCATTATTTGACCAAAATGCTATGACAATTAAAGCAGGTTCTATCTACCTGACTGGTTCCATCCGCCAAATCATAACCGAAGAGTTCTATCTGCTCACGGATTCCCAAACCATCATTTTCATTTAAAACAAAATCATAAGATCTACAATGTGCAAGCGTGCCTCTGCCCTTGATCGTGGGCACGGCTACTTAAGTAGTTTTAACTCTGCAGAGTGTGTACAATTTTACCCACAAGACATGATCATCTCTTGTTGCCATGCAATTAATACACTTTCTTTGGTGTATCGGCAGAAAGATCATGACAAGGCCTTTACAATGTAGAACCCCGCTATTAAACTCGCCCGCTAAGGTTTCACCGACGAAGGGTTCAATCTGCTTAGTCGGAAACCCCTCTTGCGTCTGCCTTCATCTGGCACCCACCAAATGGCGAAGCTAATAATGAGACACAAATTATTTAGCCAGGTTGTACCCATATAGACTTATAGTTGTAGAGTGCTCGGTCCATGATAACACACGCTTCGATCCTTAATTGACTAGGGCGGAACATTCACATTCCATGATCTCATGCTTCTGCCCCGCCAAACATCCATCCGCCCTAGTCTAAACCATATTTTCCACTTTATTTCATTTAAATAACAGCAGCAACACCAATTGCCGCAACTTCACAAATAAGTTTAAACAATGTTTGAAATGATTCCCATAACGGCATAATATCGAAACGCTTAAGCTGGACTAAGCAATTCTACCATCCCATTCTACTCTATTGGTTGTTGCCAAATAAAATAGCTAGTATCGACATTAACAATACCAATGAGGTTATAACAAATTCTGGTACTTAACTATACCCTAAAACTATATTTAAAGTATATTGCATAAAAGTAAGCATGCATAATTTAAAACAACATAATCATTTTATAAATTTGGGTTCAACATGTTCAAGTTAGACTTGCTTTCGTATGGTTCTACCTCCAACTGTTGATTTGACTGAGCTTTGACTGCGACGTCTACACGCGAAACGAGAACAAATAAAATAATTTCAAACAAAATTCAAAAATTGAAAATAATGGTACTGGAATATAGATCTTGAATTTAGATGAATTTAAAATTTTGAATAACTGGAATCGAAACTCGAACGAAGAAGAACTAGCTCGTGGAAGATTCCTAGATAAAAAATCAGAGAATGAAAAAGGTTGACACGTGGCATGATGTGATTGGCTGGATTTTTTGGATTTTCTGAAAATAGGAAAAAGAAAAAGAAATGACGACTGACACGTAGGACCCACGCGTCAGTGGCTTGGCTCACAGTGGACGCAACCAAGGGTGACATGGCGCGCCACGCTGACGTGGATGCCACGAGGCGGCTAGGGCGGACGTGGCAACCACGCGATGGGTGACGCGACGCGGCACCGGAGAGCGGCGGCACGACGCTCGAGCGATCGCGAGAGCGAAGGCCGCGATGCTGCATGCAGCAGCATGAGTGGTGGCCGCACGTTTGGGCGGGAGAGGAGCAAAGCAGGCCGGAGAGGTGGGTCGGGAGAGCAGATGGCGGTCCAGGGAAAAGGGAGAACGGGCCAAGGCGACGGTGCAACCGGAGTGGGCCACGGGGAAAGCAGCCCACGCGAGAAAATAAAAAGGAAAAAGGTTTTTTTAGAAAATTCCAGAAAATGCAAATAAGCCAAAATAAATAGCAAATAAATTAGGAAAAATTCCAAAAAAATCTCAAAAATACTTTTACGCATTTGAAACTAAAATAAATTAGTTTTTAATTAATTTTCTTTCACTAAAAGGAAATTTTAAATTCCCCAAAAAATTTAAAAAGAGCTCAAAAATGGAATGACAAAAGTTTTAGGAATTGCCTGGTTTTGGCGATGGAAAGGATGATTTCTAGGGTTTCAGGTTTCTTAAGCTCCTCTCAATCAGGTTTTGGTGCCTCTCGCCTTCAGAAGGAAAAAAGTTGATTGGAATGGTTCTTTAGGTCCTAGAGAAGGTGTGTTTCAAGTCGTTTGGAGCATGAGTGTGAAACTTGTATTGTATTTTGTTTTGCTCGGGTTATATTGTTTTCAAGGCAACGATCATATCACCCGTATACATGTAGTCATACCTTTCGACAATCATATCACCCATTTGCATCTGGTCAAGCTTTCAACACCCATACGCCCCAATCTTGACCATGGTCCTACAACATTTATCACTAGTATCATCCAAGTCATTCAAATCAATTTCCCAGAACTAGCTATTCTAGATAATGATCAAACAATAAAACGGAGAGTACCCAAAATATGTCACAATTTATCAAACAATAAAGTGAATTCAGAATTCTCTTAGAGAACAACACAAAAACCCAAGACTACTCACAACTTATGAAAACAAGACATTCCCTCATATGCTAATCAAGAAACTACAGATGTCACTACTACAAAAAGGCTTATATTACACGCCTCGTCAGAGACAGTTTTTCAAAACCTTCTGTGATGATGGCCACTACTGATGGTTATACAGTAAAACCGTCGATGATATAACGAGATATCAAAGACGGTTCAGTGATAACACTTGTATTATTATAGAATCGTCTGAGATAACATTCATCCCAGTAAAAATACCGATCGGCTCCTCGCACAGGATACCCAGCGCGTTTCACCTCCCTCAAACCCTAGCGCCTCCTCCCTCGCGTCGGTCTCCCTTCCCCGCGCCGCTGGCCTCCACCCCTGTGGCGATCTCCTTTCCCACACCGCTGACCTCCTCTCCCGCCGATATCCTCCTCTACGCCACCGATATTTCTTTTAGTAAATGTGAACACATGAATGGTTAATTTACTATTACTATGATTGTTGGATACACGAATGGTTAGTTTGCTATGATTATGAATGCTGGATACATGAATGGTTAGTTTGCTATGATTATGAATGTCGGATACATGAATGGTTAGTTTGCTATGATTATGAATGCTGGATACATAAATGGTTAGTTGTTATGAATGACTAGTAAATGTGAATACATGAATGGATAGTGTGCCCAATTATGATTGCACGGTACTAATTCATACTATCTGCTATGCTAGGGCGTCATGTACTTTCATTCTCTTATACTGCCGGTGTAAGTTCAAGCTCTATTGGTTTTGGTGGTTGGTTTAATATTAATGTTTAATCATTGTTTAATGACAAATATAATCATTATGAGACTAACATGTTTTATTAAGTCTTATTCTTATTAGTCTCATACTTGGATGGAAAATGGAAAACCTAAGGTATGCACTCGTATTCATTCTATTATATAAAAGCATACTTAGAATTCAAGTTAAAGTATGAACTCTTCCATTGCTTTAGACCAAATATGTGCATTATATTTTTAATTCATATATACATGAATACACACATCTAGGGGGAGTTTATAATTTAACTTGATGTTTCAATTGTATTGATCCATGTCCTCTTGTCATACAATATAAAGGATCAAGACCTTGAAACAATCTTTTGAGTATATATGACTTGTGTAGTTATATGCTCATGTCAATTTAAATGAGTTTAAATTGAGTTCGATTGTCTCTCAATCAATCAAAGAACATTTCATCATGTGTTGATGGTGTTTCCTTGTTGATTAAAGACAAGCGAAAGGTTCTTGAGTATAATGAAGCATTAGTTGCATCAAAGTGCTCAAGACAACAATTAATCATTCAAATTAATTTGGGTTGTGCTCAATCGATCTTGGAGGCATCCATTATGTGTTAATGGAGTGCGGTGATGATTGAGACAACCGTGTTTGTTGGACTACATCTTCCATGAGTTGTGAAGTAGGTTAAGTCCAAGATGATTAAGAATCGGGAAGAAGTCACCATGTGTTGATGAGCTTCAAGAGGTGATCCCGAAGTGAAGAGAAGGGCTAGAGAAAGTTCATCATGCGTTGATGACCAAGAAGAAGAAGAAGAAGAGGTGATCCTGGAGAGAAGATGATTGGAAATCATAAAAGCTCCAAGTGGATCAAGTGCGGCAAAGGTATAACTAGCTAGGGCTAAGGATGTGTTTCTAGTCTTTTACCGGTCTCGGTGTTTGGTTGTGAGACCGGGTTGCTTGTTAGGTGCCGTACTATTAAGAGGGGTTGAGTCTTTTAGCTTGAGCTTCATCATATGTTGATGAACTCGATCCGGTTCACTCTAGCTCACTCTCTTGTTTGGTGTTTGCATGGAGCTAACCATTTGGCATGTGTTGCAAATGGGTGAAGCTTATGCATTGAATTTTGTATGAGCAAAGTATTTGTATGTGTTGCAAATAAGGGTGCTCATACTTGCATCTTATTTGAATCTTATTTGATTTGGTTTTTGCTTGGAGCTAAGTTTTGCATGTGTCGCAAAAGGAGAGAGCTCAAGCAATTTGGTTTAAAGTGGTTGCATGGAGTTAGAGATTTGCATGTGTTGCAAATAGAGAGCTCATGCACTTGTAATTGTTGTGGTTGCTTGCATGGTGCTAGAGATTTGCATATGTTGCAAATAGAGAGCTCATGTTTTGGTATTGCTTGGAGCTAGGTTTTTACATGTGTTGCAAAGAACAATGCTCAAGCATAAAATTGGTTTAATGTGTATTTGCAAGTTCGTTGTGCGAATAAACCGAGGTCTATGAGTCCGGAATCCCGAGAGCATGTGAGTAGGGCTTGCAACGGGTGTTTGCAAGTTGACTGGGTCTTGTGTTGACCTTCACATGGCTAGGGGGATTAACCTCATAGACTTGGGTTTGATTTGCTTAATACGTTTTGCAAATAGATCTTGAGTTGTTTACGAAATGTGTTTTTGTTAGTTGGATTTGTTATTTGCAAATGTGTTTTGCAAATGAACTTGAGATTATGGGTTCCGATCCTAAAGCATGTGAATAGGGTTTGCAAATGTGTTTTGCAAATTGACTTGATCATGTGTTGATCATCACATGGCTAAGAGGATTGATCTCATAAGTTCTTGGTTTATTTGCATATGTGTTTTGTAAATAAATTGTGCTTAATGAGATTCTTTGGAGTATGTGATTAACATGTGCAAATGTGTTTTGCATAGTGTTGTGTAGTGTTGTGATCATGTGTTGATCCTCACATAGCTCAAAAATATCTTTAATGGTTTGGAGAAAAGTTTTTGTGAAAAACAGTGTTTTCTCCCTGAGGCCGGTCGTACCGCCCCTGTAAGGCCGGTAGCGGTGCTACCGCAGTTTGGCCGGTAGCACCGACGGTCCGGTGCTACCGCCCCTCTGGCCGGTGTGGAAATTCCAGAGAGGGATGTTTTTGGCGATCAGCGGTCGGTGCTACCGCCATGGTAGGTGGTAGCACCGAGGTCCGGTGCAACCGCTCCTCTGGCGGTGTGAAAAATCCGGAGGAGGTGTTTTTGTGTTCGGCTTGAGTCCGGTGCTCACTGGGGTGAAGGCGGTGCTACCGAGCGGTAGCACCGCTCGCGATTGGTCGGTGCTACGGAAATCACCTGCGGCTAGTTTTGTAGCCGTTGGCGAGGCCGGTGCTACGGTCCCGATGAGAGGCGGTAGCACCGGGTTTCTTGGATCTTTGCCCATTTCGCCCCAATTGCTAGTTTTGGCTTGGAGGCTATAAAAGGAGGCCTTGGGGGCAAGGCGGGTGGTTGGTGTGTCTTGATATGAAGTGTGAGTTCTTGGGGTGTTGTGCATGTGTTGCCTTCTCCCATTTGCTTCTTGAGCTAGTGTGAGCCTCTAATTGCATATGTTGCAATTAGGAGAGGATTGAGAGTCTCTTGTGCATGTGTTGCACTTGAGGAGGATCCTTGTGCATGTGTTGCACTTGGTGATCACGGAAGCACATGTGTTGTGCTTGGTGAAGTTCAAGCGAGAGGATTCGACTTGTTACTCTTGGAGGTTGCCGACTCTAGGCGGCGTAAAGCGTCGTGCGCGGGAGCTCTCAAGGTTGTGAGAAGCTCCGGCGAAGTTTGTGAAGGTTCGGGTTGAGCCTACGCGGAAGCGTGAAAAACCACATCTAGTGGATTCGAGGTGGGTGCTCAATTCGTGGAGCCGGTCAAATGTGTTTGGGCTAACCTCAACGTGGACTAGGGGAGACCGGCAAGTCTCCGATCACCACGGTAAAAAGTATTGTGTCTCTTGTGCTTGCCTTATTCTCTTTATTTATATTCAAGCAATTTACATTCATAGAATTAAATTGATTGATTGCTTGTCTTTAGAATTGCTTTTTGTTAGAGACATAATTAGTTAGTGCACATAGTGAGCCTAATTGATTTAGGCTTTAATTGTCAAAACCTTAGTTTATCGCTTCCGCATTATTATTGATAAGGTTTTGGCATAAGGGTAATTAGGGGTGAATTGCTTTGTAGAAATTAGAAAGAGAGTTTTTTTTAAAAGCCGCCTATTCACCCCCCTCTAGTCGGCATCCTCGACCTTACAGCCGGTTGTATGCTCAATGATAATATGGGACTATTGATGAACTACAATTAAAGTAGCAAATGTGGTCTTGAACTATAGAGTTGCTTCCTGTTAATGCTATAAAGTATTTTGCTTTTATTTCACTATCTTTGAGATTGATCATCATATTCAGTATTCAGTAATTATAAGAATATGACATGTAATTCTAATAATATGACATGTTTAAGTAAGCAGATGCTCTGTTCTTAGAACTTCGAATCTTTCTATAAACATGTCATATTTTGTTTTATATGATCTATTTGACCATTACATTAGTCTGTATGGCTAATTGAAGTTGCCCATAGTGTTTTCCATTTTGTATTTGTTACTACACCCATGCACTAAAAGAACACTTAGATACTATTCATAATCTGATTTTGATGATGCATAATTTAGAAAGGTAAGAGTTCATGGCCTTATTAGCTTAGTTAATTGTCTAGTTCAATTTTGATTACATGACTCTGGTGTAGTGAAAGTAAGAGATTGTCTCTAGTAGCCCTACACCTTATGGCGAGGAGGCTGAAGGTCTAATCTTTAGCAGCCCGACACCCGAGAGCATTCTATCATACAATTACTGATTAATCTGTTAAGTAGACATAATTCAATGTCAAGTCGACATAATAATTATGAATTACTTTATTCTTTCGATTATATTGTTTTTGCAAGATTTGAATTGTGCACATTATATTCCAAAAATATCTAGATGTTTAACTTCTGTCGTGATTCATCATATATACATTATATGTCCTAGTGGCTGCAAATTGCACACATATATAAAATGGAGTCTACAAACAAGATAAACGATATGAAAAAGCTGTTGGATGCTAAGTTAACAGAAAAGTCTAAGTTAACAGAAAAGATTTATGAGATTAAACTTGAGGTGGAGATGAAACAACTGAAGGGAAAGTCTAAGTTAACAGAAAAGATTTATGAGATTAAACAAAAACCGAAAGACATATATGGCAAATCACAAGATATTGATTGTCTTAATAAGGCACTTATCATTAAGGAGCGCAGGGCGAATGCAAAGTTGGAAGAAGCCAAACCTGAGCTTACTGAGGTAATATTAAAGGTTTCTAGTATGTAATTCGATGTGGTTACTGATAATATACTAAGACGTCATTTTCACAACAATATGATCACTGATGTAGGATTAAGAGATATGACTAGAAGTCAACCTGTTATTGGTGTCAAACAAATAGGCACTGTGTAGGAGCTGTGGAACTTCAGAGAGAATCGAAAGGCCTCTAATGCGGAAGTTGTTGCACAGATGATGACAGATGTGGAAAAACCCTAAGGTGGCCTTGCCTTGATCTATCCAATAATTAATATTGTTTTTCAATGTATGCTTGTTGATATTTGTGGTACCATATCTTGTGAATGTATTGGCTACTGAAATTATCCTGATTATTTGCTCATATTGAATTAATCCAATTACTGAATAGCGTCGAGCTTGTTTGTTGGAACAAGTTTTTCTACCTCTCTTGGTAGAAGTTCCATTATTAGTATCTGTTTTTCAAAATTTTCTTCTTTAGATATTTCTGCAACATCCTAGATTTTGCAATTGAATATCAAAACATCCTAGATGCATGGAGGCAACAGCTTTGTCTGATGAAGATAGTCTTAAAATATGAATATTTATAGTACTTTCATCACTTTTTTTATTCTAATGTTGATGGATTCCAAGGGAAAATCCAATTACATCTACTGTTCTTCCTGAAAATTGTCATGCTCTGATTTATCGCTTCCACTTCTTCATCATCTCCGAAAGAATACCATAGGCAACATATTTCCACTCTAGTCTTGTGCAGGAACAAGATCACTCTTGTCCTATTCCTGCACAAGACCAAAGTGAAAATAAGGTGCATATGATATTCTAATTCGGGGATGATGATGATGAAGTGAAAGATAAATCAGAGCATGACAACTTTTAGGACAAACTATGGATGAAAATGGATTTTGGCTTGGAATCTATCAACATTAGAATAAGAAAGGAGGTGAAAGTGCTACAAATGTTCATATTTTAAGACCATTCTCATCAGACAACCTGTTGGCTCGATGCATCTAGAATATTTTGATATTCAATTACAAAATCTACAACTGTTTGTGCTTTGCAAATGTCGTTTTAGAAATATCTAAGGAGAAGAAAATTTCAAACAACAGATACTAATCATGAAAGTTCTGCCAAGAGAGTTAGGAAAAAAACATATCAGAGACGGTTTTATTTAAAAACTGTCTGTGATCAACACATATCACAGACGGTTCTAGATAAAAAACACAATCGATTCGAAAATCATCTTTAATGTGCCGTTGGTTATCACTGACACATGCTTACAAACGATTTATATCACAGACGGTTCTAGATAAAAAACACAATCGATTCGAAAATCATCTTTAATGTGCCGTTGGTTATCACTGACACATGCTTACAAACGATTTAGAAAACCGTCTGTGATAACATTTTCGAACCGTATATGATAGTCTTCTCTGTAGTAGTGTGTAACGAATAATTGAAAATCTAGATATTTGACTTACACATATGCTTCAAGGGTTATGAGCATATATAATAACCAATGTTTCAAAAAACGGTGAGGGGTCACTCATACTGCCTAGCACTCATACCGTCATACAGAAGTGGACACTTAATACTGCCTTTTAAGTAGACTATGTATTTCTAAATAATGAAAAATCTGCATGATCTTGTTGATCACATTGCCTACAATTAGAAGAGGAAGCAAGGCGATTAATGTTCATGATTGTTATAAGGAAATAATGGCAAGTCTTGTCTTGCTCAAACTAGTAAAAGATGGGAATAAAAAATATAACTCAAGTTGCATCTGGTGCAAAACCATGAGCTAAGTGACATAATGCAAACTATTTTGGTTTGATCATCAAATCAATATGAACTCCCAAAAAAATTGGTGCATGCACATATATAGAATTAATTCAGGATATATATGGCAAAGCACGTGCTATATAAGTGGTAGGTAGAGAGGGGGTGCTTACTTCTTAAGCGGCTTGAGGTAGCGGCCATTTTAGAACAGTGACACTAATTAATGTATGTAGCATCGTGTTCACGATTCTTCGTGTTCACAATTTCATGTTATAATCAAACCATATGCATGCACTATGAATACATGCCATTTCTATATTGGTTGCACAGATCTCCATTTCAAAAAAACAAATATACATTTGCGGAAGAACTAAGAAGAGGACATACAGGAAGAGCAGCATTCATTTGAGAACAATGAGATGCTAGACAACAGATATTGGAGAAAAAAAAATATGATGTACGAAAGAATTTGTTTCATGAGAAAAATCAATTGTCAGCATGGCATGCATATCACATCCTGAAAAAGAAAGCAATTTTCAGCATGGCTCACAAATCGCATTCAGAAAGGGAAAGGAACAGTAGGATTGTAAAGGATCGAAGAACAATCATATAACTACCAATAGGCAGAAGTGATCAAAACCATATAGCAGAATACCCATGATGATCTGGGGATAAGTTTGTGCCATCAAAATGTACATGTATTTATGTCAAACCTATATATAAATGTCCTAAGTAATGATAATTACACGCTGTGGTCTACAAGACCCAGCAATTATGCAATATTCCACATCAAGGAATATACTGAAATGGGTGCATCAACAAATGTCAAACAAATGGAAGTGAATAATTGTTGAACAAAAGGAAAGATAAACCAACCCGAATATCAATCAAATGTAAGTAGAAGAATCAACCGAACAAAAGTACCATAAATCAACCAGTTGTCAAAGAAGTCAAAGCGGAAGAATCAAAGAACACAAAGCAACATACGTGAAGGATCGCAAACAAATTAATGAAAGTAGAAGAATCATAGAACAAACTGAGGTAACTAACATCAACCAAATCAAGAAAATAGTCCTGGAAGAATCAAAGTGAAACACATCGAACCATGTTTAACATATTAAACAGGAAGAATCGTGAACACGAGTAAAGGCAGCAAGCAATGGATGGTAGTACTAGGATCATGAGAGGATAACTGTAGCTTGACAGCGCTTATATTTGTTTGCAACTCGGTACCAACCTTGATCACCCAAGAAGTAATGAAGGGCGCATAGTAAATAATGTGCTCGTAAGTCATATCAATTATTCATAATGAAAACAATATTGGGATTCTATCAGCTTGATCTACACAAAGGCTGGGATTTCTTACAACGACTAATTGTTACATTGAACTGGCCTTCATTATCACCGGTCGGGCTGATGATGACTTTAGCACTATATACAGCACTAAAAGTTGCTTGCAACTAGGCTCCAATCTTATTCATGCCATAATTGACCGATGAGGGGCAAAGAGAAGAATGTGTTCATATCCACTATTCCTAATGAAAGATGAGATTTTTACAATAGTTTCGGTTATTTTGCCCTTGTATCATGGCCGGCCAGATCATAACCGGCGAGAAAAATGGTCCATTTTAGAAACATGTATTAATGATTATTTGTTCATGTGTCCTCTATATGCAGACATTGCCTAATGCAGCGTGTGCGTACAGTTGCGCGCACGCGCCATACCCATACCCCCACTCAAGTGGTGGTGACTGGTGAATTGATGATCCAGCAATTGCCAGCTAACCATGCGTAAGAAAGCACAACATGAAAAGGCGACCACAAAATCAAAGAAACAGTATGAAAAGAAACTAGAAAAGAAACCTCCAAATATCTATGCATACGCACACTTGCTGGCCGTTAATCGATGGCCACGATAAACATTGCAAGTTGTAAACAGTTAAGTGACAACATCCAGTAGCAGTAGGCTACACAGTAGGCTTGAGGCATACGCATGGCATGCGGTGAATTATGAAGCAGATCGGGGAGGGGCCACGGGTAAATCGGAGCATACACGCACGCACGCACGCACAAATCTTAGCGGCACACTACACATGCAATAAACGAAACCATCATGTCATGCAAGGAGGGGGGCACGCGGCGGCTAACATGCAGCAGACGGGATCGGGTCACTGCACCTTGTTGCTGTGCGGGTGGTCGTAGAGCAGCGTCGGCGGCGAGAACACCGAGTAGTTGTTGTCCAGCAGCTGCGACCTGAAGATGTCGTCATCCTCGTCAACGTCTGCGCCTTCCTCGCCCTCGCCGAACGCGGCCGCGGCGGCGACGTCGGGCTGGCCCGCCGCGGTGACGGAGCCGGCGCCGGCGCCGGCGTCAGGCGACGCGACCGCGCCCCCCTCGGGGCTGAGCTCCGGCGCGGCGCCGTCGTCGTCGAAGTCGTCGCGGCTGTACTTGGAAGGGTCGGCGTGGCGGCCGGTGAGCTCTTGCACGAGGGCGCGGAATCCCGCGGCGCTGGTCTTGACCCGCATGGGGTTTGAGATGTACACCACCTTGATCGGCTTCTTGGCCCCGGCGCCACCGCCCGCCTTGCCCCCCTTGCTGTGCTTGCCCGTCGCCGCGCTGCCGCTACGGGGACTGGGAGCATTGCCCTTAGGACTGCGCTGCTTGTGGTGATCCATAAGCGCTCTAATGGCTTTCTTGGGGAAGCGGCGATCTGAGGAGTGCGAAGTGGAGGAAGACGCAGCAGCTTGTAGCAGGCGAACGAGAGCGAGAGCTTCTTGGTCTTGGCCTGGCCATGTAAGGACTAAGAAGGACAAATGCGAAGGCCAGTGTGGGTCGAGGGAGGGGGGGATTTTTAGCATGGTGGTTGTGGCTGTGGATGGGAGGAGTGATAACTCGGAAGTCGGATGTGGGACGGTGGGGGGAAGGACCGAAGGGCCGCTCGCTCGTGACGTCGTCGCTTTTCTAAACTCACAGTTTTTTTAAAAAATGGACCATGATAGTAAAAATAATCATATTCCTGTTTAAAAAACATCGATAGGTTACCTAACATGTGTCGCGCTCTCAAAGCTTAGAAAAAACTGCCGAGTTATACGAGCTCGTTAAGCCACCGAAATTATCGAGCTTTATAAACATGGCTTTTCTGCTGAAGCTTCCGTACTCAGGGATTTGCAAATAAATTTTGTCGAAGCGATAATTTCCTCACTCAATGCTTACTTTGGTGGAAGGGAGAGGGAGCAGCAAGAGGGGCCAGGCACCTAGATGAAATCGAATGTACAAATCAGCTATGTCCACCGACAATTGATCCATAGGTCTTTTCAGATCAATGTAGTACATGGAATTTTTTGTTTGGGGAATCTTTGTTGAAATTTCTGTTTATGAACTATGAAGTTGAGGAACATCAAATATGAGTACTAAACTACTAATCGCTTTCTAAATTGGGTATTACTTAAATATCATCTTGTATTAAGTACAAGCAATACTTAAGCAACAAAGGTATCTTCTTTATTTGGGTACCTGAATATTGCACATGAAAAGAACCAAGGACGTACAAGTTTGGATCAGGTTAAGAACGGTTTGTAAGGTATGCCAATTTAAAAGGTGAAAGATGTACACTATAATTCTAAAATAAAAAAGTATTCTGCGTGTAAAGAAAGATAGATGATTCTATGGTCATCGATATATCCACGTTATAGGGTCTTCTTAGAACATGCTCTAACTAAAATGCTAGAACAGAGGAACATCAATTTCAAAAGGGTTATATTAACGAAAGCGATTGTAGTGGTCGGCTAAACTCCAATATTTTTCTATTGACATATTGCTAAAGGCTACCTTTATGGTTCTTGATACATATTCCTTTAAGCTTATGTATATGTGTATATTAGTGTGATATACCGGTGCTAGACTATTATTGTACATATTCTAAAAAGTCTCTTTTATCATATTAGTTTGGTACATTATTTTCTGCTAAAATAATATATGAACAAATAAGCTTACTTGATTTGAAAACAACCACTAGATATTGTATTAAAAACAAACAAACTAACTAACCATCCAAATGAAAAGAACTAGTCAAACTAGATATTGTATCGTTTGAAAAGAACTAGTCAAACAAACTAGATATTGTATCGTTTGAAAAGAACTAGTCAAACAAACTAACTAACCATCCAAATGAAAAGCAAAACCAAAAAGAAATTACACAATAATGTATAGTCAGTTAGGCTTTGAAATAGACTCCTTTTTTGTTAGAAAAAAAAACACATAAATAAACATGTCGTATTGTAATTATAGAAATAAACCTTACTATGTTTATCTCCTAGAACCATATATATACTTCATTTCATTACAAATTTCCACCTAAATACATTTCTTACAAGTTAGTAAGTAAGCACACATACAATAAGGCCATATCAGCTGGCTCTTAGTCTGTACACATCAGCTTTAATCTATATGGAGGAGTGAGAAAAGAGGAAAGAGAAGAGAGCTGGCTCTTATTTAGTAGCCAACTTTGCACGGGAGCATAGGTAGATCATTTATGTACAAGAGAGAAAAGATAGTTATTGCACAACATCTAGAGAGAACATTTAGAGATAGTTATTATACAAACTGTCTTTTAGCTTACTATTAGTCGATAATTGGCTTTGCTATTGTACTTGCTCTAATATGCCAATATTTGTAAGGGTAACGTTGATCACTTTACAGCTATTACTTGCAAAGTGAAATGTAACTTTCTTGATTCTCTCAGGCAGTAGCAGTTATATGGGGGGTGTGACCGTGTGAACCTAGCCTTTAGGAGTGGGTAGCGGGAGAGTAGGTGCAGTCCACGAGGAAGGTTAATGGCAAAGCGCAAATGACTGACACAAGTATACGGTCCAGGCCCCACGCCCGATTTCATTTACGACGTGGCTAGCTTGCAGAGGGTGGGCCTGCGTCATCGGTGGGACCCACCGTGACGCGATTTATGCAATAAACTGCCCCCGAAATCCTTTCTCACCGCCCGCCACGGCTTACCCGCGGCAGCGTACCTCCGCGCACCGCGGCTGCCACGCCGGGCCCACGTCCAGGAACCAGCCAACGAGATTTCAGGGCAGGCGCGGTTTCTTGTGCCAATAGGAAATAAAAAATATTGCCATAGTGAGGGAGAGAAAAAAGAAAATAGTAGCAGTGTCACTGTCACACCTATAGGTGGGGCCCGTGTTTTGGAGGTGGGACTATGTAAGGTCATGCAGTTGCAGCTCTTATTAAGTGTGGTCCACACAACTAACTCAATAAAGTAATATAGCTCGCCCAAATTTAAATAATTTTGTGTATATTATTGGTCCACGACATAGCAGGTTTTCACTTGTCATCCATATGTTGGTATTTCAACACTGTGGCTGAGCTGTATGTCCTTGTCTAAGTTATTGGATGTTTTCAATTTATAAATGCTTTGAAATTTATTGTGGATATCAAAGATATGAAAAATATCAAAAAGATATATCATCCATCTACCCTCTTAACGTATTAAAAATTATGTAAAGTTGTCGGTTCATTTTTGTGTATCCATTGGGTAGGTTTTGGATGTCTACGTTTGTTGCTTTATCGATATCATTGTGACATTACAGTTTATGTGTTGTTATTTGTAGTGTTATCTTAATACGCCGAGCCATTACAAGATGTGAATATAAAACATGCTCGAATCCAAAATTATATAGTTAGGAAAAGTGGATTCTCCGTGACGCAGATGTATTGTCGCATATTATGCTAGAAATAGACCCACAATTAGGCCAGTGGCGCTCTCTCCTGTGGCTGTGGACGTCCAAGCGGGGTGATCTAAGTACCACATATTGACAATTATTACATGGGCACTACCACTAAGTACTAACACGCGCGTGGATAGAGAGATAAAAGAGTGAGCTTGTGTTGTGGCCAGCTTCAGGTTACAGGACTTGCCATCACATAATCTTGGATTTGTCCCGTTCCAACTGAGACACCGAATACGGATCTGCCTCAAATGATGAGACCTCATTGTTTTCTTAATTTTTCTTGAGTACTTGAACCGATCGGGGCCCTACAGATCTCTATCAGACCGTATCGATTTGATCTCAATGTCCCTTGATTAGAGAGTGTGTTCGTTTCTTGCTTGTCATTACCATAATACCATTCCTTATACGTACACTAGTACTCACACTACCTAGTTTCTCCCATGTACATCCTCTACAATGCTTTTTTAAGTAAAACTACGATCTCTACAATCTTGAATTGATTCAATGCAACATCATCTTGTGAAAATTTGCATTCTATTAAATCTACCTGTTGTAAGCATCGTCGATCCCTGTGGAAGAAACCAAAGCGACCAGGATAAAGCCTGACTTTTGCTAGAACGAGATAGTCAAGCCATGTGGCTCACATGGCGCAGGAATCCATGATCTTCTGGGATGAATACTAGAGTATTGTACTACTAGTAGTAATAATCTTTTTCGTTGTTAGTTGGCGTATGCCAATCTAGATGTTCATTTCGCAACGAAAGGCGATCTCTCGGGAAGGATCGGTTGATCGAGGATGGCGCCCTTGGCTCGTGCTGGCTTCCTGTTTGCCTGTTGACCTGAGCAGAAGCAGCAGAACTTCTCGAGGCTTTCGACTTTCGAGACGACGACCTCGCCTGACTCATGACTAACCCTTGACTATGCTAGCCACACGTGCGGTCACAATCTTCTTAGTTGCGTGGTTAATGGAGTACCTGATAAGTTGATTTAGTATCGATCTGATGGATTCATGGTACGTACGCTTCCCAATCCGACTTAATTATTTATTTATACTACCACACTAGCTCCAAGGGATCACTTGGACTTGACTGATGACAGATTTCGACTGTCCAAGCGTTGCTTTCTTGCAGCCATGACGTGTCCCCCGTTTTGATCTCTCGTGTCACCTCTTCTTGGTTAACTGAGGGATTAACTAAATGACAAAACTGTTGATTTAGCTAAGTCGCTGAAGACTGACTTTTCGTTCTCGAGTCTGTTGTCCATCGTAATTTTCTGTGACTGCTGAGGTTTTTCTTTGAGAAATTTTATAATGAATCATAGTAGTAGTATTGTTGTAGAGATTACGGCATTAACAAATTTATCATAACATTAATCCCTGAAAGACCATGTGGAGGTTCATCCATGTTTGTGATGAGTATTTGACTTTATTTGAGCAAGGTGTGCTCAAGTTTGAGTTTGATTTGGATTGTTTTTCGAGTTAAAGCAATTTGAGTTACTGGTTGGAGACCAGTCGTCCGACCCCGAGTGGTCGGGTCGTCCGACCTGAGTGGTCGGGGCTTTGGGTGTGTTGCAGACCAGTCGTCCGACCCCGAGTGGTTGGGTCGTCCGACTCCGAGTGATTGAGACTCCGAGTGATTGAGTCGGAGACCAGTGAACAAACCTCGAGTGGTCGGAATGGAGACCAGTGGTCAGACCATGGTTGGTCGGGATGGAGACCAGTGGTCAGACCACGTGTGGTCGGGGTTTTTGCTGGTCAGCGTAGTGTATATCTGTCTGTTGAGATGGATATGTGTTGTTGGACATTGCTATGTGATGTGGTTTTCTTGTCTATGATGGTTGCAGGACTTTGGAGCTAGGTCATGGTGAGGCGAAGGGGATCAGGACTAGGCTGGGAGAGCTGAGGTCCGGATGATCAAGGTGTCGCCAAAGATGGTGAGGCCGGGAGTAGCCGCAAGCCGAGAAGACAAAGGAATGGATGAGATGCTAACTTGGAGTGCTCGATCTAGGAGGACCGTTGGATCGCGGTCGGGAAGATAGAGTAGTGGGTCAAGTTAGTGTGAGTTAGCGTGCAAAACCCGTTGTGTTGTTGGGTTTGGGTGAGCCCATGCATAGCTTTGTGAGTGGGTAAAATCTCACCCTTGATGGAGTGCTCTAGGGTTTAGAGGCTCATCCAAGGGTGGTAGGTGTTCCAAGCCTGCTATGAATAGATAGGGAGAGGGTGTCTCCTTGGGGTGAGCGGTGAGGAAAGTGTACGTGAGTAGTTGAGAGTTGTTGAGAGTGATGTGTAAGGATCAAATCCTGGCTCTTGGATGTTGGCTTAGGATTGAAGCAGGACATCCAAAGGTGGGAATTGATCCCAGGTGTCGGCGTTTTCGAGCGTCGGCAAGTAAATTTGTAAGTCTAAGGGGTCGCGCGTTCCACTCCCTGAATGGTTAGACTCGTGAGTCCAAGATGTATCTTGGTTGGTGAAAGTCCCTACCGATTCGGATAATGATGATTGTATTGCTTTTGCACTATGTTTTACAGACGAGGCTCCTAAATGACTTAGTCTCCTCGTGTTCTTATGTGTCCCCCCTTTGAATCGTTTAGTCCTGCCTCCTTTTATACAGAAGGAAGGGGCAGGTTACATCGAGAGTTGGGGGAAGAGCGAGTGACCTATGTTAGGAGCTTCGGTCCTTAAATCTGTGGATTGGTCGCCACCCGTCTTGCCCATGTTGGGTTGGTAGCCTTGGTGGTCAGGGAGGTTAGGTATTCCCCAAGAAATAGCGTACTTGCCCTCTGTGACCCTTGCGAATGCCGACGTCGCGGTGCGTGACGTTGGTGCTGCCTCGGGAGGGAGCGTGCGTTAATCTTGATCGCGGATCGTTGATAGGGTGGAAGCTTTGTCTTCTGCAGATCACGGATCTTCTTGGGAAGGAGCCACCGCCTTGTATAGTCACTCCGATTGACCTCATTCGGAAGTGCGTGGCGGTAGGCCGATGAGGACGACACGCGGCCCTCGGCGTCCGTCACCTGGTTCGGTTGGAGTCGGAGATCCCGCCCGCCAAGAGGGTCGGGAGCGTTGTCCGGTCGAGTCGGAGATCCCGCCCGCCAAGAGGGTCGGGAGCGCTGTCCGGTCGGAGTTAGGGATCCCGCCCGCCAAGAGGGTCGGGCGCCATTGTCCGGTCGATGGCGGGCGGGTGCGGCTGTTAAGTGGAGATATGCTTGAGGTCGCTGGCTCGTCGCTTCGGGCCGTTGGGGTACCCCTGTTATTAGTATTCGTCAGTAGCCCTCGAACTCCCGAGCGATTTCGGCAGATTCGGTTGGGGGTTGAACTTGGACGAAAGTGGTGGCCGGGCCTGGTCGGTCGGTCCGGCCGATCCGGTTAGCGATTTCCGTCAGGTGTGCCTCGTTGGATCCGACGGCTGCCCTGGAGTTTGGCCGGGGGCATTTGAACCGCCGGAGGCTTTTACTCGCCTCGTTGCGCATGCCGAGTATAGTTTGGCGCGCCCTTTGCTAGTCTTCTCGATCGCCGGGTTACAGTGAAGGACGCCGTTTCGGCACCGTATTTACTCGAGGCGCTTAGCCTCCCTTCGTCCGGTATATATATGTGCTTGTAGCTTGCTTGAAGGAGATGAGAGCTCTTTCTTACGTTCTTTCAAATGGCTTGAGACACCCTCTAGTCTTTAGCCCGGCGATGGCGTCGCGGTGGAAGAAGAAGATCCTCCGCCGAAGCTTTGGTTTGAGTTCGACCAGCGATGGCCGAGCTTAGGAGGAAGAAGGCGCGCCCGTGATCTTTCGCTACGTTGACGTACGCCGAGGCCGTCCGAGGCTCGAGGTGGTAAGGGGGCCCTTCGAGGCGATGGCGCAAGGGCGCCGACCGTAGTTAGTGCGGCGCGTCGATGTCGTGAGCAGCGTGAGGCATCGGCGTGTTACCAGCGGCGCGTCGGTATCCGTCGACGAGCAAGGGCCTACCGACATGCCGTCGGTGCCACCGATGCCGCACGGATGTTTGATAGGTTCTAGGCGTGGGTAGAGTCTGCCGTGGTGCAACGTGGCCACTCTTGTATCCGCTGTCATTGTGTGTAAAGTCGTGTAAAGTCCGAGCTTGTTGGCCTATAATGAAATTTTCTTTTCTTTATGAAAATGTCTTGCGATGAGTTTGCTTTAATTTTAATCGTTGTGGGCGGCGCCTTGGTGGCAGGCGACCGGATGCCTCTGTGAGGTTCGGTGTCCGAGTGCTCGCTTAACGTCGTAGCTAGACGGTGCCTTGGTCGGCGGGACGACCGGATGCCTCTGTGAGGTTCGGTGTCCGAGTGCCTTGGTCGGCGGGACGGCCGGATGCCTCTGTGAGGTTCGGTGTCCGAGTGCCTTGGTCGGCGGGGACGACCGGATGCCTCTGTGAGGTTCGGTGTCCGCGCCTTGGTCTGGCGGGACGGCCGGATGCCACCGTGAGGTTCGGTGTCCGAGTGCCTTGGTCGGCGGGGACGGCCGGATACCTGTGAGGTTCGGTGTCCGAGTGCTCGCTTAACGTCGTATCAGATAAAGTGCCTTGGTCGGCGGGGACGGCCGGATGCCTCTGTGAGGTTCGGTGTCCGAGTGCCTTGGTGGCGGGGCGGCCGGATGCCTCTGTGAGGTTACGGTGTCCGCGCCTTGGTCGGCGGGACGGCCGGATGCCTCTGTGAGGTTCGGTGTCCGAGTGCCTTGGTCGGCGGGACGACCGGATACTCTGAGGGTCGGGTGTCCGAGTGCTCGTTTAACGTCGTAGCTAGACAGTGCCTTGGTCGGCGGGGACGACCGGATGCCTCTGTGAGGTTCTGGTGTCCGAGTGCCTTGGTCGGCGGGACGACCGGATGCCTCTGTGAGGTTCGGGTGTCCGAGTGCCTTGGTCGGCGAGGACGACCGGATGCCTCTGTGAGGTTACGGTGTCCGATCGCCTTGGTCGGCGGACGGCCGGATGCCTCTGTGAGGTTGGTGTCCGAGCGCCTTGGTCGGCGGGACGGCCGGATGCCTCTGTGAGGTTACGGTGTCCGAGTGCTCGTTTAACGTCGTAGCTAGGCGTGAGTGCTCGTTACCGTCGTAGGCTGGAAAGTGAGTGCTCGTTTACCGTCGTGGCCGGGCGTGAGTGCTCGTTCTACCGTCGTGGCTGGGCGTGAGTGCTCGTTTACCGTCGTGGCCGGGCGTGGGGCATCCTTCTCGAGTCCTCGTCGAGGCGAGGGTAGCTGCGAGAGGAATGGCCACCGTCTATCCCACATGTATACCCCATCCGCGGTGTGGGACACGGAGGGATGAGCGACGCGTTTACTGCGTTGGTTTGAGCGCCGTGCTCGTGGAGCTAATAGCGGGTAGTCCGAGTGGGTCCCGGAGGTCCCGCCCAGGGGACCCTTCCGAGCGGACGGTCACGAGTAGGGTGTCTGGCCTGCTGTGGGGCGACCCATAAAAACCTTTCTCTACTCAATCCGTATGGACTCGGGTCGTCCGCCGACCCAGAGCACACCTGGCCGTCGCTCATTGATGAGCTCCGGGAGAGTGTGAAGTATGGTCTCGGACGCGAGTAGAGGTGATTAGGCCGTCACCGACCTAACAGAGGCCCACCGTGGGGCTCACCTCATACCGCCCCTTGCTCAAGTTTTCTTTGGGCGGCCTTATACCCATCTCGTGGGGTAGGCCTTTTGAACCTGACTCCTCATTTGGGCCTGGCGCAAGCCACAAAGCTTTTTGCCGTCTTGGGGCGCGCTGCCCCGATGGGCTTCTCGCGCGCCGAGCAACTGTTCGGCCTAAAGGCGAGACCAAGATGTTACGGGGACCGTTGTTGGGAGCGGCGTCTTTATGGCCTTTATCGCTGACATGACGAGGATTAAAAGCGGAGTGGTATTAGGAAACGGGAGTTACAGTGGCGCAATGGTCGAGGTGAACGCGACGCTCGCTTGACGGGTGTGCCGCTGGCGGCGTTAAACTTGTCCTCTATCATCGCCCGTTGGGTGCCGGGTAATCACGCTTTCTTGCCTTCTCTGTCTGCGCCTCAAACAAGAAAAGCACCAGAGAGCTAAGGAAAGAAAACCCCGACCTTTCTTTCTCACCTTCCATCGTCTCCCACTGTGAAGATGTCGTGGCGAGTGCTCGCGCCAAAGACAGCCCGGCGCTTGGCTTGGTGAAGAAGGGCTTCCTCATGCCGAGACCTTTCTCGGGTGGAGGGTGCCGGCCAGGCCGCCCCCCCACGCCGCGAGGCGACGAGATCGTGGTGCCCGCCTCGTTCTTCGAGCTTGGCTTTGGCTGCCATTGCACCCGTTCGTCCGGGGCTCTTTGTCTCACTACAAGGTGGAGTGCACCATCTCAACCCCAATGGGGTCCTCCACATCGCCATCTTCATCCTGTTGTCGCGAGGCCTTCTGAGGATCGAGCGCGTTTGGGCGTTGTGGAGGCACTTCTTCGTGCAAGGCTGCGGAAAGGCAGCCGTCGGACGCCGTGGCGCCCAGGTGGCAGCCCTCGGCTTCGCCCGGTCGAGCACGGAGTACTGGAGGTAAAGCGCCCTCGTCCAACAAAGTGGCGTTAGAATGGCTCTACGTTCAAGCGTCGCGGCGGCGCCCTCGTTTCACCGGCGAGCTTCCCATGGTGGAGGAGGCGGTGGGCTGGGCGCGCCGAGAGGAGAGAAGAACAAGCGCCCTGATCGTGGAGCGGATCGGGGCTCAAAGGAGGCGGGGCTCACCGGGGATGTGGTTGTGCGCCTTTATGGGGATCTGCGTGCAACCCCTTGTGCCTGAGCCGCACCTGCTCCGTGCAGCAGGGCCGTCCGGCCAGGCGAGATGGCGAACCCGAGCTGGCGCGCTCGAGGTGGAGGCCGGTGGCGGCCGTTCTGAGCGGAGCGCCACGGTGGCCGCGGATGGCCACCCGAGCCATTCTCGGCGCTTTCCGCCAAATGTAAGCCGGTGAAATTCCTTTACGCTTCTCTTTTCTTTGTCCTTAGCACTTGACCGACATTCCTGCATCCTCTTAGGGGCTCATGGGGATGTCTTCCCGCGCCGCTCGGGGATAAGGAAGCGAGGCGGCCTCGCGGCGACGGCAGCGGCGACTCCCGCAAGAAGCGGAAGGAGAAAGGAGGAGGAAGAAGCATAAGGAACGTGCGGCGAGGATGTGTCGGAGACCTCGCCGTGGGACAACCTCCATCGGCAAGGCGGGGCGCCTCGGCCACCCTATGGTGGGTTTTTCCTGACGACTGTCATTGGCGGCCGAAGCGTGGACTCGGCCGAGGCGGCATCACGGGCCCGCGGGCTACGGATCCCAGGCGGGTGATCTTGCGCTCGCGATCGTCGCGGCGTCTCGGTGGAGGTAGCCGGGAAGCGACGGCCGACTGACTTGCTGGCGGGGGGCGAAGAGAAGCGCGTGTGCCACGCACCCGCTTCGGCCTTATAAGTGTTTCTTTTATTGGAGCATTTTCTTTTTGGCAAAGCCGCCCGGCGACTCTTGAATCTTTGCAGCGTCACGGCGCCTATCTGGGGGTGCCTGTGGGCGTGCCGCATCGGCTCCGCAGTAATGCTTGGCGCGGTGATTTTGTGACCCGATCGGGTCGGTGGAAGTCGCGGCGTCGGCGTCCGAGCCGCGATCGCCTTCGAGGGCGGGGCCTCATCCGAGGTCGTGGCGAAGAAGAACTTCCGCGCCTCGGCTGAGACTCCCGCCGACAGCGTGATCGTCGTTTGAGGATGAGACGATGGCGCCGCGGTGATCGTGCCGGTCGTGGCGGGCCGGCGGCGGAGTGCTCGACCCCTCGTGGGAGAGGTGCCGACCGATGCTCCTCAGCGGAGGAGAGCGAGTGGGCCGCCCGCCGGAAAAGCGCTATTTGGGACGCTGGCGAGATAGGCGATCCGTGAAGGTCGCTCTTGCTCTGAAGTCTTCCACCGGCGGCTGAATACGATGGTCGAAGTCGGCCGATCGCCTGTAGGTCACCAAAAGTTCGACTCGTTGCACATTTTTGATAGTTCTTCCGTGCGACTAACGGAGTGTCCACGTTTTTGCAGCACTTGCGGGCTCGCCAGTCGCGAGTTGAGCTCTGCGGCGCCCCATTGTCGTGGCCGGCCGCGATGGAGGAGTCGCGATCGGCTGCGCCTTGAGCTGCGCCTAGCCCAGGAGGCCCTGGACATTAGGCGGTCGGAGGCGGTGGAGATCCGCCAGGGATTTGAAGAGGCCACAAAGGCCCTTTATGATGAGCGCCTAGGAGCCAAGGCCTTGAGGCGAAGTGGCGGAATCGAGTCCTCACGACGAGTCACCGAGGCCAAGGATGCCGCCGTTGCCGCGAGGGGACCACGCAGATGCGAGCAACACGCTGCGGACCGAAGCGAAACAAGGCTCGGGGACGCCGCCCGAGTTCGCTCGAGCGGCGATCGCCGTAGGAAGGCGCCGGTGAAGACTTCATCTGGCGAAGTCGGAAGCCGCAATCGACCAACTCTGCGGCGGTAAGTGTCTCAATTCTTCAATTAAGTTTGGGGTGCGACCCGCAGGCGAACTTATCAAAATCTCCATAATCTGCAGAGGCGCAGAAGAATCGGCGTCGCCGTGGAGGTATGAGAACGGCCGGATGCTCGCGGCGTGGCGATCGTGGCGGGACGAGGCCCGGCGGCGTTGAAGGTTGCGGAGGACGGTCGGGCGAGATGAGCGCCGAATCGGAGGCCTCCGCAAGGCGGTCGGAAATCTGCGATCGCATCCTTGGAGCCGGGGTAGGCTGAGTGCCCTTGCCCCGTCCGCCCGAGTGCGGACCGTAGAAGAGGCGGTGGTCACCGCGCTGCGCTTGGAGCCGTCGTGGCGCTCGACACCATCTCGTACTCACGACGGCATCGACCTCACGGTGGTGGGCAGCGGCGTGGTGGGAACCGGATCAACGAGGAGATCGACCGGTTCGAGCTCTCGGTCGAGCCGCGACGCCGAGAGATCGCGGCCGCATCCGCCGCAGCCGCCCTCCGAGAAGCGAGGCACCAACTCTCCGTCTCGCCACCGCCGCCGCCAAGAAGAATAAAAATATAGTTAGCTTTATCCTTTTAGATTGTAAAGACCGCTATTTAAACAATCTTGAATTTATCAAGTTCGTAATCGTCCCTCGTCCTTTTTCGTATTTAGGATGAGCGTTTGACCGACCATAGCCTTAAGGACCACGGGGTCACTTATCGTGGGTCGGGTCGTTTGGGAGGAGCGAGGTGGATTGGAGACTTGGCTATGCAATGTTAGGCGACGTGTGAGGATAGGAGTGTTTTAGACCGGCCAGGATCTTTCCACTCGGGCACTTCCTTCTTCCGAAGTGCTACTTAGCAACCATAGCCACCGGGCGAGGGTCGTAACACTTGTTTGGGAGGGTTCTGCTCGGGATAGACATCATGACCGGTCGGGTCACGTACCCTCATAAGCGCGTGGGGCGGTGAGTTCGTGCGGGGAGAGTGTTCCTGCCGACCCAAAGGTCACTCCACTCGGGTACTTCCTTCTTCCGCAAAGTGTTAGCAACCATAGCCCGGGCGTAGTCGTAGCACTTGGGTCGAAGGGTTACCGCTCGGAAGGACCTTGTGGTCGGTTGGGTCATCAACCAGCATAGCGCCGACCAGGAGCAGCTTGAGCAGGGCGCCAAGGGCAGCCCGAGTCGTCGCATGGCGACCAGTGCTCGGAAGGAAGAAAGTAAAGAGCATGCTAGGAAGAGGAAAAGAGTTTAGGATAGAATCGCCTTAACTTTTCTATATTCCATGCATTTGGAAGGATCGCGCCGTCGGCGTCCTTGCCGAAGGTGCGGTAGGAGGATCTGCACGACGGTGAAGGGCCTTCCGTGGGGCGACGACTTGTGCTTATCCTTTGGTGCGGACCCGGCGAGGACCGGTCGCCCAAGATCGAAAGACCGCCCTCGAACTGGCGGCTGTGATAACGTCGCGAGCTTGTTGATACGCCGATCGCGGGGCGGCCACGTCATCGCGCCTCGTCGATCGGGTCGACGGAGTCTTGTTGTCTGGCGAGCCCCGAGCCTCCTCGAAGGCTTGCGGTCTTGGGCGCCATACTCGGTCTGTCGGCAAGGCGGCCAAAGACCGTATACCATGAAGAGCGGTGTGAACACGGTCGCCGGTCGGCGTGGTCCGTAGACTCAGAGGACGGAGGTAGCTCGGTCACCCGGCGCCGCGAAGTGCTTGAGCCGGCGAAGATCCGCGGCTTGAGGCCTTGAAGGATCATGCCGTTTGCGCTCGACACGGCCGTTGGTCGCGGATGGGCCACGGCCGCCCAATCGACGCGGATGTTGAAGTCATCGCGAGAACTCGAAATTCCTTCCCGTGAACTGCGTTATTTGCCGGTGATGATGGAGTTTGGGACTCGAATCGAAAGACTATGTCGCGGAAGAAGATGGCGCTTGCCGAGGCGTGGCGCTCACGGCGGCTTGGCCTCTATCCACTTGGTGAACTTGTCCACCGCGACGAGCAAATGGGTAAAGCCGGGCGCTTTCTTGAAAGGCCGATCGGATCGAGCCCCAAAGCGCAAAAGGCCACGTGATGGGGATTATGCGCAAGGCTGGTAGCGGATGTATGCGCTGGCAAAAATTGGCATCCTTCGCGGTGCGTGCGATGTGCTCTGCGTCGGACACGGCGGTCGGCCAATAGAAACCTTGCCGAAAGGCCTTTCCCACGAGATCGGCGCGCGTGGTGACCGCAAATTCGCTGTGTATGTCGTTCGTGAGATTGTTTTCCTTGGTCGGCCATAATGCACTTTTGGAGGACCGGAGGGCTCCTTTTGTAAAGATGCGGACCGACCGGGCGAAAGACTTTGCTTTCGGGGGCGGCGCGAGACCTCGGTCGGTCGGGAGGAAGCGACCGTCAGTCAAGCGATCTATGAATGGCTTTCTCGGTCGGACTCGGTTGCTAGCACATCAGCGGCTCGACGGCCAAGTCTCGCCCGGCCGCGCGGCGGTCGGGCGACCGTCTTAGGTAGGTCGGGGGCCGTTCGCCACCGCCGGGCGGTGGATGGAAGGCGCAGGAGTCGCGACGAAGATCCGGCGGGACCGGCTCTCTGCTGGAGGCAGATTGGCGGTGGTCGGCGTCGCTATTGTAGCGTCGGTAGCTATGGTGAAGCTCGAAGCCCTTGAACGCGCCGAGCGCGCGCACTTCTCGGCGATCTGCGGCCATACGAGCGTCTCGGGCTCGCGGCCTTCATGACAGTCGGCGACAAGCTTGGAGTCCCGTGGGCGTAAGTCGGCGAGCACCGAGGTCGGCGGCGATCAGGAGACCGTTGGCGAGGGCCTCGTGCCGGCAGCGTTGTTGGTGGCGTCAGCGGCTGATGGGCGTCTTGGAGCTTGTTCCCAAGTGGGAGATGATGGCGACTCGGCGCGCGCCATTCTTGTTGTAAGACCCGCCGAAGTACATTGTCGATTTTCGGTGTCTTCGATCCTTTGGTGGTGCACGGGTTTCGATCCACTCGGCGGCGAAGTCGGCTAGGGCTGCGACTTGATCGCCGTCAGAGGGCGTATGTGATGTCGTGGCGGCGAGCTCGAGTGCCCACTAGGCTATCCTTCCGGCGTCGCGGTTGCGGGCGATCTCGCCTATCGGGGCGTGGTCACCACGGTGATGTTGTCTTGTCGAAGTAGTGGATGAGCTTTCTCTTACGCAATGAGCACCGCGTGAGAGTAATACGCACTGTGGGTACCGAGTCTTGGACTCGGAAAGGACCTCGCTAATGAAGTAAAGCGGCGTTGTACCTTAAGTTCACGGCCTTCTTCCGCTCGCTCCACCACGAGGGCAGCGGCGACTTGGGTAGTAGTGGCGATGTAGAAAGCAGCGGCTCCCCGGTGCCGGGCGACCGGGGCGGAGGCGAGGCGGGGAAGGCCTTGAGCGGGTGAGGGCCTCCCGAGCTTACGGGTCCAGCTAAGCGGTCGGATCTCTTGAGTAGCACAGTAGAGTGGCATTCGCGCTCAGGCGAGACACGAAGCAGCTCAAAGCTGCTAGGCATCGGTCGACCTCTGGACCCCTTGAGGTTCTTGATTGGGCCCATCCTTGCGATTGCTAATATCTTCTCTGGTTGGCCTCGATGCCTCGCTCGGAGACAATGAAGCCAAGGAGCTTCCCTTTGGGGACCCCGAAAGCGCATTTCTCAGGATTGAGCTTTATGCGGAATCGTCGAAGGTTCGCAAAGGTCTCTTCGGTCGGGGACAAGGTCGTCGGCCTTCTTGGTTTTTACGACAATATCATCGGCGTACACCTCAGCGTTACGGTCGATCGGTCATTGAAGCACGTTTGCATACATCATTGGTATGTAGCGCCGCGTTCTTTAGGCGAGCGGTATCGTAGCGTAGCGAATGGCCGAGCGGGGTGATGAAGGAAGTCGCGGTGGTCGGACTCCTCGGCGCAATCGGTGGTAGCGGTAGGCATCCGATAAGAGAGGACTCACACCTGCGGTGGAGTCGATGACTTAGTCGATGCGGGGCAAAGGGCGGATCCTTGGGACATGCTTTGTTGAGACTCGTATAGTCAACGCACATCCTCCATTGCCCATTTTCTTTTTACAAGTCTGAGGTTGGCTAGCCACTCGGGTGGCGCACCTCTTTCTGAACCTGCGGCGGAAGTTTGGCGATCTCCTCCCTATGATCCTGCGCTTCTCCTCATCGAGCGGCGCGGCGTTAGGCGGCCGGCTTTGAGCACAGTCGGATGCTCAAGGAGTGCTCGGCGACTTCCCTTGGGATTCCGGCATGTCGGAGGACCTCCATGCGAAGCGTCTTTGTTGGTGTGGAGAGTCGGCGAGCGCGCTTTCCTATTTGGCGGGGCGTGGCTCGATCCGCCGGTCTTGGTCGGATCACGAGGATCGACCGCGACCTCCTTCCGTGTCCTCGGCGGACTTGAAGGATCCGCCCCGACTTCTTTGGACTCGGGCGGATTCGGAGGCTTCCCTCACGAGGTTGTCGAGCTCGGCGAGCCGATGACTGAGAGCAAGCTCTAGCTAACTGCGCTCGCGATTGTAGGCAAAGTGGAAGACGATGCCACGGTGATGAGTCCCGTGGCCTGGCATCTTCGACTTGAGGTAGGCGTGGCGGGGACCGCCATGAACTTGGCGTAACATGGCCTTCGAGGATGGCATGGTAGGCAGGAAATCCACGACCTCAAAAGCGAGGGTTTGGTGCGGAAGTTTCGGTTCCCCAAAGGTAGCAGGCGGTCGATGACCGCCCGAGTGGATGGACTCTGGCCGGGAATGGCGCCATGGAAGGGCGCCTTCTTTGAGTCGGAGGGTTGGCCGAGATCCCCATGGCGTCGGCGTCTCGGCGTAGAGGATGTTGAGGCGCGCCTCGAGTCCATAAGCACCTTTGGCGCTTCTTTCCCACGGACGGTGACCACGGTATCTCCCGGTACGTGGGCGTGGTCGGGGTGGTCGGTCCGATCAAAGGTGATCGGAACTCGACCACCGGAGGTATTGGGGCGCATGGCGCGGCGGTATGGACCTCGCGATAAGCGAGCTTGGCCGGCGCTTATCGGCATAGCGGGCGGTCCTCCAAAGATCATGAGGCGACCATCGGGTTCGAGGAACTCGTCGTGCGCCTTTTTCTGCGGCCGCGAGGGCGCGTGAACTCTTCCCTTGCCGCGCGGCGTTGCGGGCGCATTTGGAGGTAGCGCCGAGGACCTCGCGATCCGGTACTTGTGCTTGCGGAGAACCCGTGGTTTGGGCGCGGGCCGTCCATCAACTTCTCGAAGTGGTCGGAAGCGCGCGACGGTCGGTCGCACTCTTTGCTTGGCGGCGGTCGGCGATGGCGACCACTTGGGTCTCGCGGATCGCTTCCCGTCGCCGTTTGTCGGGCGGTCGAAGGGACCCGATGCGGACGTCGGGTTCTGGTGGGCCTTTCCTCCCTCGAAGATGGCCCCGGCCTCCTCGCGGGGCGTGGTTGATGGCGATATCGAGCTCCTTGGTAGTTACGGGCTTGAGCGGCCTAGTTTGTGTACCAAGGCCTTGCGGGAGAGTGCGTAGATGAATGCTCCCACGACATCGGCGTCGAAGATGTTGGGAGCTCGTTGCCACAGTGGGAAAACCGCGGATGTAGTCGGAGGTTTCCACAGGCTGCTTGTTGACCGCCCTTGAGTCAGGAGTTTCGGTAGCTTGTAAGTGCCACGGAAGTTGCCAAACGAAGAGGGCCTTCAAGTCGGTCGAGTTCTGATTGTTTTGGCGGCAAGTACTTGAGTCGGGCTCGGGCGAGTCTGCGAGGTAGATGGGAAGGTATTGGATGATGAAGAGGTCATCAGTTGCTCCTCCGCCCGGCATGCGGCCGGTAATCTTGAGCGGACACAGGGTTTGTGACCCGGTGTATTTGGCAATGTTGGTAGCGCCGAGTCGGCGGGAAGTCCGCTGGCGGATCCCCTGGCGAACGCTCATGATCGGGGCTATCGGGGCTCGAGTGCGGTGGTGGTGTCCGTCGCCCGCAACCCGTGAGTGGCGGCCTCCTCGCCATCTTTCTTGGCGCCTCAAGGGTAGCGCGAATGTCGTAAACATCACCGAGGCGTTAGCGCCTTGCCGGCGCGCGAGCTGGTGTGGCTCGCGATCTTGGCGGCGCTGTCACCGGACCAACCGGCCAGTCTGCGCTGCGGTCTGCGGCGCGGTGGCGAGGTGGCTCCGGGCGATAGGGCCGGGCGTGCATGTCTTTGCCTGCGGCGCGTGCTCTACCGGCCGGAGGTTTGGTAAGTGGCCTTGGCCTCCGGGTCGGTCGGCTCGGGAGGCCTCGGCGGCATTGCGGCGCGCGTACGTTTTGGTGGCGTGGGAAGAAGTGAGGACCGTCGGACCCTTCCTGCTGCTTGGGGTGTGCCCCTAACGCCCGCGTCTTGTGCGTCGCCGAGCACATGCGGGCCTCGAGCCCCTCTGCTCAGTTGGCACAGGCGGTCGGCTTCGGTTCTTCGTTCCTCCAACTCTTTCGTTGTTGTTGGAGCTCGGTGGCGAGTGCGGCGTGTTGATGCGCTGGTGGTACTCCTCCTCCTGCGCTGAGTGCGCGGACGAGAGGCCCGCGGCCGCGAGGGCCACGGGCAAATCGGCGGTGCCGCCATGTTGCACTCGCGAGTCGCTGCTGGCAGCGGTACTCCGTGTCGGGCTGGAGTCATGGCGGAAGAGTCTTCCGGCCTTCGTGGATGGAGGCGGCAAGTAGCCGACCATCGCCACGGTCGCGAGCCTACGGGGGTGACATGGTCACTGCCGAGCCTCTGGGAGTTTCGCCGATCGTGGCGGAGCACTCCTCGGGTTCGGCCGGGGCTGTAGGGTGCCCTAGCCGGAGCTTAGCGAAATCGCCGGAGAGGGCGCCCAAGCTCTCGGTGGCGCCTATCCTCGAGCGGCGGGCGGCGTGAGCCCTCCGTCGGGTGTGGCGAAATCGAGGCCGAAGCGGATCCGGTTCCCGGTGCGATCATCTGCCGTCGCGATGGGTGGATGCCATCGAGGAGATAAGCGGAATCCGGAGATGGTAGCGAAGGCGCGAAGCCCCTACAGCGGCGCCTAGCGCCGGCGTTTTGGCCGGCAAGTAAATTTGTAAGTCTAAGAAAGTCGCGCGTTCCACTCCTGAATGGTTAGACTCGTGAGTCAAGATGTATCTTGGTTGGTGAAAGTCCCTACTCGATTCGGATAAGCGATGTGTATTGCTTTTGCACTATGTTTCTGAGCGAGGCTCCTAAATGACTTAGTCTCCTCGTGTTCTTATGTGTCCCCCTTTGAATCGTTTAGTCACGCCTCCTTTTATCTGAAGGAAGGCGGGTTACATCGAAGTTGGGGGGAAGAGCGAGTGACCTATGTTAGAGCTCGGTCCTTAAATCACGTGGGTGGTCGCCACCCGTCTTGCCCATCTTTGGGTTGGTATCCTTGGTGGTCGGGAGATTAGGTATTCCCGGAAATAAGCGTACTTGCCCTCTGTGACCCTTGCGAATCTTGGCGTTGCGGTGCGTGGCGTTGGTCTTTGCCTCGGGAGGGGCGTGCGTTCGTACTATCGTGGTAGTTGATGGGGCCGAAGCTTTGTCTTCTGCGATCACGGATCTTCTTGGGAAGAGCCACCGCCCTTGTATAGTCACTCGATTGACCTCATTCGGGAGTGCGTGGCGGTAGGCCGATGAGGACGACCACGCGGCCCTCGGCGTCCGTCACACTGTTCGGTTGGAGTCGGGAGATCCCGCCCGCCAAGAGGTTAGGGCGCTGTCGGTCGGTCGGAGATCCCGCCCGCCAAGAGGGTCGGGGCTGTTTGTCCGGTCGGAGTCGGGAGATCCCGCCTGCCAAGAGGGTCGGGGCGCTTGTCCACGTCGGAGTCGGGATCCGCCGCCAAAGGGTCGGGCATTGTCCGGTCGATGGCGGGCGAGCGCGCTGTTGAAATTGGAGATATGCTTGAGGAGCGGCTCGTCGCCAGTTTGTTGGGGTACCCCATTATTAGTATTAAATCACGAGTCACTATAAATAGAGGGTAAGGCAGCCTCCTCTTTGAAGGTTACGAGGTTTCTTTGCTCATTTGAGTTTTGCCCACTTTGTTGTGAGGCTTTGTAAACCTCCCTTCGAAATGAAATGTTCTTCATTTATATTCTTGTTTCATTTCCCTTACGTGTATACATTCGCACTTAAATTACATTATCTAAATTTCGCATTTACTTACTTGCAATTTACTTTCGTAATTTGGATTTGCCTCATCTCCTTCTACATGCTATTGAGTCTTTGTTGAAATTCATGATTGATGAACTCTTCTCTGGATTCGGTGCTTTCAATCATCTAGGCAATCCTTGCGTTCTTGTTGCAAGTTGTAAATCGTGTGTTCTTAAAGTGCGTAAGCGTGTGACTTGCAGTTCTTTAGTCTTGATTGGCTTACGGTTCTTGTTGCCAAGGATGAAAGATTTTGGATGAATCTTCTATAGATCATATCCCAATCATCTAGGCAACCTACAACCTCTTGTATTGATTTTGCAAGAAACCAATTTACGTGCCTAGTTTTGAGATAGTGTTTCTATTTGTTTGAAGGGTTGTTTCTTCGTGTTCTTACTTGCTATGATTTGTGGAGAGTCATCCAAGGATTTCGACCATCAACTCCCACCAGCAAGTTAGGGGTGAAATCTGTGTTCGTGACTCTGTTTTGGTGTTGCATTTGTTAAAGCTGAAAAGGACGGAACCTTGGTATTAATTCCTTGATTGTTGATTGAAATAGGTTCTGACATCCTTTGGGAGGTGCACACAAATTTTCACTATTTTTGATCACCGATCAAAAGTTACATCGATTCGATTTTGAGATCGTGCTGATTTTCTTGTTCACCCGAACACTATTCACCGTATTGTTCATCCGACCACTTGGTCGGAGTCTTTATTCATCCGACCGATCTTTGGTCGAAGTGCTATTCATCCGACAGAGATACCCGACCAGTCTGCAGTTTCTTTCTGATCTTTTGGTGGTTTGAATTCTAGGGGGGAGTTTATTCGAAAATTTTATTTGGCTCCTATTCACCCCCCTCTAGTCGCCTTTTTCTATCTTTCAATTGGTATCAAAGCCGGTTCTGCTCTTTCTAGATCTTGACCGGTCTCAAGAGCCATGGCGATGGACAAGTATTCCACCAAGCCTCCTATTTTCTCTGGAGTTGATTTTCCTTTTTGAAAATCTCGGATGGAGTCGTACATCACTGCCCAGGGTTTCCTGATATGGCAGAAGGTGAAGCTCCGTATGAGGTTCTGCCGATAGAAACGTCACGGCGGCAATATGGTGATGTTGAGGCAAATGCTAAGGCAAGGAACATCCTCATACTGAGGCCTTAGTCGCGATGAGTACGATAGGATCTCTCACCTTCGTTACGCTCATGAGATTTGGGTGACCCTCGATGCTTACCATGAGGCACTACCCAAATCAAGGCGATTCGACAGGACCAATTCAAGCGTGACTTCAACAAGTTTGAACAACATTTGGTGAGAGTCTTGACGAGTGCTTTGGTCGGTTTACGAAGATTTTGGCGACCTTGAGCGATCGGTTGCATATACCCTGTCTCGGATAATGCTCGACATTTCTTGACCCGCTTCGATCTTCGTGTTTGGGAGATGAAGGTGACCACCATCAAGGACACCACCGACACATCGACCTTGACACTTGGCGGGCTTTATTCCCGCCTCAAGACTCATGAGATCGGCGTCGTCTCGCGGAAGAGCGAAATCTCGATCGATGGCTTTGGTCACCGATCCCATTGGATCCTCTCCTTCGATTCTTACATTGATTTCTCTCTCTCGCGCCTTTGAGAGCTAGCGATGACCAAGCTGGAAAAATTTCGGAAAATGAGCTTGCTCTTCTTGCTCATAAATTTTCATATGCATACAAGAGAGTGAGAGAGGAAGAGAGGTGGGATGATCACTGTTTGAGTGTGGTGGCCCCAACCACATTCGAGCAAAGTATCCCAATATGGAGAAGGGCAAAAAGCGAACAAGGCGGTTCGGGCAAGAACGACCACACCGACAAGAACGCAACAAGAAGGCCCGACTCGTGGCCGTGAAGAAGAAGTACCGCAACTTTGCCAGAATAAGAAGCTCTTTCACGGGTCCTCGCCGCTTTGGGCGACATCGAGCTCTCGACACGGAGGCTGGAGTGATGCAAGCGAGGGCGATCCGCAAGAGAAGGTGAAGGGCAAAGATAACTTCTCGGCATGTGCTTCATGGCGGCGCCATTGAAGTAAGCGACTCATTTGTCTGGCGACACGGATGAGGTACCCACCTCTGACGAGTTAAATCTTCATACGTAAATTAGGCAAGTTTCATGCTAAGGCTAGGTCGAGGTGTTACGAGTTAGAAAAGGAAGTAGGTACATTGACTCGGGAGTTAGCTTCGCTTAGATCTTCTCCTCCCGAGTCAGCGATGTGTACTTTGTGTGATGCTTTGCTTGTGGAGTTAGAGAACCTAAGGACTATGCATGATAGTGTGTTGTATGAACTAGATAGTCTTAGGTTGAAGAATGCTAGCAATGAATCTGTTGATACTCATTCTGTAGATGCTAGTTTTCTTCTGCTCACTCTACTCCTTCTTGTGCTAATTGCCCTAAATTGCTTGCGAAATTGATGCCATGGCGATCACCTTAGGAAGCTTTCTTCTAGAAGCGATGAACTTGAAATGCATGCTTCTAAGGAACCGGTCGGCTCATGTGAGGGCATGAGGCAACTAAAACTTGACAATGAATCCTTAAATGTCAAGTGTGCTAAACTTGCTAAGGACTTACTAGATAAGTCACAAGAAAGTTGCTTGTGATGTTCTGTGATTGAGGGGGACTTGGATAAAATCCATGTCGAGCTTAGGAAGAAATTAGAAGACCAAGCCAATAGAATTAGAAATGTGTCTTGCGTTTCTTGTGAGGCCCTCAAGATTGAGGCGGCCGTCTTTGAGGAGAAAAATGCACGTCTTTGAGAGAGCTCATCTTTACGGTTCTTCTTCTTCTTCCCTGTTCTTCTTGTGCTTCTTTCTTTCGAGATTGCAGTATCTTATGAGCACTCTCGAGAAGTTTGTTGGAGGCAAGAAGAAGCTCAATCTTATTCTAGACCAATCCAAGATTAGTAGATTCAATCAAGGTCTAGGATTTGATCCTTAGAGCACGCTCGGGCGCATCCTCCCACCATTGTCGTGGCTCCAAGAGTGGTGAGATTGTGATAGCTCCCTGAGTGAGCACCACCAAGTTTAGGTCTTTGGGGTTGTCCATAGGACTTGACGAGAAAGATGTTACTCTGTTGCTACATCTCTAGCAAGGCGAAGTACACATGCACCTTCTGTAGAAGGATGGTCACCTAGTAGATTTACGCTTTAGGCACGCCAAGATCACTCGGCGTGAGCATGTTCTTGCTCTTAGGTGTATTGAGGTCATCCCGGACTTTGAGTGCTCCTAAGGCACACACCGCTTCTAGGCGAGTTAGAGAGTCGCTGTTTTTGGGCGTCCAAGACTCGGTTTTCATCTTTGGTTCTTGAGTTTTAGTCTTGGAGCTGTTCGTAGTCAGTCTTTCGCCGTCCTTTTGATATTCCTCGTTTTCCCATCGAGGTAGATATCAACGGCGTGAGAATTTCTGGTAGAAGATTTAGGAAGCCTCTTTGGGTGGCTCGGCTTTTACACCACGGCATGCCAACCCGATTTGACTCCTAGATCATCTACTAGAGTTGCTCTTGATCTTGTTAGGGTTAAGCGTCGGAGAGACACTCGAGTCAGTCTTCTTCGTGGTTGGAACTACGAGGCGTCGTGTGGTTCGATATTAGGTTCCCAAGTCTTCACTCTATCCCGATCTTGAGTCATCTCTCTCTCTTGTGTCTTGATCGGAGTTAAATCGGATGGGGAAGGAGATGTTTGGATTATCGACTCGGTTGTTCTCGTCATATGACCGGAGATTCTCGATGGTTCTCTTCCTAGTCCGAGCCCCGTGATGAGTTGATCACTTTGAGGATGCTTCTTGGTAGAGTCATTGCTAAAGGTACCATCTGCATTAACCAAAATTTCATTCTTAAAGATGTTGCCTTAGTAAGTAAGTCGCAATACAATCTCTCTCTGTTTCTCGACTTATTGATGACTCTTTCGAGGTAAGCTTCAAGAGTAATGCTGTAGAATCCTTGATTCATCGGGAGGGTTAGTTCTTGGGATTTCTAGATTTGGGAGAGTCTTTCGTGCTAATTTTTACGCTTCTTACGGAGACTCTCTTCGATGTTTGATTGCTTACGAGTCCGTGATCCCTCCTTACGGCATAGGAGACTTGGTCACATTGGTTTTGATCATTTGACTCGAGTTAGCGACCACGATCTCATTCGGGGTTTGCCCAAACTCAAGATGGTCAAAGACTTAGTTTGCTCTCCTTGCCGACATGGCAAGATGGTTCTTGCTTCTCATCCTCCGATGGCCGTAGTGATGGTGATGCACCGGGACAGCTTTTATATATGGACCTTTGTTGGTCGGCTAGAGTCTGATCGGCGGGAGGGAAGTGGTATGTTCTTGTCATCGTTGATGATTTTCTAGATTCTCTTGGGTATTCTTCATGGCCTCGAAGGATGAGACTTTTCTCACTTTAGGGGTTTGGTCGATGGGTTGTCTATTGAGCTCCCGGTGCATTCTGAGCTATCTGTGATGATAATGTACGGAGTTCAAGAATTCCTACTTTGAGAGTTTTTGTGTGGAGTCGGTTTAGAGCATCAGTTCTCTTCTCCCTCGCCCCTCGTGAGAATGGCATAGTGAAAAGGAAGAACATGACCACTGGTTGAGATGGCTAGGGCGATGCTAGATGAGTCTGATACTCCTAGGAAGTTTTGGGTGAGGCTATAGCTCTGCTTGCCATGTTTCTAATCGCGTGTTTTTGAGAGCACATTTGCATCGCACTTCTTATGAGTTGAGATATGGGCGAAAGCCCGGTGTGTCTCATTTTCGCGTTTTGGTTGCAAGTGTTTTATCTTGAAGTGCAGTAACCTAGATAAGTTTGAGTCTCGCTCTTACGATGGTATCTTTCTAGGTTACTCGTCTTCTTCTCGTAGCTATAAGTGCAGGTGTTGATGCACATAGGATCATAGAGACTGTGATGTGACCTTTGATGAGGCTAGCCGGGAGCTAGACACGATGTTTGAGCTCTTCTTATCCCTCTGAGACCATCTTTGAAGAAGGTAAGGATGATGGAGATGATGGTGTTCCACGGATCAGTCCCTCTTCACCGAGGTGCCTCTGTTTCCATTTACGCACCTCGGGAGACCCGCCCTTGCTTTCCGACTCTCCTTGGTAGTGGCTCTGTTCCTACCTCTTACATTCAAGAGGTAGAGGCCATACATTCTTTGGACCTCCTCGTCATATTCGAGAGCGTCATCCTTACGATCGGATGATTGGCGATTTGTTGGCGTGTCACACGCTCAAGAGCGGATCTGTCCTCCTTGCCGCCTCCACTCGCCTTCGTTGCCTCCTTTGGTAGAAGGATGTTTCTCATGCATTATCAGATGAGTCGTGGATTAATGCTATGCATGAGAACTTGAGAACTTTGAGAGGAACAAGGTATGGCGGCTTGTCCAGCCCCATCCGGTCATAATGTCATTGGGACCAAGTGGGTGTTCAAAAACAAGCAGTGAGGATGGGGTTGTAATTAGAAACAAGGCTAGACTAGTTGCAGGGCTTTTCTCGGGTTGAGGTCTTGACTTTGAGAGACCTTTGCTCTGTAGCTAGGCTAGAGGCTATCAGAATCTGCTTGCATTTTACGCATCCAAAGGCTTCAAGCTTTATCAAATGGATGTCAAGAGTGCATTCCTCAATGGCTATATTGAGGAAGAGGTTTATGTCGAGCAACCTCCGAGATTCGAGAACCCCAAGTTTCGAGTCATGTATACAAGCTTTCCAAAACTCTGTATGGACTCAAGCGAGGCCCCCGAGCATGGTATGAGAGGCTCAAGTCTTATCTTCTCACCATGACTTTAAAATGGGCATAGTAGACAAAACTCATTCATCGGACACCATAAGTCTCATTTTCTTCTTGTTGATTTATGTGGACGATATTATTTTTGGTGGCTCGTCTCATTCTCTTGTCTCTCGGTTTTACGATGTGATGAGTCTGAGTTTGAGATGAGTATGATGGGCGAGTTGAGCTACTTTCTTGGCTTCCAAATCAAGCAAACTCGGGAGGTACTTTCTTGCATCAAGGCAAATATACGTGACCTCATAAGGCGCCGACATGTCGGATGGGAAGCGGTGATGACTCCTATAGCCACCATCTGCTGTCCTCGAGCCCGATGAGGATGGTGAGCCTGCGATCAAAAGGAGTTTGAACATGATCGGCTCCTCTTGTACCTCATTTGCCGGTAGGACATACATTTCGTTGTGTGTGCGTGCGCTCGATTTCAAGCTTCTCCTCGCGCCTCTCACCGCCCGAGCGATCAAGCGCATCTTGGTACCTTCGTGCTACTGCGATTATGGTATTTGGTACTCTTCTTCTTCTTGTTTATCTCTTAGAGCCTTTTACGATGCCGACTTTCTTTGGTTGTAGGATAGATAGGAAGAGCACTTCGGCACTTGCCAATTCATTGGCACTTCTCTTGTTTCTGTTCATCTAGAAGCGATCGGAGTTGCCTGATCCACTTTGAGGCGAATATATTCTTTGCGACGATTCTTTGTAACAGTGCTCTGGATGAGATCGACCTTGCGGGACTATGGGTTAGAGATAGAGAGTGTGCCACTTTTTTGTGACAACACTTCGGCTATTTGCATTGCTAAAAACCAGTGCAACATTTCCGGACCAAGCACATTGATATTAGATATCACTTCCTTAGAGACCATGTGGAGAAGGGAGATATCGCGCTTCAGTTTTTAGAGAGTGACCTCCAGTTAGCTGATATCTTCACCAAGCCTTTGGATAGCTCCAGATTTGTTGCCTTGAGGAGTGAGCTTAGAGTCGTGAGCCCTTACGGCCTTTCGTGAGGGGGAGCTGGTTTGTATATTATGTACTATATATTCTCTTCCAGCATTTCCTTTCTTCTTTTGGGTGTCTTTGGGCTTGTTTTCTTAAGTTGAGTTCACTCACTTAGACTTCTGGCATGCTCTCCATGGACATCTTATCTTGTGCTTTAGGTTGCTATTATGCGTGATTAGCTGTTCTCTCTTCTCTCTAGGTTGAGTTCCCTCACAGTCTTATAAGTCTAGCAGGTTTTGGGCCTCTGGGTAGGCAGAGTGCATGTGCACTCCTTAGTTGGGATCTAGAGTCGACTTCCCTATGTCGATCATTTGGGAAGATAAGAGCGAGTCTAAGCGTAGTGAGTTTCTTATATCTTTTCTATGCTCTATAGCCATCCAGTTTTGCGGTTTCTCGATTTCTTCTCCTCATTCATTTTTACGGTTATTATTGAGTTCATTCGGGTTTTCTTTATGCCTAATCTTGATAATAACCCAACTTTAACCAGAGTTGAGCTTAAAATTGATTCAATTGTTGAGGGGGAGTTTGGGAATCTGTTCATGCATTGCATTTAGACTGCATTTTTCTGTTTTATGAGCTTTGTCTATTATGCAATTGATTCAATCTTCATGTAATGCACCTTGCTATATCTTTCGAAGAAAATCACTAGCTTAGATATGTCCAAGTTCATTTATCAAGCTAATGTTCATTGAAATCTGAAAAACTTAAAAACTTTAAATGAAAACTTGATGAAACATGCTGCTTTTACTTACTAAGTTTCTTCTCTAAGAGCTTTTACCATGAATTGTGAAATTTTGGAATTCTCTAGAGTCCCTATAGCAACTTGGGTGAAATTTGCTTGATCCATATTTGAATCCTTCAAAATTGCTCATATGTGCTAAATTGAAATTAAAAAATTGATTGACTCTTTTGTGCAAAATTGATCTCAACACTTTATATTCTAGAGGCGCCTCCCATTGCATTTGGGATGAACTTGGAATATATTGTGTATGACCAAGATCATTCTCTTAAGAGTTACTCTTGAGATGATCGAAAATGGCTTGAGTCAATCAACAAAAAAAATTGCAAATATCAAACACATAAGTGGGTAAAGAATGCAAATAATGTCAAACATTTGCACCCCGCTATGTTTTTCGAAGTCTTAAAGAAAATTTGCATAAATTGAAAAATGGGCTCGAAGGACCTTATATACACTTCAAAATTTCCCAAAGTGTTGAGTAAGTTAAACTCTAGGTTTTCCATTTGATCCCTGAGTGGTTTTGCTTCTAGTTTTGAAACTTTGCTAAGTTGTGCACTTGTCAAATCTTGCTAAAAATGATACATTTTCAAAACTTAGCTTATGAGCAAAATTTGTTATTTGCACTTGGACATGTCTTAGTTTGGTCATAATCTGAGATTAATAAGCTTGGTGTCATATCTTGTCATTATGATCATTTGGATAATCTTCAAAGCTCCCTTAGGTTGCATTTCATGCATACATAAAAGAGGGAGAAAATTCTTTTTGATGCCTATATTGCCAAAAGGGGGAGAAAATGTAGAAAAGGAGGAGATAGAAATGTGAAAGCTTGTTGGTTCTTATGGATCATAATCTCATTTGACACTTATGATTGGTTTTTAGAGCTTTTGTTGAAAACTTGCTCTTTTCATGGTCTTGCTCTAAATTCTTTCTGCCAACTTGGTCATAATTTTATATCTTTCTCTCTGGACCAAGTTTGGCTTTGCAATCAAATTGCTTTCTTCTTCTCTCATTCAAACTCAAATTTATGCCTTTTGTGTGGTTTGTCAATATACTCATCAAGGGGGAGATTGAAGGACCCTGTGGAGGTCCATCCATGTTTGTGATGAGTATTTGACTTTATTTGAGCAAGGTGTGCTCAAGTTTGAGTTTGATTTGGATTGTTTTTCGAGCTAGAGCAATTTGAGTTACTGGTTGGAGACCAGTCGTCCAACCCCGAGTGGTCGGGTTGTTCGACCCCGAGTGGTCGGGGCTTTGGCTGGTTGGAGACCAGTCGTCCGACCCCGAGTGGTCGGGTCGTCCGACTTGAGTGGTCGGGGCTTTGGCTGGTTGGAGACCAGTCGTCCGACCCCAGTGGTCGGGTCGTCAGACTGAGTGGTCGGGGCTTTGGCTGTGTTGCGGACCGGTCGTCCAGGCCAGTGGTTGGGTCGTCCAGACTCAGTGATTGAGTCGGAGACCGGTGAGCAGACCTCAGTGGTCGGAATGGAGACCAATGGTCGGACCATGGTTGGTCGGGATGGAGACCGATGGTCGGACCACGTGTGGTCGGGGTTTTCTTTGGTCGGCGTAGTGTATATCTTCATTGAGATGGATATGTGTTGTTGGACATTGCTATGTGATGTGGTTTCCTTGTCTATGATGGTTGCGGGACTTTGGAGCTAGGTCATGGTGAGGCGAAGGGGATCGGGACTAGGTGGGAGAGGCGAGATCGGATGATCAAGGTGTCGCCAAAGATGGTGAGGCGGGAGTAGTGCAAGCCGAGAAGACAAAGGAATGGATGAGATGCTAACTTGGAGTGCTCACGATCTAGGAGGACCGTTGGATCACGGTCGGGAAGATAAATGTGGTCAAGTTAGTGTGAGTTAGCGTGCAAAACCCGTTGTGTTGTTGGGTTTGGGTGAGCCCATGCATAACTTTGTGAGTGGGTAAAATCTCACCCTTGATGGAGTGCTCTAGGGTTTAGAGGCTCATCCAAGGGTGGTAGGTGTTCAAGCTGCTATGAATAGACGGGGAGAGGGTGTCTCCTTGGGGTGGCGGTGAGGAAAGTGTCGTGAGTAGTTGAGAGTTGTTGAGAGTTGTTGAGAGTAGCGATGTAAGGATCAAATCCGGCTCTTGGATGTTGGCTTAGGATTGAGCGGGACATCCAAAGGTGGGAATTGATCCCAAGTCACTATAAATAGAGGGTAGGGCAGCCTCCTCTTTGAAGGTTCGAGGTTTTCTTTGCTCATTTGAGTTTTGCCCACTTTGTTGTGAGGCTTTGTAAACCTCCTTCGAAATGAAATGTTCTTCATTTATATTCTTGTTTCATTTCCTTACGTGTATACATTCGCACTTAAATTACATTATCTAAATTCGCATTTACTTACTTGCAATTTACTTTCGTAATTTGGATTTGCCTCATCTCCTTCTACATGCTATTGAGTCTTTGTTGAAATTCATGATTGATGAACTCTTCTCTAGATTCGGTGCTTTCAATCATCTAGGCAATCCTTGCGTTCTTGTTGTAAGTTGTAAATCATGTGTTCTTAAAGTGCGTAAGCGTGTGACTTGCAGTTCTTTAGTCTTGATTGGCTTACGGTTCTTGTTGCCAAGGATGAAAGATTCTTTGGATGAATCTTTTATAGATCATATCCCAATCATCTAGGCAACCTACAACCTCTTCTATTCAGTTTTGCAAGAAACCAATTTCTGTGCCTAGTTTTGAGATAGTGTTTCTATTTGTTTGAAGGGTTGTTTCTTCGTGTTCTTACTTGCTATGATTTGTGGAGAGTCATCCAAGGATTTCGACCATCAACTCCCACCGACAAGTTAGGGTGAAATCTGTGTTCGTGACTCTGTTTTTGGTGTTGCATTTGTTAAACTGAAAAGGACGGAACCTTGGTATTAATTCCTTCGATTGTTGATTGAAATAGGTTCTGACATCCTTTGGGAGGTGCACACAAATTTTCTTTGTTTTGGATCGGCCGATCAAAAGTTACATCGATTTGTCTTGAGATCGTCTTTGATTTTCTTGTTCACCCGAACACTATTCACCCAAGTCTTGTTCATCCGACTACTTGGTCGGAGTCGCATTCATCCGACCACTTGGTCGGAGTGCATTCATCCGACCACTTGGTCGGGAGTATCTTGTTCATCAGACCAATCTTGGTCGAAGTGCATTCATCCAGGCAGAGATACCGACCAGTCTGATTTCTTTCTGATCTTTTGGTGGTTTGAATTCTAGGGGGAGAGTTTATTCGAAAATTTTATTTGGCTCCTATTCACCCCCTTCTTGACGCCTTTTTCGATCTTTCAATCCCAAACATAAAGAATAACCATGGATCAAAATAATCATAAAAACACATGTTAATATATTGAAACGTGATAATAGACAATATCATAGTAAAAGTACTCATAATCAAAAATATAAACATGTGCATGATCATGAACAGCAATAGAGGCATAACAACTAGCATAAAGCTCTAATTGATAATTTTATAGTGTTCTCAGATGTCGGATTGCCTAAGGCCCTCCTCGCACTAGGGACGAGTAATAGACTAATTTATGACAACCTTACCTCAATTATCGAATACAATACTCGACAATTTATATTTAAACCTAAACAATTGATAGTCTTTTAAAATATATGCATATAACAGCGGACCATCAAAAGACAAGCTCACTGGACCAACCATAAAGAGGCTAACAGAACTATATTAGCCAACCAGAGCAGTTTAATAACAAGGCACAGACAGCAAATTAATATAGTGTCAACAGTAAGTTACAGATTCACAAAATGAGCATATATCACAAGATAACAATTGTGCTAATCAAGTATATAACAGAATTTAAACTGAGAATTAAATTTTGTTGTCATAAATTATCTATCTAGTCCCAAATCCTCATTGAACAGGACAGCCCACATACAAGGTCCAATAAATTGATTGGCCTCTTTGCAACAACAGTATGAAATAATTCACTGAAGTTTGAGAATACTCACAACGCACCAACTGAACAGTTAGTGTAGCCGGCTAGGCTTGTCGTAGACGATGCCCCAGAAAATAATACCGCTGTTGTATTGCCACAAACTCATCGGCGAATGCTCTCGAAGATACAAAGCCACAATCTCTGCAATGAGGAAATTCACCGGGAGATAGAGATGCAACTAGAGCCGCAAAAGAACACAGAACCAGCCCTGGCCAAAGGGGGTGAAAATGCCGAACAAGACCAGAAGGCCTCAAGTACCAGAACCGACACAAACAAGCAGCCGAAATCCACAAGCAACTGGATCAAGAAGCCAGCAAGCTAGCTGCGCAACCGGATGAACTAGCTTTGTGTGTATTCACTAAACCAACAAGCAAACCCTAGGATCAAGGTCAGATCCAAGGTTCAACTAGGGTTACATGCATATGCGGTCATCCACAGGTTGAATCAAGATCAGACCAAGCCTAAGGATCACAAGATCTTGCCAGAAGTACAAAACAAAGCCAACACTCCAACCGGACTGAGTGGATTTGTGTAGAAGAGGGAGGAGCTTTCATCCATTTAAGTAGCACGCGAGAGGGAGGAGGCGCAACCGAAGTCGAAGGTGTCGCCCACCGGCGCCATGCGCGGGGCGGGCGAGCCGGGGGACTCGATCACCGCCCCCCTCACCTTGACCGGCTCCCCCGGCACTCCTGCTCGCACTGGATAAGGAAAAGGCACCAAATGGTGGCTTATCCCGTCTGCCCCCGCGGCTGGGCTCATGGGTTGAACCGCCCCAGTTGGCCTAGAATTTTTTTTTCTCTTTTTCAAAATTTGGGTGAAAACCCAAATATACCAACAAGTATATGGTAGGTAGTAGAAATCAAATATAACCATTGATTTATTAAGTGTATTCCTACTACTCTACAACCAGAGTTAGTATAAATAAATACTAGCTAATCTGATATATTAGATTAAAAAGAATGAACATGCATACTGATTACTGAATTTAGTGTATTGTATAGAGCTCTTTTCACTGCCCCTTGTTTCACGGTGTTTCTGAAAGAAGTGAATTTATGGGTGGCTGCAAATTTCTCACGTAGGGCTGTCAATATAATACGCCACCTCGAAATGTGACAGACGATGTTTCCATTCATTATTCCTCTAGCTAGTTGTGTGGCTTGACGAACAACGAAGAAGAGGGAGTTTTAGTTGCATCTTTGTACATTTTCAAATATAAATAAGTGTTTTACAACATCTAAACTTGCAATTGCACTGGCAATTCAGCTAGTTGTTTGAATAAACACAGAATTGCAGCTGCATGCCTAGTGAAGAGGTACCGTGGCTGATGCGTGCTAGAGCTATCGCATAGTTCAGCATCTACAAATGATTCATATAATTTCATACAGATCATGCGACAGCTAAGAAGATGTGTATATATACCGTTTGTGTTCACTTGTGGCACCACCGACTTCGTACATCTTGATGACAATTTTTTTTCTGTTAGGTGTACTATTCAGATATATGGTCCAGAGACTCCAGAGTCCAGACCATGCAGTCCAAAATTCCAATTCATTGACGCCTGGTTATTTTCTCCTGTCACTATCTATTTTGTTACTAGCAGTTTGAGATAGTTTGGCCGATGCTTTCTCAGTGTCCACGTGTAAGGCCCCTATTTTTAATAACGAATACCAAAAATGGATGCCATGTGTATGCAGTACTAGTCCTATGATCAGTAGCTAGTTGTAACAACCTCAAAAATTATAAAATAAAGAAAAATGAATTAAAAATCTTTTGTGTGTTATTTCTGAATTTTCTGGTTTTACTGAATAATCTTTTGGCTTTTCCTTAATACAAGAAAGTGAAATAAAGAATATAGTAAATGGAAAAAGGTAAAAAGTAAAAATACCAAGTTAACAAAAATTTACCAAAGTTATCACAAAAATCTGAGGGCTCTCCACAGCCAGTTTAAGTCGGTGGAAGAGCTGGATTAATTAAAATAATATTTAGTCAAAGTGAATCATGTGCAAAGAAATCAGGGTAAAATGATAAAAGAATTTGGTAAAAATCTCTGAAAGTTATCCTGACCCAAGATTTTTACCTTGCCGACATCAGAACAGTTTAAACCTCCAGCAAAAATATAAATAATTTAATAATTCATTTTATAATTTTAAAAATTCAAAAACAGTGAAGAAATAAATTGAAAAATAGTAATGTCAGAATTAATAAAAATTAAATATTAATAATTAAAATCTAAATTTTTACAGAAGGTGTATAATAACATTAAAGACTTTCATAAAAAGTTTTACAAAATATCTACTTTATTTCAGTCACAAATTAAATAAAAAACCGAATGGGCAAAACAACAACAGCTGTGTTGTCAGAATTGTCTAAACATCTACGTGCATCATAAAATATTGAAAATTTTACAGGAGTCTGTAAATTCACTTTCCGACCTAGGGTAAAAATTTTATAATTTTTCATGTCGGTTTGACCATTGAAACCTCCGTTTCTATCCCGTTCTGTCCCGAGACTTCGCCCGAGTTCCTCTCTTGCTCTCGCTGACATGTGGGCCCGGCCTGTCAGCTGGCCAGGCATGTCGGCACCCGCTGCCACCTGGACCCCACCTATCAGCCTCTCAGCCGTGTCTTCTTCTTCTCCTCTCTGCTGCTCTCTCGCGACGACGAAACCTTCTCGGTTTTTCGCGCACCCTCCCGTGCTGACCGCCTTGGAGCCCATATAAAAGGCGTCCATCTCTTCGCAGCCGACCCAGCAGTGCTCCTGTGAAACTATTCCGCCGCTGCTTTGGTCATCTTCTCCAATTCTGGTGAAAACCGAGAAAAGGGCAAAACGCAAATTCATCAGCCACAAACCTTTTCGCCCCAAACCACTTCGCCCGAAGCCTCCTCACCTCACCTGGAGCCCTTACTCGCCGTTGGCCAGAACCTTTCTTCCCCGGCAAGCCGCCGCACCCCGCTTCTTCCTCCGCCGTCGCCGTGCACGGTGAGAACCCTCCTCCGTCGTTCATTCTTTGAACTAAACCCAGAAATGGGATCCTTGTGATGCGCTGATGCTCTCCGAAGAGATCTTCAAGCTCGGAGAGGCTTAGTTTTTGCAGTTCGCCGGTGAACCGTGGACGCCGCCGCACCTCACCGGTGAAACCACCCCTCCCGGCCACCTCAGCTCGCCGCGCCACCGCCCAAGTGTGCGCCTTGGCCCGCTGGTGCTGGAGAAGGAATCCATTCCGTGCCTCCGGCACTAGTTCGCCGCCGGCGAGCTCGCCATGCCGCGCTCTGCTCTGGGTCACCCGCCAAGCGGGTCTGAGCTGTCAGCCAATCATGTTGAGCCATGTGAGCGCCTGCGGTCCGCTCATCGGCGCAGAATGGTGCGGTGCGATCGCCGCGAACTGCGTGTCGACCCGCGCCTCGTCGGCGACACGCCGCCGTCGTCGAGGGACTTGCCTGCAAGCGCCGATCGGCCGACGATGGCCCCATCGACAGCGCCTCAGTAGCCGCCGAAAAGGAAAAGCGCATTTTCCCCGCGAAAGCGCACTTTCCATTTTCGGAAGTTTTCTGAATTTCTGTATTTATTCAAAACCTAGATATTCGAATAGCTATAACTTTTGAATCACTTAGCCAAATTTGATGAAATAAATTTATAAATTCATATAAAATCAGGTAGATTCATAATATTCAAAAATATTTCAGAATTGAGTTTTATTTTAATTTCGAATTTAAATTCAAAGGAAAGGTTAGAAATATGTCATACATGAAAATTTTGCAAATGACCTCCAAATTTAGTAAAATAAATTTTGTTATAATCCTTGTAACCTCAGAAACCAGAATATGTAAAAATACTTAGGGTTTGTTATAATAAAAATTTAAGTTAATAAATAAGTGCTAAATAATGCAATAATGGTTCAAATGGATTAAACTTTTAAATTGCAAATGAGAACAAATAAGGTTTGCAGCCATTTCTGAATTTATGAAGTTGTTTTATTTGAATATTTTCATCTGATTTCTTTTTGGCCTTATTGAAATTTGGTATTTATTATATATTGCCATACGACGTGTAGAACTCGACGAATCCGGTACATTCGACGATCAGGAGTTTGAAGTCGAGGATAATCAACAAGGCAAGCACCAGGGTTTAAAATGCCGATGAAAACCGGTCGGTTTTCGCTAAAACCGACCGTGCCGAGCCGGTTCGGCAATTAAAACCGTTCGGAAAACCGGTCAGATGAACAGTAAATTTAAAAAATTTGAAGAAATATATCAAAAAGTGTCAAAAATTTTTGAAAATTTTTGTGCACGGTCCTGAGGCAATCCTAATGATTTTGTAAAATTTTCATATTATTACCAGATACTTACATTTTTTAAAAATTCTTACAGTGATACTATCACAATATATGCTCTTCAGTTTTTTATTTTCTAGGAGTACAAAATGAAGTCTAATATTTCTTAAACTTTTTTTGTGATGTTCTAACGTAATTAAAATGATTATGTAAAATTTTCAGATGATGATCAGATATGTGTATTTTTCAAAAATTCTGAAAGTGCTATTATCATTTATATGCTATTCTATTTTTGATTTTATATAAGTACTAAATGAAGTCTAATATTTCTTAAAATTTTATTACATGATCCTTTGGAAATTTTTATGGTTACATTAAAATTTCATAATATAAAAATTCTTTAATATTTTATAAAAATCTGACAATGTCTTTGTTCCTTTTCATTAATTTTTGTTTTAGATTTTTTAGAAGTAACAAATGATTTCAAAAATTGATTAAATTTATCTGAGGTGTTTTATAGATTAATTGGGATTTTTTGAAATTTTTTCAAATTTTTTTTGCATTTTCACAATTTTTCCTTCTGTCGTCGGTTTCGCGAAAGCGAAGCAAAGCGGTTTAAAACCGACCAAATTCGACCTTTTCGACCGGTTTTGATTTTTGAATCAGTTTGACCACGTGTTTGACTTGCAAACCGACCGGTTTTTACCGAATTTCGGTCGGTTTTCGCGAAAAACCGGTGCCGAGCAAGTAGCGATTTCTGAACTCGAAACGAAATTGTAAACCCTGGAAAGCACCCCCTTTGATCATGTTGATCCCAGTTTTATAAATGTTTTCATTAAATGTTTTATTGCATACCTTATTTTATTAAAGTCTGCTATGTTTCGGGTAATAGTAGTTGTACCAGTAAACTTATGGAACTTCCCTGATAAGTAGGAAATTGTGAACCTTGAAAATCCTAAAATAGCTTAGACATTATTTAATGTCAATATGGGTTACTCACTTTTAGTGACATGCTTAGCGAAGCTTAAATGAACATAAAACTGCGACATGGTTAAAGACTTTAGATATGACATATAAATGGGTATGACCATTTTTGTGGTTGGTATTTTGGTTGGAAAATGAAAATAAAACTATGGTTTAGATGCGGGCAATTATTGGCAATAGCCGGGTGTGCATGTCTTTGCACGTAGTGTAGGGTGGAGATTATTGCCCGTGTCGAGTTAAGGACCGAACTATGGGTTGTTTTCAGGCCAAGAATAATCATACAACCATAAGTGCTGGTATGGGACAACTCTAACTTATTAAGTTGTTTAAAACTAGCTTTGCAATTGGAAGGCGGAGTAGTGCGGTGTTTCTTAATGAATTGCTCGACCGGGACGTCCATCTTGAGGTGATCATGGATTAAGCGTCTACGATTATAGCGGTGTGCGCCATTCGTAGGTAGTTCCATCATTTCTATGCTCTGAGTTCTTGCGCCACAGAATGGGTTTATCGTCACCGTGCTGGTGCAAAGTTAGGTTTGAATAATGTAACAATTATAACATGACTCTCTGCGGCACACCAAAGGAAGTGTGCAAATATCGATTGCTCAAAGAGTCCGTCATGTCTTGTGGGGAAAGCTGTATACCTCTGCAGAGTGTAAAACTAATCGATTAGCCGTGTCCGCGGTCATGGACACTTGGTAAAGTCATCACATAGTTAGCCATTTTACTTATTTTCCTAAAATGTGGTTTCTACCACGTGTTGGTCATTTCCTCTGTGTGCGAGTGGAAATGGTTTTCAGTATGGTCAGTATACCCGTGGCGTTGTGATTTATTTATGTTTACATTCTGTTATTTCAGTATTAAATTGCTTTTATTTAAAATTCCGTTTTGCAATCTATTATTCTGTATTTACCATTCAAACTGGCTTTATGCAAAATTAACCTTAATAGCCTTCCATTGGAATGACCTGCATATATTTTAGGATTTGTATAAGTCTTGCGAGTACGTAAGTACTCAACTTGCCCATGTTGATGTTTTTAGGTGAAGAATCAAATTTCCCCGATGATTAAATGCGTTGATGCGAGGATCTGGGAATTTAACGATGAATTTATCTAAGGATTTTTCCCTTGTCAGTTGCCTGTGGAACAATGGGTTAAAAGGCATACTACAAGAAATTGTCTCCACTGCAGTTTTACTTTTGGTATTGTAAAAATAATATGTAACCTTACTTCCGCTGTGTAATAAAGTTTGTGTATGACTGTGATATCAATTTGTATATGTGCATACTAGCCACTGATCATGGGACTAGTACTATATGCACATGGTATCCATTTTTTGTATTTATTATCAAAAATGGGGGCCTTACACTAGTACGCACAAATACAAATTGATATTACAGTCATACACAAACTTTATTACACAGCGGAAGTAATGTTACATAATATTTTTACAACACCAAAAGTAAAACTGCAGTGGAGACAACTTCTTATAGTATGCCTTTTAACCCATTGTCCCAGTGCAATCGACAAGGGAAAACCTAGAAAAATTCATCGTTAAATTCCCGTATCCTGCATCAACGTATGAGCCGTCGGGGTAATCTGATTCTTCACCTAAAAACATCAACAAAGGAAAGTTGAGTACTTACGTACTCGCAAGACTTTTGCAATTCCTAAAATACATGCAGGCTATTCCAATGGAAAGGCTATTATGGTTAATTTGCATGAAGCCAATTTGAAATGTAAATGCAGAATAATAGATTGCAATAAAATTTGCTTAAAAGCGGATTAATTAAAATGATAGTAAATAAGTACGAGTAAATAAAAATTTGAACCTGGGTAAAATGACCATAATCAAAACCAGTTCTACTGACACACAGTAGAGTTCACTGACACCGCATTTTATGAAAATAAACAAAACTGCTAACTATGTGATGACTTTACCAAGTGTCCATTACCACGGACGCGGCTAATCGATTAGTTTTACACTCTGCAGAGGTATACAGCTTTCCCCACAAGACATGACAGAATCTTTGAGCAATCGATATTTGCACACTTCCTTTGGTGTGCCGCAGAGAGTCATGTTATAACTATTACATTATTTAATCCTGACTTTGCACCAGCACGGTGACAATAAACCCATTCTGTGGTGGAAGAACTCAGAGCATAGAAATGATGGAACTCCCCACAGTATGGCGTACACCGTTATATTGGTAGACGTTTATTCCATGATCACCTCAGTGTGGACGTCCCGTCGAGCAATTCATTAAGAAATAACCCGTACTACTCCGGCCTTTCAAGTGCAAAGCTAGTTTTAAATAACTTAATAAGTTAGAGCTGTCCCATACCAGCACTTGTGGTTGTATGATAATTCTTGCCTGAAAACAACCCATAGTTCGGTCCCTAACTCGACACGGGCAATAATCTCCACCCTACACTACGTGCAAAGACATGCACTCCCGGCTATTGCCAATAATTGCCCGCATCTAAACTATAGTTTTATTTTCATTTTTCCAACCAAAATACCAACCACAAAAAGAGGTCATACCCATTAAATGTCATATCCAATATTTTTAATCATGTCGATGTTTTACTTTTATTTAAGCATGGCTAAGCATGATACTAGATGTGAGTAACCCAATTTGACATCATATATTGTCTACGTCATTCTAGGGTTATCAAGGTTCACGATTTCCTACTTATCAAGGAAGTTCTATATAGCTACAAGTACATCTACCATTACCCGTAATATAGCAGACTTTAATAAAATAAAGAATTCAGTAAAACATTTAATGAAAACATTTATAAAACTGGGATCAATATGATCAAAGGGGATGCTTGCCTTGTTGATTCTCCTCGACGTCGAATTCCTGATCGTCGATTAAACCGGATTCATCGGGCACGTCGTATGGCAACATATAACAAATACCAAATTTCAATAGGGCCAAAAAGAAATCAGATGGAAATATGCAAATAAAATAACTTCACAATTCAGAAGTGATTGCATGAATTATTTGTTCTTATTTGTAACTTAAAGATTTAATTTATTTGGATTATTATTATTGCACCATTTTACCACATATTTAATAACTCAAAATTTTCTCATAACAAACCCTAAGTATTTTTTGTATATTCTGGTTTCTGAGATTACAAGGAATCTAACAAAATTTATTTTACTAAATTTGGTGGTCATTTGCAAAAATTTCATGTATGACATATTTCTAATCCTTTCTTTAAATTTGAATTCAAAAATTCAAATAGAATTCAATTCTAAAATATTTTTGCATATTCTCAATCTACATGATTTTATATGAATTTAGAAATTTATTTCATCAAATTTGGATAGATGATTCAAAAGATATTCAAGTTTGAATATTCTAGGTTTTGAAAAATAATGAAAATTAGAAAACTGCCGAAAATGGAAAGTACGCTTTCACTGGGGAAAGTGCGCTTTCCCTTTTCGGCGATATCGCGCCGAGGCACTGACGGGCCGGGCCCATCTGGCAGTGGCTTGCGCCACACGCTGCCAATCGACAGACAGCCCGTCCCGGCGGCGACTCAGCGGCGGCGGCTTCTCGGCGGCCGCCGTGGCGTCGCCGGAGAGCCGGAATGGATTCCACCCTGAGCACCAGCGTACTCGCGCGCACCCAGGGGAGGTCTCACGGCGGTCGGAGGTTGCCGGGAAAGGAGGTCCCACCGGCGAGGTGCGGCGGCGGCTGCGGCAAGGCTTGCCGACGGCGATTCACCGCTGAAATAGGGAAATGGGTGCCGCCATAGGCATTAGGGCATCCATTCGCATCTAGGGGTGGCCGCACGGTGAGCTGAGGTGCTCTGCAGCGGCGCGCCACCGTGCGGGGTGCGGTGGTTGCCATGGCCGAGCGGTGGCGATGCGAAATTAGGGCTATCCGAGCCTATCTCACCGAATTGATCATCAGCGCAAGACAAGGATTCAATTTCATCACTTCTTCAAAAGGATGAGTCATCAGAGAGGAGTCTCACCGAGCGGATGTGGAGGCGGACGGAGACGCTCGTCGCAGAGGTCAGCCGGGGAAGAAGAGCTCGAGCCAACTACGGGGATGAGTTCTAGATGATGCGAGAATGCTTCGGCTTGGAACGATTTGGGGTGGAATTGATTGAGGTGGCTAAACGGCAGTTTTCCCCCTATTCGGGTTTGGCCGGAGGTGAAGACGATGAGCGAGAGAGGCGGAAAATGAGAGGCACAGGGGGCTAGCTGGGTCGGTTACAACGCGGGCGACGCCCTTTATATGGCGCGAAGTCGGTTCGGCGCGAGAGAGGGACGCGGTCAAGGCGAGCTAGCGCGAGAGGTCAGCGAAGCGGCGTCTCTGCGCGAGAGAACAGAGAGAGGGGAAGGAAAACGTGAGTGAGTCGCTGACGCGTGGGGGCCAGATGGCAGCGAGGCTGTCGGCAGGGGTTGGCTGGCAACTGGGGCCCACAAGTCAGTGACGGAGAAAAAGAGAATTCGGCCAGGTTCTGGACAGAACAGGATAGAAACGGAGAATTTGTCGGTCAAAACGACTCAAAAATTTATAAAAATTTTATACTAGGTCTGAAAGGAAATTAACAGACTTTTGTAAAATTTTCATCATTTTATGATGCATGTAAAATTTTAAATAATTCTGACAATGCAGCTGTTGCTGTTCTATCAATTCTGTTTTTCATTTAATTTATGATATAAATTAGGTTCGTATTTTATAAAACTTTTTTTGAGAGTCTGGAATGGTATTTTACACCTTCTGTAAAATTGTAAGATTTTATTTATTAATATTTTATTTTTAATAATTCTAACATTACTATTTTTCAATTTATTTCTTCACCATTTTTGAATTTTTAAAATTATAAAATGAATTATTATTTTTTATATATTTTTACTGGGGGTTGAAACTGTGTTGATGTCGGCAGGGTAAAAATCTTGATCCAGGATAACTTCGTGAGATTTCTACAAAATTCTTTTACCATTTTACCCTATCTTCTTTTCACATGATTTACTTTGATTAAATATTATTTTAATTAATCCAGGCTTTCCACTGCTGTGGAGAGCCCTTAGATTTTTGTTATGACTTTGGTAAATTTTTGTTGACTTGGTATTTTTACTTTTTACTTTTACCATTTTACTATATTATTTAATTCACTTTCTTGTATTAAGGAAAAGCCAAAAGAATATCCAATAATTCTAGAAATTTCAGAAATTTCAAAAATAATACACAAAAAATTTTAATTCATTTTTATTTAATTTATTAATTTTGAGGCTGACACACAACGGCAAATAAGGCAGTCTTCAGTTCACTTCGAGCAAGAGCAACACACGCACGGTCAATGTATGTATGCTCATCTCATCCCTTCCTTATTAATGTACACCGTACTTAGATACATACGATCATACGAATATGCGATGCGGTCCTGATTAGCTAGTCCCTTTCTGCCAAGAAATGGTTGACACAGACAACCACGTGGTTGTCGAATTCATCATCGTGCTCTAGTTTAGGGCTTGTCTATCTCTCTAGTCCTAGTCTTTTGTGGTGCTTGTATTTTTATCTTTTCTTTTCCCCTCATTTTCTTTCACGTGATCCGAGCAGTCCTGACGTTTGCAGTTGAGCTTGCTTTGTTCCTGCAGTTCTCGTACTCATCAGGCTAATATAATTAAGCAGTAAGTCGTTTGTGTGGCTGTGCCGCTGAGGCACCTGTCGTTTGTGTGGCTGTGCCGCTGAGGCACCTGGTACATGCCAATAATGGTACAGCGACCAAGCCCACTTGTTTCACGGCTTGCTTGGCCAGCAGCAGCTGGCTCATTCAGGCCACTTTCCATTGAGCCAACTAGAAATCTATACCATATCGCGGATGTCGTTCTCCATACGAAAAAATCGAGAATTTTATTTTTTCGAAAAAAAGGCTTAAATGTAATGGTAAAAAAACGGAGGGAATGTATATTTTTTCCAGGAAAAAGGATCCCAACGTTTTTCCCCCCTGAAAAAGGACTTAAACGTAATTTTGATTTTATGAAAAAAGACCCGTGAGCCGAGCCGGCTCGAGCCGCCACGTGAGGATGCTCCTCATCCAAGAAATCTTCAGTCTTTAGTAGAAGGGATTATTACCACGCTCCTTTAGTCCTTACTCTGAATATGAGCAGACTGCAAATGACTGGTGCTATAGTCGTCTCTGCTTGTATTGTACTCCGGCTACTCACTGCTTGTGTTGTACTCCTGCTACTCACTACGACACAAAGCCTGCGAAAACTTCAGAAAGTAGAGAAAAACAGTGCCCAAGCGTGTTCCTTTCCTGAACATTTTGATTTCGTCGTATGCTACTCCCTTCTCTTACATCTGAAATATATATACATGCTTACCGTCGCCGTACGTCGAGAGGCCACTAACAAAGAAGAACCGTTAGCAAACAAGTATGAACAGTTCTAACGCGAGCTGGGCCAATACAAAGCATGCATCACACCCACTGTTCCCCAAATGGTTACAGAGTGAGGCTCCCTCCCCCTCCTATTCACCATGTTTTGCAGACATCTATGTGTGTCTCCCTTGGCAGTACGCCATGAAAGAGCATTGCTCTGGAGTGTCAACACATTGTGACAACCAGATGAGTGACCACAGCGTGCCATACCGCGATTGTTGTCACCCCATGCGAGCAAATCAAGAAAATGCGCGAAACGGTTGAAAGGATATAAACGTAATTACGTTCTTTTTTGTATTTATTTGGTGGTACTTTCACGAAGGATCCGCGATTCGGCTGAACCGAAATGTCCTTTTCGTGAAAAATGGTCGAAAAGATCTAAATGTAATTACGTATTTTTTTGGTATTTATTTGGGTCCTTTCACGAAGGATTCACAATTTCACTGAACCGAAAGGTCCTTTTCGTATAAAACGGCTGAAAGTACAAAAACGTAATTACGTTTTTTTTCGAGGAGCTCTTGCGGAGGGAGGACACGTGGGCATCTTCTCTGGCTAAGAAAGCTCCGGCCTAGATGAGTGACCGCGGCGTACCACATCGTGATCGTCACTCCCCAACGCGAGCAAATCGAGAAAAAGCGCGAAATGGTTGAAAGGATACAAACGTAACCACACTCTTTTTTTGGCATTTATTTGGGGTCCTCTCACGAAGGATGCACGATTTTGTTGAACCGAAAGGTCATTTTCGTAAAGAAATGACTGAAAGGATCTAAACGTATTTATACAATTTTTCTGCAATTATTTAGGGTCCTTTCATGAAGGATCCCCGTTTTTCCTGAACCGAAAGGTCTTTTTCGTAAAAAAAAGGTGAAAAGACCTAAACATAATTACGCTTTTTTCGAGAGGCTTTAATGGAGGAATGACACATGGATGGCCTCCTTGGCAAGGAACCTTGCCATCTTTAATAAAGTACTAGATACGAGGACGCGGTGCACGCCGCACCAGCCGTCACGCGTCTAGCGGGCGAAAATTGTGCGGATAAAAAAAAGTTCCATATTTTTTGAGGGCATTTATTCGGGGGGAAACCCAGCGCTAAAACGGGCCTAGATGTAATTCAGAAATTTTCTAAGGGGGTCTCCTCAAAAAAAGACGGCTCAAGTGTAATTCTGGATCTTTCGAATGGTCTGCGCGAAAAAACTGAATTCCGGGAATTTTGAGGGCCTTCCCGCAAAAAAAGATCTTTTGAGGGTCTTCCCGCAAAAAAGGATCTGTATGTAAATTCAAAAAGAATTAGGGGTCTTTTAGCAAAAAAAAAACCCGGTGCCACGAGCCAACTCTGCGTAATTCTTGATCTTTCGAATGGTCTGCACGAAAAAATTGAATTCCGGGAATTCAGAGGGCCTTCCCGCAAAAAAAAAGGATCTGTATGTAAATTCAGAAATTTCTAGAGGCCTTCTCGCAAAAAACCAGGTGCCACGAGCAAGCCCCATGCCTTAGCCACGCATCACGCAGGGAAAATCGGTGCGGGGCGAGCAACACGCGCGGCCGGGCAGGCTCGAACCCGTGCCGCAGGCGTCCTAGCGACGCGCGTTCGTTTGCGTCTGATGGGATCGGAAAATTACTTAAGCCGTATTCACGCGTTAACAAAGCGGCGACGCGGAGCGACGGCACGTGGCCACGTTGGTCTGAAATCGACGTGATCACACCGAGAGGGCTCGGAGCTCTGGGTTTTAATATATGTAGTATATACTTATGTTCGGTGCCAAAACTGATTGGTAAAGACCAGGCGCTTGCTTGCTGTTGTCATCTCCTGTCCTGTAGCACAACATCGCGTCGCTTCTTGGGGTTCGGCTCGGGGTTCGCTTTCCTCATCATCGCCGCGAACTCGCTGTAGTTGATCCGCCCATCCTGTACAACAATTCCGGCCGATTGGCCATGCATCGTCAGTATGCCACTCGTTACATGCTGTGCGGCGAAAAGATTTTGCGACTTACGTTGTCGGCGTCGACTTCTGATATGATGTCCTTTATATCTCTGCCGTCGAGAAGCCCTTGCTCCCTGAGGGCTTGCTCGAGCTCCTCCTTTGAAATGCAGCTGCCAAGGTACCGGCACAAATGACAAAACTAAGAATTCGGTGCTCTATACACTTACTGGTATTTTGCACCGACGTCTGAGGAATGTGAAGTTACCCGCTATTGTCCTTGTCGAAGTACTGGAACGCAGTGTAGAGATGCTCTTCTCTGTCCATTCTGTTCATGTGCATCGTCGCTGTGATGAACTCCTCCTAATCGATAGTTCCATTTCCATCTGCATCGGCCTGAATTTTCACCAAACACAACGTAAGTTGAAAAGCTGTGTTCCATGTAGTACATCACATGTATTGTAAGCCAAGTGTACACTTACGGCTTCCATTAGCTGTTGCACTTCAGTGTCCGTGAGCTTGGTTCCCTGCTTGGCTAGCCCTTTCCGCAACTCGTCGACGGTTATCGTCCCGCTGTTGTCAGAGTCCATGCTCTTGACCATCTCCTTGAGCCCTCTGATCTCTTCCTCCGACAGGCATCCAGCAATGACCTGCATGCCATGGATTCATTCAGAAACAAGGTGAGTTCATGATGAAACTTGTACTAGTTCTTGAATTCACAATATCTGGAAATAATAGCCACGGACCCTTAGCGCGGCTTTCTTGAACTGATTCATGGCCCTGAACTGCTTGAGCCTGCTCATGACAGCATTATCCAGCGGCGTGTCAGGCGCTTCTCCGTCTTCCATGATCCAAGGATGATCTGAACAGCAAAAGAATAAAAATTTTGAAGGGTGTTAGAATACATTGACAAAAACTGTAAAAGCAAGCTGATGTTTCAAATGTTCAGAGCTGGGCATACTGAGGACTTCGTATGCAGAAATTCTCTTCTTGGGGTCAGAGTTGAGCATCTTCCTGACGAGGTCCTTCGCGCCGGGCGAAATGCGCGGCCATGGGTCGCTGGTGAAGCCAACGTGCCCCCTCAGGATGGAATTGAAGATGCCGTGCTCCGATTCTGAAATAGCAAATTCCTCTCGTCGTCATCATCATTAATTCGTTTCTTAGACCGTAAATGCGACGAGAGGGATGAAGAAGATGACTTGCCGGCCCAGAAGGGAGGAACGCCGCAAAGAAGGATGTCTAGAGGATCACGCCGACGCTCCAGATGTCCGCCTCGGGGCCGTAGCTCCGCTTCAGGACCTCCGGAGCGATGTAGTACGCGCTGCCGACGATGTCCTTGAACACCTCCCCTGCAATGGCGCCATGCAGGAAACAAAATTTAGTGATGCCTGTTTTCATATCCACGATTTGATTGATTTGAAGCAATGCCAATGCCGCCATTGCTGTTTGCCAGACAAAAAAATGCGTGCGTGCGTGCGTGCGTGCGTGCCTTGCTTGAAGAAGACGGAGAGGCCGAAGTCGGTGGACTTGAGCGGCGCGTCCTCGTCCTTGCTAAGGAGGAGGAAGTTCTCGGGCTTGAGGTCGCGGTGGATGACGCCGAGGGAGTGGCAGGTGTGGACGATCTCGACGATGGTGCGGAGCAGCGAGGCGGCCGCGCGCTCGGTGTAGTGCCCCTTGGCGATGATCCGATCGAAGAGCTCCCCGCCGGCGCAGGCAGAGCTCCATGACGAGGTGCACGGACTGCTTGTCCTCGTAGGCGCCCTTGAGCTCGACGATGTTGGGCTGGCCGGCGAGGTGGTACATGATCTGCACCTCGCGCCGCACGTCCTCGACGTCCTCCTTGGTGGACAGCTTCCTCTTGGCGATGGTCTTGCAGGCGAACCGCTGGCCCGTGGCCTTGTGCGTGCAGAGGCTGGTCACTCCGAACTGGCCCCGGCCGAGCTCCTTGCCGACAGTATAGATGCTCCGCACGTCCTCCATGGGTCGGCCGAGCACGGGGCCGATGGGGGCCGGCGTCTTGGCGGGCGTCGGCGCGGAGGAGGGGGACGCGCTCGCGCGGCGGGTGGAGGGGTCGGCGGCGGACGCGGGCTCCGCACCCCCAGAGCCCGGGCAGCAGTTGCCCATGGCGCGCGGCGGCGGGGGCGGGCGGGTCAGGGTGGTGGGGGGATGCGGAGCCATAGGGGGTGGAGGCGACCGGAGAGTTGTATAGGGAGCGGTTTCATCGGGCGGTCTCCAGCCTCCGTAGTCGCGGGAGGAAATGGCGGGAAGGCAACGGCCTCCTCCTCTTCCTCTTTGCCTTGTTTGCTTTACTCGTTTTGGAATGTGACACCGTGAAGGGTGGAAATCAAAATCAAGCACGTATACCCGAACGTGCAAAGCATAGAATAATAAATAACGAGTAGATTGGGTGTTCGATCGAGATCGAGAGAGAGAGAGAGAGAGAGAGGGAGGGAAAAAAAAGGGGAAGAATTACGGCTAGACCTATGGGCCTCTTTTAGAGAGGCTGATGGGCCTGTATGTAAGGTTAACGTGCAACAATTGGATCCATTGACGATTGATTGCCCAGTGAGGATACCTATCACAAAGATCGGAAGTGTAACTGGACTAGCACAGCCAAGGAGCAGTAGTTGCTTGCGATGATGTCACGGCATCTCAGCCGATGAGATGGCCGTGACGTGGGAACATGTCGGTCGTCGTGTCAGCGTCGCGCGCTCCCTCCACGTCGCTCTCTAACGATCGAGGCGATCATCGGTAGTTTCTGGAAGATGAAAATGGTTTCTGAGCAGTTAGTTGTGCCACCGAGCGGTTAGATCAAGATCAAAGGGACATGGAACGGACCATTTGAGTACTTTCGATAGCATTGTAGATAGAACTGTAGCAAGAAGTGTTGTAGCAGCACATTTGACCCGTTGGATCTACCGATGTATGGCCAAGATTGCACGCAGCCCTTAACTCGGTCGCAGTAATGACTGAAGACTAGAAAGGCCGAGTAACACAACTCGGCAGCTAGCTCAATCGCCGGCTACTGCATATTAGGGGGTTTTATTTGTGGACTTTTTAAGATCTGATGGTGAGATTTTTGAGCTGCTTAGTTTTAAGGACGGTGTTAATAACCAACTACACCCTGTGAGCACAAACAGCTGGTGTTGTTGCCAACCCTGAATACTAACAAACGATCTTAGTATAGCTGCAGCGTAAGATTAACGTCGGGATGGCACAGCCAGTGCGGAGAGGAATCGATGACTTTTCTAGATTCTCTTATCTCGTTCTTTTTTTTTAAATTAAGGTTTTTTTTTAAACAAAATTATAAATCTAATCTTCTTTCTACCTCTACTACTCATAAGGCCTCCTCCCACGCTTGGTTGCCATAGTAGGCCCTCTCCCACACAAGCGCGCTATTCCGATTGGTTTCCTATGCTCTCGAGACGTAGCAAGTCGGTTTCTATACTTTCCGAATGTGATAGGTAACCGATGTTTTCTACCGCATTTTTTCCAATGAGAGGAAGAGATGTAATTTTATAATTTTATTTTGAAGGATATCAGACTTTAAAAATAATTATATAAAAAAAGTAGAAGGCTAAGTGACCACTTTGGCGGGGAGGAGCCGCATGGATCGATGTGGCGTAATCTACTCGGGCACGGCAGCAGAGGCGGGCGGCACGGCTATCGAGGCTAATTATTGTCTGTTGGCCAGTTTCTCAGGGTCTAAGCTACTACAATGAAAGGACAGGTGCAGCTTTACAGGTGTGAAACGGCTGGAGATCCCTCGCACGCTCGCGCCCAAGGGGAGGGGCACACCCTCCCACTCCCAGTCCCCGTGTTGCCGCCGGTAACTGGCCGTTTTGAGTATTCCATGATTGCTCGTTGGATTATGGCTAACTGATTTTTTTAATACTACAAGGGATCGAGGGAAGGAGTTCTACCCATGCATTAAAAAGAAAGAGAAAGAAGTCAGTTATAACTAATAAGTCCAAAACCAACAAACAACCGGCCATCGAAAATACGGTTATCTTTTGGTTTTATTTGAAAGATCTATTTTCGATCAAAATCTATATAGATGAGCTTAAGTTTAATTAAATTTTTAGCCTATTTACATAGATCTAAGCTAAGAACGAGCCTTCCTAACAAGGTCAAAGGAAAGAGGAGGAGGGAGAAGAAAGGTGACACTCACTGACACGTGTGCCCAGGAGTTGAAGGAGATTTTATATCATTTTATTTGCCCATCTCCACATCGACGTCCACGTAGGCAGACACCTCAAAAACCATGTCAAAGGGTTATTTGATCTAATTTCAGTAATTTAGAGTGTATGATACTCGGTTTTGTAATTTAAAGGATTAAGTGGCTACCACATCAAAGCTTAGAAGGTGAACTGGACTTCTTCCTTCTCTTCACCAATCTGACACTCGCTAGGCATGTTGCAGTACAGCATGTAGTGGAGTTGGTACTCATATATGCATGCATCTTTGCTCCAGCACTGTAGCTGCTAGTACTAGGATGTGTACGTTTGTTCCAGCACGGGCTTTGATTCTTTGCTCGATTGTGCCGTGCATGAAGATGGAGAGAAACAGATTACAGAGCGCATGTGAATTGATCCATACTGACTTCAAGGTTCACAGCATTTTACCAACCATGTGCTTACGTAAGCTCGTTAAATTTCAGCAAATGCCCAAGCACATGGCGCTCATCTTGAGTTCCACTCCTGATAAGACGCGAGACGACAAAAAAAAAACACATATTCTATATCTTTTCTAATTTTAATTAGATGTCGATGTAGCTCTATGCATACAAGCTAATAAAGGAGGAAATACAAAATTTGCATGTCGGTCTCTAAGGGCAAGTACAATAGCAAAGTTAACTACTGGCTAATAGAAAGCTAAAAGACAGCTTGTACAATAACTGTCTTTAAAGATTGTCTCTAGATGTTGTGTAATAATTATCTTTTCTCTCTTGTACATAAATGATTTACCTATACTCCGTCAAAGTAATTTCTTAAATAAATGAATTCTCTCTCTCTCTCTTTCTCACTCTTCTACGTAGAACAAAGTTGATATATACAGGCTAAAAGCCAGCTAACGTGGCTTTATTGCACATGCCCTAACATCACTATTAGTAAGCGTTAATAATCGATGGAGATGTGACCTTGAGAAACCAAAACGATACCATTAAGTATTTATACTTAAATGATAGTTCAAATTAACGGAAAATATATTACAACTACCGAACTACGATAGCTAAAAAAACAAAAAAATATATGACATTTTCTTTTCTGTTGCTTTTGTGGTACGAAACCAAACAAGCATCACCAGCTACAATAAATACAAACCGGAAGAGATCAAAGATCACGGGATAAGTACCCCGGAGAAAGCGGAAGAAAACAAAATTGGTCGATCTTTATTTATTTGCATTGTCTTCTCAAGAAAACGATATGGCCCAACACCTCAAGCTTCAAAGCGACGTTTTTTCCACTTCTCTATGGTTCACTCGATGCAATGCGACACCACTGGATTGATTTGATGCATCACCCCATCATCACCGACAAAAACGTTGACAATTTTGTACCAAAAAATAACCAAAATAACCAGAGATGTGCTTCCATATTTTTCTTTTTAACAGTTACATAACTATTAAATCATAAATAAATAGTAGACGATGATTACTTACCGAGAGGTGCTTTCATGTTTTTCTTTTTTACAGTTGTACAAATATTAAAACATGAATGAAAGGTAGACAGTGATTACTTACTCCTTCACTTGCTTCAAGATTTGTACAGATTGTATTAGGAGGGAAAGCATTGAAGCACTGCTCTTACTTATCCCTTTACTTGCTTCAAAATTTATGCAATTTATATTGGAAGAGAAAGTGTTGAAGCACTCCTCAAATAATCAACAACAAAAAACAAATCTCGAAATTGACGGGCTTAGCTCGAACAACAGTGGATCCATCTGGACCGCTCGTTATGAGCACTATGCATGTTGATGAACGGTCCAGATAAGCCCATAGACCAGGCGAGCCCGGTCACTCCCTGAGCTGGGCCCCCCATGTCACACGCTCGGCCCCACGGAATCTCATGGTCGTGCGGATTCCGAATGATAGCCGCCAGGTTGGACGGTCAGGATCGGCTCCTTCGCGCGTGATGAAGTATCATGACGAAAATTCTCCACAAAGCGATGGGTTGGGTGTGGGCATTCAGTTTTTCCTTCTAAATCTGTTTGGTTTATTTGATTTTTAAATAATTCGGTTTCTAAAAAGTATCTATCTCTAACCAAAATAAAAAAACGAACCAAATTACATGCAATATTTTGTTTCAATTAATTCGTTTTTTTTTTGCAATCAAAATAACCTGATCTCAAACAAGACACTAGTTGTTGGTGATTGAAAATAAAAAGAAATCCAACAAGAGAGTGATTCATTAAAGACACCAAACAAACAAACATACACTACAAGAGGTTCAGTTGCTAGAGTAGTTGTCGAAAATGAGATCCCCTTACTACGTAGTCTGGATGGCCAATCCCCTACCTTAGTCACTCCACTCGGTGGCGCGGATGCCCATTGCTAGTAGTAGGTCACTACCCTCACCCTAGCGCATTGTCACGAACGTGCAGTAATGGTTCGAGCTTGAAGGCTTGATGGCGAATTGCACCTTGAAAGAGGGATGGCGAATGGTGTGGTCGAGGCTGGCGGGATAACAGGCGAGTGGGTGATGGCGACTTCCGCTGGCAAGGTGGCGGGGGAGACGAGGCTGGCGGGGACGAGGGGCGATGGACCAGTGATAGTGGGCAGCCGCAAGTGGGATATCACGGCGGCGGCATCGCGGCAAGCCGACGATTGGCGTGCAACGGCTAGGGTTGGGAATTTTGGGGAGACCGGCGTATTGGAATGGCGATTTGGTGTTTTCCCTTTGCCGTCTAGCCGTATTCGTGTCTGGACTTGGTGGAGAGTGGAGAGACTTGGGCATTGGGCCAATCGGATCGAAAGGGAGGGGTGCGGTGTTGCTATTTAGACTATACGGTTTATAGGAGTTAAAAACCGAACTAGACATCGAAAATTGAATATCATAAAAAAAACGAGCTAAAGCCTGAAAATCAAAAATTAATTCGGTTCAATAAATTTGGTCTTGCACAGATGCCCCACCCAGCGATGGACATACTGAAGTGATCTTACATTTCTTTCCAAGCCCGAGGAAAAAGAATGAATAGGGTTATAGGGAAAGGTTTAAGGCTCGAAAAGTTGAAAGTGAAATCGGGAAAAGTGAAGAGCATTTTGTTGCTTTTATGCGAAATGAAATGGAAATTGGTTTTGCTGTGACGTGAAAGATACAATAGATATCCTCGCAAAATAAATATGATAGATATAACTAGAAACCGGTGTTGCTCCCAAGGGGCTAATTTTTTTTATCTTAAGAGTACGGGGAGGACACATATCACACGTATCTTACTCACATTTTATATAGGCTTTGCTATGTCACCAAACGAGGATGTACGCTTTGGTACACCGCAAACCAAATAAGTGGGATCTTACTCACTCGCTCCCATCATAGTTCTAAAAATCAGCGAGATTTTGAAAATCTCGGTTGAGGTCTCGAACTTCGGCCAGGTAAATTTTTTTGAAATAAATAAATAAATTGCTATAATAATCTCATAAAATTCATCAAATCTCTCCGAAATCTCAGGTTTTTTTTGACTAGATTTGGTACAATAACCCTTAAGAAAGTCATCTTCTATGAAAATTTGTTGAAAAATCGAATTTTTGGGACGTTTTATAATTTCGACAGAAAAACTGTCAGATTTTTATAAAATAGTATAAGATTGATCATGATCTTAAAAATTTATGCTACTTTATTTAGTAGTGTAAGATCATACATAAAATTTTTCATAAGAATTGAAATTCATTTATTATCTTTAAATAATCCAAAACAGAATGAACATTATTGAGACAGTAACTTTGTCAGAATTTTATAAATTTGCTCGAGTGTGATCATGATCCAAAATTTTTATGAGCTCTTAATAATTGCCTTAGTACCATTTTATAAAATTTTCAAAATTTTCAAAATTTTCAAAATTTCTTTTCTCAACCAAATAAATCTATGTAAGCATTGAACTTCATTTGTTATATTTCAAAATTAAAAACAAAAATAACATAAATGGTAAGGTGCCCTTTTAAGAATTTTATAAATTTACTGGAGTGTGGTCATGATCCAAAATTTTTATAAGAGCTTAAAATTTTTCTTATAACCTTTATGTAAAAGTTTTAAAAATTCTAAATCTTTTTTGGTTGCTCAAGCAAATTTATATATTGATATTAGGCTTTTAGCGGGACGTAGCACTGTTAGAATTTTTTAAATTTTTTGAAGCTTGATTATCATCTAAAAATTTTATGAAAATATTTATGATGCTTCAGGACCATAAAAGGCTTGCGCTATTTTCCATTTAGTTGAAATTTGCCAGTCAGCTTTTTATTATGATAGTAGCACTTTAATATTTTTTTTAAAATTTCTCAGGATTGATCATCATCTGAAATTTTTATTAGAACATTATTAATGTGTTAGGATCATACACAAAAAATTTCGCTCCATTAAAAATCATCGAGATCTTAGTAAATCTCAGTAAAAATAATCGGATTTGAATTTTGCTTTTCAAATTTTGCTCGAAATAACAAGATTTTATCGAAATTTTGAATTTTAGAGGATAAAAAAATATGAGTCGAAAACGAAATTTAGAACCTTGCTCCCACCACTAGGGACTAGTATAGTATCCTGTCTTCTGATTTCCTTTTCCCAGTACGTAATATATGGTCTTTTCCTTTTCCTTAATTCCAGGATATTTGTTTCCTTTTCCTTGAGATGATGCTGGAGGTGGGGAGATCTGTTGTGGGTCACAGGGATGAGTTAGACACATTAAACAATGACCATCGGATGTGGGTGAGTAAAGCTGAGGAAAGATCTGAGAGGTTAATTTTGATGGAGGCAAGTTTCTGAGGACGTTTCGCTGGGTGCATGAAGGTTGAGCCATCTCTAGTGGGGTGCATTATTTAGGGTGAACGTAGAAAAGAATGCTTAGGTGCATTATAAAAGGGTATAGATTAGTTGGAGAGAGAACGAGTGGCTAAACAAATGGGAAATGGTGCAGCGGTTAGTAGGGAATTTATCAAAGCCAGGTGAAGAAAATTGCACCAAATGCTCCTGATCGTCTGCGCCGCAACCTACTAGGCCGTTTTGATGCGCAACCGCTCGATAGGCAACGCGATTTGCGTCACAGACACATTTTTGTTTTTCGTTATCTTTGTTTATTTGATCCCTTTTGCTAGAAGAATCTTTCATTGGCTTTTGTGTATACATCAAATGATTCAAGTGTTATTTATACTTTTAGAAAAATAAATCATGCATAATTACTACTCTCTAAATGTATGCTTATACATTCTCGACTTACTCACTATTATTTCGTAGTCAAACTAGTCCTATGATATTCGAGTGTATCACAAGATGATCAGTTCAATCACGACGACACTATGGGTTTATTTTTTTTTTCTTCTATAGAAGAGTAAACTATTATAGTCTGCTAGAGTAAAACATAAATGAAAAGTTCTTTCGCTACTAATCCGGCTGCAAATATACGAAATTAGAAGGAAACAGTGCTTTTCTAGCTCCTTTTCAAATAAATTTGCAAAAAATACTCTCCTTTTCTACCGCAGAAGACACAACACCACCGCGCTACTGCACTGTGGCAAGTTCTTGTGCGAGCTCCTCCTCCTCAACGGGACAAAACATGTCAATTAATCAGTTACTTTAATTAACCGCTTTTAATTATTTAATCATCTAATTAGGTCAATTAATTAATTAATGACTTTGCCTACATACCGATCTGCGATAGCTCGGTAGGTCCCTACTACCGAGCCACTACTGCGCGATAGGTGACCTATCAAGCCTAAACCTATCGCTGCTAAGCTGGCTGTAGCTCGACATAATCTGTCACGGTGCACAAGGGACCTACCATAGGAAAAAAAATATTATTTTTATAATCAAATTCATACAACATCTAGATTCGCAGAGAGAGAGAGAGAATAAATTTCACAAAAATACAGGTTTTTTGTATAAACTACCAGAAAACTATAGATTTTAGCTTCTATTTTATAAAAATACAGGTTTCTTGTATAAATTACCAGAAAACTACAGATTTTAGCATCTATTTCATAAAACTACAGTTTTCTTGTATAAACTACCAGAAAACTACAAATTTTAGCTTATATTTCACAAAACTACAAATTTGATGAGAACTTTTGTCACAAAACTACTGGTTTTAAAAGAACTTGTTTCACAAAACTACAGGTTTTAAAATTGGCTGTTTCTTACAACGGGTTTGACAGTGTAGGTCCACATAGCGGTCTCACACGACCTCATTTCCTATTTCACTCACGCGTGAGGCTGCATGTGGATCCAGACTGTCAGATCTGTTATAAGAAACGATTAATTCTAAAATATTTAGTTTTGTGATACAAATTTTCCTAAAATCTATAGTTTTGTGAAATAGAAGCTAAAATCTGTAGTTTTCTAATCATTTGTATAAGAAATATGTAGTTTTGTGAAATAAATTCTTTTAGAATATGTAGTTTTGTAAAATAGATGTTAAAATCTATAACTTTTCGATAGTTTATAAAAAATATGTAGATTTATGAAATTTACTCAAATAAAAAAGTACGAAGAGTCTGTAAAAAGGTTGTCTTCGGAGATGAGTCTCATGAGACTAGAGTCAGTAACACAGAGGATGGCTCCCGCGGCGTCCCGCCTAGAGAATGGTATGGTCCAAAGTCCAAACGTTACTCCACAAAACCAAGAAATCATTATAAAAATGGCCGGAATTCAAGGCACTGCTAAGCTAAGCTCCTCTCTTGCTGCCGCTGGTGCTGGAGGACTCTCCCCACCACCATTTTTCTTGCTTCCTCAACCCATCCTCACTCCTCACAACTCTGTCCGAATACTACTGGACTGATCAGAGTACCAGACCATGCAAAGATCCTAACTATTTTTTTTACAAGACCTCCCCTCTGCGCGTTCTTGATTTGCTTGCTTGCTGCTGTTGGTGGTAGTGGTGGTGCCGTGCCGGCGGTGGTGTCTATCTTGGAGAAAGAATCCTTGCTTCTTCTTGAGTTGGCTGGTTGGTGGTGCGAGGTGAAGTGAGGTGAGGAGACAGATAGTAGCACCGGGGTGCATGCTGGTTTATGGTGGTGGTCTGGTGGATGGCGAGTAGGCGAGCAGGAGGAGCGGCGGCGGCGGCGGAAGATGAACGCGGGGCGATGCCGGGCTTCGGGGCTCCTCAGCACACCATGTACGTGCCCGCGCCGCCATTTCTTGGACACCCCTTCTCCAATTCTTGACGGTTTCTTCTCTCATTTACCTGCTCATTTCTGCATGCTTTGTGTTGTCTCACTTTGTCTAACTTGTCTGCATATGATGTGATATGATCCCTGATTAGTTAGTTGGTCATGGTACGCATGGATTGCAGTTGATTGCTTCTGCTTTTCCAGGAGGAAAAGTTGATTGCTTTTCTGATTAGCTCTTGTCGATGTGGAGTATGGTGACCTTTAGCTCATGTGCCGTAATGATTAGAGGGTGGAGTAACTTTGCTAGTGTAAGGAGGTTTTGGTTGCTTCTCTTCTTGTTGTTCTTATGCTTGGGGAGTGCAAGGACTAATGAGCAATACTTGCCATGCGGCCTCAATCCCTGGCTGACTTGATATGGTAAGTTCGTTTGTGCCTGGTCAACTTTCTCAGGGGCTTGTTTATCACTGATCACTGGGCCACATATATATGTCCTCCACCAGGATGCTGGAAATCATCACTGTGGTAGGTCCAGATCTTCAAAGAAACAAAAGAAAAGATAGGTATGTAAGGGTTGGGCATGCACAATCTCATATAGAGTTAGTATATGTTTTGAATGATTGGGGTCAGTTGATGATCTTCAAAATTCTTAATCTATACATGTGTAACTAACTATATTTTGTATGGTTCTGAATCAAATTTATGCTCTTGACTGTAGTGCAACCAAGTGGTACCTTTGATGGTTAGTAAATAGGCACACAAGTTTGCAAACGATGCAATTGAATGCCCATGTGTGGTTCTTGTAATGTTTCTTTGATGACTGTTGTTGAATTGACATTAAGTGATGGGTATAGGATGTGTGATATTCAAGACAAAAGAAGAAAAGAAAAAGTGCCTCTTGTACGCAATACGTACATTATTTTCTGACCTGTATCTAATTTTGGTGAGCAATGGTTTTCAGCCACTCAGATGTGAACATCATGCAACCTTCTCAAGTTACCGACTTTGGGGCTCTTGCGTCTGCTGGATTCCGAATAGAAGATCTTGCCAATCTTAGTACAAGTATGTATCTCTGTTCTCAATCAAATGTGCTGGAAAATTACCTCTTACATATGATGTTTTGTAGGTCCAGATACTTCAATTATGGGTCATGTGCACTTTTCTGTTTTGAGGAAATAGTTTTGGCTGTACAGTTACAATTCCCTATCATAGATGTCAACGAAGTAGTTCTATTGAGTGTGGATGTACATGAACTACTAAAACCTTTTGTTGACTGACCGTGGTTTGACTGTTTCTCCTTTATTTCCTGATCTTCAGATACTTTGTTTGATATGAAGCCAAATACTCATACCATTATCAACGACTCCCTTCAGTTCGGAAATTACGGAAAGGTATGCAGGCCATGCACCGATAATTCCTGGTGACAGATCAAACACCCATTTAGTAAGTGATGTTCCATCTACAGCGGGAATTGATGCAGTCTTGCACTCCTGATTGCAGTCTATTTCTCCGACTGATATAACTACTACAGCAGCAGCAACAGTTGGCCCTCAGGCACTAATACAGCAGAAGAGAGCACAACCAAATCTGGTAGCTTTAAGGACTGGTAACATAGAGAACTGGGGAGAGTCAACTATGGCTGATACAAGTCCTAGGACTGATACATCAACGGATCCAGACATTGATGAGAGGAATCACATGGTACCTACCATTCCGAGCTCACTGTTTTGTCAGTCTGTTTTTTTATGACACGATGATGTTTACAAAATTGTTCGTACTTATAGGTTTTGGAGGTTTGAAATTTCTTTCAAAAGTTCTTTGCAAAGAATTGCTTGATTTTGCGATAAGTTCTTTTTTTGAAATCTTAATATTATATACATGTATACGTGTTAATGTTCCTATACGCTGGTGCAATGGATAAATCCATTGTGTAGCAGTACACGTTTTTCTTCTTTAGATTTGCCATTGCATGGTTTTTTGTTAGTACTAGTTGCCTATAACTTTCTTTAGCGCATGGAAGCTTGATATATATATCCATCCTCCTTAACCATGTAACCAATTGAATTTCAATTGAATTTAGCTCCCCATTAACACAATTACCAAAATAGTCATAGCAGTGATTTTTTCGCTTTACTGGTTACCTGCTTAGCAGTTTGAACAAGGACAACTTGCTGCCCCCACGGCTTCTGATTCTAGTGACAAATCAGATCATAAGGTACTCTTATCACTACATAATTGATGCTTTCATCATGTGATAACCCACTGTTGAAAGTAAAGGTCTCTTTTCGAACAGACACTTCGTCGTCTTGCCCAAAATCGTGAAGCTGCCAGGAAAAGCCGTTTAAGAAAGAAGGTTAGTTTGTATATTCTTGAAATGTTCACTCCTATCAGATTCCATTTATGTCGCACTCTCATCACCTACTGTGGTAGCACACTACTTCATTTAAACAATGTATTACAGATTTATTTGAATTTAAACCCTTATCAGTAGACCATGTATTTGTTCACACGAAATTGTGTGCCCAGCTCATGATTGTATTTGCAACAGTAGATTTGATTAGCATATTTTTTCTGTTATGATCTTGGCTCTACCTTTTTTTTCGTTTCTTCTATAGTTTCACCATTTTGATAGAATTGATTGGCATTGTTTCATCATTTTGTTTTCCTCAGGCATACATCCAAAACCTTGAGAGTAGCAGATTGAAACTTACCCAGTTAGAGCAAGAGCTTCCGCGGGCTCGCCAACAGGTAGAAGCTTTATATTTCCATGCAGGATTTATCAGATGTTTCTGGAGTTAAACATGCAGCAATGCATACTTGTTCAGGGTGTTTTTATTTCGACATCGGGAGATCAGTCTCACTCAATGAGCGGAAATGGTAATAGTATACTCCCATGACTTTTTTTCTCTTTTCTAAAAGTTTTAGGTTAATGTAAACGGTAGTGTGTATTGTATTTTGTTATGTGACTCCCAGTCATCCTTTTCTTGGGTGCTCCTTAGAATGTGGGAGATTAAATAAGGTAGACACAAGCAACAACTGAAACTAGCCACCCCATGACATCTAGCATGTGCTTATATATCTAGAGAAGTATTGTACCTGGTGTAAGATTATAAGTTTACAAGCAATGTTACCGTTGCCAATGCCTTTTTTATGTTAATGTTCTCTAATTTGTAGGAGCTTTGGCGTTTGACATGGAGTATGCACTGTGGTTGGAGGAGCATAACAAGCATATCAATGAGTTGAGGGCTGCTGTCAATGCACATGCTGGCGATAATGATCTTCGGAGTATTGTTGATAGTATCATGGCACACTACGATGAAATTTTCAGGCTCAAGGGTGTGGCAGCCAAAGCAGACGTTTTTCATGTGCTGTCAGGAATGTGGAAGACCCCTGCTGAGAGGTGTTTCATGTGGTTAGGTGGCTTCCGATCATCTGAGCTTCTTAAGGTATCGATCTAGTTATTTTTTGCATGCACAATTAAATTCCTTGGCCTCTCAGGTGATGCCTGTAAGCTCCAAGGCTCCCACTTAATGGGAGTTTTTCTTTTCCATTGACCCACCTGAGCTGAACCAGAAATGGAGGGGTTGGGGCTAATTTTGCTTACTGCCTTAAAATGTTTTGTGGCTGCACACTATTTAATAGTGGTGGGTTATGCTTGGGCCCCATATATTTGATAAACTCTTCACTTTTGACTGCATGGACTGGAAGTTAGTAAAGCTCATAAGTCACGAAACCTAAATTTCTAGCTGTGGAGTTTATACTATTTTGCTGGATTTTCTATATGATTTCTGTCATATGTTGAGAAACGGGACACGTGAGAGGGGGCGGACGCCGGCCGTTTCACGGACCATTGTCCACGAGAGAGTGGGTTGACACAAGGATTTATACAGGTTCGAGCGCTAAGGTAAACACCCTACTCCTGTCGATGTGCCCCCCAGGTGAGGAATAAAGGGGGTGCTCCTTGTCCGGTTCCCTGAGAGCACACCAATTTGTGTGTATCTTGTATTCTATGAGTTTGAGTTACAAGTGAGGGTTACAACGAGCTTTTATAGGCATTAGGCTTAGTACACAAAGACTATCCCACCCTTAGTAGGGGTGGTTTAAACGTGGGTATCTTCGTCATTCCCGGGCGGTTGTAGTGTATCCCATGTCCTTGGCCCCTTTAGGGTATGCCTCTGACTCCGGGGTCCCATTGGGGGGCTGAGGCTTGGGGACTGACCTAACGGGGACCACCGGATTTGGCAGCCCCCACTTGTTAGTCGACACCTGGCGAGGCAAGGGCGCCACTCTTATCTCCATGGGCGCTTGTGGGAGTGCCCTAAAGGGCTGGGACATGAGCCATATGCCCTATAGATGGGGACGAGGTGAAGTGCCCTAGAGGCCTGGGCACTTGGCTAAGTGTCCGGTGGGATAGGGCACTCTAACATGTGTCCTGCCCCTGGTTAGGAGGAAAGGCTCCCTAGAGGGCTAGAGGTACCCCCCCTCCCACGCCACGGGTGGAGATAGGGCCCCCAACTAGGAAGTAACAGAATTCCCTTCAAAAATTTCTTGTTGGAGTTGCCAATCTAGTTATGGTTATTTTTTTTATGGCCCGTACATAATTCAAGATGATAAACTTCTTACCAATACCTGCTATGTTCCCATGTAGTTCTGTTTTTACTAACGTTTTTGTTGCAGTTACTTGCAGGTCAATTAGAGCCTCTTACTGAGCAGCAGCTTGCTGGTATATGCAACCTGCAACAGTCCTCCCAACAAGCTGAAGACGCTCTTTCTCAAGGGATGGAAGCACTACAACAGTCCCTTGCAGAAACCCTATCATCTGGATCCCTGGGCCCTGCAGGATCTTCTGGTAACGTTGCAAACTACATGGGACAGATGGCAATGGCTATGGGAAAACTTGGCACCCTAGAAAACTTCCTACGGCAGGTAACTGATGCAAATCATGTCGTTGTTCATGTCATTACATAGTATTATTCTCTTTCCTGTGCTTAATTTGCTGGATAATATTCAAGGTTTTTGTGCAGAGACTATTTGGCTTATGTAATATACTTAGATCATTATCGTGGAGAATGAAATTTAGGAGCAGCACAACCAACCTTACATTGAAATTGAATGCCAATTTGATTTTTTATCTAAATGGTACTAATAAATAATAAAATCCCAAAGAAAGGTAGAAGTGTGGATTTTAGCTGTACATTTCTACTTTAACTAATGCAGCGAAGAATAAGAACCATATATATGGGGGAATAGCAAGAAAATGCAGGGAAGAAAAATGTAGGTCTCTATTTGAACTCTTGATTATCTGTATAACAAATGTCTTATATGCAGGCTGATAACCTGCGGCTGCAGACTCTTCAGCAAATGCAACGCATATTAACCACTCGCCAATCTGCACGAGCTCTGCTTGCAATAAGCGACTACTTCTCCCGGCTACGTGCTTTGAGTTCCCTTTGGCTCGCCCGCCCACGGGAATAAATTGGATCAATTCATAAATATGGTATTGTTAGGTACTGTATTTTAGTGTTGTATTAGTCTCGTACGAATTCAGGTATTACCTCCGTATATTCTTCACACTGTTCATTATTGGTGAGAGATTTGGATCAGAATCTTTTCTTGTATTTGTTCAAGTGGATGTTTAGTGCGTATTGTAGTCTGCAGATGACATCATATTATGACTTATTGGTCAAGTTGTAACATTTTTGAAAAAAAATGGAGATGTAAATACTTGCGGATTAATTGAAGATCTTATCAAGTGACGGTATTCGAAAGTATGGTTGAGTAAGAAATCATGCAAACAATGCTTCACACACTTATTCATAATCATCCTCGATTCCCTTCGCATTGGGTATGCATCATGCTAATCATGTTTAATAATTTAATCAATCGGTTTTGAGTTATGACTGTATCATCAGCATGTCTGAACCTCCATAACGCTGAACAATCCAGGGGGAATGTATGGAAGTCATACTAGACTTCCCACACAAAGTTGCATGTCCTTGTTGCGAAAATAGGATAAACTAAAACAAACTTGTACTTTTCCAAATCACAAAGGTGCATCATAGACATGGAATTTTACAATTTTACCTATCCTGAATCTGAATTTGAATAAAGCGGTTTGTATACACAAGGAAGTTACACATGGGTCAGGCGGTGTTCACCTTGGAGCAACTTGTTGGTGTCAGGGGCAATAAGATCAACCATGGACATCGTTAAGTAGCAGCTTTTCCACGTTGTACAGGAGCTCGAAGGGAAGCTTTGTAGGCAGCATCTGACTTCTCAATGCCATCAAAGAGGTACCCAAAAGGCGGCGTCCTGATGTATTTTCCTGAACCGGGAACAATGTTCAGAATGCCATCCTCCCATACCACTCGCCCCCCTGAGATCGTGACCTCTACCATTCCCTACAACCATTGAACAGAAACATCCACAAGTTGGATTCGAGTTTTATGTCAAATACAGTTGTGAGCAATGAGGAACCAACCTTTCCTTTCCTGCCCTCATACACATTAGTGTTGGACCTTGAATGGTGTGTGTGGGCACCCATCACAAAGCTCCTTTTGGGATTTAGGATGATGATATCTGCATCAGAGCTTTCCAGGATTGCTCCTTTCCGGGGGTATATGTTGAAAATCTTGGCGCTGAAAGATTTGAGTGATTTGTATAAGTATACTTTAAATAAATAGTGGGGAATTTAACTTACATACTGAATTTCTGCAATACCATTCTGTGCTTGTCACTCTTACATAATCAGTGACAGAAATCTGGCCAGTCTCCTGCATGCATTGTATGAATGTCAAAGAACATGAATACTGGAAATAAAACCAATGGATTACTGATTGGCTAATTTCTTTTAACACTATCGACAATTTTCCTTAGAAAAACCATTGAAAATCTTAACTTACCACCATGCTATCCCAAATTATATGCATCCTTTCCTCAATACCTGGTTCAAGTATTTAAGAGAGATGTCTTAGCCGGCTTTTATTCACATAGAACAGGCACTTGTTATAGAACCTATAGTTACCTTTTATATCTAACTATTAGAACTAACACTCACTAGCCCTAAGGATTACCATTTACACCATTGGGAATCTTTCTAAAATCATCAGAGCCGAAAGCTTTCTGTGTGGAGTTGAAGGTGCAATGATCAGTTCCTACAAGCTGCATAGAAACAAAGAACAGTTAGATGCTTATTGTTGTGGACACATTTTATGGCAAGATTTATCAGTGTTGAAGAAGTATGGGTGTGGCAACGGCAGCAGTAATAGCGCGCGGCAGTAGTCTCAGGGCACTAGATTTTGTTAGTTCTGTCTGTTAGCTTCTCTCTTAAAGACTAGCTAAGTGCCCAGGCGTTGCTACAGATAAAAAAAAAATCATATTACCCTAACACGTCAAGCCGCGCCAGCCACAATCTATGACGAGCCTCCGCCTCCACCGTGGTATCCGGTCGAGCTCCACTCAAGCCATGGTGTCTCCACGGGCGTGCTAGTCCTACACTGTGTCCTTAGCTCTACCATTGCACGGTGCGACTGTCACCATGTGTGCCGCACCCTCAACCCCACCGCAACACCCAATGTCATTGCCCTCATTTCGCAGGATGGGCCCACAACGGTGGGTCTACTACAGCTAAAATAAGATAATGTGGTGGTTGGATTGTCCTTGATGTTGAAGCAAAGATATTATCTTGAGAATGCTCACGTGTTCTTGCAGATATATGAAACCACATTAGATACCCAAGTTATATATGAGCAATTAAAGAAATTGCAAGCATTGGGCATGCAATGCAGTCCAAGACTATTTTTAACCAAAGGTCACGTATGTGTTTTTTAACACCAATTAGGCAGATAAATACGAAATGAAAAGAAACAATTTCTTATATGCATCAAACATGTTTAGCAATTTTTGTCCAATAGATTGGTTAATTGAATTTGGAGTGCAATTAAGTTACATACTCACATATGTAGTGATCCCATTTGGCACCAAGGTGCTGGAGCAGCTCTACCACCACCTATAGGTGTCCCCTATACTGCGGCGACGAGTGGCGTCACCCCAGCTTCGTTGGCCTTTGCCGCCACCACGCACCATGCCGCCTGCAGCTCCTCCCCTCCCTCCCCCGTGGCCATGGCCACCGCAGCCTTGCCCAGCGCTCAACGCCTCACCGTGCCATCCCCTGCCGGCGCCACCACATGCAGGTTGATATCGTTGTGCTGCCCCGTCACTTGCCACACATACCACCCCCTCTTCCCGCTCTCGGACATCGACATCACCTTCACCATGCCGGTGTTGGATCCTCCACTCTATGAGCTCAAACAAACAAACAACCAAATCATTTGTTGTCCTAAGCCGCGCGACGCTAAGCATCCCAAATTCCCAACACATGAACACCAATCCAGCGCCTTCTCACTTTCCTGGATATGATGGTAGTACATTGTTCCTTGCATAACTTCAATACTTGGTTGTGGCCATCTCTTCCATGCATTGTGCCTTCTCCATCTATTGAAAGACTTGCTCGTGAGTTTCCTGGTGGGTTATTACTTCTCTCCAGATCGATGATAGAGTAGTTGAGTTGTGTGGGAGGTCACGGCTGTTGCACACGCCCTTGATTTTAGCTACCGGTTTACAGATGGATAAGGATAAGTTGTATGCGTCAATTACATGTCGTGTAGGATTTATCTCGTGATTGAGGGGAGCAAACGTATCACGAGGTGGGAGGAGGCACATACCACCACCACTACAAGGTTCTTCTTAAGTAGTAAAGTTGTGTAAGTTGGCTTATCCCTCACTTAGCTATGATTGTTAGGGGGCGCCTACTTAAGTTGGGGCTGCCGAATTATTCGGGTAACAAAGAAATTAACAAGTGCCCTTTACCCAACTCACAAGTATCAGAGCCTCCTATGACACGGACTCATGAGCGAGGATGAGCCTCATAGATGCCAGGAGAGCGATACTGTAATACCTTAGCCCATTAGTGTGAAGGCTTATGTGGCCCATATTGGAGTGGTGGTGGAATTAGTCCCACATTGCTTGTCTAAAGTGAGTTGTAGTAGCATATAATGCCTGTTGGGTCCAAATATAGCACATTCGGGTTTACCCTTTTACACGAAACGAGGATAGAAGTGTAAGTACGAAACGAGGATGAAAGTGTAAGTGGAGTGCTATGTGTACACGGGTCTACCCCATGGGTGGGCTGGCATTGAGCGAATTTTAGGCTAGATTGTTATATATGATATCAGAGCATCAACCTCCGTTGCACAGGCATGTGGGACAGGGGTGCAAGCTTATGGTACGTGTGGGCCCGAAGTGGACACACAACATGGCATATGCGTCCGCACTAAACGCACGAACATGTACCGAGGGGGTGGTTCTAGGTATCTGTCGTGTATGCGGTGTGCTGTCGAGGGCGTTAGCCCTTAAGAAGGGTGAGTGTAATATTTCGGCCAGTTAATGTGAAGGCTCATATGGCCCATGTTGGAATGGTGGTGAAATCAGTCCCGCATTACTTGTCTAAAGTGAGTTACAGTAGCATATAATGCATATTAGGTCAAAACATAGCACTTTTAGGTTAACCCTTTTACACGAAGTGAGGGCGAAAGTGTAAGCGGGGTGCTATATGCGTGCAGTCCGCCCCATGGGTGGGCTGGCATTGCGTGAATTTTGGGCAAGGGTGTTATAGATACCTCACCTCTAATTTCCCGCTATCCCTTGCGATCTAATCCCTAATCCCATGAAACTTTGGGTCTGTTTGGGGGAGTTGTAGCTTTTCTGAAAAGCTGCTTTTTAGTTTTCTGGGCTGAAAAGTAGTTGTAGCTTTTTATAAAAGACCGTTTAACAAATAGCTAATTTCCCTCAGCAATAAATTGCAAAAGCAGGTCCAACCCTGCTTTCAACTTTCATATATAACTTCTAGATTATGCCAAAAGCCGCTTAAAAGTCGAGCTGTGGAGGGGGGGCTTGCTAGCTTTTCAGGAGCTGAAACTGGCTTAACCCCCCCACCCCACCCAATAGGGCCTTTACTTCCTGCACTTACCGTCCATAGAAAGCCTCACCATATCACTTATACCTCCAATTCTCTCTAAAGAAGTGAAACAAATATGTTAACAACTCTGCAACTCTAGGAAATTGGGATGACATAAGTGCATCACCTGTAAAATTCCTGATGAAAGAGCAGCTTGAAGTGCTTTATTATGCCCTGCTTCCCGGATTGGAGGACTCATCACATACCTAGAAGCATCATATGAGATAAATGGAATCATAATTACATAAATATTATTGAGTTTGTGTTTCTGTGTACATTGAAGCAGTTGTGAAGTCAGGATCCCAAAGCCAAGAATCATCAAGAACTAGCCCAGAAACCACAGGTTCACCGATGACTCTCTGCCCTGCAAAGTTTGAGTTTACATCAACTTATGCCCTGTTTTCAACTTTTAGAAATGCTTCCAAAATTAACAACTTCGATATTTGGGACATGATCAATCGAATGGGACTGTCCAGTTCACTGGCCCCAGCACCAGCAGGTTGTTTGAAACCAGCCAAACCTGTGGAACTCTGGTCTAGGACAACAAAGTAGAAACTAACCAATGGATGAATTGTTCTAGGGGGCCTGTCTGTTCATGTTGTGAAACTACATGTTAATAAAAGAGGTCTGGCTTGTTTGCATGCATGAGGAAATTGTTTGGAACTAAAAAGGTCAGGCAGTTGACCTTCTCTTTTAGCCTTGGCAATCTCTTCCATTGCATCAATGCTCATCACATGCACAACATACAGCGGTGTATTGATGAACTTTGCTAGGCGAATTGCCCGGGCAGTTGCTTCTCCTTCCAACTGCAGATAATAAGAAAAAACTTATTTGACTATTCATTACCTTCCTGCGGGAGGAAAGCACAAAAATTCATGATATATCTAACTCACTGCAGTGACTTAATTATTGTAAAAAAAACCTGGAACATAAAATGATAAAGGAGCATAACAGTAAAAGAGAAGGTTCAACATGGAATTACAATTGGAGGTCTTGAGAGAGCATGCCCTTCTGGACCAGTTACCCCAAGATCGATCATCCGCTGCTGTCCATCAGCGACAGCATCCCCATTCTCTGCATGAACCATAGCCAAAGCACCAAGAGACTTGCATTTCTGTAAGCCTTGCAGGAGGAGGTCATCGGTGACCATAAAGGATCCTTTATATGCCATGAAGAACTTGAAAGAATTGATCCCTGAAATTTTGGCAATTAAAAATTTTGACACATTTCGGCACATAAAAATCAATACAATCTTGCGTCATGTTATGGGAGATATATCAAATTATAGGAATTTTGTAAAGTTGATTGTCTGGACAAGATATAGGAGATGCTTCATGTAGCTTAATGTAAATTCTTGAGAAGATAGTCAACAATACAGAAAAGCCAGAATATGCACCAACCATGTTCCTTAACCATCACTTCCATTTCCCTCGAAACCTCATCATTCCACTTCGTAATGGCCATGTGAAATCCATAATCCATGGCAGATTTTTCTGCTTTCTGTTTGTAGGATTCCAAGCCTGCAGTTAAGTTGCCATCCACTGGAATGACAAAGTCAATGTGCATTGTTGTCCCACCAGCCAGTGCTGCAGCATGACCACTAAAGAAGTCATCTATGGTACCAGTTCCCATGAACTCCATCTCCAGGTGCGTATGAGGGTCAATTCCACCTGTGACATTTGCAAGAAGCTTGATGAACTGAACAACAAGTTACAACCGATTCCTTAAATATATACCACAATTGTAAGAGTCACCTGGCATGACATACTTTCCAGTTGCATCGATCACTTTGACATTATCGTCACCAACCTAAAAATGACATGAAGACATGAGACTATCAAATTGCAAAGTTGGAAAAGCATGAGAGGACATGATTTCATCAGAACATTTCATTTCATGGCCAAAGGAGTTCCATAAGGGGAAAAAAAGTGACCTATTCTTGTTTTTTTTTTAAAAAAAAGTGATCCGTTTCATGGATACAAAGAAAAAGCTATCTTCAGTACCATCTCAATAAAAAGGGAAAAGGGAAATTCTTGCAAAAAATAAAAAGGGAAATAATGTTTTTGTTGGTAACTCTAAGATGCATCTATTTTGTCTGAAACATATCCATTGCTCGCTACGCTAAACCCTGAGCACGGAACAATTTTCGTATGCAAGCTTTATTGTTGCATGGGCTACTTATATTGAGAAAACAAGTAATAATATTGGTGTAGGGTGAAGAGACTATAATATGATAGTAACATAGGACAAAGAAAACAGTGATGATCTCTTGTGCACCCTGCTAAAATGTTCTTTAGAAACAGAACACACCATGGACATCTCACATTTTTTTTTGGTTTCCTTTTAACTCATGTACACGAGGTATTTCCCACATCCTAAAGGGCTTAATGTCCCGCAAAAAACAGGAGTAAAATAAGCACATGACAAACAGATAAAACTAGTAGTTCTCAATAGTTTTACTCTTACAAGGTTCTCCATGATATCAAAAACGAAAAAGACAAAAGTCAACAAGCTACCTTTTACCTTCCCAGCATATTTCTATTAAGAGAGGTACTTCGATGCTTTTCTTTTTTACAGTTGCACAAATATTAAAGCATTAATAAAAGGTAGATGGAGATTAGTTTACCCCTTCGCTTGCTTCAAGATTTGTGCAACTTGTGTTAGAAGGGAAAGTATTGAAGCACTGCACTTCTAATAAAACTTTTTTACATTTACCATAAGATTTGGTGATGAACTAATATGAATTCATCCTAAACTAAGCAGTGTCAGCAATCCCAAGTACCCTAATCCTAATCTTTTTTCCCCTGTTGAGAGAGCAACTGAGCAACCCACTTGACATCTAAGAACATTGCTACAGCCTACAAGTGGGTGCAGCAGAGTGGCTCCTTGGTCGCAGAGCACTACCAACTACCAAGCCACTGGGTGGATCGAAACCATGTCAATCCACCACGATCTAAAGATTCCAAATCCCGAGCTGGACCAATCCGATCTCGCTGAGGCAAGGCACACTAATCAACCAACCACTCACCGGGATATTCGGCCGGACGGCGACGACCACGCCGTCCTCGACGTACACGTCGGCCTCCTCCGCCCGGTGCGCGTTCACCACAGTCCCGCCCTTGATCAGGATCCTCGTGCCGTCCCCTCCGCCGCCGCAACCGGCGCCTCCCCTTCCGGCGGCCGCGCAGAACTTCACGCGCGCATCCAAATCCAATCACGTGAGAGAAACAACCAACCATGTGACGATCGTGAGACGGAGCGAAGCACCCACCTCGTGCGCCGGGTGAGACGCCGCAACGGCAACGATGGAGAGAAGGAGCGGGAGCAGGCGGAGGCGGCGCGAGGTCGCCATGGCTCCAGCCGCCACTTCTTGGATGCGCAGCGGAGCGGAGAAGCAGAGGTAAGAAGACTAGCAGTTGCTACTCGCTCGCAAAGTAGTTTGTTTCGCGTCTACTCGGCAGCGCGTGCGTCGTATGCGAGAGTAGTATTTACCAAAGTACCAAACGGAAGAAATCTCGGTTTGTTGGAACGGTGCACAGGCCTCGGTCCCAATCTATCCGGATAAATCTTCTTCCCAGGCTGTTGACTAATAAGCCCAAGAACAACGAATCAAGCGACGCACGCTACAGATAAATTTGCAAATTAGGCCTCCTTCACGGTGGAAGGTGCGGCATGCGACAACTATCTCTGTCACGCTCGAGGAGCACGGAAGGCCACCGGTTTACCAGGAGCTCAGCCGACTGCGGGAGCAGGGTATGTCCCGCTGCGGCACGGTTTCTTCCGCTCTGCCCGAACGCATAGGGCTCCTTCCGTGCTACTCGGGAGTGCTACTCGGGAGTGGCAGGATGCATCCCGCATGCGCCCACCCACCAACCTGTCCACGCATGCCCAATCGCCTACCCACCCGCCTGCTCGCGTCTCTCGACTACCCGCGTGCTCGCCCTACCTACACGCGCTCTCACGCTCGCCTATCCTATCGTGGCGCTGGCCAGCTTCCACGCTCCCTGAATGAGGCAGGGAACACGTGTTGCCTGCTGCGCCTTCCGCGGTGCGTGTGAGAAGGCTATATTTGCAAAAAAAAAAAAAAAGTACCAAAGCTAGATAAAGGGTGATTTCAAGAACCTGAACATACCGCTGAACCTTGTATGAAGTCTCCTCGCTTGAAACTCTACTCATTGCAACTGTCCTGAGATTGAAAGCTTGCCAGAACAAGGCCTGCCCAGGGGGCTCAAGAAGCTTTACATCAAACAATGCCCACAAATTAAGCTACTATGCCAAGGAGGGCAGGATCGAGTCAAGATAGCTCACATCAGAGACATTGAGATCGATGGAGATGTTATTGTGCCTGAGCAGATATAGAAGGTGAGACCTTTTCTCATAGTGATATTGACGCTGCAATCATCTCTCTTTTAATTTTGCTCTCAATAAAAAGCTAATATTCTGTAGCAACTGCAGTAACATACGTAAACTGATGAGAACGTGAACTTTTCACGAGCTATGATAATATTAAGTGTTTATCTTAGATCTTTCTCATAGTTTCTAGTTTACATATCTCAACACTAATAGGCTAGTTAATCAAATTAGCACGAATAAAAGAAACTAGACCCTCAGAACTTAAAAATCAAACTGCAAATTTCCTCTTGCTTTGGCAAATCCAGCAGCAAAGTAGGAAAGATAGCTTGTGCTAATGCTAAGAGCTATAACGTACAGCAGACTTACTCAGATGAATCATCACTACCTTCTACTTATCAGCTTTGAACAGTACATGGGCTAATTGAGGTAATGCCACTTCAAGCAACAAGCTTTAAAATGTATTTGGCTTGGGAGAACTATAACTATAGGCAATTTCTTGCAGTTCCATCTCCTTCAATCATATAGTCTAGCCAAAGCAAAATTAGATCTCAATCTCTTTATAAGCATAGGAGCACCCACTTTGGTCATACTTCATCCAATCTAGCATGTTTCCAGATCAAGCCTATCAGAATTTAGCCACAAAATTGCAGCTACAATTTGGTTGCCATTACTCCACATTGTGACTATCTCACTCCAGTAGCTTAAATTTATCATCTCAATATCAAACTCATAACATGAACACGAATGGAAACTGCAATTTTGGTGGGTGCATGGGGCTAGGGTACTCACTTGTTGGTGTTGGACAGGGTGAAGCGGACAATGTGGAAAGCAGGAGGAGGAAGCGGCGGCGCCGGCCTGCCCGCCTCTCCTCCGGCGAGGCCGTATACCTGAGTGTGGGCGCGGCTTGACGGAGGGATGCGCACTTCAGCTCCCCTGGCTAAATTGCAGGAAACAACCTGCCCGCTAATATACATACACCTGGCCCCACATTGGCAGTGAGTCATGCTCTTTCATGATGCAAAACTGCGCAACCCCAATAGGACCAGCTGTGTTTAGTAGGGTTTAGATTGCCGCTTGGCTTGGCTCCCATGGAGGCGGCGGAGGCGGAGCCGGAAGCAACCGGCTTCCTTGGCGGCGCCGGCGGACTCCACCGGCCGGAAGCTGGTGCCGTGGTCGAGCTGGGCGGAGTGGCGTTTCGTCCGCGACGGCTTCTCCCTCTTCCCCGCCGCCGCTCTTCGCAGGGTAATATCCTCTTCCCCAAAACCGGAGAAGGCTCCAAAATGGTAGCAATAGGGTGTATATTTTGAGCGTTTAGTTGGTTCAGATCGCAGCGTGGCGGAGCAGGGGCCCCCTTTTGATCCCCGTGGACGTGACGGCCGCCTTCGTCGAGATACGGCTGCGGGATCCCTTCTTCCAGTTCCATCCTTTTCTTTGGGACTAGGGGTGGTGTTATATGCCATTTTTTTTTCTCTAGGAGTGGAATGGCTAAGGGTGATACGCTGGAGTCGCAGGAGATGCTCGCGATGCTGTACAGTTTGGCAATCATAAGGTGAGGAAGCTTCTGGTGAAATTTTCGTCTTACGTAGTCGTGTGATACATGAGCAAAACTCTCAAATTGCAAAAGGAGTATAATGGGTTCGTGGCGTTATCATGTTGCTGAAGGCGAAACGCCTCTTTTATTGGGTGGTTTCAGATGCAAGCCACAGCTTATTGTGCAAAGAGGACTGCACACCGGTTTAGGAATATAAGTTAGTGTTTGTGCATTGATGGTATCTAAACTGTTTTGATATTCATGTGGTCCAGTGAATTTCCTTGAATGGGAGATTTCAGATTTTGATAGAAGAACATATAGTTTTCTTTTAGGAATTCATTAAGAGCTAAACCTGTGGGTAATGTAAATTGAACTAGATGATTGAACCAACTTAAGGTGCTAATATGTTGTGGGTCTTTTCTTCCTGTTTTCTGCGTTAGCCTTTAGATTTGATTTAAACTGCCATATGTTGTTTTGCTGGTACTCTTCATATTTGCAAGGGCCAGCTCTGCACCAGGGTGAAAGGGGTGCCCGAATGATTAACACCAAGTTGCCAACAGGTTGTTAGCACTTAGTAGTACCACAGTGCAATATGAATATATTACTGAGAATTCATGCTTTTATTTCTGCTGCATTTGAGTGGCAGAAAAGTGGCCTTTGTCATTGCATAGCTGAATGACTAATCACATTAAAAATTGAATGTATCATAGCATGATCTGAAAAAGATTTTAAAAGCATGTGCTGACTAAGTATGAGGCTTCATTTTTTGTGGGTGTATCTATCGTAGACTCCTAATGTACAGCTGCTACTCGAGTTAAATTTTTACCAAAGACAATAAACTATTCTTTTTCTTATTTCCAGGCTTGTAAATGGTTTTGTGGAGAACACAAATAAGAAAACCGGTCGTTCAATATCTGAATTTGCTGAGGCTGTTGGAATACCACGAGTTTTGGTAGACATTCGTCATGGTTAGAATATTTTGTCTGTTGCATCTAGCTTTGAAGGCACACTATTGTAATTGAGCCCTAATAAAATTATCTATTGAATGTAGAGAGTTCCCATCGCAGTCTTCCCTCTCTGCAGCTGCTACGTTTGGCAGCCATTAAGGATAGTGAATTGATTAGCATTTCTAAGACCTCTTGATAGCTAGTTATTTTTATTTGCTATTGAGTGTTGGCTTTTGGTTATAAAGGACATAATATTTCTAGTTGCTTACAAGTTTTTTTGAGTGTTTCTTGCCCCAATATTTCACTCATTAAGATTACTTTCAGGCATTTGATTGGTTAAAGTGTATTTACTGGGATCCCCAGACTAATGCTATTCCTGATGCTCAAGTAGAACTAAGGTCAAGATTGCATGAGATCGATCAGTTTCTGAAGGGCAAAGATTAAAAAAAAGCAAAATCAGGTTCCAAAAGGAAGCGTGAGTATCATCAGCTTATAGTAATAACTGTGATTGAGCTTACAACTGGGTTTGTCCTGTTTATTTGGGACCTGGGTTGTCAGATAGATCTTCTCAACTCATGTTTGCCCTAAGATTTCTCTGTGAACAATAAGAAAAATGATGCTCTCTTGATTACTAGCTCTCTGACCAACTCCTGATTGGTATCCAGAATTTTCTGGTTGGCCTTATGTTTGAATAGTAAAGTTACCAATGGGACTAGGCTCTTATCAGTTTTGCTGTTTTAGGTGGATTTTGTTTGCCACATTTTGCCACTTTGCTTAAGCAAATTAGGAAGTTCATGCCCTACCATTTTCATAGAAAGTGTAACTTCAAGGAAATAAAGATAAATGTGATCCCCATTCTATAAAATGTAACTTCAAGGAAATAAAGACAGACGCGATTCCCATTCTATGATTAATCAATCATTAGATGTTAAAGAGTAAATGGTACAACTGAATTTCAATCCCATGGAATGCAGTGATAAACTCAGGCGTGGTACAATTGCTGATTATGTTGATTTCATTTCCTTAAAGATGTGCTGCTTTGGTCTAAATTAGAAGAAAGATGATTGATATTTGTTTTTTTTGCTTTATGCCAAGAAACTTGTAGGCTTATACTTTAGGATGTGCAAATAACACAACTAAGAAATTTCATTGCTTATCTCTCTTCCATTAATCTGAACCGCACAAAATTATTGCATCTACTGATACCATCTAATGATCTGATTCATGAATATTCTTGAATTTGTTTGATTGCTACCATCTTATCCTGACATTAATAGCAATTCTCTTGTAGTATTTATGACAGATGGATAAAGTTATATCATCGATAATTATAATCCTCTTTCAAGGGAACATATCTTTATGACCAAGATATCTTGGTATTGACTTGTAAATTGCAGGTTCCGAGAAACTGATTTCCAACAACATAAATTATGTATGTCAACTTTACCATGCATTTCCCTCTGAGGTTGTCTCTGTTCTATTGGATTTTTTCCAACTCGACGCCCCAGAATCCTCTGAAAACAGTGGTGTGCATCAAACTGATAGTTTGGAAGTAAATAACTCATCGGATGTTCAAAATCAAATATCAAATATTGATATTAAAACTATCACAACAAAACTATCGAAAAAAGAACCAAGATTGCCGCTTGGCATACTAAAGTCAGCAATTGAAATGATTGAGACCAGGGAAGGCCTCCAAAACAAAGGTACTGCTCTTATAGTCGAGTGTTCTGTTTTCAATTTTCTACCCTCTCTAAGACCTTATTTGCTATAATTCATCTCATGTATTGCTTCAGAAATCACAATCTTGAAACGGAAGAATTGTCATGTTTTATTTCATTGTCCAGACTTGATGCTAGTATTTACATTTTAGAGTTCTTGTAGAGTTGTATTTGCATAGCTATGTCTCTGGCCTTAGTTTTTGTTATATTTATAAGGTGAATCATATGCATGCCTGCGAGCTGAGCCTTCAAAAATGAAAAACTTATGTCCCCTTGTTCTATGGCTTGTCACAGATATAAAAGAATTAAAGGATTCAGGCTGTATTGGACTTGTCCATGAGATAGCGGTACTCTCCAGACAGGAATGCGATCCCTCGTTTTTGTCTTGCAAAACTTATACGAAAGTGCTTGAGTTTGTCCATTATAGGTGAAAGATGTATCATAGATGCAGTACTACTGCTGATTGAGATGGCCAGCAATAATAATGTGAAGGAGAAACTGAGGAAGCTTCCTGTGTTATCCTTGGAAAGGTCGGGTAAAGATTCTATCCTGCCTGAATCCAGCATCATACCCAACGAACAAGAATCAGTTGAAAAGGCGACAGAGAGGCTGAAAATGTTCAAGTTGCAGTTGAAGGAACGGAAGTATGCATATTTAGCAGATAATGGCACTGAGGGATCGGTGAGCATAAGGACGCCAGAGAAATGTAATAGATGGTCTATAACAAAGTCTTGGACCCCCTGTCCAATAGGAATGATACCTTGTTCGTTTAGTTCAACTGCTGTTCTTCCTGCCCTTGATGTCATTGACCATGAGTTGAAGGATGGCACATTGGAACATGTAAGTTTTGAGCATAATGACCATACCGAAAGGTTTGAATATTATTCTCACCCCGAGAAGCTGTTGGGTGATGGAAGCATCCCGGAAATATCAAGATCGTCACCTCAATGCGGGATTTCGGATATGCCAGCGCTGACCTTTCCGTTGAAGTGTAGATTACTGGTTGGTGGCTTGTGGAAGAAGGTGACAGAAGAAGAGTTCAAAGATGAAAATTTTGTGTAATATTTGCTAGTTTAGTTCTCCTCTCAATAGTGGACAATTCGAGGCTGTAAAGCGACCAAATAATAGCTTTGTACTAGGGTTTCTTCAGAATTCGTCACGATTGTGATTTTTGTTGCTGCCACTTGATCCTCCTTTTCTTCTTTGCCGCGTAAGTGAGCGGATGACCTAGCTCTTGTTGGTTTTCTTCTAAATTTCTCAAAGAAAAATTCGGCCTGCACTCTATGAATACTCTGTATATTAACCGTTAAGGCGCTGTAGCGCGGTTGTAGAGCTTCTCAGTGCGAAGCCGAAGGCGGAAGACGCGCCTTCGAGTCCCAGCTGAGCGCGCACGTTTGGTCGGGCGATTTTTGCCGCGCGACGTGTGGACACGTGGCGCTCGTTTTTCGAAAAGGTCTCTTAAATTTTTAAAAATTATAAATAGATCCTTTTCTTCCGAAAAACCCTCAAAGAATCGGATTTCGATGTTTTTTTAAAGTCCTCCGAAAATTGCGTAGATTATGAATTTCACCGGTCTCTTTTCGAAAAGCCCCCAGATGGATTTTGCTGGATTTTTTTTGCGGAAAGGCATCCGAAAATTTCAAATTTTGCGAGATTTTTTTTAGGCAGAAGCCCCTGGAAATTCGAGAATTACATCCGGGTACATAAATTACGAATTTTGCCGGTTTTTTGCAAAAGCCTACATAAATTCAAAAAATTACATCTAGATCCTAAAAAATCCGGATTTCGATGGTTTTTTTTAAAAGGCTCCGAAATGTTTCAAAAATTACATAGATTATGAATTCTGCCGGTCGCATGGGCTCGTGGTGGCTAGTGCGGCGCAAGGTTTCAAATTTCGGTTTCGGAATGAATTTCGTCCTAGACCGGATAACGAAATTTCGGCGAAATTTTGAAATTATTTCGGACGAAATTTTAATTTGAAAATTCAAATCCGGTCCAATCTGGAAAAAAAAAACCGAAATTCGGCGAAAAAACCCGAAATTTCGGGAAATTCGCCCGAAATTTTGGGTTTTTTTGCACTGGCTGAAAAGTGGTATAAACGTTATCAATAAATTTTAAATTTTTTTTGAAGGTTCCTGACACAATTATGATGTTCTCAAAAAAATTTCAGCTAATTATCACATCTGAGGAATTTTTAAAAATTCGGAGAGTGATACTGTCCTGATAAAACACTGACCGACAAGTTTGATCGGAATGAAAAATGGTACAAATCAAGTTATAAACTGTTGAAATTTTTTGTGCATGGTTATGATCCATAAATAATGTTTTCATAAAAATGTCAGCTTATTATCACATGTGAGGAATTTTTAAAAATTCGGAGAGTGGCGCTGTCCTGATAGAACACTGACCGATAAGTTTGATCCGAATGGAAAATGGTACAAATGAAGTTATAAACTGTTGAAATTTTTTGTGCATGGTTATGATGTATTTATAATTCTCTCATAAAATTTTCAGATGATTATAAAACTGTATGAATTTTTAAAAATTCGAACAGTACTACTGCCATGTTAAAAGGCTTACCGGCAAACTTGAACAAAATGAAAAATTATGTAAATCATAAATTTTTTTGAAAATTTTAAAGAATGGTGATAAGGAAGTTCTTAATATCCCATAAAAATTGTGATTCATGATCACACTCCAGTGAATTTATAAAATTCTTACAAGGCACAGTACCATTTATGTTCTTTTGTTTTTGATTTTTGAAATATAATATAACAAACGAAGTTCAATACTTACATAGATTTTATTGACCAAACAAACAAAGTTGAATCTTTTTAAAAAATTTATATAATGGTACTGAGTCAATTATTAATATCTCAAAAAAAATTTAGATCATAATCACACTCAAGAAAATTTATAAAATTCTGACAATATAACTGTCCCAATTATGTTCATTCTGTTTTTGATTTTTTAAAGATAAGAAATGAAGTTAAATTATTTTTAAATTTTTTATGTATGATCCTAAACTAAGGATAGTACCATAAAATTTTCAGAATATTATCAAGCTTGTACAATTTTATAAAAATCTGAAAGTGTTTCTGCCAAAATTTTATAATGTTTAAAAAATTAGGTTTTTCAACAAATTTTCATAAGAGATGACTTTCCTAAGGGTTATTGGACCAAATCCGGCCCTAAAACTTTTAAAACCGGCAAAAAACACGAAATTTCGGATTTTACTGTAGCAATTTCAAAAAAAATTAAATTCTTTTTCCCGGCCGGTACTTGAGATTTCGGGGTGATCCGAAATCCAAAATTTCACCGAAATTCGCCGAAATTTTGAACCTTGGTGCGGCGTGCCCCACACCCACGCATCTAGTAGTTTGAAAGATTTAAGTAGCGGGAGAAGATAGATGCGTAGTTTGAAAGATTTAAGTAGCGGGAGAAGATGAGATATGCAACTGTACGTTGTTTTCTAGCGGTTACTGCACAACTTCTATTGAAGAAAGGAACGTATGTACCTGCATCATTAATTAGGTGCTTTTTCGTTCAAACAAAGGTGTACAAGTAGAAAACAAAGGTGTACAAGTAGAAAGCGTCCAATACGTATTCATCTTCTGCTCAAATTCCCGATGCATCCTCCTATTCCTATTAGAGAGTCCATACTTTTTTTTTACAATTACACAAATATTAAAGTACGAATGAAAAGTAGATGGTGATTACTTACCCCATCGTTTGCTTTAAAATTTATATAACTTGTATTAGGAGAGAAAGCATTGAAGCACTACTCTTCTTATTATCTGCATGCCAAACCACCGGAGGTCGAGAGCCATCCTTCCCCTTGCAAATTTTTCGAAACAAGGCGAGATTTTTTTTTCACTTTCACTTGAAGGCTCTGCCACATGAAGAACTGAAGATGCCAGTTATATCTACGGGTTTGAGTAAGTCACACACAGACGATAGCCTTAATAGGCGACCGTTGAATAGCCTTAATCGGCGACCGCTTTCCTCAGGCGACGACGGGCCTTCCTCCGGCGAGGCGGCGGGGTTAGAGTCAGGGTTCACCATAATTAGAAAGGGGTTTACAGAGACCTCAATGGTTATAACAAAGTCGATCGATCACTCAAACGATTTATAGTTGAAGTTTGATGGTACAACACTCTTAACATAGCTCACTAGAGGAGGAAGATGTGAGAAAAGAACGAAGAAATTCTTATGTTATTGAAGACATCTTCAGGTCCTTTTTAAGGACGTACGTCAATTAATATTAATTGACGCTATTAACACAAATAAAGTCATTTGTAACTGTTAATTCAAACTAGATAATGGTATTTATAATAGCTCCTGACCGGTTCAAAAATAAGGAGGGAGAAATACACGGTTAGCAAAATGGATAGTGATAGTCATTCACGACCCACTCATAATACATTATGATCAATTTGATTACTCATAACCAGTTATGGTCCCTGACTAGTACATGATCATACACGATCATCTCATGAGCTAGACCATTATTACCAAATAGTCTTTACGACCACTCGAGCTGCTTTTCACACAACTAGAGTATGCATGCTAATGAGTTCCAACATAAATGGGTCTCCTCGTAAATAGGCTAATTTCCAACAAGTAATTCAGTACTATAAGATCGAAAATCACCTATGAAATGTGGTGGAGTTGTAGGTGGTTTAAATCCTGGTGCCAACCTATTACGCACATGCATGCGTGGTTTAGTATAAATTTTGTGAGGTCGCGAATTTATTCTCGATCTCTATCTATAGATGTGTGCTAAGAGGAATACACTCGCCTGTGCGTACGTGTGTGGTGATGTATGTATGTATACGTTTTCCTTGTAATCACACAAAAAAAGAAAAATATTATACAAACCTTTTGTTCTTGTATTATGGATGGAACGAATGAAATTAGATGACCACTCGATCATATTAGCACTCTCATTATATGCAGCGAGCAAGGATTAAAATCTCGTCGAAATTTCGCGAGATCTCGATTTTCGGATGTGGACGATTTTTGAAACGCTGGCTAGAGAAAAAAAAATAAAAAAATCTAAATTACTACAGTAATCTCGCCAAATCTCTCCGAGATCTCATGTTTTTTTGACCGGATTTGGTCCAATAACCCTTAATAAATTCATCTCCTATGATTTTTTTAAAAAAAACCGAATTTTTGAGACATTTTTTAAAAACTACAGAAATACTGTCAGATTTTTATAAAATTTTAAATGCTTTATAATGATGTGAAAAATTTATGGTACCATCCTAAGAAGTGTAAGATCATACATAAAATTTTTAAAAATAATTTAACTTCATTTTTTATCTTTAAAAAATCAAAAACAGAATAAACATAATTGGGACTATAACATTGTCAGAATTTTATAAATTTTCTCGAGTGTGATCATGATCCAAAACTTTATGAGAGCTTATGAATTTCATGAGTAAAATTCTCTAAATTTTTTAAAAAAATTCAATTTTTTTGTTTGCTCAATCAAATCTATGTATGCATTGAACTTCATTTGTTATATTTCAAAAATCAAAAATAGAAAGAACATAAATGGTACAGTGTACTTGTAAGAATTTTATAAATTCACTGGAGTGTGATCATTATTTAAATTTGTATGAGATCTTAAGCATTTCCTTAGAACCCTTCTGCAAAATTTTCAAAAAAATTAAACCTTCTTTGATTGCTAAAGCAATCTATATATTGATCATTAGGCTTTTATCAGGACGTAGCACTGTCAGAATTTTTGAAACTTCTTGAAGCTTGATCATCATATAAATTTTTTATATAAACATTAATGATGCATCAGGCCCATCCACAAAAAAATTTCAAAATTTTCTAACGTGGTTTATACCATTTTTCATTTGGTTGAAGTTTGTCGGTAAGGTTTTTATAAGGACAGTAGTACTGTCCGAATTTTCAAAAATTCATGAAGCTTGATCATTATTTGAAAATTTTATAGAAACATTAGTGATGCATCATAATCATCCAAAAAAATTCAAATTTTCTAACATAGTTTATTTTATTTTTCATTCGGTTCAAACTTGCCGGTGAGTGTTTCATGAGTACAGTAGCAGTGTTTGAATTTTTAAAAATTACTCAGATTTGATAATCATCTGAAATTTTTATAGGAACATCACTGGTGTGTCAAGAACCTCCACAAAAATTTCAAAATTTTTCGACATCGTTTGAGCCATTTTTCGCTCGGTGCAATTTGGCCGAGATTTCGGTAAAACCGGCCGAAATTTCGGTTTTCTCGATAGAAAAAAATCCGGATTTGAATTTTTGTTTTTGTATTTTGTTTGAGATTTATCCAAAATTTTAAGATCTCAGCGAGATTTCGCTCTCCGACTAGCTCCGAGATATCGCGTGAAAAAGAGATTTCAAACCATGGCTGGTACTGGGAGTACATTCTTCTATCATGTCTCGTGAGTACATTGTAGCAGCATCTTCTTGGGATGCTCCTGGGCTGCTCGTTTTGGTAGAAACGTGTCTACATGCAACCGGTCGGAATGCTGGGCTGCGTAAGTACATGTAGCAGCATCTTCTTGGGATGCCCGTGGGCGGCTCGTTTTGGCAAAAACGTGTCTACATGCAACCGGTCGGAACGTTGGGCTGCGTAAGTACATGTAGCAGCATCTTCTTGGGATACTCGTGGTTGATTAAGGTTGGACACATACGAAGAGCGTGAAGCAAATGCAAGGTGAGAATTGAGTATGCTGCCATGAAGTAGTGGTAAGACCAGTTGCGCACAGCAACAGGCACAGGAGTAGCACTGACCGAAATGGTGGCCGGCGCAAACATCCCTCATGAGGCAGGTCTCCGGCTCAATCTCCGGTTCCAACTCCGCCGGGTACATCCCATCCCCAGCCGAACCTGACCACCCACCATAGAATCGCTCATCACATGTGGTCATGCGGATGCTATGATCTATCCCCTATTTGCTCTCTTGCATTTCTGTAGAACGGATGTGAGCTTTGGCTTTGGTTTCGGCTCTGCCTGTCTCTCTGCAACCTGCAACACCGAGAGGGAGGCTAGCTCTAGCCCATTTTTGTCCAAGGGCTGCCGTGTAGCTAGCTAGCTAGGTGCAGGGAGTAATTCAGAATCTTCAGTGATTCACCAACCGGCCTGCAGCTATCTTGAGAGTACATCAACTGATTAATTGTACACTAGGACACAATTCACAAGATTCAAGAGCTGCCGTACGTATCGATCTACAGGTTGGTGGGGACGACGGTCTTTGCCTAGTCATGCACTTCGCGAGTGTCGTAATGAAGCATATCAGTTCTGCCAGCATGTAATCGTTTTCTAGCCTACAGGTTTCAGAAGACATCTAATTAAGTCGCATTATGGCTTCATGTGTTGATTTGCACGCAATAATCGCTCGTATGAGAGTAAATCACACATAGTGCAAGCTCCATCTCACATTTAGATTTGCAGGTACCAATTACCATGCATGTATATTGTAACCTTGACCATGATCTGGATTTGGACCAACCGAGCTATATGCATGCATCATCATCGATGCACATCAGTACATGTAATTAACACATCTAAACATCTAAACTAAGGTACATGACTTGAACCGGATAGATAGATTAATTATAGATAGCTTATCTCAGAGATTGATAGCACCACCGTGCATCGCCAGCTGTGTAACTGATGTGATTTCGTTGACGGGATCTTGAAGGACGGCGGATCAGTGCTCTCGCTTGCTCGTCGTGTTCGTCGTATGCCAGCAGCGGACCGCATGCAAACCGGCATGAATGTTGGGTGAACGAGCATTTTTCTGCACAGAAGCTTCAACTCGGTTTCCCAATGCATCACATTCCCAAGAGAATCTCACGATGTTCTCTCCTCCGTCCTTTCACAGCCTCATTTGGAATTCTACATATGTGGACAAGGTTGAGATTTAGTTTTGCGTAGTTTTGCTTTTGTGACATACATCGAGGAACCTGTTATATCCACGAATGTACGTACATGGATGGAGTAACTTGAACTACACTGACTTAAACACCAACCAGCTAACTATACATATCTTGATTCTTGATAGTAAATCGGTAGCTATTGCCCACTTATTCTTTTAGTTGAAGTACAGCGACAACTCTCTTCTTTTTTTTACCGGAAGGTACAGTGATAATTATTGGAACCAAGATCCCTTATGGGAGGATTAATTTGGGCCACAAGTGAGTCAGATGCACCGGAGAAAGTAAAAACCCAACAAAATGACTTCCATTAACAAGCAGAGGTGTGGCTTCTCTATCTATCATAGAAAGTGGATGGCACTGTTAACCGATAATATCGTTTGCCGGTATTTTGCCTAACCGGCTACAGCTATAACCAACACTGATTTCCGGCCTGTACATTCTGTTGTATACGATAGCCCTAGCTAACAACTTCAGCTAGTTCGATTCTTTCTATTGTTGATAGCATCGCTATCTCTCTCTACCATATGTACAACCCCTATTGGAGAGTTGTGGCTGTGTGCTGAAAATTTGTTTTTGGTTTGCGTTATAAAGCAGCTATAGTTGGCGGCTATGACTTTTCTTGTTATACCGTTTGACAAACTGGCTGCTGGAGCTCTAGCTTTAGGGGGACCGAGAGGGGAGGCAGCAACCGAGCGAAGCACAACGGCGGCCGAGCTGGGAGGTGACGCAGAGGCGGCGAGGCGGGGCGGCAGCGAGGAGATGGGGAGGAGGCGGCGGCTGACCAGAACGGGCGACGAGGCGGTCAACCGAGAGGGATGATGAGGCGGGCGACGAGGCCACGAGGCATCGCTCGAAGGCCAGAGAGAGACGGGAAGGCTACGGGCAAAGCTCCGAGGTGGGCCAGATCTAGGAGAGAGGCGGAGGCTCCGAGGCGGGATGGCGAGCGAGTGGGACAGCGAGCAAGCAGGCCAAAGCGAGGATGGAGTCGGGGAGGGCGGCGTCCGAGCCGGAGGGAGTCAGGGAGGCGACCAAGCGAGGAGACGGCAGGGCGAGGAGGGAGGCAGAGCGAGCGAGGTGGGAGGCGGTCGAGCGAAGTCATAACTGAAAGCTCCTCCTCAGCGACTGCAGCTTTGAGGGGTGCTTTTGATGTGGTTTAGCTTTTCAGTTACTTTGCAGCTATGCTGTTTGAGGGACTTTTAGCCTAAAGCTGAAGCACAAACTCCAAACGGCCCCGTAGAGAGAAAAATAAAGAAAAGAAGACGATGTGGTGCAAGTATAAGAGCGTGCAGCCGTGCAACAACCTGACGGAGAGAAAGGCAACAACGCTCGAGGGAACTCGATGGTGCACAAGGAATCAGATAAAAAGAAGAAGCACGATGAGGACTCGCCGAGGTCGACAACGTCAGATTGGATTGGCCTGCATGCATGCGTGGCGCCGAGTGCTAGAAGTCACTTAGAAGCTACACAGCCGCAACAGCGCCAGAGAAATTAAAGGAGCGAAAAAAATAGAGGAGGTGTTCAATAAGGCGAACTGTCGCCTGTCCGTGCACCCCTTCATCGCCCGCCGAGCCCCGAGGGGTCCCTTTCGTTGCCGCCCGCCTCATTTGATCTCTAATTTCTTTGGGATAATCTTCAATTGGTACGGTGACATTATATCATTTTTACAATTTACTAATCAACCGGTAATTTAAATTATATAGTATCATTTTGTGGTGAATTTATTGTGAATTTTTTGTTGAGTTTGTGTCCTGACCATTTCAGAATGTAATCAATTTAGCACCAATAATTAAAATAAAAAAATAAAAAATTACCTTATCCACCGGTGACTCCCCAGTCCCCACTGCCTCAACCTTCTCCCCACTAGCTGTCTCCTTCGAGGCACCGAAGGAGTGGCTGAGCAGCTCGGCGCCTCCCCTAGGACCCCCACCTCGCCCTTCCGTCGACGGCTCGGCGCATCCACCACCCAACGGCGCAGCGGCTCAATCCCCCACTTCGCCCCTCTGTTGGCGCCTCCCAGACCCCACTCGCCCTTCCGCTACCGTGCTCGGCGCATCCACCACCAGTGGCCGCGCTGCTCGATCCCCACTTTGCCCCTCTGTTGGCGCCTCCCCCACCCGGCGGTGCAGCAGCTCAGTCCCTCACCTTCGGCCTCCGCCTTTGTCGGTGCCTCACCCACTCGGCGGCGCAGCAACTTGGCTCCTCCCCCTCTCGAGTCCCCACTCCTCCATGACCGCACGCCTCCCGCCTCCTCCGACTTTGGCGAGCCGAAACCGAGGTGTGGCGACCCGCATAATTAGCCTATAGTGTAACGACGGTAACACCGCCATTACTCTGAGTTAATTATACTAATCTAGGCATATTAGCTAATAAAATATCAAGCGCACCCGATATTTTATCAGTCAATATATCGTATTCAGAGTGTTGCAGCAGAACAATAATTATATATACTGAAATGGAAAGTTATCACGCTAGCTACAAATCCAGTACATTAATTATGCATACGATCCAAATACAACAAAAATAAAATACAAAAGTTTTAATCATCCCAAGACTGTCGATAGCTGATATATGGTCTACCCAACATTTTACCCCTCCTGGTAGTTCACCTCCTCATAGCCCTGATCCTGCTGGTAGTCTTCACCCCATGCCTCATAAGCATAACCTTCAGGTTCCCTATCCCCATTGATTACCTGATTTCTATTGTGGTTTTCTAAGCAAATGGGGAGTTAAGCAAGAGTGAGTACAAAAGTACTCAGCAAGTATTAATAACAAAAAATGCATCATATGACTTTTCTTCCATATCCATTTCATATAACATTCCTCATATCCTTTTTTCAAAGATAGGATTTTATTAAGAAAAGTTATGTTTTCAATTTTAATTATTGAAAATGCTACTAGCACTCGTATATGAGGCAGACTTAGCTTTCGTAGCCTCCAATCCAAGAGACAGGCATGAATTCATGATTTTACCCTACGCAGGTTTGTACCACTTTACCCATAGTGAATCCAACGATAAGTTCAAGTTCCATTGGTTTTGGTGATTGGTTTTAGATTAATGCTTAATCATTGTTTAATGACAAATCTAATCATTATGAGACTAACATGTTTATTGAGCTTTATTTTTATTAATCTCAAATTTGGATGGAAAATGGAAAACCCAAGGTATGCACTCGTATTCATTTTATTATACTATTGCATACTCAGGATTCAAGTTAAAGGACTCTTCCATTGCTTATATATTAAAAATGTGTATTATGTTTTCAATTTTATACATTACATGAATGCACACATCTAGGGGGAGTTCATAATTGAACTTAATGTTTCAATAGTATTAATCCATATCTTCTTGCCAAATTATATAAAGGATCAAGACTTTGAAACAACCCTTTGAGTATATATAACTTGTGTAGTTGTAATATACTCATGCAAATATAGGATAAACTCAAATGATATCTAAGATTGGTTATGTGCATATTGATTCCAAGTTTATTTATTTATATGCACATATTTAATAGAGTTTATTCTATTGTTGATGGTCTCAAGAGTATTGATCCCTTTCCATCACTCCAATATTTTGGATCTTTACTTTAAGAATCCATTAAAATGAGTATATGAAACTTGTGAAGTTATATATACTCATATCAATTTAAATGAAATTTAAATTAAGATTCGTTTGTCTTTTAATCATCAAAGAGCACCTCATGTGTTGATGGTGTTCCTTTGATTGATTAAGGATAAACGAAAAGTTCATGAGTATAATGAAGCATTAGTTGCATCAAAGTACTCAAGACATAATTAATCATTCAAATTGATTTAGGTTGTGCTCAATTGATCTTGGGGTGTGCATTATGTGTTAATAGAGCGCAATTGATGATTGAGGCAACCATGTTTGTTGGACTAACAATATTTCATGAGTTGTGAAATAGGTTGAGTCAAATGAAAATAAAGAATCGGAAAGAAAAAATCATCATGTGTTGATGAGCTTCAAGAGGAGATCCCGAAGTGAAGAGAAGAAAAGAGGAGGTTCATCAAATGTTGATGAACAAGACAAGACTCGACCCTGAAGAGAAGATGATTGGATATCATAAAAGCTCCAAGTGGATCGCTAAAAGTAAAGGTATAACTAGTTAGGCTAAGGATGTGTTCCTAGTCTTTTACCAGTCTCCGTGCTTGGATGGGAGACCAGGTTGCTAGTTAGGTGCCGTACTATTAAGAGGGATTGAATCATTTAGCATAAGCTTCATTATGTGTTGATGAACTCAGTCTGGTTCACTCTAACTCACTCTCTTTGTTGAATTTTTCATGGATCTAAGTTTTGCATGTGTTGCCAAAGGAGAGAGCTCATGCACCTTGAATTTTGTGGTTGTTCTTTGCATGGAGCTATGCATTTGCATGTGTTGTAAAAAGGGAGATAGCTCATGCAATTCGGTTTAAGTGGATTTTGCGTGCTTTAGTTTTGCATGTGGAGAAAGCTCATGCAGCTTGATTTTAATGGTTGTTGTTTGCATAGAGCTAGATGTTTGCATGTGTTGCAAATAGATAGCTCATGCATCGAAGTCTTAGCTTGTGACTTGATCATGTGTTGATCATTACAAGGCTAATAAAGGTTTATACTTTGTGTTTGCAAAATGAGTTTTTTTTTGCAAAATATGGTTTAATTGAATATTATCTTCGAGCATGTGAATAGGGTTTGTAAATGTGTTTACAAATTGACTTGATCATGAATTGATCATCACATCACTCGAGATTTTCTTTTTAAAAGGGTTAATTTGTTATTTGCAAATGTGTTTTGCAAATAAGCTGGAGGTTATGGGTTTCGATCCTAGAGCATGTGAATAGAGTTTGCAAATGTGTTTTGCAAATTGACTTGATAATGTGTTGATCATCACATGGCTAAGGGGATTGATCTCATAGGTTCTTAGTTTATTTGCAAATGTGTTTTGCAAATAAGTTGGAAGTTTTAATGCGATTCTTTGGAGCATGTGAATAGGGTTTGCAAATGAGTTTTGCAAATTGACTTGATCATATGTTGATCATCACATGGCTCAAAGAATCAATCTTTGATGAGTTTGGAGAAAAGTTGTTTGTGAAAAACTTGGTTTTCTCCCTGTGGTCGGCACTATCGCTCATTGAGGCCGGTAGTACCGCTAGGTCTGCAGTACCGCTTATGGGAGCCAGTATTGCCGCTCGACCGGAACTATCGCCCCAATAGGGTCGGTAGTTATTTTCCAGAGATGGTGTTCTGGAGGAGCGCTGAGGCTGGTAGTACCGCTCGTGCGGCCAGTACTGCCACTCGAACGACACTATCGCGCCCAGTTGGGCGGTAGTACCGGGGTTCCTACTCAACAGCTAGTTTACTAGCCGTTGGCCTGGAGGCCGGCACTACCGGCCCTACATGGGTGGTAGTGCCGGGTTAGCCGGTTTTTGCCCAATTTGCCCCCCCCCAACAGCTAGATTTCGTGTGGGGGGCTATAAAAGGATGCCAAGGGCGGGCATTTGTTTGTGCTGTGTTTGTGAGACATTTTGGAGGCGTTGTCAATGATTTGCACTCTCCAATTTGCTTCTTGAGCTAAGAGTGAGCCCTAATTGCATGTGTTGAAATTAGCAGTGGATTGAGAGCCTCTTGTGCATGTGTTACACTTGAGGAGGATCCTTATGTATGTGTTGCACTTGATGGTACCATTGTACATGTATTGTACTTCATGAGGTTCAAGCTAGGTGCTTGACTTGTTACTCTTGGTGTTTGCCGATATCTAGATGGCGTAGTGGCGTCGTGCGCGGTGAGCTTCTCAACGAAGGCTGTGAGAAGCCCCAGCAAAGTTTGTGAAGGTTGGAGCTCGCCTACCCAAAGGGAAAATAACTACCACTAGTGGATTCGAGGTGGGTGTTCAATTCGTGGAGCTGATCCAATGTGTTTGAGCTAACCTCAACGTGGACTAGGGGAGACTGGCAAGTCTCCAAACACCACGGTAAAAAGTATTGTGTTTCATTGTGGCTTGCATTCTGTTCCTTATTTATATTGTTGCAATTTACATTCCTAGAATTAATTTGCTTGATTGTATTTAGGATTGCATATTCTTGTTAGAGACATAATTAGCTAGTGCACTTAGTGAGCCTAGTTGATTTAGGCTTTAATTGTCAAAAAATTAGTTTAACGCTTCTGCATATTATTTAGGTATTGATATAGGCGATTGTTAATTAGAGAAAAAAATTTAAAACCGCCTATTCACCCCCCTCTAGTCGGTATTCTCGATCTTACACCAACATCAGTTGAGAACCCAGAATGTTTATCATTAATCAGGTATTAGATTTTCAACCATGCTAACTCGAGCTGTGGATACATTCCCTAGGCTGTCCCACCAACTCGCAGCTAACAGTTGTACTTCGACTAATTACGTAGTACAGTACTCCAACTAAAAATGTAGTACAGTACTCCGACTAACAACGTAGTACTATACTTCGACTAACAACGTATTGAAGAAATAACATAGCTTCGTGATTGCCAACCTAACATTCTCTGGTAGAATATTTCTGATTGCAATAGGGAGAATTTGGGTCATTAAGACATGACAGTCGTGGGACATCAAACCAAGCTACTTCAAATTGTCGACGATCGGGACCGTCGACCGCAGAAGAAAGAAAAGGGGGATGCAAGGTGTCTGCTCGGGAGCGCGACCTCGGGTCCCGCTCCCGAGTAGACACCTTGCATCTCACTTTTCTTTCTTCTGCGGTCGACGGTCCCAATCGTCGACAGCTGGTGCCCACGCGGCGATAGTGAAGGTGAGAACATGGAGGTGGAGCCTTCGTGCTCAGGAACCGCGTCCGGGTCCAGCCTTGCTAATGGTGACACTCTGTCGCTGGAGCCGAAGGTGCTAGTGACGCTAGAGCAGCGAACCCCGAACGAGCGTGACCTCGGGTCCCGCTCCCGAGCAGACACCTTGCATCCCCCTTTCTTCTGCGGTCGACGGTCCCGATCGTCGACAGCTGGCGCCCACCGTGGGGCCCGAGTTTCGCTCATTCGGGGTTCGCTGCTCCAGTGTCATCAGCACCTTCGACTCCAGCGACGGCATGTCACCATCAGCAAGTCTGGACCCGGACGCGGTTCCTGAGCACGAAAGCTCCACCTCTATGTTCTCACCTTCACTATCACCGCGTGGGCGCCAACTGTCGATGATCGGGACTGTCGACCGCAAAAGAAAGAAAAGGGGGATGCAAGGTGTCTGTTCGGGAGCGGGACCCGAGGTCGCGCTTGTTCGGGGGCTTCAGGCGTCGCGGGGGAAGTCGTCCAAGAAAAGATGCCGGACACGGGGTTTATACTGGTTCGAGCCCCCAAGGTCGGGTAATAGCTCTACTCCAGTTTCGCCCTGAGGCTAAGGGTGTATTGTCAGCTCTGTGGAAGAGTACAGGGATAGGGCCCGAGCAAGAGAAGGGGGCCGCGTCGTTCTTCTTTGTTGGTGTCGTGTGTCGGGGGTTGCCCTTGTCTCCTGTTTTTCTATTTTGTTGCTCTCTTTGTGTCCCCTCTTTGCGGTTGGGATGACCTACTGCTTTTGTAGCCCTCGGGGAACCTTATCGCTTGGTCCCGAGGCCGACGTCAGGAGCCCGTGGCGATTTGACGGAGGCTCAGAAGTCATCGCTAGCCGTTGAGAGTCTGACGGGAGCTGTTGAACCCTAGTTCCCACGCAGGGGTAGGTAGGGTGCTGATTCCCACGCAGGGGAGAGTTTTACACAAGATAAAAATAGAAATGTTACAAATGTCCTTTTTCTTGGTGCCTGCAGGGGCGTTGAGGTCGAGGTGGGGCGCCGAGGTCGAGGGTGCCTGCCCCTGCGGCGGTGCCCGAGCTCGAGCTTGCTGGCCCTGAGCCCGACCATTGAGGGGGCATTACCTAGGTCGGGAATGAGCCCCTCGGTCTACGGAAAGCTGCCACGAGACCGGGGGGATGCTTACACGTGGCGAGGGTACTGATCCTCGACACAAATCATCCATGGACACAAGCTTCTTAATATTTGCGGAGTAGCCCGATGAACTTTAATACCTTAGAGACACTTGCAGAAGTCTTCTTTCTCCTTCTTGAATAAGGTGTAGCATGCAGCGGGGATGTACGGACATTTTTCATTCTCCTCTATCATTGCAAGCTTGGGTCTGATTCTCATGTAGGCCATGTCGCGGCGAGCATTCACACCATCCTTGGTCTTCCCAGGTATGTTCAACAGAATGCCAATCAAATTGTTGCAAATATTCTTCTCAACGTGCATGACTTCAATACAATACCGAACATCTAACTCTTTTCAGTATGGTAATTCTCAAAATATCGACATCTGCTTTCAAATGGTCTTAGGATGAACAGATTTATGGCTCTTTTCATACTGAACATCGATATCCTCCATACGTGAATATGCTACTTCTACTCATAGGCTGCGGGGCCAAATGAACTTCCCTATTCCCATCAAATTTTCCATTCACCTTATGGTATCGATGACTTCGAGGCAGAAACCTACGGTAACTCATGTGTATAGTTTTCTTAGAATTCGATAGCCACAAGTTCTCAGTCTCATCTTCACAAATAGGACATGCTTTGGCTCCCTTCGTACTATAGCCCGCCAAATTACCAAGGGCTGGGAAATCATTTATGGTGCAAAATATCATAGCTCGCAGGGTGAAGTTCTCTCTTTTGTATACATCCCATACTACAACCCTCTCGTTTCACAATTTTACCAATTCCTCAATGAGTGGTGCTAGGTACACATCAATATCATTTTTCGGTTGTTTTGGTCTTGAGATTAGTAACGACATCATGGTATACTTCCGCTTCATACATAACCAAGGAGAGAGATTGTAGATAAATAACAGAACTGGCCAAGTGTTGTGACGACTGCTTATATTACTAAACGGATTCATTCCATCGGTACTCAATTCAAATCTTATGTTCCTCATCTCAGCACCAAACTCCTCATGTTTCCAATCAATGTTTCTCTATTGAGCCGAATCAGCGGGGTGTCTTAGTTTGCCATCTTCCTTTCGAGATTCACAATGCCAATGCAATAATTTTGCCTCTTTGGGATTTGCAAACGACCACTCTAAACGGGGAATGATGGGTAAGTACCACAATACCTTGATCGGTACTCCTTTGTTAACATCTTCACCGTCATCGTTCCGGCTCTTATACTTCTTGTCATTATGCTTATCCTTTTGTTTGTACCGGGGTACAACACAAACTGGACAAGCGTATAATTTCTTATTCGCGTCAAGGAACAAGATAAAATCATTCGGACATGCATGTATCTTTCTATTTCCATTTTCATGGGATATAGTAGCTTCTTCGCTTCATAAATACTTATTGGCAACTCGTTTCCCTCCGGAAGCATATCATATAGAAGAACTAAAAGTGCATTAAAATTTATATCTGCCTAACGGTGTTTTGCCTTTAGTTCGAACAATGCAAGGATCGAACTCAATTTGGTGTATTCCGCTTTGCAACTCAAGAACAACGGTTTGGCATCGTCTTCCATCAAGCTTTTAAATTTTTAAACTCTCTTTCCCTATAATTTTCCTCCACATCTCGCAACATTTGCTCTAAATTGTCTTCCTCAAATATATAATGCTGCAACTCGTAATCGGGTTCCAGCATGTCTTCCTTGCAAACCGGACGGGTACTACTTGTCTCCCCATGATGGATCTAGCACGTGCAATTCCTCACAAAGCTACGTCGAATTAAGTGGTCTTCAATTTGAGATGAGTTGTTAAATCTCCTGAAATTGGTGCAATCAAAGTAAGGATAATATATGAAGTTTACACCCCTCTTCACCATGTCTGCTTCTGTAATTTTTTTTAACTCCTTAACACCCCTCTGAAATTCAGCACTAATACAGCTTTTCTGATACATCAATTCTTCACTATCCATCTGCAATTAAACTACGCACAATAAATTAAGAAAAAACTGGAGCGATGGCTAGCTATTTCAAATATTGAGATATTATTTAATTACCTTTGTAAAATAGAGAATGGGTTTCAAGATATATGATTTTACTCTTGATATCTTTTTCTCTAGTTAAGAGCTTTCAATTCCCTACTTAAGAGACATACATTTAAAATATCAACAATGATATCAAATTACCTAATACATTAAGCTTGCAATTATTTGGACTTCAATGAAAGAAAATAAAGGTGGAAACATTAACAAAGTTGAGGAATTAAATAATCTTAAAGAAACATCTATCTGTTAACTAAGTACGTACCAACAATGACTCCTAATATCTAATTAGGTTATGTCCTAATCCTATTCGAGGATATGTGGTTTGGGCAAGTTTCTAAGTTATTGTACAACTTCAGAAAAAATTTCGGTAGCATATATATCCCCGCTGTTCTCCAAATACACGTCTCGACAACAAGTCAAAAGAGTGTGTATCCGAAGAACACCAGGGAGATACTGACGAAACTTTCTCTGGAGTTGTACAACATCTTAGAAACTTTCCCGAACCACATATTCTCGAATTGTCAAAAAAACATGAACAATTCGATACTATTTAATTATAAATATACCATTTCAACATATTCATAAACAAGCACCCTCGAACGAGAGACGTAGGTTACTCAACCTAAACTCTAACATTGATCATATTACAGCAACAATAATTACATATTAACACGAGAGTACTACAAAGATAAATGGATGTGTGTTTGTCAAATAAAGGGTGTGAAATCTGATAAGATACACACAATTCCAGTGCAATCTAAACTCTCTTTGTGACATATCGAATGCTCACCTTTTGAAGAAAACCACAAATGAGGGAAAATCTCCTCAAACTAGGGCTTCAACTTTATCTTCTTAACACCCATCCTCGAGGATTTCATAATTTCTCACTTAAGTATTGCTTTCAACCAGAGTATGTGGTATTTTTGGGGGCAACAACGGTTTTTTTCCTCAAAAGCAATAATATAGGAGAATTTAGCCTGAGAGTAAATAACCTAGCGAGGCACATGTGATGTATGATGCATATCACAATCGGTTCTCACGTTAGAACTGACTGTAATGTGGCTAATTCTACATCACAATCGGTTCTACCTTGAGAACCGATTATGATGATTCCCAACTAAATTATTACACCCTAGTCGAATTATCTATCACGATCGATTTTTTCTGATAAGTTAGAAATCAACACAGATGAAGTGATAGTATTGTACCATTATATAGCAGTGAGTGTGTAGCCCCTATAAAATTGGCCCTTCTCCCACGACAGCGTGAGCGGAGATTTGGTGGTGGCTAGGAGTAAGCCCAGATACGAACCTACTTGACAACATGTAGCAAGTTAGAATAGCTGGAATAATTGGATGATTGCATTGCTCAGCCTTGGAATATATATATATATAGAGAGAGAGAGTGCACGATTACTTGCATATCAAATCAATCTAGTGCTCAATAAGTCTGTAAGGAATCGGATAAATCCTAAGTGATTTTAATCATCTATAATAGTCTTGTCGTACAAGTGGTACACACTAACAAAATCCAATTGCTCTCTGTGGCGCGAACTTCTCCTGGTGGTTGAGCAGCGGTCGGCGAGTTTTCTCCGAAGAAACATGTCGACGGCACTGCCAAAGACGCCGGCGACAAGGATTGGGATCAGAACGACTGCAGTGTTTCCGACCTGGCTGTACGGCTCGGTCTCTAACGAGATCCTGGCCATCGTCCTTGCCTCGGCTCCACCGCGCGCACCGTCTGGACGAACATCGAGAATATCTTCAGAGATAACAAAGAGAGCCGTGCGATTCAGTTGGAAGCCGAGTTCCGCAACTTGCAGCAAGGCTCGCTGTTTCTCCACTAGCAGGGCTGTTTCTCCACCACCGCTTCTTCTCCGGCCACGGCTCTTGTCGCCGCCGCCGCAGACTCGTGCTCCTGTTCGTCGCGCGGCTCCTCCACCAACAACCGCGACAACAATTCCCTCGGTACATTCTGTTGTATATGATAGCTCTAGCTAACACCCGCTTTTCAGGAGCTCTGCGTTGAAGAAGAAAGCAGTACAAAACAGCGTCGCACTAAGGACTTGTTTGGTTGGGTCATAATCTCAGCCCATCTGCATAAATGAGCCGGAATTTTAGTTCAAATTCTCGTCTACCGACGTGGATCCTGATCGGGAACAAGCCTTCTAAACAAGGCCTAAATGTGTTATAGATAAAAAGGGAGAACGGGTGCTCTAGCTAACAACCTCATCTAGTTAGGTATTTTCATCTAGTTAGATATTTTCTGTTGTTGATAGCATTGCTATCTCTCTATACCTATATGGCTATATGTACCGATTGATCCCTTTCAATGAAAGTCATCGCGTGTGGCTGTTTCACGCTTTCAGACATGAAGCACTGAGTTTTACGACTTCAAGGGAATAACAGAAGTTCTTGGGCCGAACCTTGATATCCATAAATTATCTGAAGCTAATCAATTACTGTTCCTCTGTTTGGACCTCCAATCAAAATTTGTGACACATACACTAACAAAGTTGATCCCACGAATAAGAATGTCTTCAGGGCACCACATCATCACAAAAGTCGTTGACAACCAAACCATGGTCATCAAATTTTGCTAGCTAGTTGCAACTAGCTAGGAAATGAATCATCCTACTGCACCGGAGTTCTACCTAGCTCAATTGCCCACAGCAGCTGGCAGAGGACACCGCTAGTCGCTATGATCGGTTGCCCAAATCTAAACAATGAACGGTTCTCAAGTGTAGAACTTCAACTCAAATTCCCTTTGCATCCCATCCTCAACAGGTACAAGAACCTCGCCGGTTGCCTGGCCAGCGTCTTCGATCATCGCACTCCGTTCCCCCACTCTTATTTGCCTGGCCTTTCTATGGGGAAAATGAGGTGATCAGGTTGATATATTCTGGTTGTAGTCTTTGCCAGACTGCCGCACCAAGAGGCGCGAGCCCAATCGTTTTCATCCACAACTCATGGGGTGTAGGTGTAGCCCTGGCCCGTGCATGTGCATCACTTCATGGAGTAAATCGGACTCGTAGTGATGCAGATTTCGGCAACCAGCCAGCTATTGAGTAGTACTCTCTCCGGTTATAAATAGTTATCGTTTTAAATATAGATGTAGCCAAACTTTCAAAACTTTGACTATCAATATCTTTTTAGATATTTAAATTGGATATGTAAAAATCATATACGTAGATTTGTCTCAAAAAATATTTTCATAATATTATAATATTAAATTAGTGGTCAAAACTATATTTTAAGAACCATGTCGATATCTAAAACTACACCTATTTGTGATCGGAGTGAGTAATATCTCAGGGGTGCATTAATCAGCTGTGCACTGGTACAGTTATTGCCATCCAGAGCTGACACGCGTCTTGCACATTGTCGCAATGGCTTGGTCTCCGTCTAGTCTGCATGTATTCTATCAGCTTCCAACTACGCGCCCAGGTTGATCAAATACAATTTCAGATTATTCAATTCTTCCACGTTAGCACCTTTCTTAAGAAACGCATGGAAATTTCCACATCAACAATTAATTTTATAGTAGTCGTATAAGTGTTGAGAAATCACTGGTGAAGATGTTCCCTAGCTATATGCCAACACGCTGCACACATATACCTTCTGTTCTTTCACAGAACTTCGTTGACGCGCAAAAATGGTGACAGTATTCGCACTATTGTACTATGACATTCAATCTATGCATGTGTGAGACCACGTGGAGGTCACTCTATGACGTGTGATTTTTGTTACGCAAGTGTTGTTGATTTTTGAGTTTTGAGTTCTAAGTGTATGCAGTTGTGAATACTGCTATCAACCGGTGAGCGGTCTAACAGGCTTATGGGTGGTGGTCAGGCCTTGGTTGGCAGTCAAACCGGCCCATGGGAGCCTTTGTGCATCCACACATATAAGGCTCAGTTTAACTCCAGGCAGGCTTTGTGCTAATTTGTACTTACGTAAGACTTGCAAAGGTGGCTTTCAGTGTTTTAGTTTAACAGCTACTATAGATGGGAATCAGTTCATTTATAAGCTTCAGCGCGTGTCTGCCGAGTTGGAATAACGAAGAGACAGTTGGCATCCCCCCTGACAGGCACGGGAATAGCCTTTCGGGCTTTCCTCTAACACACTGCGGTTAAGGCCACCCGCTTCGGCATATCTTACCCAAAAATATCTCAAAGTATTTATTTCTTCGTTTTTTTTTGGCTTTCAGCTGTATATTGAGATTACCTCATCACTGATTGACTGAATCAGATCCACAAACGTAGATTTCTTAAAGTTGACACCTAAGCTCTATACATACGTTCAAAAATCAAAACAGCAAAACTAATATTTGAGCCATTGCTTAAACACAAGCAGAAGAACATAGCATTGAGCTACATATAGCATAGTGCCACTGCCACCTCCCATTTTCACCCATACATGGAAAAATTGCATTGTTACAACTTGCAACTAAAGATTAATCATTTCAGTCTCACAAAAAGTCTAAACCCAAAAGGGAAAACTATCACAATTTTCATTCATATCCTAATAAAGAAGATGCTAAGCTCCGGCCCATTGTTCCCATCAGGGTTAAGCATGTACAATGACTCCGAGTCCCGGGACCCCACCACGCGGTCAAAATGCGCGCGCATGTACGCGAGGTCACCGGCCTCCTGCCCCTCGGCGCCGTTGCCTCCTAGAACGTCGGTCGGCAGCACGCCGGCGCCGACCGACACGGTGCGCAGCAGCTGCATGACGGTGAGGTCGTCCTCCGTGGCCTCCCGGCGCGCGGCATACCCGATCTTGCGCCCGTTCACGTACGCCGTCCACAGCGGCTCGTCGAGCAGCCGCGTGCGGCCGATGCCAGCGCCCGCGCCCGACGGCTTCTTCTCGCACTCGAGCGCCACGCGCAGGTGCTCGGCGCCCATCTCCTGCATGAACCTGCCCGTATGCATGGCGAGCTCCAGCAGCAGGATGGGCACGCTCCCGGGCGTCTCCTGCACGGCCAGCGTCACCCGCGCCTTGCGGTACCCGAACAGGGTCCCCGTCGTGCGCGACGCTCCGCTGACGTGACCGTCGTGCATCCGTGACGCGCCGCCGTGGCGCGGTATTACGCTGTGGAAGCGGCACGCCGGGGCGAAGATCGGGAGGGACCGGAACAGCGCCCGGACGGCGCGGATGGCGCGGAGGGAGCGCTCGGCCGCGCGGCGCTTCTTCTTGGACGGGGGCGGGGTGAGCGTGATCGCGCGCCGGGGGGTGTGCTGCGAGGGCGGGGGCAGCTCGGAGAACGCGCCGGGAGTGCGAGGCGTCAGCGGCGCCCACAGCGGCGACATCGGCGGGGAGGGCTGCGGCGTTGTGTAGCGCAGCATGGTTGACGGCCGGAAGAGATCAGTGGATTGAGATGTTGCAAGGTTTCTGGAATGATCTGTGAAGTTCTTCTTCTGTAGGGGAGAGGACTCGGGGGTTTTGAAACCATGTGGGTTGGTGGAACGCACGTACTTGAATGGTGTGAGGCGTGCACGTTAGGGGATATGTGGTTTAACTTCGGGTTTTGCTTGTCATGGAGTGTACTTTCTTTTTCTTTTTCTTTTTGTTTGGTTTTGCTTTGGAAGATGGTTCGCATGTTTCAATTTCTTTAGCTTTCTCCTTTACTTTTTATTTTAAGCCCGCTTTCTACAGTGTATGGAGTACTACTTGTTTTTGGTTCAGCTCAGTAAAGCAGTAATCAGGCCTAATATGCCCTTCTTCGGATGAGAGATAAGGGTGGGTGCTGCTAATGTCGGCCTGACGGGCCGATCTTGCACATGCCGCGGATCAGGCTATATTTACCATGGGCCGAGAACATGCCTGAGACCCGAGGGATAACAACAGCTAAGCAGTCCGACTCCTTGCTTTTGTTGTTTATTATTACTCGGTTCCTTCGTGAAAAGCGTTGTTGATTTCCATAAAGAAAAGCTCGTTGGTTTGAGCAGGCATGTCTACTTTCTAGCCCCTAGTGTTCTGAACTAACAAAAAAAAATATTGGAAACGCGTTTGTTTAACTCATGAACTGCGACATGTAGGGGTTTTTTTTCTTAAAAAAAGAGAGGTGGTAGTCGGTTTCTAACTCATGCAGTCGTTACTGTTCTTATAACTCGTGCAGTCGTATACTAGTGTGTGTGATATGACACAGTTTACAAGAACATTACTCATGTCATTCATATGTCGCATTTCAGATCTTGCCGTGGAGTCACTACTAAAAAGCAGTGCTTGATCGATTTTATTCGCAGGTCACATTGATTTCACTCTCGTTGACTCGTACACGGCAACAGTCCAAGTTTTGCTTCTTCTTTTTAAGCCACCGGCGGCACATGCGGTCAGCCGCCACTCCAGCCGGGCACGGCACGGGGTCTCCCGTGCCGAAAGGCCGACCCCACCCCATCCAAATCCGCGGCTGCCAACGCGCACGCACGCACACCGTGCCGAGCGGAGCGCCAACAACTGGCCTGATCCACCTTTACGGAACGTGCGATGCATCGCGGGGGAGTGGGAGCGGACGCGGCTCGGCGCGCGCGCGGCCCCTGCCTCGGCTGCTTGCTCATATCGCACGCTCACCGCGCCGAGCCGTGCCCCCAGCAAATGGCCTCTTGACAGAACGCGCGCCCGCGGCAGGCAGGCGCACAGCGGCCCGAGGGGCAAGCGGGGGCGCTCCCACTCCACCTCCGACCGTCAGACGCCCGTCCCGTCCCAGCTCAAACGTACCGAAAGCGCCACGCACGCGCGGCGCGGGCGGGTGCGTTAAATCAGGACGACATCGCCCACCTCCGGCGTCCGCTACTCGAATGTGCTCCCCGGCCCTGCCGTCCCTGTCCTAGGCTCCGCGTCGCTGTCCCCGCGCGCCGTCCCCCACACCCACGCACACACGGACACCTCCCTTTATTCTCCCTCCCCGTCGCCTTCCGTTCCTTGTACCTCCTCGTGCCGCGCTTTACGATACGCCGTGCCTGTGCTACACTGCTACCCTCGTCTCGTCCCTCCTCCTGGCTAGTCGGCACGCACGGCCTGCCGTAACGTGTCCATCGCACTTCCACGGCAACTTTATCGTCTAGCCCGGGACTGGTAGCTCAGGCTGTTCAGCCAGTATGTATTTAACTGCTAAAGATTCCCTCGTTCTCTTTCGGCCAGGGAATTGCCCAAGATTTTAGGATGAACTGTCAGAAGGTATTGCTGGTTCAATCATGACCCATGATGATCCAACTCGCGATGGTCTAGCCGTGGAGCTGGCGATAGATGGGTCGGTAGGTTAGGGCCTGTAGCTGTAGCTACTACTACAGTACTACACCGCATGGCTTGGTTGGCCCATGATAGGCGATCCCGATCGCCGCAATTGCGATGCATAACAGCTCGCCGATGGGCCAGCACGCACATGAAAAGGACGGTACCTCCTCCCTATCCAATGATCGCGGGTGCCGGGGGCACTACACCTGGGCATGGACCGAGTCATCCCCATCGCCCAACGAACGAACGAAAACTCGACCTGACAGGCGAACATGCGTGCATTCCGTTGTATGCGTTTTCTAGCTAGGCGTTTTGACATCGGTTCCTGGTAGTTGTACATAATTAAGCCGGCACGTTTACAGCGTCAAACCAACATTGGCAATATTGGGAAACCACGTGGTCAAATAAAAAACTCACGATAGACTCTTAGCCGAAACCCTAGACGACTACTATACAAGGAAGAGGGGGTCCCCCTATATACAATCAATCAGAAAGCAATAAAGAATTCTATCGTCGCTCCCCATATACCTATGCCCCTCTCTCTGTTCTCCAATTTAGATCTGTTCGGGAACTCCGGACTATTCGATAGCGAGGTTCCTTAACACGTTATCATCACAAAGCTCTACCGGAGTTCAGAATTGAAAGGTGAGAAAGGTAGGATTTCGGCGATTGAATCTAAACGTTTGTCGTTTCTATGCATGCATCTAACCTACGTATCCGGTACTGATCGTTGCGTGGTACGAAGCTACAAGACGGCTCGAAGCAACAGTACATGCGTATTTTCTATTCATCATCACAGAGAAAAAAAAGGAAAAACCCCCGGCAACACAAGCACGAAGCGTCGTTGCCGCCTCGGTTCGCGTGCACGACATGAAGTCGCCAAAGCACCGCGCACAACCTCGGTTCACGCCAAGCGCGGCTGGCCGCGGCTCGTAGCCGCCACCGCTCACCGGTCGTTGCGGCAAGACGACGCCACCGTCCAAGACGCAAGACGGCCGCCGCCACCCGGCGGCCGCGCGCCGTCGCGACGAAGTCCGCCTCGGCCAGGCCAATCGTCGTTGCCCGGCCGTCGTCACAAGCGCAAGAAGAGTGCGTCGCCACCGTACTCGGCTCGCGGCGGCGCGCATCGGGTGGCCTCGGCCTGCAGACCACGCCACCGACACCGCCATGCCATCTCGGCTCCGCCGGCAGCCAGCCGCGCCGCCGGCCATTCCGCGGACCGGCCGCGCCCACCGGTTCGCCGCCGACCGCGAGACGCGCCCAAAGCGCTTCCCGATGCTGCGACGCGTGATGCCTCGTTTTTCCCGCCTGCAGTCGCCGCCCAAGGTGTTTCCACTGGCGTCGCGCCAAAAGCGCACCGCCACAGCCTCCGCGCCACCTGGCCTCCACTCGGCTCCGCGCGTGGAAGAAGGCGCGAGAAGACGAGGCGGTGCGCGTGAAGAAAGGCGCGGGGAGGAGAGGAGGGCGGAGGTGACGCAAGCGGGAGGGGCGGTGGCGAACGGGCGCACTGGCGGCTAGGGTTTGCAAACCCTAGCCGCCAGGTTTTTCAAGGCCAGCAAAAGCGCGGCCCAACGGGCCATTCGGCCGAGAAAAAAAGGAAAAAGAAGAAAAGAAAAGAAAAAAAATAGCAGAAAAATTTGAAAAATTGATAGAAAAATTCAGAAAAATTATTTGGCTCTGTTTTAATTTTTCTAGCTTCATCCTCTGCATTTATGAATATTCTTTATGAATTTTGAATTCATTGCTTTATTTTGTATACTGTAATTCATAGCAATTTATTTTGTGCACTTTATGCTTTTTGCAACCATTTTCTATTAGATTACACGCAGTAATCTAATGTCGGAATTTTGAAATCATGCAGATGTCCGGCATCGTGAATCGTGAGTTTGAAGAACTGGCCCCTCTCAGTCAGAACTACCTCACTTGGGCATCGTACGTGAAGATCGTTCTTGGGGGCAAGAAGCTCCGCGCCGCGATTTGTCTAGGGTCCTCGCAGGACGCGAAACCTATCACCGAGCAGAACGATTAAGCCCTGCACTTTCTCAGGCACCACCTCTCAGCCACTTTGAAGAATGAATACATGGCTGAGGAGAGTGCACTTGAGCTTTGGACTGCACTTCAGAAGCGGTTCGAGAAGCTCAAGTACAAAGATTGGATGCGCTTTGAGGTTTGCGGACTCGCAGCAGTGGTGAGTACAATTCTACCTTGCACGTAATTTGTACCAATCTCTCTCTATGTGGCAAGAAGATCACTGATGAGGAGAAGATTGAGAAAACTCTCTCTACCTTCCACCCAAATGCTATCCAGAGTGCATGCAGCTATCGTCAGGACACATACAAGGAGTATAGCGAACTGATTGATGTAATGCAAGTTGCGGAATCGCAAGACGATGTTCTACGTAAGAACTATGTCTCACAGCCACCTGGACGAGGCACTGGCACATAAGTCAATGCCAATAGCTACAAGGTGAGAAAGCCCATTAATAGAAAGAAGGGCAATCAGGGTGGAAAAGAGAGGTCTCAGGCCAAAGAAAAGTCCAAAGCCCCAGTGAAGAAGGATGACAAAGAAAAGGCGCACGCCAAGCCGTATGGACAGCAGAACCAAACGTGCTTTAGGTGTGGCACTTGGGGACACTGGTCGAAGATATGTCGAGAATCCAAGGAAGTGATCAACGCATATTAGGCTAAGAGGAAGGCAAAAGAAAACGCCCCCGCAGAGGCGCACTTCGCCAATATCGGTGAAGATGATGCCATGGATGAAGATACCCCAATTGTCTCATCCTCACAGAATAGCCTGGACATCGATGCTGCAGCCAATATTATGGCAAATGAAGAGAAAACTTCTGTTGATGACATAGAAGCAGAAATTAATGCATATTTTACAACTTCTGTTTAATGCATTTTTTTTAGATTATGGTTGTTAGCATTTTTCTTTGAATAATGAATTGTAAGCTCTAGAAGAGCATACTTCTTCCATGAATAAACATGCAATTTATTTTTTATTCCAGTATTCTTCAAATTTGCAAGCAATATTTGAATTATTTTGCCTCTATCTGATTGAAATTATATTTCTTTTATCTAGAAATCGTGTAGCGACCAAATGGAAGAGATATGCATTGTTGATAGTGGCACAACAAATACCATCTTAAGAGAGTCTAAATACTTCCAGTCGATCACGAAGAATTTGGAAAGATTACTACGATCGCAGAAGCGACTCATATGTAATCGGCTCGTAAAGAGCCACTATTATATTACCTATGGGTACAACTTTGGTAATTGAAGAAGCCCTTTGTACCACGAATCAACGCACTCTCTTAAGCTTAAAAGACATCCGCGCCAATGGTTTTCACGTAGAAACCAATGAAGAAAATGGCAAAGAATACTTGTGCATTGTGAAGCACGCGGTATGTGGAAAAATGGTATTAGAAAAATGTCCCTCATATGAATCTGGGTTGTACTACACGAATATTCATGCACCCAAAGTGTATACTTCCTTGAAGACTGTTTTTAGAAGCTCTGAGTTATTTTCGTTATAGCATGGTAGATTAGGCCATCCTGGTCTTAGAATGATGAGAAATATAGTAACAACTCACAAGGTCATGGCATTAATGTTAAAAATTTCCCGAATCATGAAGATTTTGTGTGCCCTGCATGTGCCACCGGAAAATTAATAACTAGACCCTCTGTCATGAAAGTGCAAAGTGAAATCCCTGCATTCCTGGAACGCATCCAGAGGATATTTGCGGCCCGATTCAGCCCTTGTCAGGGCCGTTTCGATACTTTATGGTGCTCATCGATACTTCCTCAAAATGGTCGCATGTATGCTTATTGTCAACAAGAAACCATGCTTTTGCAAAGCTGATCTCGCAGATCATAAGAATTAAGAATGCTTTCCCTGATCATCGCGTGAAGTCCATCAGAATGGACAATGCCGGAGATTTTACTTCAAAGGCATTTGATGATTATTGCACAAAGAACAGGATAGCGATTGAGCACTCCGTACCGCACGTCCATATGCAGAATGGGCTAGCTGAAGCACTAATAAAGAGGATTAAGTTCATTGCCAGACCACTTTTCCAGAGTTGTAACTTGCCCAACACTTGTTGGGGACACACGATCCCCGCACGCAGCAGCTCTTATCAATTTGCATCGTCGGCCTACAACATCCATTCTCCTATGCAACTTGTGCACAGGATCATCCCGAAGATTTCCCATCTCAGAAAATTTGGGTGTATGGTATATGTACCTATACCACCCCCTCAGCGGACTGCAATGGGCTCTCTCCGCAAGTCTGGGATATACGTTGGTTATGAGAGTGCATCCATAATCAGGTATCTGGAACCCATGATCGAGACTTGCATACTGACCCGGTCGATTGCATCTTTGACGATGACCGTTTCCCGTCATTAGGGGGAGGAAATCAACCTTTGGATGAAAAATACCGGGAAATCATATGGCATTCCACTGGAATCCCCGCACATGACCCCCGCACTAATGAAGCAAATCAAGAAGTCCATAAGATAATTGATTTGCAGAATTTAGCAAATGAACTGCCGGATCATTTTTGTGATCTGAAGGGCGTGGTTAAGTCGCATGTACCCGCAAGAAATGCACCAGAGAGGGTGGAAATACTAAAGAAAATAAAAGGTATCCCTCATCCTGTTCAGAGGCCTCAAAGAAAAAGAACAAGAAATTTGGCTCCTCAAACCCAAAGTACCCGGAGACGTCTAGAGAAAACTGGGCGAGAGGACTTACCACAACCAATCACGAAAATACCCCAAGGAAAGAAGGGGAGCCTGTTGAGACCTGGCACTGGAAAGAAGCCAACAGGAAAGGCAATTCCAGACTTGAACCTTCCACTGCAGGAAGCCGCCGGAAATAATGTGTGTGCCCACATAGGCGATGAAAAGCTAAAGGAACTTGCTCCTGCGATAGGGAAAAGCAACGAAGAGCAAGTAGAAGTGCATGAAGCACCCCATGAAGAAATGGCCATAAACTTTGTAATAACAGGAGAATCCCTGAATAGAGAAACAGCCAACGTTGATGCATACTTCGCAAAGAAGATTGCCTCAATCATTGATCATGATCCCGAGCCTGCATCTCTAGCAGAGTGCAAGAAAAGGCTAGATTGGGAAGAATGGAAAAAGGCAATCACTGCAGAGTTAGTCTCTCTGAACAAGAGAGAGGTGTTTGGGCCCGTATACCGCACACCTCCTCATATAAACCCTGTAGGTCACAAATAGGTCTTTGTTCGAAAGAGGAATGAAAACAACGAAGTTGTAAGGTACAAGGCAAGGCTTGTAGCTCAAGGTTTCACTCAACGTCCTGGAGTTGATTATGAAGAAACCTATTCTCTGGTCATGGGAGGAATTACCTTTAGATATTTGATCTCAATGGCAGTCAACTTGAAGTTGAGAATGAAGCTAATGGATGTTGTCACAGCATATTTATATGGAAATTTGGATTCGGAGATATACATGAAAGTACCGGATGGTATTCCTATCCCGAACCAAGACAGAGCAAATAGAAATATGTACAGTGTAAAATTGGAAAAATCACTGTATGGGCTAAAACAGTCAGGAAGAATGTGGTACAATCGCTTGAGTGACTTTCTCTGCAAGAAAGGCTACACAAACAGCGAAGACTGTCCATGCGTGTTTATACAATGATCCCGAATGGATTCTCATATAATCTCCGTCTATGTAGATGACTTGAACATCATTGGGACGGATGAAGAAATTGAAGAAGCATGCTCATACTTGAAGTCTGAGTTTGAAATGAAGGATTTGGGTAAAACCAAGTTTTGCTTAGGCTTGCAGCTTGAGCATGTCCAAGGAGGAATCTTGGTACATCAATCAACCTACACGCAGAAAGTGTTGGAAAGGTTTGGCTTTGAAAAGGCATATCCTGCGAAGCTCCAATGGTCGAAAGGTCACTCCAAGCAGACCTAGACCCATACAGACCTAGAGAAGAGGGGGAGGAAGTCCTGGGAGCAGAATTCCCATATCTGAGTGCAGTTGGAGCGCTCATGTACCTTACGAATAGCACAGATAGGACATTGCGTCATTTGTGAATTTGCTAGTCCCATGATAAAGGCGTAACCCACCAAAAGGCATTGGAAAGGGATCAAGGACATCTTCCGTTACCTCCAAGGAAGCAAAGATTTCGGTTTGTTTTTTAGAAGAAACAATGAATTGAATTTGGTTGGCTACGCCGATGCTCGGTACTTATCAGACCCGCATACTGTCGGCGTTTTCGAGCGCCGACAAGTAAATTTGTAAGTCTAAGGGGTCGCGCGTTCCACTCCCTGAATGGTTAGACTCGTGAGTCCAAGATGTATACTGGTTCGGGCTGAAAGTCCCTACTCCAGTTCGGATGGTCGTATTGTATTGCTTTGCACGACGTTTTACAGATGAGGGCGCTAAGTTACCTAAGCTCCTCCTGTTCTTATCTCTTTCTCCCCCTCTAGAATCGTTAGTCCTGCCTCCTTTTATACAGAAGGAAGGGGCAGGTTACATCGAGAGTCGGGGGAAGGGCGAGGCGACCTATGCTAGGAGCTCGTCCTTCGTCTCGTGGGTGGTCGCCACACGCCTTGTCCATCTTTGGGTCGGTAGCTTTGGTGGTCAGGGAGGTTAGGTAATCTTCGGGAAATAGCGTACTTGCCCTCTGTGATCCTTACGAGTGCTGACGTGCGGTGTGTGACGTTGGCGCTGCCTCGGGAGGGAGCGTCGCGTCAGATCAGTCTGCGATCGGTTGATGGGGTCGAAGCTCGACTTCAAAGATACCAAACCTTCTAGGAAGGAGCCACCGCCCTTGTATAGTCACTCCGATTGACCTTGTTTGCAGGTACGTGGCGGTAGGTCGATGAGGGCCCCGACACGCGGCCCTCGGCGTCATCACTTTGGTTCGGTCGAGTCGGAGATCCCGCCCGTCAAGGGGGTCGGAGCGCCGTCTGGCCGGATTCGCTTCCGGTCGGTCGGGAGCGGATGTCTTGTGTGGTCTCGCGATCGATTCGGTATGGCGGGCGGGCGCGCCTGTTACCGAGACATGCTTGAGGCCGCTCGCCGCCGGCCTGTTGGGGTACCCTGTTATTAGTATTCGTCGAGAGCCCGAACTCCCGGCGATTTCGGCAGATTCGGTTGGGGTTGAACTTGGATGAGTGGTGGCGGGCACGGTCGGTCGGTCAGTCGATCCGGTTAGCGATTTCCGTCGGTGTACCCGACGGATCCGGACGGCTGCCACCGAGCTTGGCGGGGCATTTGAATCGCGGAGGCTTTAATCGCCTCATTGCGCATGCCGAGCATGGCTTAGTGTGCCCCGCCTGTTTCGCCTTCTTGATCGCCGGGTTACAAAGTGCGGGGACGCCGTTTGGGCCGCATTTACTCGAGACCCTTGATCTCCTTCATCCGGCTATATAAGGGCTTGCTAGAGCGATGGACACTTATACCAAAATCCTCCTTTTGATCCTTGAAATGGAGGCATCCTTTAGTCTTGACTTTGGTGATGACGCCACAGAGAAGAAGAAGATCCTTTGGCCGAGCTTTAATGAGTACGACCGGGCGATGGTCGAGCTCTGGGGAAGAAGCCGCGGCTTGTGATGTAGTTCTTTGTTAGCGTCTTACGCTTGAGGTCGTTCAGAGGCTTAAGGTGGTAAGGAGGCCCTTCTTGAGGCGATGGTGCGAGGGCGCCGGCCGTTGTCGATCGGGCCGCGTCGATGTCGCTGACGGCAACGGCGACATGCCATTCCGTGGCTATGTCGGCGGCCTCGTCGGCCGGCAGGGTTTACCGGCAGGTCGCTCCAACGACCTCAGTCCGCCGATCCCAAGGTCCGTCCCGTCGACCGAGCAAGGAAGGGCCTACCAAAGAAGTCACTTCCAACGACCTCAGTCCACCGATCCGAGATCATCCGTCGACGTGCAAGGGCTGCGGGAAGTTTGATGCGGATATGTTCCTGCCGTAGTGTAGGGTAGGTATCTTTTTTTTTTGAGCTCGCCAGGTACCTCTTGTAATGTTGTGTAAAGTTTGAGTCTGCTGGCATATAATGAAATCTTCTTTTATGAAATGTCTTCGCGATGAGTTTGCTTTGATTTTAATTGTCGTGGATAGACCGGGCCTTGATCGGCAGGGACGACCGGATACCTCTGTGAGGTTCGGGTGTCCGAGTGCCTTGGTCGGCAGGATGATCGGATGCCTCTGAGAGGTTCGGTGTCCGATGCGCTTGGTGGCAGGCAGACGACCGGATGCCTCTGTGAGGTTCGGTGTCCGAAAGTGCTTCGCTTAACGTCAGAGCTAGACAATTGCCTTAGTCGGCAGGGACGACCCCATGCCTCTGTGAGGTTCGGGTGTCCGACTGCCTTGGTCGGCAGGACGACCGGATGCCTCTGTGAGGTTCGGGTGTCCGAGTGCTTCGTTTAACGTCGTAGCTAGACAGTGCCTTAGTCGGCAGGAGGACCGGATGTCTCTGAGAGGTTCGGGTGTCCGACTGCCTTGGTCGGCAGGACGACCGGATGCCTCTGTGAGGTTCGGGTGTCCGAGTGCTCGTTTAACGTCGTAGCTAGACAGTGCCTTAGTCGGCGAGGGCGACCCATGCCTCGAGAGGTTGGTGTCCGATCGCCTTGGTCGGCAGGACGACCGGATGCCTCTGTGAGGTTCGGTGTCCGATCGCCTTGGCCGGCAGGACGACCGGATGCCTCTGTGATGTTCGGGTGTCCGAGTGCTCGTTTAACGTCGTAGCTAGACAGTGCCTTAGTCGGCAGGGACGACCCCATGCCTCTGTGAGGTTCGGTGTCCGAGTGCTTCGTTTAACGTCGTAGCTAGACAAAGGTTTTAGTCGGCGAGGGCGACCCCATGCCTCTGAGAGGTTCGGGTGTCCGATCGCCTTGGTCGGCGGGACGACCCCATGCCTCGTGAGGTTCGGTGTCCGATCGCCTTGGTGGCGGGACGGCCGGATGCCTCTGTGAGGTTCGGTGTCCGAGTGCTCGCTTGACGTCGTAGCTAGACAGTGCCTTAGTCGGCAGGGACAACCCCATGCCTCTGTGAGGTTCGGGTGTCGGACTGCCTTGGTCGGCAGGACGACCGGATGCCTCTGTAAGGTTGGTGTCCGAGTGCTCGCTTAACGTCGTAGCTAGACAAGTGCCTTAGTCGGCGAGGACGACCCCATGCCTCGAGAGGTTCGGTGTCCGATCGCCTTGGTCGGCGACGACCGGATGCCTCTGTGAGGTTCGGTGTCCGATCGCTTTGGTCGGCGGAGACGACCGGATGCCTCTGTGAGGTTCGGTGTCCGATCGCTTTGGTCGGCGGGACGGCCGGATGCCTCGTGAGGTTCGGTGTCCGAGTGCTCGCTTAACGTCGTAGCTAGACAAAGGCCTTAGTCGGCGGGGACGACCCAATGCCTCTGTGAGGTTCGGTGTCCGAGTGCTCGCTTAACGTCGTAGCTAGACAAAGTGCCTTAGTCGCCAGGACGAACCCATGCCTCTCGAGAGGTTCGGTGTCCGATCGCCTTGGTCGGCAGGACGACCGGATGCCTCTGTGAGGTTCGGGTGTCCGAGTGCTCGTTTAACGTCGTAGCTAGACAGTGCCTTAGTCGGCAGGGACGACCCAATGCCTCTGTGAGGTTCGGGTGTCCGAGTGCTCGTTTAACGTCATAGCTAGACGTGAGCGTTCGTTTACCGTCGTAGCTGGACGTGAGTGCTCGCTATCGTGTAGTCGACGTGGGGCATCCTTCCGAGTCCTCGTCGAGGCGAGGGTAATCTGCGAGAAGAATGGCCACCGCCTATCCTACATGTATACCCCATCCGCAGTGTGGGACTGGAGGGGTGAGCGACGACGCGTTTACTGCGTTGGTTTGAACGCCGTGCTCGTGGAGCAAATAGCGGGTAGTCCGAGTGGGTCTGGGAGGTCCCGCCCAAGGGGACCCTTCCAGCAGACGGTCCCAGTAGGGTGTCCCGCCCCGCGTGGGGCGACCCATAAAAACCTTTCTTTACTCAATCCGTATGGACCTGGGTCGTCCGCCAACCCAGAGCACGGTGGCCGTCGCCATTGATGAGCTCCCGGAGAGTGTGAAGTATGGTCTCGACGCGAGTAGAGGTGATTAGGCCGTCACCGACCTAACCGAGGGCCCACCGTGGGGCTCACCTCATACCGCCCTTGCTCAAGTTTCTTTGGGCGGCCTTATACCCATCTCGTGGGTAGGCCTTTTGAACCTGACTTCTCATTGGGCCTGGCGCAAGCCACAAAGCTTTTGCCGTCTTGGGGCCGCAGCGGCCCAGTGGGCTTCTCGCGCGCGCCCCGGAGCAACCGTTCCGGCCTAAAGGCGGAGACCAAGAGGTTACGGGACACGTTGTTCGGGGGCGGCGTCTTTATGGCTCTTGTCGCCTGACATGACAGGGATTAAAAGCGGAGTGGTATTGGAAACTGGGAGTTACCAGGCTGGCGCAATAGGCGAGGGTGGACGCGACGCTTCGTTTGAGGGGGTGCCTGCTCGGCCGGCGTTTGCTTGTCCTCTATAAATACGCCCGTTGGGGTGCTCCGGGTAGTCACGCTTTCTTGCCTTCTTTGTCTCTGTCTCTGAAACAAGAAAAGCACCAGAGAGCCAAGGAAAGAACTGACCTTTCTTTCTCACCTTCCATCGCCTCTTACGGAAGATGTCGTGGCGAGTGCTCGCGCAAGACAGACGTGCAGGCTCGGCTTGGTGAAGAAGGGCTTCTCATGCCGCAGACCTTTCTACTGGAGGGTGCCGACGGGCCGCCACCCCACTGGGCGACGAGGTCGTGGTGCCCGCCTCGTTCTTCGAGCTTGGCTTTGGCCTCGCCACGCACCTGCTCGTCCGTGGGCTGCTGTCTCATTACAAGGTGGAGGTGCACCATCTCAACCCCAATGGGGTCCTCCACATCGCCATCTTCATCACGCCAGGCGAGCCTTCCGTGCAAGGCTCGAAAGACAGCCGTCGGACGCCGTGGCGCCCAGGTGGCTCGGCCCTCCAGCCTTCGCCCGGCCGAGCACGGAGTATCTGAGGTAAAATTGCCTCGCCCAACAGTACGGGCGCTCAATGGCTCTACATTCGAACGTCGGCGACGGCGCCGCTCGCTTCACCGGCGAAGCTTCCCATGGCGGAGGAGCGGTGGAACCGGGCGCCAAAAGAGGGAGAAGAAAGCCGCCCCGATCGTGGGAGCGATCGGGCTCAAAGGAGACGGGGCTCACCGGGACGTTGTTGCAGCGCGCTTTATGGGGATGCGCGTGCAACCCTTTGTGCATGTGCCGCACTCTTGTTCCGTATGATGGGGCCGTCCGACCGGGCGAGGATGGCGTAACCCGAGTTGGCGCGTCGAGGTGGAGGCCCGGGTGGCGCCGCACGGGCGAAAGCGCCACGGTGGCTACGGTGGCCACCCGAGCCATTCTCGCGGCCACCCGCCAACTGTAAGTCGGTGAAATTTCTTTCGCTTTCTTTTCTTTGTCCCTAGCACTTGGTCCGTAGGCATTCCCGCATCCTCTTAGGGCTCACGGGATGTCTTCTGGCGCCGCCTCCCGGGATAAGGAGGCGATGGCCGCCCCGCGAAGACTAGAGGTCGACTCTCCCGCAAGAAGCGGAAGGAGGAAAGGAGGAAGAAGAAGATAAGGAACGCTGGCGCGGCAGGAAGGCTGGGCGAGGATGTGCTCTGAGACCACCATTTGTGGGGACAACCTCCACCGACAGTGGCGCGGAGCACCTCCACCATCCCTATGGTGGGTTTTTCGACCGCCGATCGGCGGCGGCTGGCGTGGACCCGCCGAGGGCGGCACCACGGGCCCCGTGGGCGCGGATCCCGTGCGGGGTGATCTTGCGCTTCGGTCGTCGGAGCGCCTACCGAGGCGGCCGGGAAGCGACCACCGACTTGCTCCTTGGCGGGGCGGCAAAGAGCGCGCGCGCCACGCACTCCGGCCGGCCTTGTAAGTGTTTCTTTTATTGGAGCATTTTTGCGCGGCCGCCCGAGCGACTCTTGAATCTTTGTAACGCTGGCGCCTACACGGCGTGACTGGCATGCGGCCGCAATGTCTCCGCAAGTAACAAATACGGCGATTCGGCGACTCCGATCGGGTCGGTGGCGGTCGCGGTGTCGGCGTCCGAGGGCACAGTCGCCTTCGAGGGGACGGGGCCGCACCCGGAGGTCGAGGCCGAAGAAGAACTTCCGCCACCTCCGACGGGGACCCCACCGAACGACGTGATCGTCCTTTCGAAAGATGAGACGACGGTGCCGCCGGCGATCGCGCTAGTCGAGGCGGAGCTGGTGACGGAGGTGCCCGACCCTTTGTCCCAGGGGGAGGTGCCGACCGATGCCCCTCAGGTGCAGGTCGCCGAGGGGGTTTCTGAAGGGTTGACCTCATCGCCCTTGCCCATGGTGCTTTGGACGGGCGACGTCCCGCCCGAATGGGCGAACGAGGGCATGCCGCCGGGTGTAGTCCCCGGGTCGGGCGTCATGGGTCAGTCGGAGGAGAGCGAGTGGGACGCCTTCGGCAAGCGCGCTACCGGACGCCGAAAACCGAGATAGGCGATCCGTAAAGGTCCGCTCTTGCTCGAGTCTTCCACCGTGGCGCCGCCACAATGGTCGGGAGTCCGCCACGCCTGTAAGTCACCAAAAGCTCGACTCGCTGCACGTTTTTGCAAAGACTTGCGACTAACGGAGTGTCCACGCTTTAAAGGCGCGGGCTCACTCAGGCGCCAAAGTTGAGCTCTGCGGCGCTCCGACAGCGGGCTACCGCAGCGCGAGGAGGAGTGCGATCAGTGGCTTGAGCGCGCCTAGTCCAGAGGCCATGGACATTAGGCGGTCTGAGCGGTGGAGATCCGCCAGGGCTTGAAGAGGCCACGAAGGCCCTTTATGATGAGCGCCGGAGCCAAGGTCTTGAGGGCGAAAGTGGTGGAATTGGAGTCCTCTCGACGGAGGTCACCGAGGCCAAGGATGCCGCCTGCCGCGGAGGGGATCAGCGCAGACGCAGCAACACGCTGCGACCGAGCGAAACCAGCTCGGGGATGCCGACCGAAGTTCGTTCCGAAGCGGGCGATCGCCGTATGAACTGGCCGAGCCGAGGACTTCATACGAGGCGCCAAGACGGAAGCCGCAATTTGACCAACTCGCGGCCGGTAAGTGTCTCAATTCTTCAATTAAGTCTGGGGGTGCGACCCACGTGGCGAACTTATCCAAAATCGCCGCAATCTACTGAGGCGCAGAAGAATCTGGCGCCGCCGTGGAGGCGCAGAGAACGGCAGCAGATGCTCGCGACGTGGCGATCGTGGCTCGGACGCAGGCCCAGCGGCGTTGAAGGTTGCGGAGGACGGTCGGGCCGAGATGGGCGCCGAATCGAGGCCCTTCGCAAGGCCGGTCGGGAAGTTCGCGATCGCATCCTGGAGCCGGCAGCCCGAGTGCCCTTGCCCCGTGGCCGCCCGAAGTGCGGACAGAGAGGAGGCGGTGATCATCGGCCGCGCTTGAGCTTGGCCGGCGCCGGTCAACACCGCCTCGCACTACGACGCATCGACCTCGCGGGGTGGGCAGCGGCGTGGCGGAACCGGACCGACGAGGAGATCGACAGTTTGAGCTCTGGTCGAGCCGCACGCCGAGATCGCCACCACATCCCGCCGCAGTCGCCTCCAGAAGCCGAGGCACCAACTCTCCGCCGCCACCGGCCGCCCACCAGAAGAATAAAATAGTTAGCTTTATCCTTTTTAGATTGTAAAGACTGCTATGTAAACAATCTCGAATTTATCAAGTTCCAAAATCGCTCTCGCCCTCTTTCAGATTTAGGGTGAGCGTTTGACCGACCATAGCCTTAAGGACCGCAGGGTCACTTATGCGTAGGTTGGGTCGTTTTGGGAGGAGCGAGGTGGATTGGAGACTTGGCTATGCAATGTTAGGCGACTTGTGAGGGATACGAGTGTTCTAGACCGCCAAGGATCTTTCCATCGGGCACTTCCTTCTTCCGCCGGTGCTACTTAGCAACCATAGCCGGGCGAGGTCGTAACACTTAGGTTGAGAGGGTTACCGCCGGGATGGACCTCATGACCACCGGGTCACGCACTCGTAAGCGCGTGGGATAGCCGGGCTCGTGCGGGGAGGAGTGTTCCTCGCCGACCGAAGGTCACTCCACTCGGTACTTCCTACTTCGCAAGTGTTAGCAACCATAGCCGGGGCGAGGTCGAGCACTTGGGTCGAAGGGTTACCGCCGAAGGACCTTGTGGTCGGTTGGGTCAACAACCCGCGCAGCGCCGACCGAGCAGCTCAACGGGCGCCGAAGGGCAGCTCTCGAGTCGCCGCATGGCGACCGTGTGCTCTAAGGAAAAAGTAAAGAGCATGCTAGGAAGAGGAAAAGAGTTTAGGATAGAATCGCCTTAACTTTTCTATATTCCATGCATTCGGAAGGATGCGCCGTCGGCGTCCTTGAGTCGAAGGTGCCGTGTCGGAGGTTCGCACGACGGTGAAGGGCCTTCCTGAGGCGGCGGCTTGTGCTTATCCTCGCCGGTTTGGACCCGCGCAGACCGTGTCACCAAGACCGAAGACCGCCCTCGAACTCGACGGCCGTGATAACGCCGCAGAGCTTGTTGATACCTAGCCGATCGCAGGATGGCTACGCCATGCGCCTCGTCGAGCCGGGTCGACGCGCGCCTTGTTGTGCGGCGAGCCCCGAGCCTCCTCGAAGGCTTGTAATCTTGGGGCGCCATACTCCGTGTCCGCGGCAAGACGACTTCAAAGACCGTATACCATGAAGAACGGTGTGAACCCGGCCGCCCGGTCGGCGTGGTCCGCAGACTCCAGAGGACTGAGGGTAGCTCGGCCACCCAAATACCGCGCCGGCGCTTGAGCCGATCAAGATCCGCGGCTTGAGCCCTTGAAGGATCACGCCGCTTGGCGCGCCGACCGGCCGTTGGTCCGCGGATGGGCCACGGCGCCCAATCGACGCGGATGTTGAAGTCATCGCAGAACTCGAGGAACTCTTCCCGTGAACTGCGTTCCATTGTCGGTGATGATGGAGTTTGGGACTCGAACCGAAAGACTATGTCGCGAAGAAGATGGCCGCTGTGCCGACGTGACGCCACGGCCGGCTTGGCCTCTATCCATTTGGTGAACTTGTCCACCGCGACGAGCAAATTGGTAAAGCCTCCGGGCGCTTTCTTGAAAGGCCCGACGGATCGAGTCCCCAAACCGCAAAAGGCCACGTGATGGGGATCGCTCGCAAGGCCCGAGCCGCAGATGTGTTCCGCCGACAAAGAATTGGCATCCTTCGCAGTGCGCACGATGTGCTCGGCGTCGGACATGGCGGTTTACCAATAGAAACCTTGCCAAAGGCCTTTCCCACAAGAGATCGGGCGCAGCGTGGTGACCGCAAATTCACCGTATGTCGCCCAAGAGTTGTTTCTTGGTCGGCCAGATGCACTTTTGAGGACCCCGAGGGCTCTTTGTAAAGGTCTGGCCGACCAGACGAAGACTTTGCTCACGGGCGAGGCGCGGGCCTCGGCCGGGTGGGAAGTGACCCGTCTCACAAACGATCTATGAAGGGCTTTTCCACGGACTCGGCCGCTAGCACGCCGCGCTCGACCCGCCAAGTTCACGCCGACCGCGGCGGCTGGGGCGACCGTGCTAGGTAGGTTGGGGACCGCTCGCCGCCGTGCCCACCGGATGGAAGGTCGCAGGAGGTCGCAGACAAAGATCCCGCGGGACCGGCTCTCCGCTGGAGGCCGACATAGGTAGTCGGCGCCGCTATTGAAGCGTCGGTAGCTATGGTGAAGCTCAAGCCCTTGAATCCGATTTCGAGCCCGCGCACTTCTCGACAAGACGCGCCATACGGGCGTCTCGGGCCCGCGCCTTCATGACTTGGTCGACGACAAGCTTGGAGTCCCCGTGGACGGAGTCGGCGAGCACCGAGGTCGGCGGCCCGATCCGAGACGGCTGACGAGGGCCTCGTGACTCGGCGACGTTGTTGGTGGCGCCGAAAGCGACCGATGGCGCATCAAGCTTGTTCCCGAGCGGGAGATGATGACGACTCGCGCCCGCACCATTCTTGTTGTAAGACCCATCGGTACATTGTCCAAAGGCTCGGTCTTCGATCACCGGTGGTGCCGGGTTTCGATCCACTCGGCGACGGTCGCTAGGGCTCGCGATTGATCGCCGCCCGAGGGACGATGTGATGTCGTGGCGGCCGAGCTCGAGCGCCCACTTGGCTATCCTTCCCGAGGCGTCGCGGCTATGACGATCTCGCCGAGCGGGACGTGGTCACCACAAGTGATGGTGTGCCGATCGAAGTAGTGGACGAGCTTTCTTCGCAATGAGCACCGCGAGAGTAGCTTCGCACTGTGGGTATCGAGCCTTGACCGGAAAGGACCTCGCTAATGAAGTGAACTCGCCGCTGCACCTTGAGTTCGCGCCTTCTTCCACTCGCTCCACCACGAGGGCCGCACCGACGACTTGGGTAGTGGCGCGATGTAGAAGAAACAAGTTCACCCGTGCCGGGCGACCAGATCGAGGCGAAGACAGAAGGCCTTCAAAGCGGTGAGGGCCTCCCGAGCCTCCGGTCCAAATGAAGCGGTCGGATCTCTTGAGTAGCTCAGTAGAGTGGCATTCGCGCCGCCGAGGCGAGACACAAACGGCTCAAAGCTTCCAGCATCCGGCCACCTCTAGACCCCTTGAGGTTGCCGATTGGGCCCATCCTTGCGATTGCCGATATCTTCTCCCGTTGGCCTCGATGCCTCGCCGGAGACAATGAAGCCAAGGAGCTTCCTTTGGGGACCCCAAGACGCATTTCGGATTGAGCTTTATGCGAATCGCCAAGGTTCGCAAGGTCTCTTCCGTGTCGGGATAAGGTCGTCGGCCTTCTTGGTCTTTACGACAATATCGCCGACGACACCTCAACGCTACGGCCGATCGGTCATCAAGCACGCTTGCATACATCGCCGTATGTAGCGCCCGCGTTTTTAGGCCGAACGGCATTGTAACGAGCGAGAATCGAGCCGAACGGGTAATGAAGGAAGTCGCGAGCTGGTCGGACTCCTTAGCGCAACCGGTGGTAGCCCGAGTAGGCATCCGAAAGAGAGGGACTCGCACCGCGGTGGAGTCGATGACTTGGTCGATCGCGGGCAAAGGGAACGGATCCTTGGGACACTCTTTGTTGAGACTCGTATAGTCAACGACATCCTCCATTGCCCATTTTCTTTTTACAAGCACAGGTTGGCTAGCCACTCGGGGTGGCGCACCTCTTTTACTTAACCCCGCAGCCTAAGTTTGGCGATCTCCTCCTATGATCCTGCGCCTCTCCTCGCGAGCGGCGCGGCGTTGGGCGACCGGCTTTGAGCCCGGTTGATGCTCAAGGAGTGCTCGCGACTTCCTTGGGATTCTGGCATGTCGGAGGACCTCCATGCGAAGACGCCTTTGTTGGTGCGAGGAGTCGACGAGCGCGCTTTCCTATTTGGCGGGAGCGTGGTTCGACCGCACGGTCTTGGTCGGATCACGTGGATCGACCGCGACCTCCTTCGTGTCCTCGGCGGACTTAAGCGATCCCGCCCCGACTTGCCTGGACTCGGGGCGGATTCGAGGCTTCCTCTTGAGGTTGCCGAGCTCGGCAGACGCGATGATCGCCGAGGCAAGCTCACAACCCGCTGGCAGCTAGCGATTGTAGGCAAGTCGAAAGATGATGCCACGGTGATGACTCCTCGTGGCCCGCATCTTCGGCTTGAGGTAGGCGTGGCCGGGACCGCCATGAACTTGGCGTAACACGGCCTTCCCAGATGGCATGGTAAGAACCGGAAATCCACGACCTCAAAAGCGAGGGTCTCGGTGCGGAAGTTTCGGTTGCCTCGAAGGTAACGGCGGTCGATCCGCCTGAGTGGATGGGCTCACGGCCGTGAATGACGCCATGGAAAGGCGCCTTTGCCGGGTCGGAGGGTTGAGCGCGGACCCCATAGCGCCGAGCGCCTCGACGTAGAGGATGTTGAGGTCGCCGCGCTCCGCCCATCAAGACTTTGAAAGGCGCTTCTTCCCACGACGGCCGACCACGGGGTATCTCCCTACCGTGGAACGTGGTTGGTGATCGGTCCGATCAAAGGTGATCGGGAATTCGACTATCGGAGGTATTGGGGGACGATAGCGCGACGGTGTGGACCTTGCGATAAGCGAGCTTGAGCCGGCGCTTGTCGGCATAGCAGGCCGGTCCTCCAAAGATCATGAGGCAGCCGTCGGGTTCAGGAACTCGCCGTCGCCTTTTTCTCTCGCGATCACGGGCCGCAGCAGCTTCTTCCTTGCCACGCGGCGTTGCGGGACGCCGAGAGGTAACGCTCAGACCTCGCAGCCCCAAGATTTGTGCTTGATGGAGAACCCGTGGTTTGGGCACGGGCCGTCCATCAACTTCTCGAAGTGGTCGGGCGCGACGGTCGGTCGCACCTGCTGCTTGGCAGGGCGGTCGACGGTGGCGACCACTTGGGTCTCGCGGATCTGCTTCCCGTGCCGCTTCCGTTTGTCGGAGCGATCAGAAGGGGACCCGATGTGGACGCCGGATTCTAGTTGGGCCTTTCCTCCCTCAAAGATGGCCCCCACAGCCTCCTCGCAGGAGGCGTGGTTGGTGGCGATATCGAGGAGCTCCTTGGTAGTTCTGGGCTTGAGGCAACCTAGTTTGTGTACCAAGGCCTTGCAGGAGGTGCCGTAGATGAATGCTCCAACGACATCAGCGTCGGAGATGTCGAGGAGCTCGTTGCACTGGCGGGAAAACCGCCGGATGTAGTCCCGGAGGGTTTCCACAGGCTGCCGCTTTGCCCTTCGTGTCCCAGGAGTTTCGTGGCGCCAAGTGCCTCGAAGTTGCCGACGAAGAGGCCTTCAAGTCGGTCCAATTCCCGATGGTTTTGGCGGGCAAGTATTCGAGCGTGCTCGCCGAGTCCGCGAGGTAGATGGGAAGGTACTGGATGATGAAGAGGTCATCCGTTGCTCCTCCCGCCCGGCATGCGAGCCGGTAATCTTCGAGCCAGACACCTGGGTTTGTGGCCCCGGTGTATTTGGCAAAGTTGGTAGGCGCCCGAAATCTGGCAGGGAAGTCCGCCTGACGGATCCCTTGGCAGAACGCTCGCGGTCCAGGACCGTCGGGGCTCGGGCTGCGGTGGTGGTGTCCGCCGCCCACAATTCGCGAGTGGGCGGCCTCCTCCGCCATCTTTCTTCGCACCTCAAGGGTAGCGCGAATGTCGTAGGCATCACCGAGGCGCTGGCGCACCGGCGCGCGAGGCTCGTGTGGCTCATGCGCGGCGCCGCAGCCGGACCCAACCGGCCCAGACGGCGCAGACGGGACCGGTGGTTGAGGTGGCTCGAGCGATAGGAGCCGAGGCGTGCATGTGCCTGACACCAAGCGCCTACCTGCCCCGGAGGTTTTGGTAAGTGGCCTTGGCCTCCGGTCGGTCACCCGGAGGCCTCGGCGCATTGCGGCCGCGCCACGCTTTGGCTTGCGTGGGAAGAACCGAGGGCCGCTTGACTCTTCCGCTTTGAGGTGTGTGCGACGCACAGCGCTTGCGCGTCGCCAGCACATGCGGGTCTCGAGCTCCTCCCGCCTGTGTTGGCTCGAGCCGGTCGAGTTTCACTATTCATTCCTCCAACTCTTTGCGTTGTTGTTGGAGCTCGGCCGGCGGCTCGAGCGCTCAAGACGCCATGTTGGTACTCCTCCTCCCGCGCTGAGTCGCGCGGATAGGAGGTCCCAGAGCCACGGGGCCACGGTCAAATCGACCAGTGCCCACCATGTTGCACTCGCGAGAGTGCCGCCGCTGGGCAGGTACTCGTGCCTGAGCCGGAGTCATGGTGGAAGAGTCTTCCAAGCTCGTGGATGGAGGCGGCATGTAGCCACCATCGCCACAAGTCGCGAGCCTACGGGGTGACATGGTCACCGCCGGGCCTACGGAGTTTTCGCCACCGTGGCGGAGCACTCCTCGGTTCCGGCCGGGCTCGCAGGGCGCCTAAGCCGAGCTTAGCGGTCGCCGGAGAGGACGCCTGAGCTCTCGTGGCGCTGTCCTCCCGAGGCGGCGGGACGAGCGTGAGCCTCCCGCCGGGTGTGGCGGTCGAGGAGCCGGCGGATCCGGCCCCCGCGCGATCATGCCGCCGCAGCGGTGGATGCCATCGGAGACAAACGGAATCCGAGATGGTGACGAAGACGCGCAAGGCCCCTACGGCGCGCCAACCGCCGGCGTTTTGAGCGCGGCAAGTAAATTTGTAAGTCTAAGGGGTCGCGCTCCACTCCTGAATGGTTAGACTCGTGAGTCCAAGATGTATCTTGGTTCGGGTGAAAGTCCCTACTCCGGGCCGATGGTCGATTGTATTGCTTTGCACGACGCTTTACGAGATGAGGGCGCTAAGTTACCTAAGCTCCTCCTGTTCTTATCTCTTTCTCCCTCTAGAATCGTTAGTCCTGCCTCCTTTTATACAGAAGGAAGGGGCAGGTTACATCGAGAGTCGGGGGAAGGGCGAGGCGACCTATGCTAGGAGCTCTGGTCCTTCGTCCTGTGGACTGGTCGCCACACGTCTTGCCCATGCTGGGTCGGTAGCTTTGGTGGTCAGGGAGGTTAGGTATTCTTCGGGAAATAGCGTACTTGCCCTCTGTGATCCTTACGAATGCTGACGTGCGGTGTGTGACGTTGGCGCTGCCTCGGGAGGGAGCGTGCGTTCGTACTGTACGCGACTGGTTGATGGGGGCTGGAAGCTCTGACTTCAGCAGTCACCAAACCTTCTAGGGAAGGAGCCACCTGCCCTTGTATAGTCACTCCGATTGACCTTGTTCGCGAGGTACGTGGCGGTAGGCTGATGAGGGCCCCGACACGCGCCCTCAGATCCGCCACTTTGGTTCGGTCGGAGTCGGGAGATCCCGCCCCGTCAAGGGGGTCAGGAGCGCTGTCCGGTCGGAGTCGGGAGATCCCGCCCCGTCAAGGGGGTCGGGAGCGCTGTCCGGTCGGATTCGCTTCCCCTGGCCGGTCGGGAGCGGATGTCTTGTGTGGTCTCGCAGGCGATTCGGTCGGTGGCGGGCCGGGCGCGGCCTGTTGGGCTGGAGACATGCTTGAGGCCGCTGGCTCGTCGCTTCGGGCCGTTGGGGTACCCCTGTTATTAGTATTCGTCACATACTGGCAAGTCCCAAACTGGCTATGTTTTCCTATGTGGGGGAACGGCAATTTCTTGGAAGTCGTCTAAGCAGACTCTTATCTCGACATCGACAAACCACTCGGAAATCATTGATTTGTATGAAGCCTCTCGTGAATGTGCATGGCTCCGAAGAATGGTTCACCACATCCAGAAGTCATGTAGCTTGAACATTGAGCAAACTCTCACAATCATTTATGAAGATAATGCAGCTTGTGTTGCCCAAGCACAGTGGGTTATGTGAAGAGCAATCTCACGAAGCATATCAACCCCAAGTTCTTCTATGCTCATGAATTGCATAAGATGAACGAGATCAAGATATTGCATACTAAGTCATGTGAAAATCTTGCAGATTTGTTCACTAAATCACTCTCAGCATCTACCTTTGAAAGGTGCGTAAAAGGAATTGGAATGATGAGACTTAGAGAAGTGCAGATTTCAGGGGGAGATATTTCACATACTCCCACATAAATCTTGAAGATGAATTATGAATACCCAACATGAATCTCGAAGACTAGCAATTGAAGTTTGGGTGAATTGTACTCTTTTTCCTTAGCAAGTTTTTCATGAAGTTTTCTTGCATAAGGTTTTAACGAGGCAATTCGTGCAACATAGTAAGCGTATGCTATGTACTCTTTCTCCAAGTATTTTTCGCACTGGGTTTTTCTGGAGTTTTAATGAGGCATATGCATCTCGCAGCAAAGGGCCCAAGGGGGAGTGTTGGGAAACCACGTGGCCCAATGGAAAGCCCACGATGAACCCTTAGCCGAAACCCTAGACGACTACTATATAAGGAAGAGGGGGTCCCCCCTATGTACAAGCAATCAGAAAGCAATAAAGAATTCTGTCGTCGCTCCCCATATACCTGTGTCTCTCTCTCTCTGTTCTCCAATTTAGATCTGTTCGGGAACCCCGGACTATTCGATAGCGAGGTTCCTTAACAGGCAACACCTAGCCTTATCTCTCATCCGAAGAGGAGCATGTTTGGTATGATTAACAAATCCTGTGTCATCTTCTCCCTGTCTTCACCATTTCTTCCTCCCTCTTCCGTGTTCACTTCCCCATCTCATTTCCTCATCTCTGACACAAAAATAAAAAAATATTAACTTTGAAATTTTTAAATAGTAAGTTTCTACTCAATTTTTTTAAAAAAAATCAATTAGAAAGTTTCAACTCAAAAAAATGGAAACTTTTAACTCAGAAAGTTTCAAATCTGAAAGTTTCAACTTAAAAAATTTAAATAAAAAAATCTCAAATTAGAAAGTTTGAAATCGTAAAATTTCAACTCAACAAAGTTTTAAATAGAAAAATTTCAAATTAGCAAGTTTCAACTCAAAAATAAAATAAAATCAAAAAGTTTCAACTCCAAAAACTGTCGATTCAAAATATTTCGGTTCGAAAAGTTTCAATCTAAAATTCAACTCGAAATTTTCAACTCAAATATTTTAGATCAGAAAAATTCAAATCGAAAAGTTTCAACTCAAAAAATTTCAAATTAGAAAGTTTCAACTCAAAAAATTCAAATCGAAAAGTTCAACTCCGAAAACATTCAATTTAAAAACTTTCGGTTCGAAAAGTTTCTATTCAACAAACTTTCGGTTTGAAAAAAAACTTTCAAAAGTGGTTAAAAATACTTATTTTCAAAATATTAGAGGAAAATTTGAAATACAAAACAACGAAGATTAAAACCCATATTTTATTTGGGCTTACAACAGTTAAAAGTCATACTATATTTTTGGACCCGTAACTCATAAAGAATAGCCCATAAAGTAGAACGAGACCCACGTTCAGCTAATTGGTTATGTCTCCGACCAATTTTGCTAATGTGTCTTATGTATTGTTTCGCACCGATCGTCCCAACCTGTGAAATAGTCATCCGAATCAGTAATATACTGGTCGGAGCAAGCGGTTATCTCTACACATGCGTTCGTACAGATAGTTATCTGACATGTACGAATAACTACTCGAAAGTTATCCGGAAAAGGCACCCTTTGCCGATAAGACACCGTTTGGCGTAAAGACATTCTTCGGATATACGACACTTTTTTGGAGCATAACTGTCGTCTCTTCGTAGTGTATAAATATGGCACCCATTTGTACCGTCAGAAAAACGATCGAATGTTAGATTCTCAAATAGACTCTCTAACACTTGTACAAACATGGAGCCCATTTGTAATAAAGAAGCAATCGCCTATCTCTGCACATTGTGTATAAACAGAGAGCCCATTTGTAATAAAGAAGCAATCACGTGTCCTTTTCATAATCTTGATCCACGGAGGCTTGCAACCACTTTTTATTCGTAAGCTCAGTATAGAGACCCTAGGTCTTGAATATTGACACAAAAACTTTTTGAGTTTGAGGAAAAGGGAACGAAGAAGAAAATAGGGATGAAGTGGATGGCGCCACATGTCGTGGCGAGAGAGCCTTTGAGTGAGAAGAGAAGTAGAACAATGAATGAGGTGCTGTCACTTGTCATAAGAAGATGATCTTTGAGGGGAAGGGCTGAAAGAAAGGAAGTCGTGTCCATTGTCACGAGGAGAGGACCCTTGAATTAGCTGTTCCCTAGCATGTTTACTACTGTTTGCAAGGACGCAAGCAAAAGGTTCGGAGCATGTTGCCCTGTGCAGATATTGGTCTCCGTTAGTCCTGTAAAGCACAGTCGCACATGTCGATTGTACCATCCGAACCGATCATCATCGCAGAACCTGAGTCCATCACCGACAATCATCCACATACATGCATGGAACCAATCAACATAAACCTCCTCTCGTACATTTTCAACCACCAGATAGAATGCACTAGGCAGCCGGGCAGGCTAGACTTCTTGAGCCAGACTCGCAAGTTGCAGCACGCTCGATAGCCAGACATAAGCCGAGCCACAAGGTTGATCGGCTCTTTTTTCTAACACGAAATCGCAAACATGTCCACGACAGACTGCACTACTACTACTACTACAGCAGTATACTGTAAAGCAGCGCACAAACGACAATCTCTGGAGCAGATCGATGACAGTTCAGTTCGCCGGACAGCTTGCTTAGCTAGTGACAGCCACATCGGCGAAACGGGCGACATCAGCGGCCGGGGAGGAAGGAATAAACCGAACTAACTGGATCCCAACTAAGGCGAACATAATTGGACACGATTTTGACATCGCAACTAGAAATATGCGCGCGCGCGGCACGGCCGGCCGGTCCCCTCTCGGTAGTGGAGCGGGAGCTCCTCCTAATGCTAATGGTTGGCGTCTGCATCATCACTCGGCGTCGACGGCTGTATATGTTGGCTTGCTTGGTTATCTCCCTGCCTGTCCATCTCTGATCGCTAATTAATTAGGGCTTGAGACCGCGAGCATGCAGCCTTAATTAATTCCGTCGCCATTAATGCAAGCACGGGGATGCGCGTGGCCTTGCGTTTGTAGGCACGGCGGCCATGGCGGTGCGTTATGAGGGAGACGATAATGTCAAATCACGCATACCGATGGGCGATGGGTGATACTGGCACTCATTCATGTGCGCCATCGTAGTACTCACGCATATCGTAGCATGGTAGTCACGACTCACGTCACGTGAGTTCCAGTTTGAGCTAAAATGAAGAACTGATAGCAAGCACCAATGAGAACCGTCTTCCACGAAACTTCCCTCGCTACTACAGAAAGACATATATTAGAAGCATTATCATAGAAGGTTTTGAAAATTCATCTATGATGAAGAACATCACTGACGGTTCTATAATGCAACCGTCAGTGACATCATCATAGACGGTACTCTTCATAAATCGTCAGTGATACTGTCACAGACGGTTTTTGTTGATAACATGTAATATCTCACTGACGGTTTTATTCTAAAATCGTTTGGGCTTCTATGTAAATCACTAACGGTTTATGAATAGAACCGTTTGTAATATCTCTCAGCAATATTTAATACAGAGACCCAAGCCACTTAGTGCTTTTTAGGGTTCCGGGATCTATCTTCGGGTGGCTACGGGTGTGAGGTGATATTGTGAAAGAAAACAATTAATTTTGAAGGGTGATTGTAGATCCATATGTTCTTGCTGATCTAAGGTTAGTAATGGGTTCTAATTGCATTATATTCAAAATCTAGCTTGGTGAGGATAATTTAAAGATTGTTTAGATCTAACTTACATATCTATGTGTTCTTTTTGATCTAAGGTCAGTAATAAGAGTTCTAATTGCATTATATTCAAGGTCTAGCTTGGTAAGGAAAGAATTTGAAGATTGTTTAGATCTAGATTGTAGATCCATGTGTTCTTGGTGAACTAAGGTTAGTAATGGGTTCTGATTGCATTATATTCAAGATCTAGCTTCGTAACGAGAGAATTTCAATATTGTTTTTCATGTGTTTTTGGTGATCTAAGGTTAGTAATTAGTTTTAACTGCATTATTATATTTAAGATTTAGGTACCTAGTTTGGTGAAGAGAGAATTTGAAGATTGTGTTTAGATCTAGCTTGTAAATCCATTTGTTCGGTGTCTAAGGTAGTAATTGGTTATATAATTGCATCATATTCAAGAAGTAGCTAGCAATGCATAATTTAAGAATATGTGCATGCGCACAACTAGTTTACTTCAATATTTAATACTAAATGTTATATGCGTAGCGTAGATGGACCAAAGCTGGATGTGCGCTGAGAACTATGCAAGTGCCGAGTATATTAATGACGTCTCCGCTTTTAGAAGAGCTACAGAAGAGGATATGTTTAATAAGGGGTGCAGTTTATGTCTTGTTCGTGCATTGACTGCGAGAATCTGAAGATGTTTCGAAACTCTCCGCAAATCGAAGCACACTTGATTCTGAGGGGTTTCAAAAGAGGCATATATGTTGGACCAGTCACGATGAAGAGTAGGATATACAGGAAACATATAGTATTAACATCGTCGATAAAGTCAATGATATGCCGGATGATCATATCGATTGTGTTTTCGATGAGGATAGGTTGCAGGACGACAATCTGAATCAGATGCTGTGCAACGCAGAAGGGAATCGTGATGACAGAGAATATGGTAAATTCTGAGGTTTGATGAAGGACTCGGAGAAACCTTTGTTCTCAGGCTGCAAGTCAAAATACACAAGGTTGTCATCCGTGCTTAAACTGATGAAATTGAAAGCAAGCAACGGTTGGTTCGACAAGAGTTTCACAGTGATGTTACGTCTATTGGCGGACATACTTTCAGAGGGAAACGAGTTGCCGACAATCACCTACAAAGCTAAAAAAGTTCTTTGTCCCTTGGGAATGGAAGTAGAAAGAATATATGCATGTCCAAACGACTGTATCCTGTACCGCAAAGAGTACGCAAACTTGCATATATGTCCTGTGTGCAATGCATCCCGGTACAAGCGTAAGAGTCATTCAGATGATGATAACGTAGGCATCGAGGTGAAGAAATGACCTCTTGCTAAGGTGGCATGGTATCTGCCTGTAATTCCTTATTTGAAGTGTTTGTTTGCGAACCCAAACGAGGCAAAACTGCTGCGTTGGCACTCGGAGGAGCGTAAGAACGATGGAATGCACCCTGCTGATTCCATTCAGTGGAGAAACATCGATAGGATGTTTCAAGAATTCGTTGCGTATCCAAGGAAAATAAGGTTTGGATTTAGCACAGATGGAATGAATTCTTTCGATAACATGAGCAGCCGGCATAGCACTTGGCTCATTAATCTTTACATCTACAATCTTCCTCCTTGGTTTTCTATAAAGCGGAAGTACATTTTATTTTTGTACTTATCCAAGGACCGAAATAACCTAGGAACGATATTGATATGTACCTAGCACTGTTGGTGGTAGATCTGAAAATATTATGGGTTCCCGGGGTACAAGTGTGGGTGCGTACAAACGAGAAAACTTCAGTTTGCACTGCCAGTTGTACTATTTGGGAGCTCGACTATGCACTATTCAAGATTCCCTTATTTCGGTGTCGTTGGGTCCACCTCCAGCACGTGAAGGTTGACAAGTACGGTGTCACTACTGTCGACCTCGCACGCGTTGGATACCAAGATGAACCACTTGTACTCGTTAATCAAGTTGTTCAAGTATTCTATGTAATCGACCCATCCAACAAGGAAAGACATAGTTCTTCAGGGAAAAAGGAGGATTGTCGGAGTAGAGAATATAGTAAATGAGGAAGAATACAATTAATTTGACGAGTTGCCTCCTATCGGAAACAGCATCATGGTCCAGGAAGAACAACCCGAGGAAGCTAGCTACACACGCGTCGATCGTTGTGAAGGGCTAATTTTTATAAAAAGGAATAAGCAAGTGGACTTATGATTTTAAGTGTACTCTCCAACATAATAGAGGTGTTTTTAATAAGACGCTCGAAATTCGAAACATCTTTCTGTTTGCATCTGATTTATTTAATAAAGTTCCCTTTCTTTTACTGATGCTGGTTCATCTACAATTCCTTCACTGATTTTGGTTCATCGACAATTCCATTTACATATTATGCATTTAGTGCTGGTCTCATCTACATCACAGACGGTCTAGTTTAGAACCGTCTGTAATAAGAAACATCACAGACGGTTCTATTTTAGAACCGTATGTGATAATAACGATCACAGACGGTTCTAAAACAGAACCGTCTGTATAAGAAACTATCACAAACGTTCTATTTTAGAACCGTCTGTGATACAGACTCTATAAATACGTCCCTCGTTCACATCCTTCGGTTACCACTCTTCTGCGCTCAAAACCCTAGCTTTTCTCATGACAGTTCATCTCCCGTTGCAGCGCCTCCCCCCGACCTCGCTGACGCCCCCATCCTCGCCACCTCCCCGGCGGGTGTCTCCTCCCGCGGGGCCTCACCCGATGGTTCGTCTCTCCTCGCGGCGCCTCACCCCCGTCGTCTCCCCTCGTGGCGTCTCTCTCGACGGTTCATCTCCCCCACGGCGCCTTACCCCGTTGTCTCCCCCGCGGCGCCTCTCCCGACGGTTCATCTCCCCTGCGGCGCCTCACCCCCACCGTCTCCCCCCCGCAGTGCCTCACCCTCGACGTTGCCCCTGCTCACTGACGCCCCCCTCCACCTCCAAGCCGATGTAAGCTTCCTGTACATTGAAAACTCTCCCTTGTACAGATATAATTAATAGATATAAAATGCTTTCTACTCAGAAAAAGGAACATACTGACAACAAGAAATTAGTGCTAATTTGTGACCGAAGGAAGTATATTACATGTATCATGTATGCTGTTACCTAAATAGTCAAAACAGACATTTCCATTCATCTTAGCTTACTGATGATTACTAAATACTTATGGAGCATTTATCAGAACAATGAAATGCAACCTTGAAGGGCTCCAGTGCAACACAATTGCTACATACCAAACTTTTAGGTCTACCATGTTCAGCCCCGCCTTTACTCAATTTAGGATAAATACCGACCGCTGATTAACCTCGAGTATTTGTGAAACTATATCTCCTTTAGTCCTTTTAGCTCCTTGCTAGAAAATTGTTTTTTCTTTTTCTTTTTTTAAAAGAGAGAGAGACAATATGACCTTTACCTTTTATCAGTATTGTTAGACAATAAACATGGCAGGAAACTTACTACTTTTATTATAGAAAAAACCAGCACTCTAACTTCTCGCGAAAAGATATTAATTGTTCTCCACACTCTAGGTACCAAGTACCAACCCTCAGCATCGTCTCTATGGAATAACGTATTGATCTGCTTTATATTTGAGTATCTTCAGTGTATACAATACACAAAGAGCTATATATTCATGTGGGAATAACACAATATTTGTACTGATGTTTGGATCATGAGTAGTAATAATTCATCACATAACATAATTTCCTCATATACATAGGGAAAATATGTAATGGGGATGGTAAAACATCATGTGTATATATATACCCCTGCAAAAAGAATTAGTTGGTGTTGATGGTAATTCTGCCATCCTACATTTTATATATACTCATGTAAAAAGAATTATGCTAGATCTGGTGAATTAATATATACAAGTAGTTCTTTATGACAACATTTGTGCTCTGTACATTTTATTAATAATAGTTTGAACTAAAAATAGCTTGAAAAAGTAAGTTAGATTGGGTTGTGATCAATTTGATCTCTATGATGGCTTGGTGTGTGTGTGTATGGTTTGCGGTGTGGGTGTTTATGGCAGTAAACCCTAGCTTGGATGGCTTTGAGTGTTGTTTCAATTGTGAGTATATTTCCATTTGTGTTGTATCCTCTGCTGCTTGCGGGATTGCTCTGTGGGAGTGCTCTGTGATGAAAATAGGTGATTAATGAATATAACAATTAATCTGTGTAAGCTTGGTCTTAAACTGCTAGCTTTAGTTCCTGTTTATGCATTGAAGTGTTTAGTGTTCTTCACTGTTAATATGCTCTGATCTTCATTCAGCATTATTTGTGACCTGTTACATTCTGCTGTCAGTTTTGCTATTGATGTCTGATAACAACTTGCTAGTTCGATTGGGTTTTCACTGTCAGTCTAACCTGTTTTTGATGCTCTAGTAATCTATCCAGTAGGTTCGGTTAGTAATTTGTTTAAACCTAATCTGAACAAAGTCTGAATGTAGATAATTTTAACAGTAAACTTATTAATAAATATTTGACTGTGCACATTAAGGGAGGTAAGGGTTCAAGGCCATATTTACTAGATTAATTGTTCGGCCATTTATGATTGTGGTTGAAGATATGAAATCTTCAGTCATACCCAAATCTGAGAGCAATAAAACACTAATTCAACAATCTGTTGTAGATGACATGATTTCATTACTTGTATGACAAAAATTTTAAAGTATGCTTATTCATGTTGTTTATGTCATATTTGATATCTTTGGATTATGTATCTGTTATATTATTATTTGGGATTAGCTGGTTATTATATATTTATATAGGTTCAAATTTATATTTTACTTCCCTAGTACATAAAAATATACGTTCATATAATAAATATACTTAAGGGTCTAATATATATACTATCTTTGTACCCATCAAATAAAAGCAATCATCAATTGGTAGCCTTCCTTGTTTGATTCCTTTTCTTTCCTGTTAAGCCATGAAAACCAGTCTAGATTGGTGTCCTATCATTCGTCGTCTCAAGGATGTGATGAGTCATCGAAAGGAAAACCTCCTCGAGGTCCAAGAGGAGCAAATAAAAGGCCAACGGACCGATATACCATCACGGCGGTTGATCCAAAGGATAGAGGCTCTACCAAACCAAAAAAGTCAGCGAATGTATTTAGGATATTGTGCGGGATAGTCGCACGGGAATAAGACCCCATCACCTATCCATCCTGGAAGTCGTTGACTGACGAGAACCAAAATGACTTGTTGATAGAAATTCTGTCTTCATTTGAGATCCCAGAAGACTGTGTGCGCTCAGTGCGACGGTATGCACTGCTAGTGGCGGAAAAGGCGTGGAAGAACTTCAAGAGCACGCTTGTCAAGAAATATGTCAATAAGGACAGGACTCCGTTCTCTAAGTATGGGTTCATTGCTGAGGACGTATGATAAAATTTTATTGAGGCGAAGACGACGGACGAATTCGTGCATCAAAGCGAAGCCTACAAGGCCCTGCAGGCAAAGAACACCCACTCCCATAGACATTGCACCGGTGGATACACGGGGAAGAGGGCCCAATGGGAGAGGGAGGGCGAGGAGACCTCCGCGCCATTTACATCTATCGTTGACCAGCGCGCCAGAGACTGGCTGAGATTTTATACCGTGGTCTCGGAGACTTGCCGGTCTCCCCTAATCCATGTTGAGTTGACTTGAACAACTTCAAGCCGGCCCGAACCTCTTGAGCTTTCCTCGAGCACTATGGTAGTTCTTTCCCACTCCGAGTAGACGAACTCCGTCCTTCACAACTTGCTGAGGCTTCTCACAACCTCCGTCGAGAAGCTCACCGAGTACCAACGCCTCCAAGCTATCTAGGAGGCGACAATCTCCAAAACAAGGTTTGAAAAGTCGGTTTCGGAATAAATTTCGTCCCTGGCCGAATCGTGAGATTTCGCCGAAATTTCGAAATTTCGGAAAAAATTCAAACGAAATTTGAATTTGAAAATTCAAATCCGGTCCATGTAGTAACGAAAAATCCCGAAATTCGACGAAAAAACCCGAAATTTCGGGTTTTTTGCACCGGCAGAAAAGTAGTCCAAACATTAACAAAAAATTTTGAAATGTTTTTTGGAGGTTCCAGACACATTACTGATATTCTCACAAAAAATTCAGCTAATTATCACATCTGAAAAATTTTAAAAAATTCGAAGAGTGGTACTGTCCTGATAAAACACTGACCGACAAGTTTGATCCGAATGCAAAATGGTACAAATCAAGTTAGAAACTGTTGAATTTTTTTTTCATAGTTATGATCCGTAATTAATATTCTCATAAAATTTCCAGGTGATGATAAAGCTTGATGAATTTTTAAAAATTCGAACAGTGCAACTAAAGGCTGACCAACAAATTTCAACCAAATGAAAAATAGTTCAAACCATTCTATAAAATTTTGAAAAATTTTATTTATACTCTTAATGCATCAATAATATTACCATTAAGTGTTCAAATGATGATCAAACATGAAAAAAGTTATAAAAATCTGACACTATTACTACCTCGTTTATGCTAATTCTGTTTTTTATTTTTAAATGATAACAAATTAAGTTAAGATATTTTATAAAATTTTATGTTTGATCCTATACTTTTTAATATTGTACCATAAATTTTTCATAGCATTACAAAGCATATTCAATTTTATAAAATTCTAACAGTGTTTCTGCCAAAATTTTAAAATATCTCAAAAAATAAGTTTTTGGACAAATTATCATCAAAGATCACTTTATTATGGGTTATTAATGTAATTTAAGTCAAATCCGGCCATAAAAAACCAAAATCCGGATTTGTTTTTCATGAAATGTCACCCGATTTGACCAAAATCTCGTCGAAAAAAATTAATTTAATGTAGCATTTTCAAAAAAAAATCGTCCTGTAGTTTAGGTCTCGGGGGGCCCGAAATCTGAAATTTTGACGAAATTTCGCCAAAATTTGGATCCCTGCTCCAAAAGTAATAAGTCTTGACGCTTGCTCAACTCTAAATGCAACACTCGATTTTACTACTAACCCTCTCAAAATGAGAATTGAATGCACACAAGAGAGTAGAAGACTTTCTAGAGCTCAAATAGCATCAATAAGGTTCAAGAGTTGCTCTATAATGCAGGTGAGGGTGTATTTATAACCCCCACCTACAAAACTAGCCGTTGGAGCTTGAATCATTGAAGAAGCCAGGATTTCCAGTGCTACCACCCATGTAGGGCCGGAAGCATCGGGCTCCAGCTCAACGGTCGAAACAATGCAATAACTGCACTTTCAGAGGCCGTTGTTCAGAAGGTCCGCTGCTACCGCCCAACTAGGATCGGTAGCACCGGGTCCCTTTTAATTTTCCTCGGCCAGAAGAGTATCTCTTTGGAATTTTTACAACGGGTATTTAGGCCGGTTCTACCGCTAGCCCAGTAGCACCGCACTACCATAGGCTGTAGTACCGGACCACCAAAATGCCCAAAAATGCACCCTTCTGGAATTTTTACACCGCTCTAAAATGTCGGTGCTACCGCTCGATCGGTAGCACCGGGCTGCCATGGTCGGTAGCACCAGCCTATCAGATCCCCCAAAAACACTCTCTCGGGTTTTTACACATCGCTCTGGGGGCCGGTGCTACCGGAAACTGCTTCTCGGTAGCACCGGGCTCTGAGAGACATTTCCAAAACCGCATAAGATTTTTCATTGGGATTTAATTTGATGAAATGCACGATCTCAAGTGAGTATAGGATTGAGCCTTCAAGACCTAAACGACATCAAGATCATCGTCAAGACCCCTCTTGATAGTACGGCCCTATTTCTAGCAATCCGATCTTTTCTCCAAATTCCGAGATGGGTAAAAATACTAGGAAAAGGTCCTTAATCTTATACCTTTGTCGTTTTTTTGACACATTTGATCTTCTTTTGCGCAACATTCATGCTTCCATTATCATCAACCCTAGGACCAACCTATTTTCAATACTCAAAGAAAATATTAGTCCTTTAACCGCGATTGTCATTAATTACCAAAACCACAAAGGAATTAGGGGCCTAGATGCTTTCAATGCTACATACAAATAGTTGTTGGACACATTAGCTAATTATGTACCGTTATATAGGTGGCCACGCGGTGCACTCTCCATGTGAGACTTGCCCATGGCTCCATTCCTCTTCTGGCTGCTTGGAGGCTCACGTATTCGTCCATTGAAGGGGGGCTGGTGCATGGTACCCTAGTGACGTCGGGTTTCACAAAGGTTAATGTGGATGGTGTACATTATAGTTTCAAGACCGTCCCGCTACCGATGCCCCCAGACGACGAGATCGTGACATTGGAGGACGCTATTCACACTTTCATCCAGTGGCCCAGCAGCGACATCTCCCTAGACGCTTGTCCTCCATCACCGGAGCTACCCCAACTGTCTGAGTTGTTTGTGGTACCTCAGCAAGCCACCAAATCGGTTCATGTGCCCCCTGCATCAAATGACTTCGAGTGGGATGGTGCCCACTCTTCTCCCATGAAGACTCCCTATACAATAAAGCAATTCAAGGACAAAGCAAAGCGGATCACGAAGGAATTGGACTATGAAATAATGACTCTAGAACTAATCAATTCCATATTTGCAGTGCCACTAGTAGGGAAAGGGAAATAACCGTTGTGAATTTTACGTTTGTCACAAAATGCAACTCCTCGTAAATAATAAAATAATTAATCAGGTAATAACTGCGTTGGAATAGGTCGATCTGATGCGAATTCGAGGACAGCTTTGTGCCTTCTTTCTCAATCAAATCTTAAATCCAAAAGGCGAGTTCCATGGTGCCTAACTTCAGGAGTTTTATTTTTTTCCTGAATTACCATTTGGGTTAATTGTCAAACTTGTGTTGTGGATTTGTGAATTGTAGTTGTGCATTCAATTAATTGGTTAATAATATTGAGTTCCATTGGTTCATATATCTGAGTTCATTTCTGAAATAGATATGCCGTGCAATATTAATCTATATGTAATCTGCTTGCGTTGTGGTGTAATATGAGTTGATTGCTGAAATGGATGTAATGTTTGTAATCTAAAATTGGATGTAATGCTTGTAATCTAAAATGGGATGTAATGCTTGTAATCTGAGTTGAGTTAATCTGCTTTTTCCAGAGGGCATGGCTAGCATTTCATGAGGTTAGCTAATAAATAGAAAAAAGTCTTGTCTGTAGGAAGACTTATCGCAGACGGTTTTTAATTAAAAATTGTTTGTGATGTAATGATGTAATAGAGGGTTTCAAATTAAAACCGTCTGTGATATCATAACATCACAAACGATTTATAACTAAAAACCATTTTGATTTTAGTATATCATAGTTAAAACCCGTATGTGATGTTATTATATCACAGACGGTCCTAGTTAAAAACCGTCTGTGATATATTCTATCATAGACGGTTCAGAAATCGTCTATGATATACCATAACATCATTGACACATTGTTACAACAGTTCAAAAAACCGTTTGTGATGATAGTTCCAAACCGTCTATGATGACATGTTGTTCTGTAGTAGTGCCTCGCATTTGTAGCATCGAAATTTATGTGCCAGAATGGCACAATACGACAACATGGAATTTTAAACCATCTATGATGACATGTTGTTCTGTAACAGTGCCTTGCAATTGTAGCATCGAAATTTATGTGCCCGAATGGCACAATACGGCAACATGAAATTTTATCTGCCGAACTTGAAGGTTCTCTCTGTCCTTTCGGTAGAGAGATGATAATGATCGTCTCCACTTATCATTTGTTGCTCGATCCTTTCGACTTTGGAAATCTAGCACGACACGTCGAACGATGTTTCTTTGAAGCCACGTACGCTGCCTTTGAATCTTGATGGGCTGCTAACACAAAGCAGCCTCTTTGCTCTAATTCGAGCATGTGCATGTGTTGCCTCCAAAGGTGTATGGGTAAATATTCCCTTTCACTTTCTACGGTACCACGATTGGAGTTAATAATTTAATCTAAGTGGCACATTCCTGCTCTTTGATCAAGAAAAAAGAAAGCTCTTCTGGAGAACATTCCATTTCATACACGGGAAAAGGTCGGGCATGGTTTAACTGAGTTATGCACTAAACATGCAGGTGTCATATTCACATCAACCAATACGAGACCAAATCCAATCCATCAGGACCATTGTCTCGCAGGGAAAAAAAGTGCTGTTGTAATTAATCTCTGATGTTCAGAGCAGTAGTTATTAGTTGGGATCGGCATGTGGCTGTTCTCGTTTTGCAGAGGCCCGCTCAGCTTGTGTTAAGATAGGTAGTTCTGCTATTTATATATGATTAGCCTGTATCGTTATAATTTAATCCTACCAAAATAAATGACAGAGACCTTTCTCATTTTCTTTCGATTAATATGAGAATTTATAGGATTTTTCTTTTTTGAGGATCGTTGTGAGATTTTTTTTGTCTTTAAAAAGAATGAAGTGTCTTGAATATCACCAATTGTTTTTATTTATATAGATTGCGTAACTAGATATTATGATACAATTATCTTTGATATATAACTCTACTTCAAATAATTAAAATAAAATTGTAATTGATATATAAACCTAACATTTATATATGATTAATTTGTACCGTTATAATCTGACCTCACCAAAATAAGTCACGGAGATCTTTCTCTTTTCTTTCGATTAATGTGAAAAATTATAGAATTTTTTTCTTTTTTAGAATTATGTGAGATTTTCTTGTTCTTAATACAAAGGAGATGCCTAGAATATCATCCATTATTTTTATTTATATTGATCGGCCAATTTGAGGATACTAGGCGAGGTGCAACTATGCAAGTACCATCACATGTCAACGCTACTTCTCTAATCAGTCAACTGTACAAGAAAGTCAGAAGAAGAAAAAATGGTATAGTAGTAGTACTTAGAATCATCCTTTTTCTTCCTCGTTCCATTCAGTGAAAAAAACATGCATCTTCGTCTCGGTTCAATGTTGATCGTATATATTTTTTAAAGAATCAAAAAAGGAGAATCACTATTCTCTAGGCATTCTTCAACCAGCTAGCTTGAGAAAAACATGCCACAAATCATGTATGACCTTGGTGGCTTGGTGCATAGATCAAGCAAGCGACACGAGACTTCTCTCTCTCTCTCTTTGGAAATAGCTTTTGAGATTCGTCAAGAACAACAAACTCTGGAGTGGAAGCCTCTCAGCAGAGCCATTGTGCGAGCTAGCTAATGGCCGATTAATTAACTTCTTCAATAAAAAGCCATACCGAGTAGTTTAACCACAACCATACACCAAACCTTGCTCATCATCCATCCCAGAAGTGGAAAGACTAGTTAAATAGTGGTGTTGCCGCGCGCAAACTATGTACATTCTTTAGCGTATTGATCACATTTCTAACTCCTTTATTTTATTTTATTTTACAAATCTAGCCTCTCTACGGTAGGTGACATATATCACCTTCTGACGCTTCTGTAATTAAGAACAGAACTAGATTTATAATTTCGTTCGGAGATAAATTTACAAAAAAAAAAGTGTGCAGCCTATGCTAGCTAGAAGACACCCTCTTTTGTTGTCGCCCAAATTGTAGTTTGCTCGCGAGATCTGAGCAACCAAAGGAGAAGTTGGGACGTGCTCGCTCGCCCCACCTCGCCTTGTTTTCTCCACGCCTTCCTTTGGACACAACTCGTTCTGTTTGGCTGCTCGGCTTAACCACTCTCGCCAACGTCTTTTCCAAAACGAACACGCAAGGTTATTTTTAAGGTGCGAGGTTGAAGGAGAAGATGGTTTCGGTGAGAGCAAAATGAGGATATAGTAGCGCTCTTGCTTGCTTGCAACAAAAAGAAGAAAGTTTGGTGGTTCTTTTAAGGGTGGTGTGAGTCAGCAACAAGTAGTTGCCTTCGCCCACCAACCACCATCTCCTCCTCCAAACCCACGAAAGGAGATCATCGTTCACCAGCCTTTCTCTACATATGTTGCATTGTTTTTTTTTCAGCTCTCTCCATATGTTACCTTGCTGCTACCTTATAACCCAAACCCATTTCACCTCCTCTCCCACCTAAGGCGAATCTACACTACACCCCACAAACCGAATCCTCCACGGAGTAAATCCAGCAGCAGCATGTAAGCATGGGCAAGGCCAAGCTGATCGCCACCATGCTCAGCTCTTCGTAGTACTACGCTACTACTACTAAACCAGTAAGTAGACGACTAGTAGCTTTCCAGTGGGGCTCCTCAAAACTCAAAAGCAGAGGCAGAGGCAAGAAGCTCATATCATCGAGCGAAGGAAGGAGGCAGCGGCAAGCGAGCGCGAGGCGAGGAGGCAGGAATCATTCGGCTGCAAAGCTGCTATCGCCACCTCGTCGCTACTGTCCCCGCTTTCCTGGGCCGCGCCTCTCGTCTCCGGCTCTCCTCCCACCCCCGCGCCCTCTCCCTCTCAGACACTAGCTAGAGAGTCCCTAGTACGATAGACACTACACACGCAGCTGGGATAGGTTGGATTTTGCTGAGTGCTGCCGCTGTCGTTGCACCACCACCACAACCGCGCGCACAGCATCAGCACCACCAGCACCAGCACAAAGTCGTTTTTTTTTCCCTTTCCTTTCCTTGAGATGCTTCCGCTGCTCCTTATATCCACCCTCCCGGCCTTCACGCTGCTCCTCGTCGCGCCTGCCTCGTACAAGCCCTGCAAGCTCGTGCGGGAGCTCGGCCTCGTCGCGCTGCTGCTCGCGCGGGAGCTACTCAGGCACTCCGTCTCGACCGTGCGGGGTAGGAGGGAGCAGGGAGCGAGAATGCCGCCGTCCAAGGCGAAGACGGTGGCGACGAGGGAGGATGCGCCGGCGCCCGCATTGGCGGGGGAAGCGGAGGCGGCGTTCCCGGTTCTCGACCTGCCGGAGCTGGCGCTGGACCGCGTGCTGGAGGAGCTGTCCCCGGCGTCGCTCGCCGCGATGGCGTGCGTCTGCGCGGGGCTCAGGGACCGCTGCTCCATGGACAGCCTGTGGGAGCACCACGTCCGCCGGAAGTGGGGCCGCGTGCTCGGCGCCGCCGCGCGCAAGCAGTGGGAGGCGGAGCTGAGCGCCAGGAGAAGCGCCACCACTCTGCCGCGCCCGGCCAGGCGGAGGAGCTGGGTGGACTCGCTGGCGTGCGCGTGGCCCTTCTCTTGGATAGGCTGCCGCTGGCTCAAGGGGGACTCGGCCACCCCCGCCGCCGCCGAGCCAGCGCCCGCGCCGCCGGTCGACACGGTGGCCGCGTGGTACCGCGCGCTCGAGTGCGGCGAGTTCTGGTTCCCCGCGCAGGTGTACAACCGCGAGGTAGAAAATCTACTCCTAGTACTAGTATATACTCAGTGTATACTCCACTGTTTTTTGCTCTCAGTTGTAATTAAAGTTTGTTCTTTTTAATCATAGTCGTCATTAGATTAGTTAGAAGACGCTTTGTTTAATAGAATAATCTCTCTAGCAGGACGGGCATGTCGGATTCGTGCTGTCCTGCTACGACGCTCACCTTCGCTATGACAGGCGAACTGACACCTTCACCGCGAGGTACTCCAATTTACTTGTTGCTGCTGGTAGTAGTTCGCTGATATGATCCGACTGAATTGACCACAAGTGAATGAAGCTGATTAATCCATGTAGTGCTCATGGAGTTTAGGAGTTGGTTACCCTCTTTGAAGTACAATTCGGGGAGTGCATCATAAAGACACATTAAACCAGTGATTGAGAAATGTTAATGATTTTTTAAGAAAAGGTTGAAATGTTAATGAAGGCGACAAGAATGTAGTATGAGATCTTTTGGATTCATTTGTTTTGCTTGGAATCTATTTTAATCGGTGATGGACGGGCAAATGATGGGCTCTGATAGGTACCCGCCTCACGGCCGGAAACTGGCGAAAGAGGAGGACGGCGTGCAGTGGAGCAGGATCCGCTCCCCGCCGGTGAGCACACCGGCGCACGATCTCCATGTCTCGGGCTGCCTGGAGGACCTGCGTCCCGGAGACCACTTCGAGATCCAGTGGAGGAAGAACAAGGATTTTCCTTACGGTATGTGCTTCACATCACGCACTAATGCATATAGTTAACGGTGGAACTAGAAAATTTCTAATAGGTGTGTCCGTGACACACCACACTGCCGTACCCCGAGCCGCTTGCCGCGCCACCTTCCGTGCCGTGTGCCCGACGGCCCGAGCGACTTGCTGCGTTGCCATTGCCGTCCATGGTAGCAACAATTCTAAAACGATATCTACGAAGGACGGAAAGTAGCAACTGCCCATGGTAGTGGTAGTATCGTGACTCTGATTTACTATTGTCATTGCCATCCGATTGATATCAAACATTGACTTTTCTTTTCTCTCTATCGGACGGCCAGTACACCAAGAAAGGAAAATAGTGCATTTCCCTTCCACCATCTCCTCTATGCCAAACGATGCACCGTCTCCGGACGGCCACCTGTCAAGCCCCAAAAGCTAACGATCCGAATACAATACTGAATCTGCGGACTCAGATCACGAACTGGTGAATCACCAAAATATTTCGGTAATAAACACCACCATCGCAAGAGGAACGGGAAAGAACAGAGTGAGGAAAGATAGATACTCTAATTATCTAGCGAATAAGGAATCTTTTTCTATTTCATTCCCACCGCAACACCCAAGTTATACAAGAGTTTTTTTCATCGGCTTTCCAGCGATGTTACAGCATTGTAAAACTTAACTACCAAAGTAAAGGTAAAACTCTCATTAACTATTGTCGGTAATTACTGTAGAAATCAGGTATTCGTCGGATCTTCTTCGAAACGTATCTAGAAATCTTAGCCGTTGGTTCTCTGGAAGTGAACGCTCGCTGCCTCCTGACACCACCATCGCAGAATTTTGGGGGTGCCGGGTCCCTAGTCCCGCCTCTGAATTAGTTAAGCCAATTTTAACGCTGTAAAAGACTTAAGATGGCTATTGGAATGGAGTTAGCGTTGTACGACATGCCATTGCAAAATTCCATTTGAAGCACTCGATAATTGATGCTTTGCTGCTGTGGATAACAGGCTGGTGGTATGGTGTCGGGGGTCACCTGGAGTCATGCAATGCAAACGAGCATCTCTGTCGTTGCCATGAAGACGGTAACGACCCACTTACTTTCCTTCATTTCTTTTCTCAACTTTAGATATTGTTGGCAATATCGCGTGCAGCCGAGATAAACATGAGGAAAGAGCGCAACGTTACCGTACAAAAGATAGTGAGTGTGGCTATCTCATCTGCTTATACTGAAAGTAGTGAAAGATATAAAGAAGGGGAGGAGAAATATTCGAGAACATATCGGAGACAATAAAGATTCTTGGCCCCTTTCTTCTTTTCGAGGATCAAGATTCGGTGTCCCCAAAGAGCAACTTGCGAGAAACGATGTGGCTATAGGCCTTAATATTCCCCTTTTGTGGATCTTGTGCCGTTCATATCCATAGGCTCTTCATATGTAGTAGAATCTTCCTAGTATTTGGGGCCATTTTTTGTCAGTTATATTTGCAGTTCATGGAATAGGACCATGTCCAATTGAACGTTGGAAGCATGTTGCGCTTCTTTGTGTGTGTGCTCATCTGAATGTCTTGGTGTGTTCTTCTGTTTTCTGACAGATATGGTCGTCCTGGAGTTCAAGCACTACGCGCCTGGCTCGAGATGGAGGCAGACCACTGTGAACAGGAAAGATCACAGGGAGAAGGGAGACGAGACGGACGGTTTCTACGGAGGAATCAGGAAGCTTCATACCAAAGACCAGATATCGACGTGGCGGAGATTTTGGCCGGTGGATGTCCTGAACTGAAGATATTCACCGCCTGTCTAATGGCCTATCTTCATCCCGTTGTATAGTTGTTGTCGAGCTGCAGCACTGCGCGTTCGTCTTTCACTCACCTGCTGCTGCCGTCCTGAATTTTGGTAGCTGAGATCGATAAGATGGAGCAGAAGATTTGCTTTGTCCCTGGTCCATTAGAGGAGCAAGAATGATGCATAGCCTTATCCAGTTTTTCGGTTTGCCCCGTGTTGTAGTCGGATCCTAATTGATATAGCTATAATTCTTCTGAATGTTATTGCTGAATTATAAGTAAATTGCGTGTCTTTTCTCGTCAACTTAGCCTTTTGAGTGAACTGGTTGGTGTATGAAACTTAATATAGCATTAGTGCTAAGAGGTTTTGAGTTTAAGACTCAGTTAACACAATTAAAAAATAATGATTACAGCCTATTTTTATTCTACATATTAGACCAATTGAAGTAACCAGTACATTGCCCTACCTTTTCTCGTCTGATGACAATATAAGCTGTGCAGGTGCCTAATTTCAGTTTCGTTTCCTAATTTAATATAGAGTTCTATTCTATACGAAGAGTTCTTTATGTCTATATTTAAATATGTATATGTAATACATAAGTCAAGATGAAGAGAAAAGGAGCCTCGTTGTAAACATTTTCTTATATAGTGATATAGCTTTTGTATGTTCGTGATTTTTTCTAAACGAGTTTTTAAAGTAAAGTTCATGTATGTATATTATTTGTAACAGATACAATATCTAAAAATAAATTAGAGAAGTTATAAAATAATTTAGGTTGCTCCAGTGTTGTGATGCGTTCTGACTTGCGCGGTCGCTGTCTGCAGTCCCTGCCTCCTGCCTTGCCGGCCTAGGCATCGCTGAGCTCTCCCCTTGGCTCTGGCGACTTTCGCCACCCGCTTCGCTTGCTCCTTGTAGACGTGCCGCAGCCGTCGTGGTCTACTGCTTGCCAGTTGCCACCGCCAAGATAGATGCCAGAGCCGTGTTCGGCCTCTTAACCAAGTTGCTTGGTGACCGGTTTACCCCTTGGTTTCGTGCCTGAGCGTGAGTACCGTCGAGTTTAGAGATTTTGGTCTGGAGCAGCAGGTCCTAAGGACATGTATATCCGTATAAACGATGTCCGTAATAAAACTCTATATTATTTATAGATAAAACTAAAAACAACTCATACAATAGGCTATCATATGGCTATCTATAATGATTTCTCATATTACTAATAGACTATCGGTATAATAGTATACACAGTATAAAACTGTCTATAAGGATATATGTTAAATAGTAGATAACATCTTTCTTTCTCCTCCGTATCATACAAATCCTATATAGTATACTCTCTTATAGACAATGACATGTATCATTCTACATGCCTAGGAGAGATATCGAGAAATAGAGGGAGAATGGTGGTAAGTTGGGAGTTGAGGGGGTCTCCGGATGGGTCAATAGGCCAGTATGAACCAGTACGAGGAAGGGGAGAATAGGCCGTTGTGCCACGTTACTTAAGGCAAATTGGTGTTCAAACCACTGTGGGTCCGCCCATGTAACCAGGATTTTAGCTGCCTATATGGATCTTTGTGCTATACTTTTGTGTGGGGTCATTTGTCTCAAAGGTAGGACCTGTAGTTATTTTAAAAACACTATAGAAGATATAGGAGATAGGCATGCGTGTTTTGAGCTTTCTTTGGAAACTACTACAAAAACAACGTATTTTCTTGCCTACGAACAGGCATTTTGCTCTCTAGTTTACTGTAAGATTTCACTCATTCCTTGCCTAGATCGCATAGGTGGTATGGTACAACATTGTCGGCCCTCAACTGCCAATAAGTAGAGCAAATATTGGATTCAAACAACACTTCAGATGCCCCTTTTGGAATATCTGAAATGGGAAACACATGAAAAAAAAACAGGAATTAAATACGATGCTATCTGAATCTTAGAGGAATTAAGAATACAGAAAAGCTTCAAGAGAGGCGCTTGGATGCTACACATGAAAAACGCAGGAATTCATGGCACAAATCAAGAAAACATGAGATTGGAGCTCATGTTTATTTTCCTCCAAAATTCCATTGGAATATTCCATTCCATAGGAATTTCAAAGTAATTTTTGGATGGCATTTCTTTGTTCCAAATGGCCTCGTAGGAAAAATTTTCATAGGAATTGAATCCTTCAAAATTCCTACATTTTTTCTTCACTCCAAACGGGGCCTCGATTCTTGTCTTAGGGTCTCTTTAGAACATTAGAATTTTGGAGAAAAAAAATAGAGGAATTCATTCCAAATGGAAAATTCCTATGAGGAATATTTGATTTGTAGGATTGCTCCGAAGGAACTTCATAGAATAGGAAAATTTCCTAGAAATTTTAGAGGAATTCTAGCATAAAGTCTAACTTCATGTTACCAATTAATTTGAGAGTTTCAATGCACGTCTCTTTTTGTCTCTCCATTCAATCTCTAATCAATTAACATATAATCTCAAAATTCCTATTTTTTTTCCTGTAGTGCATCTAAACTCATCTTTTTGAACAATTTCTATAGTTTTATTTCCTGCGGAATTAACTAGTCATGGCATTCTAATTCTGCAACGGGAACATGTATCCTAAATCGGTGGTTTTGCAAATTGAGGCTATTCCTCTAAGCTACGGCGTCAATCTTTGAGCTAATGAACGCATTCCCATGGTGATCAAAAGCGTGAAGACCGAGAGTTGGCTTAGTGACCAAACGTTGATGTGAGCACGCTGGCCACCCGGGTTCGAAGCCTAAGCTCGCCCGGGTGCTCATGCGCCGAGTGCTTTCGCGTGTGGTGTGCGTGCTTGAGTGTGGGGTGAGTGCGTGTGGGGGGTGTTGCGATTGTAGTTAGGTGGTTGTTCTCTTCTTCTATAGTGAATGCTAGAGCTTCTGGCCAATTTTTTTAAAAAAAAAACGTGAAGAGACAAACCGCAAAGCCGTCCCCTCTCACCTTCACACGCTCCGTCGCGTATTCCTAACTCCCAGCGCCAGGCGCCAGGTGCAGAGTTGCACAAATCAGACTTGACTCGACTTGAATGCTTCCAGAAGCTGCTCCATGGCCACCCGGCCTGGCCCGTCCCACGCACGCATCCAACGACGAATGCTGTGTATACCTAGCTGTGGATATTGTTTCTTTCAAATCTAGATCCAACATATTTTTTACAAAAAATAGTCACCTTCCCCACCACAGAAGACGCGACGAGCGACACGTGTCCCCTGCTGACGCGCGAGAGCAGGAGAGCACGCGGGCAGGCGTGGGCGAGCGGGTGGGAGCGCTCATGTTGGGGACACGTGTCCTTTATATCAGCATCATGTTGCAATATATTGATTTTGTTGAGAGATTAGCAGATTTTTTGTACAAATTGAGGAAAGCATCCAGCGTTCTTAAGGAAAATGCACTCAAAGGCCTTTTGTTTCATTTAGTATTTAGCGCTTGAAAAAATAAAATAATGCTAAAGGAAATCCAGATTATGCAGATGTAACTACGTTTGTTATAATTTCTTGATAATTAGAAATAAGCTTGATAACTTAGAAGTTAGCACCTCCACCTTGTCTGCTTCCCCTTGTAGCTAAAGATGTTAGTGCATGACTGATGTCCTCTACATTTGAAACCTTGACGGTAGTTCGTATGCTTGTTATAGAGAGAAAGGCGAGCCTACCAGAATGGTTCGGCTCTCGCACAATGAGATAGTAACTTCCATAAGAAATGAAAAAAAAAAAATCAATGCGTAGAAACTTTTGCTCACCATAAAACGATACGATAGCTTTCACGCACAAGCCGCCTATTCTACCTGTCATGCCAGTGCCATTTTACAACCATGACACAAGGCAATGCATACAATTTGCAGAAATCATTTGCGCAGATAGATCAACGCTGAGAGGCTCAAATTCACCAGAAAGCTCAACAATGCAGAACATACCGATCAGCATCAAGTAGTACAATACCCAAAAGGTCCCATAGCATAGGAAATACAAAACGAAGGACAAGGGAGAAGGGCTGTGGCGTACTAGCGGTAATGTGGTGATAATATGGAAAGGAACAAACAGCAAACACATCAAACTCTGCCCTAGAACCACAAAGCAAAGCCTCGCAGACCCCCTTACATCTCGTCTGCCTGCAGTTCCTCATCCTCATACTCGCCCTCCTCGTCGGCGGTCGCATCCTGATACTGCTGGTACTCTGAGACAAGGTCGTTCATGTTGCTCTCTGCCTCGGTGAACTCCATCTCGTCCATGCCTTCGCCGGTGTACCAGTGCAAGAAAGCCTTCCTCCTGAACATGGCGGTGAATTGCTCGCTCACCCTCCGGAACATCTCCTGTATGGAGGTCGAGTTGCCAATGAAAGTTGATGCCATGGAGAGGCCTGTCGGTGGAATGTCACAGACACTAGACTTCACGTTGTTGGGGATCCACTCCACAAAGTAGGATGAGTTCTTGTTCTGGACATTGATCATCTGCTCGTCAACCTCCTTTGTGCTCATCTTTCCACGGAACATGGCGGAGGCGGTGAGGTAACGGCCATGGCGAGGATCGGCAGCACACATCATGTTCTTGGCATCCCACATCTGCTGTGTGAGCTCAGGGACTGTGAGAGCGCGGTACTGCTGAGACCCACGGGATGTCAGCGGAGCGAATCCGACCATGAAGAAGTGGAGACGAGGGAAGGGGATAAGGTTCACTGCCAGCTTCCGGAGGTCAGAATTCAGCTGACCAGGGAACCTTAGGCAGCATGTGACTCCACTCATGGTGGCAGAGATCAAATGGTTCAAATCCCCAACTGCAGAAAACAGCAAACATGTGGAAAATGTTATGTCATACAGGCAATACAGATTGAAAGTAACGCATGTATATGTTGAAGGAAACAAAATCAAACATATCCAAACTGCAGTCATATCCCACCTTAATTGTCTATGGAAAACAAATCAGTGTTTAATTCCAAGTTTTCAATTATGAATAAATCCGCTTTGCTCCTCTCACTCTCATTGAACACCTGGTCCTAACAGTTCGTTAGCTTAGGTTGAAAAGAAAAGGGGGGAGTTGCTGTTCTTTTAAATTTCAGACACAGCACAGCCTGGTCAACTAAGAAGATTCCTCAATCATAAGGCACCTACTGGAGTTAGGCTATGTTTAGCATGACCCCTGCTATACTAAAAGCATAGCTTGCAGAATTATATATACACCGCTAATCAACGAAACTACAAATAAGTTTAGCATCAATGCAAGATCATATAGCATGTACTAAAAAACAAACAGGTTTCTACTTTCTAGAGCAACCACTGCTTAACAGATATGGAATTAACGACGATCACAAACATTTAACTATGCACAGGTTTATATCCAGTAAAAGTTAGGAACGAGATTAGTTGAAGCAGCTTACAGCTAGGTGTGGTCAGCTTGAGAGTCCTGAAACAGATGTCGTAGAGAGCCTCATTGTCCAGAACCATGCACTCATCAGCATTCTCAACCAACTGATGGACTGAGAGAGTAGCGTTGTATGGCTCAACCACAGTGTCAGATACTTTTGGTGAGGGGAAAACTGAGAATGTCAGCATCATGCGGTCAGGGTACTCCTCCCTGATCTTTGATATCAACAGTGTACCCATACCAGATCCAGTACCACCACCAAGAGAGTGGCATACTTGGAATCCTGATAATACAAAAAGATGGCTTTAATGGTCACAACAACATGATAAAATGAAGTATACTTGCTCAGGGGCCAAAAATATAAAACAAAATTTAGTACTTTTGCTAACCAAAATGCATTACAAGCATGAAGTTTCTCAACTAGGGTAATTCTATAACCGTTATTGATCACTAGATCATCTTACAAGAATATATACAATGATAAAAGGCTTGTCATGCTAAACAATTTGGTTGACCAACAAATCTGAAGAATAGAATGCCCATACTCCGACATCATGGATTATAAATATAGCAATGGCCATGTATTAGTATTACTATACCACCCAAGTTACCTAAGTAAGACAGAACATCTCAATACTAATATGATTTACATCATACAGTACAAATCACTGCATGTTAGTGTCATCTAAAAAGATGATTACATTTGTAATTAGGGCACCAAACAACTAGCGAGAATCATCAATGTCACTTAGAACAATACAGAATGTAGGTCATACAGTAACTCAGTGCAATATGTTTCATACTAACAAGAGATCTTAATGCCCTGATATAGCATTAGTCATATGGTGTACTACAGCACTACTGTGCATTATACTGAAAAATTCACAGGCATAGTAAAGTAAGGGTGATCTTCACATAAGCATCTGCACTCTAACCGATTCAACAGGAATTGATCTAGCAAGTACCTTGCAGGCAGTCACAGTTCTCAGCCTCCTTCCTCACAACATCCAAAACAGAATCAATGAGCTCAGCACCCTCGGTGTAGTGGCCCTTGGCCCAATTGTTACCGGCACCAGATTGCCCAAAAACAAAGTTGTCAGGGCGGAAGATCTGCCCATAGGGTCCAGTGCGTACGCTATCCATGGTACCAGGCTCAAGGTCCATAAGAACAGCACGGGGCACAAAGCGACCGCAGGAGGCCTCATTGTAGTAGACATTGACACGCTCCAACTGCAGGTCAGAGCTGCCAGCGTACCGCCCAGTAGGGTCAATGCCGTGCTCGTCGCACACCACCTCCCAGAACTTGGCACCGATCTGGTTGCCACATTGCCCACCCTGGATGTGCAGGATCTCTCTCATCTTAGCCCTAGAAATTTGAGGGGACCACATAGAGGAATTAATCTCATATGTTGCAGCAAGCTAGCATGGGTAACCAAAGGATTCAATGTAAAAAAAAGGCAGTTGTTATCCCGCTCAAGTTACTTAGATTAAGCATATCTAAAGTTCTAAACAATTTACCACTAAATTCGAACTTCAAATTATGAAATGAAGGTGCAACCAGGCTCAAGTCGTTTCTACACCAATTCAGATTCTGATAACAAGCAACAAAATTTGGGGCAAGTCCAACACAGGTAGGCCAAAACCAAACCAAACAAAAGCATGACGAGTGTCTCATCAGGTGAATGTTTCTCTCATCAAATCACTAATGTATGGTTGAAAACACAAGCCACGTTGTCTCAAGCAAACACAGGTTGCAGATCCCAGATGTCAGTGAACTCCCTACACAGATCACGTTGAACCCAGCCAGATCTGTGGTTTCATATGCTAAAATGACTCATAACTAGTGAACACACAGCTCAATTACCAACCAAATGCATCATCGTGTACACCAGAGCTACTCGAGAATGGCTCAGGTTTAGGATTTCGTGCGCTAAATATGCTCGAAATGCCTCAAATGGAACAGAAGAAGCTTTTAGATCTTACAAAAAAAAATCCCCCAAATTAATATCCCAAATATCTACGTAATATCCCCAAACCTAGCTCCGAGATAGACTCCAGTAACCAGAACGGATCATCCATGAGATCGAGAGAGATGCCGCAAAAGCAGTCGAAATCCCATAGATCCAGCACGACTTACAAACGTTTACAACGAACCAATCTTAACAAAAATATATAAGAGAAATAATCACAGCCGAGATCAGGTCATTATTCTACAAAAATCGGAAGATCTCCCGTAGATCTTAGCACATTATCGATTTCCTCGCCAAAAATAACCTAACATTCAAAAAAAAAACCCACAAAAATCACACCTAAGAACAACTCAAATCACCATGACATTTCAAAATTAAACCTAAGGCATCGTTAGAACTAAAAGCAAAATTCGCTCACGAGAGAGTTAAAAGAAAATTCGCTTACGAGATACGAGATGATTCACACAAGCGATTCGGTCGGCGGCGAGAGAGATCGAGATCAATCGGTGGAGGAGGGGCGGAGACTGGGGGAGAGCGAGGCCAGAGCAATTGCCTTAAATAGCCGTGGGAGGCGGAGACAGCGGCCAGCATCGGACGGCCCACGCCCCCACTCCCTCCAGCCCCCTCGGGCCGAACGGCCCAGATCGCTCGGCCTTGCGTATTTTTCAAACCTCCCCGATCGCGGCGAACTACCCAAACTACCCCCGAGGGCGGGATATTTCGCCTCGCTGGACCCCCTGTCGGTGCAACCGGTGAAACCTAGCCCAGTAACCCCACGCTAACAGAAACTGACAGGTGGGATATGTCTAATTTTGGTCCCACCAGTCGGTGACGAGTTAGTGCACGGCGTGTTGTGCAGGTGAGAAAGAGGTGGTGGGCCAGTGGCGTGGCTGGCTGGGCCATGTGGGTTTGGGTTGGGGTTCGTCCAGATGCGGTGCGGCGTTGGGATCATGGGCCACGCGACATGAATGATTACCGGTGAAGCCTCTCTATTTGCTCTCCCCGCACATTTTTTATTTTTTTTAACTAAATTATAAATCAAGCACCCTTTTGACCGTGAAACACAGTTCGACGACACGTGTTACTTACTGTGCTCACTTACCATGGTAGATCGGTGGCACTACAGAGATTCTGTCCACCACGGCAGCTCCTCGACAAACGCGGCATGTTGCGGGCCCCCACCTTCTTGTCGAGCTCGGGTACCGCGGTAAGTACTTGCTGATCTCGAGCACCGTAGTACCCTATCCTACTGAGCTCAGATATTGTGGTAGCTCATCTGCAGCGGTAAGTACAGTCCCGATGGCCTGCCGCAATAGAGGAGCTCGATAGGCGATATATGACGCCTGTTGGTGTTTCTACGGTTAAGAAAGAGACTATATTTATAATTTTATTTAAAGGGATCAAATACGACAAAAAGTACCAAGGGGAGAGGTGTGATGGGTGCTGGTTGGTGTGAGGTCTAGTCTAAGGGTGACTTTGGTTTAAGGGTAAATGGTGGATTGGATGACTATATCCATCTTTTTGCACTCATCTACATGTTTGGTTGGATGGATAGGTGGATAAGGGCATCTAAATCTCAGGAATATTCTTCAAAGATGTTGGATGAGGTCATCCCTCCAAATTGGCTGGATGAGGCCATCTCTTCAAATTGGCTGGATGAGGTCATCTAACTTTCATCCTACTAACTAAATTTGAACTCTCATCTCTCCAACCAAATAAAAATTTAGCTCATTCTATTTATATCTTATCCCTTTAATCAAACATAAACTTAAATGATTCCCTCCTTACTACTGTGGACGACTCTATTCCATCCCGTTTGCGCTCGAATTAAACGGACCCAGTCGTTCACCCTACAGTTCACCGTGGAGGACAGGAACGTGCGATGTGACCTCTCTCCCCCTCAGCTTCGTCGGTGACTCAGTGTCTTGTGTCTCCTGATGTATGCTTTGCTGTTCTCGGGTAAGAAATGGTGAGGAGATTGGATCTAGCAGAATAGCGCACTGTTTGCGTGTAGTTGAGGTGTGTTTTATCTTTTTGTTCTGGACAGGGCGGCGTTTGGAAGAATCTTTTTGCCAGCGCGACGGCGTAGGTGAGAGATCAGATCAGCGGATAGATAAGATGCGATGTACGCCGAATGGGTATTGTTCGGCGTCAAATCATACTCATTGCAAAAATTGTATTACGATTGCACAGTTACCAAAATCGACGAAAATGGCTTTCCAACTTATTCGAGGAGGGTTTTCCCAACAAAACGAAAAGATGGGTCTGGTAGTTTGTCCAATCATTTGTGAGCGATCCTTTTAAGCTACTTTGTTCTTATAATCTTTGTAGAACGTTATATACTGCACCTTAAAACAGAAGGAATCACCGGCGCTGGGCATCTACATCCCGAAATTGCGTCAAGCCATTATTTTTTTCAGAAAAACCTTGTGGTTCTGAATCCTCGTTTTTGCGGAAAAAAACACATAAATTTCTCAAAATCTTGTTCCGGCAAATTCTGAAAATGTTATTGTTTCAATTTTTCTTGGATTTGTGTGGGTATTGTCCAACGAAAAATGACATCCACATTGGATGTTGGTTTTGCTATCTGAGCGCTCTATCAAAATTCAACCTGCGCAACTTAGCGCGCGGCTCTACTAGTAAGTTATATCATTTTTTTTTGCTATGCATCTGAGTTAAAAACGACAACCTAATTTTGTCGCCAGGTTTAAAATATTGCATCCCAAAGAAAAAGTTTGATCATGTTGTGAAATATTGTATTTCATATATGTGGATATTTTTTAAAACGTGCTCCCGATAATTTCCTAAAGAACTCATATGAGTTTCTAAATGATGACTAAGAGTCCTAGTAGAATACTTTAGATCATTACTTACTCGTAAGAAAAATCCCCTCCTCTCCCATCTATATATATATATATATATAAATAATCGGTAATATTTAAGGCACCTCATTCGTTTTAAGAGCAAAAAAATCTCACAATAATTCTAATTCTAGAAATTCTCATATTAATCGGAAGAAAAAGAAAATGATCTCTACCACTTATTTTGGTAAGGCCAGATTATAATGGTGCAGATTAATTATATATAAATAGAGTTATATAACAAATACAATTGTATTTCAATAATTGAAAGTAGAGTTATATATAAAAGACAATTATATCATAATATCTAAACACGCAGTTGCGCCGGTAAGTGAGAGCATAGGAGTACATTGTACACACACTAAAAATATCAAAAAGAAAAGAATTATGGATCCACATCTTATATCTTTATTTTGATGTCATATTTATGCGATCTTATCAACATCAACTTTGATACATAACATATCCAACCTGATTGCTTTTGTGTGTGAAAATGCAGGTCCAGCCCAGATCAAAACCCAATCCCAACCTGGCCTTTTTTGTAGTAAGGTTCTCTTGCAGCGAACCTTGCTTTTTTGTGGTACGGTGCACTTGCAACGAGCTGTCGGTTTGTTTCCTTCCTCTGCATACAGCTAGTCAGACTGTTACAGTCACGGATGTCTCTCTGACCTCGAAGCCAACGTTTTTTTTAGTACTCACGTATATATATATATATATATATATATTACTTTTATTATAGTCCGAAGACTTTCTGGTTAGAGAGCTTGGCCACATGTCAGCCCTTCATTAGAGGTTTTTAAAAAAACGTAATTATATTTAAGTCTTTTCAAATGTTTTTTTTACGGAAAGGAACTTTCGGTTCAGCGAAATCGTGGATCATTCGTGAAAGGACCTTAAATAAATAAAAAAAGTGTAATTACGTTTAGATTCTTTCGACTGTTTTTTACGATATATCCTTTCAACCGTTTCGTGTGTTTTCTCGATTTGCTCTTGTGAGGGAGCGGTGATCGCGGCGTGACACACTGCGGTCACTCATCTAGTAGAGAACAAAGGTTGAAGGAATATACGGAGAAAACTTGCATTACACGTTCACACTTACTAATTTTCGAAAAGCAATGTGAAATTTATATATTTCAAGCATGCCATGTGTTGGATAATACTTGAAAAGCTACTGATTGCACATCATACAGATCAAAGGATCGCAGTCACGCCTGAAAAAGACAATATTGCCTCTCACTTTTACTCATAGACTAGCTATTCTCATGAGAGGTATTTTGGTAATTTGTACAGGCCAAGAGCCTATAAATACTCCCATCTCCCTCTCATTTATAACTAGAGCTTTCTTGAGCAATATAAAGGAAAGCTTAAACTGGCGAGCTCTCGAGGCCCTTCTCTCCGGAGACTACCTTCCGTAGGCTCGCCGATAGAAATAGGACGGTCCTCTCGGACCTTCGAATCTATATCAACACTAGCGTCGTTTCTGCTCTCTTAGACGAGAGCCCGTTAAACGGCCAATATCCACCCCTCACTTGTGTTCAGTTTTCACACCTACAACATTTGGTGCCGTTCGTGGGGAGCGCTTAGCTAACTTGTACGAGGCTATGGCTCCTACTAAGAAAAACTACAAGCCTCCTCTAGCCCCGAAGCATATGGAGCACGAGGATGATCATCCTCCTCGACGGAACCCTCGACATGCGCCGCCTAAGAAATTGATGCCATTCACCCCGGGATCGACAACGTCCTTCAAATCTCGGAGCTCCCGACCACGTCGTCCTCCCTCGAGCGGGGTGCCTTGGACCCAGGGCAAGAGGCCCATGGCACCGTTGCTGCCACTTGGTCAGGGGCTCCAGTGCCAACCCTCATCACTGAAGCCCTGGATGTAATACCTTATATTATAGCTGGGAGGATTGGTGCCCTCCCAGCTATGCCATGTCATCTTTTCCGCGATGAGGTCCTCCGAAAAATTTGAAATCGTGTTTATGTCCTTCGGTCGGTTTTTAATAGAAAGGACCCGAAAAAACTAAAATTACATTTAGGTCATTCCGTGATTTACGTTTAGGTCCTCTGACGGTTTTTAGTAGAATGGATCCGAAAAGAAACAAAATTACGTTTGGGTTCCAATAAATCGATTTTTAGCATATTGGACTTGAAGAAAATCGAAAATACGTTTAGGTCCCTCTGTGGTTTTTTTTAAAAAACACAGATTCGCCGATAATTTATAGCAGTCCACGGATTCACCGACGGGTCTTAGCGACCCATTTTTTTTTAAAAAAAACAAGTAAACTGGAGTTACGCAAAAAACAAAAATACATTTGTTTTCTCCAAAAAAGCAAAAACCATAGACTCACCGACGGTTTATAGTAGTCCACAGATTCGCCGGCGGGTCCTAGCGACCCATTTTTTAAAAAAGAAAAACAAGAAAGACGAAATTACGCAAAAAACGAAAATACATTTAGATCCCTTAGCGTTTTTTCTAAAAAAAACACACAGATTCACCGATGGCTTCTAGCAGCCCATTTTAAAAAAACCAAGAAAACCGAAATTATGCAAAAAAAATTTCAGAAATAACTGTCGAACCAAATTTTGTGCGGCGCAGCGTCGCGCGACCGAATTTTCCAAATTTCGCACGACGCAGCGTCGCGCGACAAAATTTCGCAGGACGTAGCGTAGTGCGTGGCCCTAGCTAGTTTTTTTTATATAGAAATTCTTAGCTTGTGTACGAACTCAATTACAAAAATAGCATCCTTCCTCTCTACGAAAGCGCCGACGTATCACCTATCGCGCTCAAGTACTACAAAAAAAAAAAGTCCTACTGATCCCGGCAGGAACATATACATCAAAATCAGCTAATCAATGTCTTAATTAACCATTTTAATTAATTAGTCACTTATTTACTCGCTTACTGCTTAATTAAGTGGCTTAAAGTGCTTCTGTCGGGCTCTCCCTGCTTAGCAGCACTGCCAAGCTTCGCTGTGTGGTAGGTGATATATATCATTTGCTGTTGTTTTCGTGATCGGAGAGAAGGCTATTTTTGTAATTATATTTTAAAATAAATCAGATTTCTAAAAAAATTACAGGGGCTAAAAAATGACAAATTCTCTGACCTTAGCTTCTGAAAAAAGTCAGACTAGCCAAGCCGCCAACACTTCATCCACCGCCGCAACTTGCAAGGCACGCAGCTCCTCGCGCACATCAGACTAAGGTTTATCCGCTCACTGGACTGGGCTACTGGAGTAGTGGAGCAGCACCGAAGCATTGGGTGGGACGACGACGTGGCCCTCAGCTTCTCCCCTCGAAAGGAAGCGAAGGAAGGGAACAAGGTGGCGGCCGGCGCCGGCCGGGGGCGAAGGAGGAGATGTCGGCGGGCCTGGTGACGGAGGAGGCGATGGTGGGGCGGCTGGTGCGGATCCGGCGGACGGTGATGCAGATGCTGCGGGACCGGGGGTACCTGGTGGTGGAGCACGAGCTGGCCATGGGCCGCCGCGACTTCCTCCGCAAGTTCGGCGAGTCTTTCCACCGCGAGGACCTCCTCATCAACAAGTACAAGAAGAACGACCCCTCCGACCAGGTCAGGTCAACGCCTCCGATATGTACTATGTAGCTGCTGCTCGATCGATCCAGCTCTCTGTTCCTCCTTTTCGTGGATCGGCACCTGCGATCCGTTTCTTGATCGATACGTAGATTCGAGTCCGTAGAGCTCGATCGCTTCCATCGAAATTTGATCCGCGACAGAGTAGCTTAGGCCAGATCATGGTCATGGCATCTACTGTTTAACTTGGGGAATAATAATGGGGCCCCTCCGCTGTGCACGTTGCGCCAGGCGATTTGTTTCGCTGCAACTGCTTGTCCGCTACTAGGACTGGCCTCTACCTGAGCTTTGCTTGCTCTCTGGAGTCGGTGGTCCAGAAAAGCGGCTACTATGACTGTTCTTGGCAACATTTCGCTGGGCAGCTCAACCATGCTGCCTGATGAAACTAACAATTCCGATCAAGCCAAAACGATAAGTTCAGATTTTATTTTTTTTGCTTCTTAATTCAGCATGATCATCCGATTCCAAATTACATGCCCCATTTGCAGCCGCATAGCTTGTTGCCATGCTAAACTACTGCAGCGGATCCTATGTTTCGCCTCGGTGTCGATTGGTTAAGCTACCGGTTGTGCTTTAAGATCAGGAGGGATTCTCCGCAAATTTGGCCTTGTTCAGATATCAAATATTGCAATCTTGTTTGTGCAAAATGCAATAACCTTGTGTACTCCACAAAAGCAAGGTTGTTGGTAAAATTTAGTATTTGCTGTTGCATTTAGCAGTCCTCTAGAATCTTTCTTTGTTTTATCTGTCTGGAATCAGATATACGTTTTCTTTCCTAACGATGACAAGGTGGGGATGAAACACATAAAGAAGTACGTCGAAATGATGAAAGCTGAGAATGTCTCTAGAGCTGTATTGGTTCTTCAACAGAACCTCACTCCATTTGCAAGGTCATTTCTTCAAGAGCTAGAGCCAAAGATCCACTTGGAAGTTTTCCAGGTTAACCTTGCACGCCGAGAAGCTACATGTTACTGCACTTTAATTTGACTGGCTGGACAAAAGGACCAGAACTTGGTCCGTATGCTATTTTACTGTGATTCTTTACTCTTATCTACCTTATATCTGAAGCAATGAACAGGAAGCCGAAATGCTTATCAATATCAAGGAGCATGTTCTTGTTCCTGAGCATCAAGTGCTTACTAATGAGGAAAAGAAAACTTTATTGGAGCGGTATACATTAAAGGAAACTCAGGTATTTATGCTTATTGACACTTGCAAATTTACACTACTTTTGGCATCAGTTGAGCCAATGATATAACTATTTTACTAATGTAGTAATATGGCCAACATAAAATAAATGGAAGGTTTTTTTAGTAGAAGTGCTGATAACATTTTTAGCCTCAACCATCTTCAGTAGGCCCTACAAAAAAACATATTATGTAGTCAATTTCAGCCATCTTTGTTCATTTTCAGTTCCAACAATTATATGTGCTTTAGGCATTTCTAGTAGATGTTACCTAATCAGGTCATCTGTTCCATGAGCATACCTGGAATACACTATTTTGTATGGAGCAAGAACACTGGTTATGAAAACTCACATCACAACAAAATAGGCATAATATCCAAATATCTATAGGTCAGAGAATGTCCTGAACCCCTGATTCCCTCTACAATTTGCTCCAACAAAATTGATCAAATCACCTGTTGGTAATGTACCAGATTAACCATTGAATCACTTGTGTGAGCATGACAGGCCTCTGAATTTTTCAATGTGTTTGCACATGCCTACTGTTAAGTAACCCATCTCTCTTCTGAATGCAATTGGGCCAAACAGCTTCCAAGAATACAAATTACGGACCCAATTGCAAGGTACTATGGCCTCAGACGAGGACAGGTTGTGAAAATCATAAGACCCAGTGAGACAGCCGGCAGATACGTTACATATCGCTATGTTGTATGACAGTACACAAGTGAATGGAAGGAGAGAACCATAAAGATGGTAATTTTTGAAGTTATACATACATACATACATACATACCCATATGCTTGGAGAAACCGTATTACTTTGGAGCAGCCATGTTAATGATCGCATGGCTGTTATGTAAGTGAATTTAAATAAGCTGAGTATATGGACTATACATAAATCCTCATGTTGTATAATTGTTTCAAGAACTGTATAAGAAGTTAAGAACTGCAGAATAAAAACATTTGTTTTGAGAGCAATAAAAGCCTCTGCAGTTGTGCTCAAATCATTTTCATGAATCAATCTAGGACTTCACGCGTAACGAACCTGTTAATGGGTAACATATATACAAATATGGTGGATTCTGGAGTGGCGTTGTCTACATTTACTTCAGCTAAAAGTTCATTTCCTTGGTTTTGCCGGATGCAAATATGCAATAACGCAATAAATGTGTAGTTTCTGTAGATATAAGGTTGATGGATCGACAAGTTTAGACTAAAATTATATAAGTGCCGCCGAGTTGATGATTAAACCTCTTTTTAAAAAGGAAATGGATTAGTTAGTTAAAAAGAGTTTTTAGGAATAAGTGCGTTTAGTGGTGGCGCCATTACAACTGTACTACTTTTATTATGCGAACATCTGCATTGTTTGTAGATCACGCTTAGTACTGAGATCTGCATCATCAGCATGCAATGTATGTTGGTATTACGAAAGAAATCTGCTTTTGTAATCGTCGCCTAACATCGATAGCTAAATATTTTCACTCTTCGTAGAATGGAAGCACGCTTGTTCTATCATCTTCTTGTTGCATGCACGGTTGGTGATGTTTCAAGCAGGCAACTCTTATACTAGGACTATAGGTAGCTCGCAAAAACGGCAGCCAAATGGGAGTATATCAACGTCATCTTCACCATGCATATATGGTGCTTCATTGTCATGTACTCATGTCAGGGCTCAGAATTGCTGAACTCTACTACTACTTGTCTCCAAACATATATTGGCATAGCAAACAAACATGCGTACTTATGGCAAGAACTGCAAATCGGGTAACATCATAGACAGCCTCCCTTTATTTTAGGCTTTGGTATGGAGCTGTCCCGCACTGTAGTCAATGCTGGACAAACAAGTGAATTCTAGTAGCGACCACACACGGACCATTTCTGCTTGTCTGGCATTGGTAGTAAGCTAGTATTAGCTAACAACTTTTGGAGTACACAAAACTAACTACTTTCAGAGTACTACTACACATTAAGCTTGTACTAGCAACTGCAGCATCTACAGTATGATGCGGTGGATTGTAGTAGTAGGCATCATTGGCCAGTAGCCACCAACCCAAGTCACCATTAGGAATCAGAAAGAAAAGGAAAAGAGAAAGATACATATGAATACTACTTATTTTATGTCATTGTCCCGGTGGAGACGGGTGTGGTGATGGAACAGGCATAAAACAAGTCAGGATGCACCCAGGGAAGTTGCTTTGAGTTCGTCCTAATCCTCTCTTAAGCGTTCAGACCCCTAAATCAAGCGGGCACAACACAACTGTTAATTCGTCCCTCGTCAAATTATCTCGTGAAACTACAAACTTATCAATAACTTTTTTTTAATCAAAACATACTTGGCTGAATTGATGCTATATCTATACCCCTTTATAATGTACCTAAGCAAATTTTTCTATGTCCACCCTAAATAATGCACCTCATTAGAGATGGCTCAATGTTCGTGCACCCAGCAAAACGTCCCCAGAAACTTGCATTCATCAAAATGAACGTCTCAGATCTTTCCTCGGTTTTACTCACCCACATCCGATGGTCATTATTTAGTGTGTCTAATCATCCTCGCGCCCACATGCAGACCTCCCCACCTACATATTTGGAAAGAGAGCGAATCAAACAAGGAAATAAATAAGGAGGATCGCATGCAAGGAAACCAGATTTGAATTTTTCTTGGCCAAAATTATGCGTACTACATATTTGGAAGGAGGGTGAATCAAACAAGGAAATAAACAGGAGGATCCGCATGCAAGGAAATAAGACTTGAATTTTTATTGTCTTGGCATTGTGATCGTATTTTTTCCGAATATGACCCTTCTCGAGACTTTTTACGGATCTAGCCCCATAGAGCCTAATTTGGTATACGGAGAGCACCGATTTTTTCATTTTTATCTAAGGAACCAACTATGTCTGTGAGTGCTACTTAATTTTTTTCAATTTTTCTCGCGGAACCGGTGGCGAAAGCATTTAATTTTTATCTTTTTTCCTTGCGGATCCCGGTCGAGAGCGCGATTTATTTTTCCATATTTTTCCGAAATCATCCATGTGGCCCACAACAGACCTTCCCTCACCTCCAGCATCAACAATGAAAAGGAAACAAACGTCCTGGAATCAAGGAAAAGGAAACAAACGTTACGAAAAAGGAAAGGACCATACATTACGTCTTTGGGAAAAGGAAACCGGAGATGGGGCACACGGGAGAACGCAGTCAGTAATGGCTCCACAGTCGCCATCGGTGGCTTTGCTGACGCGGCGAGTTCTTTGTCGGCGACCTTATGCACGTGCGTGCCTCGGCAAATTTATAATTTATTTTTTTAAAATAATTTTATTAAGTACAAAATAATCGAAAGTTTTTTTGAGAATTTTTCTAGAATTTTTTTACCTAATGTGCTATCTTTTCAAAAATCTTTTTATATTTAAAAAATGAAGGCAACTCACCTGTAGCTTCTTTTAGCTCTGATCCAGCACTGAAGAAGCTTTTCTCTTCCTCCTCCATTAAAGCAAGAAAGAAGCTCCAAAGCTCCATCAATTCGCACCAAATCTCCTCTTTTCATCTATGGTATTAATTCCCAAATTTCGTACTCTATTGCCAAAATTTCCTCCCAATGTGATTTGATCTCAAATTATAGTTTCCATAAATATGCTTGTTTGGTGCTATAAAAGCCGTGAGCTCTCCTCCACCCCATCGCATTGCGTAAATCCCAGTGCTCCTCTTGTAAAGATCGCGGATTTTGGAGGTAACCCAAGCCATCACCGTCATCTTTCTGGTGAAATTCATCGCAACCGTGACTCCTCCATCATGAGCATCGGTCTGCCGCGATCTCGCCGCACCAATGCCGAACCATCGCGACCGTGGCCACCCCCGACCTTCCCTCTCCCTTGCCTTGGCCAAGCCCAGAGAGTACGCTGTGCTCTCTGTGGAAGCTGCAAAAAAAATAATCTAAGATCAAAAATTCTTTTTCTTTCTCTTTCTTGATTTAAAATCTTTTGGGAGCTGTTTTACTATTCGACCTCCATTTAGTTCCGTTTTCTTTCTAAATTCATTTAAAATTCTAAATTTCTCTTTTATTATTAAGTGTTGTATTCATATTTATCTTCTCATTTAATTGATAAGCGGGTGTACTGCCGTCGTAGCGTTAGCACAGACACTATACTAGTAGACTAATAAACCACGCCGCCTGTCTTAATTGGTTGATTACTCTAGATGGCAGTAGGATATGCAGATGATTGGCTCAAATTACGCGCGTCTCCTCGTGTATCACTATCACACAGGCTGTGCTTCTGATAACAGACAGGCAAAGCTGTTGCGTTTCATACTTTGATGGCCGTCTGATAGGTTGTTCTTGCCTTCTTGAATTAACACCATACTAGTACTACCATAGTATCTTGTGGATAAAAAATAGAAGTATAGAACAGCCAAGCTAATTAAAGATTGACTTATCTGAAACTTTCTCTCTCTCTCTCTCTCCATACCTTGTAGCGAGATTTGCTCTCTAATCCGTCACTATCGTGACAGTCCATCGCTGGCGGGATCAATGGGGCGATCGGATGAGGCATTTATGCCGGCCATTATGAATCGTTTCTGTAGAGCAATTTCGATCATCCTCCTGCCTGCGTCGTACTCTTTACGAGTCTCTTACTCCAAAATATTCTCCAAGATTAGTCATCATGAAACCTTGGCCGCCTCCTCCATGTAAATATCATACTGGAGGAAGAAACCATCAAGATAGCATTAGCAATCCCTTTCTTGGGTCGATTCCGCCGCTGAACTACCGCTGAGGAAAAGGACGGATTCATACGGTAATGTAGTACGTACTCGTACTATCTCTATTACTTCTAATTAGAAATTGGTAGCAGTGATCCGTTCTCATCTAGAGTATCTGATTCGTTAGATCTGACATGAACAACTGAGATAGAAGAGAATTTAATCATATCTTAGATGAAAAGATTTTATCATATCTTTTTTGAATAGAAATATTATTTAGCATATCTCTATTCACATGTTTTTATTATAGAAAGATGTTATTCATATATCTTATAAATAGAAGGATCTTCTCATCATATCCTGCATGGATAGAAGGATATACTCACTATATTCCATAATACGGGAATTTTATCTCATCATATCTGAAAATGCATAGATTAAAAGGAAAGAATCACACAACCAAACCATGTGCCATTCACGAAGATGTCGGGGAGACCTAGCTTCTATCCGTCTACGTACGCTGCCTTCTGCTTTCATCTACTCCTTCCTGCAAGAGAAAAACAATAACTTTCTCCTCCTTCAATAGGAAGGATTGATATCTCTCTACTAATTCTAATTAAGAGTTGGTTGCGATCGTCCGTTCTCCTTCAGAGTACTTGATTCGTTAGATCTAACATAAACGATTGAGATGAAAGAGTATTTAACCCGATAGTCAAGTCTCTTTGGAGGAACAAACTTTTCCTACTATTGAAACATAACTAAAGTTAGTGTTATTTGCAAATAAATTTTTTATCGTAAATTGAGTTTTTGTTGCAACGCACGGACACATAACTAGTAGTAATCAATTAGCAGCCGGTAATAACTAACACGAAAAGAATTAACGAGACCAAACGAGTCCATGCCGCTGGACAGCCCGAACATCTCGAACTGCACGCACGTATACAATACCTAGTAACCCAACCCATCCACCACGAGGGATTTGAATTCTAGGATATAGATGCGTTGGGCACTGTCAAATGATCCATGTTAAGAAAAGCCCCAACCAGTCCAGCTTCTAACTGCAGGTACACCCGACAAGTTTACCTTACTAACAAGCAGCTCGGCAACCAGGCCCCACAGCTTGTTTAAAACGGGTGGCCCCACATTTCAGTGACCACCAGGCTCATGTCATCCACCATTTGAGGATTCCTCGTCTGCTCTCGTCTCTCCTCCTCCTGTGCGGCTGGCTGTACTGTACGGTAGTACGGCGCACTCTCCTCCTCCTTCCCTTGGCCGTCGCTTGCCGTCTCGTAGCACTGCCGTCTCGTAGCAGAGGAATTCTTCTCTCGTAGGCATCGTCGTCGTCGTCCTCCGCCGCTCTGCCGGACTGGCGTGGAGTGGAGATCCATCCGCAGTTGGGTTGATTTCTTCTTTTGTTGGTAAGGAAACCCTAGCTTGTTTGGATTGTTGTTCTAAGAGTGAGTGTCGTACTGGGGATCTTTTCTTTGTTGTGCCTATGAACAACAATCTCATCCAAATCTTTCTTTCTGAAATGGATACTCCAATCCATACAGTTTGTTGCGGATTTGTTTGCCGCGTGGATACTCCAATCCAATTCTTTTGGGGGTTCAACTGAGCACCCCCATGGCCCACTTTAGGTCCGCCCCTGGTTGTTCTTTTGTTCAAGGTTTAGTTCAAAGGTTGCCGATTTATCCTTGTACAAATTTTATGTTAGTATTTATCCTTGTACAAATTTTATGTTAGTGAGCTACTTAGCCTTAGCACTTCCAATTACAACATTTGATCCTTTTTAGTTCAAAACCTTTTTTGCAACTATTTATGCCAAAGGATCTTTGGATGCTAATTTAGTAAGTTTTGGTGCGCTAGTTACTAATCTACCATTCATTCATGCTTTAATATTTGTGCAACTGTCAAAAGAAAAAGTATGGAAGCACCTCTGGTGGAATTTGCTTACGGGGTAAGTTGCTTGGATGTGCTTCTGAAATGCGAACTATTTCAGATAGAAAATGAGCATGAATTCAAGCATTGTAGATTCGAAAGGTACAACAACTTGAGCTGCGCCTTGCTTTATATAGCCATGGGCTAAGTTCCTTGCGCACAAGACAAATCTATCATCAGCTATCACATGTCATATTTGGTACTAATATTGCAATTTTATGTAGTGTAGCAAGCACTGAGAGTATATATTCTTGTTCAATTTTGGATCAGAGTACCACAGATGACAAGGGTCATCCATGACTCTGGAGAAGGCATGCACAAGGAGGCACTTGATATGGTATCATCTGATGTCAACTTCCCCAAGGGCCATTTCCCGGACTATAGGATTGGGCCAGACAACCAAATCATTGACCCAGAGGAGACACATGAGGTTGTACCTTTGAAGGAGATTGTTGCAAAGGAAACAGCGCAGTTGGTAGAGCAGCGAAGGCAGCTCTCAGTGCGTGATCTCAAGGAGAAGTTTGAGAAGGGTCTATCTGGTGCCTCCAAGTTGTCTGGAGAGGTATTTTACTCACTTTCAAGTACTTCTATCAGGGAGTCTTAATCCATAGACGAAAACTGTTGTAATTAGCTATAATATTGTTCACACAAGATACAGACTCTCACTTAAAAATTTCGCATGCTTTCCTTATACAAGAATGATGAAGATTGACTCCTGGATATGGATAAAAATGTTGATGGTTAGTGGAATCACAACAAGTGACCGAATGGATTTATGTTCAATTTATCTGTCAGTAACTAAATTAAGAGGTTGCTTTCAGTCTCAACTTAATAACATCAGTAGCTTTCTCCAGGGCTTAAATTTATTGCTTCAGTCCTTGTTGATCTCTTTTCTCATACTTCATTTATAGTTTGCTTCTCTTTCCTGAAGTTGTTTCGTTTCCAAAACAGCATATTGTTTAGAATCAAATGGATATACACATGGATAATTATTTTAATAGTATGGATGTTCTATGAGCTGCATTCTATAATGGACATCTTGCTTAGCTAACTAGGATAAATATTCACATTCTAGTGTTAAGTAACTTTCTTGCAATGAAACTCCATGTTGAAATTCTCGCTTCATATTTCAGGCTAAGCGGCGAGAAGCAGCTTCATTGGACAGGCAGGTTCTTCTGAAGAAGCTCAGAGATGTTTTAGACACTCTGAAAGGCCGTGTGGCTGGTCGAAATAGAGATGATGCTGATGAAGCTATCTCACTGGTTAATCTCTTCTCTAGACATATACTGTGTTGCCAATACTTGACTGCTAATATAAGCTTCTTGTAAATCCATTCATCTGTTGTTAATTAAACTCAGAGTTAAGCTGATTTCTCCATAATTGTTCTTTCTTGAAGTTAGCATCCTAGAGATAGCACGAAACAAAGGCAAAAATCTTATATAAGCAATTACAACCTTTATTTGCAGTACTTGACATGAGGTGTCAACACTATTTGTTCTTTACAGTTATTTGTGTTTATATATTGAGTTGCATGCACCAACCAATTCACCCAAAAGCTTAAGATGATGAGGAAAGGTGGACAATTCACTTATACTTCAATACTCCTCCTCACGTATAGGCTCCCTCAGTTCTAGGACGTGGAATAGAAGTGGACTGCAATTATTTTTTTAATTGCGTCAACCGGGTCTTGAACTCGAAACCTCTTGGCTCTGATACCATATTGAGTTGCATGCACCAACCAGTTCACCCAAAAGTTTAAGCTGATGAGGAAAGGTGGACAATTCACTTATACTTCAACATACATGATGCTTTGAGCATTTACAGATTCTTGAAAATGCTCAGAATTTGAAAGTATCTTAATAGTCCTGAAAGGAAGTGCTGATGATTTTTGGTTGTAATTTTCTGAATTTAATTTTGTCGGCGTACGGAAGCCTCAAATATATCTAGTTGCCTGAGAAATCTGTTGTGGTTATGGACCAAACAATACGAAGGGGAGGCCCCCGAAACGGTACCCTGTGAAGGGGGTATGTTCAGAGACCCAAAGAATGTGTGAGAGAGCAAGTGAGGAGTGTTAAGGGTATATATATTGTCGTATATGGACTCTCCATATATAGGTTTTCCTTATATTAGTTCTCCTAGTATAGGTATTGCCTTATATACGCTTTCCTTTTATTCCCGCTTGTATAATTATATATTCTGGCCATTGGCCTCATATTGAATACATCAAGTGCTATTCATAACATGGTATCAGAGCGCTAGGTTTAGGGTTAGGGTTTATTGAACCCTAGCCTCCGATCGTCTTTCGCTGCTGCTGCTGCCCCTGGGAGGAGCAGCCTCCACTCCCGGGGGCGGCCACCTCATCACCGGTGACTCCTCCGTGGCCGCCGCTCTTCCGTGGTCACTGCTCGTTTGTGGCCGCCGCCGTCTGTGACTCTCTCTCGCCTTGCGTGACGCGTCTGCGTTCGTCTTTCGTCATTGGTCGACGCGTCATTCGCCTTGCCCGTCGGCCGCCACACCGCTCCGCGCTGACCAAGACATGCAACGCCCCTGCCTGTCCTCACTGCTCTGTTCTCTGCACCGGTTGTCGCGGCCATCGGCTCCAGAGCGGCTCCTCCATCGGCGACAATGTCCCCGTTGCTTTTGGCCCCCTCGGCCGAGCGCCTGCCTGACGCGGCCACCTCTGCGTGTGGCCGCCGATCTCATCCGGTCGGTGTCGCCCCGCCGCCATCGGCTCGGCGTCGGAGACGCCGACCTGCGCTTAGGCGGCGATCGCGCCCAGACGCCCGCCGACGCCACCATCTCGCTCATTGCGGCCGCAACGCCACATCGAGCAGCCTTCATCGCTTCGTGCGACGGCCGACCACCTCCGGCGCGCACCGCGGTCGACGCTCTGAGCTTTCTCCGCGCACTCGTGAAGAATCGCCCGTGACCAAGAGACCTGATCAGACTTGAAGTCATCCGAGTGAATCACTGTTAAAATCCAAGCTGGACTCCAACTAAATCTCAGTCGGATTTAACTCCGGTTCTGAGTTCTAGATTGGCTCCAGCTCTAGAGTAGTTGTGGCTTTTTCTTCTGGCTTTTGGCTCTAGCTTCGGCTTTTGACTTCGGCTCATTGGCTCGGATCCAGCTCTTTTGATCGGCTCTCTGGTTTCTAGCTATTGGCTCGTTTTCGGCGGCTCGGCTCCTACTCTTTGGCTTCGGCTCGGCTCTGGCTCTTCGGCTCTTCTTTGAGTCTTTTATTTTGAGCTCCGTTGCGTTCATCCAAGTCCTTAGCATCTTGGCTCTTTCGTCAGCCCGGCTCTTTTTATCAGCTCGACTCTTTTTGTCGACTCGGCTCGTTCTGTCGGCTCCTTCGTCGACTTGGCTTCTTCGTTGGTTTTTCTTTGACGACTCGGCTCCTTCGTCGGTTTTCCACCGTCGGCTCGTTTATTAAGAGTTGGGTGCTACGACAACTACTTCAAGAATAGGACTTTGGATTTTTCCTATTTTAGTGTCAACCCTTCCAAATGCAATGCTATTGCATACGCCTTGCATTTGTGGGGGGGGGGGGTGTTAAGGGTATATATATTGTCATATATGGACCCTCCATATATAGGTTTTCCTTATATAAGTTTTCCTAGTATAGGTATTGCCTTATATAGGCTTTTCTTTTATTCCCGCTTGTACAACTATATATTCTGGTCACTGGCCTCATATTGAATACATCAAGTGCTATTCATAACAAGGAGGAATAGCTTTCTATTGCCTCTTTTTTCTTCCCTTTTACAAGACAGGGGCCGAGGCTATTTATAGGCCCTTTGGTGGCCCGAGTTGATATTACAAACATGTCCCTACGAGGCCCCTAGAGTGCTAGGGGTCTTGAGGTATTTTCCCCCGCACTAGGTAGCCCATAGGCATCATGATGACCATTGACATATAGACTCCGTTGTACGCCTCGCACCTCGTCGGTGTATCCCCTTTGACTCGTCGGATGACCTTTGTTGAAAGGACTTAGCCTTCTTCGGCGCCCGTAGCAGGCCTTCGGGGCCTGACCGAAGGGGTTTTGCCTCCCGTCGGCACCTGGAGCACCCCTTTGGGGTCAAGCCGAAGGGGTTTAACCTCCCTTCGGTACCTGGAGCAAGCCTTCGTGGCCAATCTGAAGGTCAAGACATTCTGGCAGCTTCTGCTGGCTTCGTGACGAGGAGTACGTTGGTCTAGGCCCTTCGCTTGGTCATAGGGTGTGGTCACCGTGCCCACAACAAAATCCATCGTACCTCATATTATTAATTTATGCTCCTTTTTTGCCCTATGTCTATATTACCTTTAGTTGGAAAAAGTTTTTATGATTGTGACAAGTTATGTGCTATCAGGTGGAGGCACTAGCAGTCCAGCTGACTCAAAGAGAAGGAGAATTAATTTATGAAAAGGCTGAAGTAAAAAAGTTGGCTAGCTTCCTCAAGCAGGTATACCTCACTCCTTAATTATGTAATTAGTTATTCACACCTGTTTAAGTGGCTTAATCAAACAGATCTGGAAGCCTTAAATATGAAATGAGGCTTCATAAATGATAAATATTGTGTTTGTAATCGTCACTATATTGCGACATGGATATGGTAACATGTTTAGATATTGAATGCATGGTTCCAGTAGGAAGTAGAAGGTGTTTCTTTTGGAAGGCTGAGAACAAAATAATTTCATTAATTTGTAAAAAAAAATCTATTCGTAAATCCTTTTGGTGTGGTAAGACCAATAGCAGCCTAGGAACATCTGATGCTCTTTTGCAAAATGACCTGATTATTATTATTATTATTTTTTTTGGGGTAGCCCAATGGCGTAGCAAACCTTATTGTTTACCATAATTATATTGTATTCTTAGCCTTTTCTATCTTGCAGGCCATAATATTAGATCTTTTGTGGAAAGATCTTGAATGCTTAGGCTTTTTTTAGTTTTAAAATCTTGATAGCTGGAGACTGTCTTATCCATATACTGCACTGTTGTAAAGGTTTTGATGGGTCTAACTGAAGGAAAGCAGTCCTATTTCTCACTCACCTGAGTCATCTCCTATGTTTATATAGTTTTGTATATGCAAATATGTGATGGTCCACCACAATCTGCTGAATGCCTATTAAGATATCAGCGTTTGCTGGTAGTATGGTACCATTGTTTCGTTACACATAAATAACAATGTTATTGTTCCCCTGTATTTTTTAGGCTACCGAAGATGCCCGAAAGGTTGCTGAAGAGGAAAGAGCTCTTGCGCTTGCTGAAATTGAAAAGGCTAGAGCTGCAATAGCAAAAGTTGATAAAGCATTGCATGAGCATGATTCAGCATCAAGTAGCAGGGATAAGGAGGTGCTTCCTCAATTCATAATGAACTTGGATGTTTCTTTACTCTTACTGAACTTGCTCTTTTGTAGCACATTTCATGTAGTCCGCTTTGTTGTGATGCAAATACACTGACATGTGACTGTTGTATCGTTGTGATTTGAGTTGTTGTCACAAGCATTTTGCATCTCAATTATGTTTTTCCCTATCAGGAGATAGAGGAACTTAGGAAAGAGGTTCGAGAGGCTAGAAGAATAAAAATGTTACACCAGCCAAGCAAGGTTTGTTTTGCATCATTGATTCATGTTTTATGTATGGAGTTGCAGTTTTTGTGTTTTTGTTGATCTCTGATGTTACTTCTCCCTTTGTTTTTGTCTTTTCTCTATCGAGTTTAATAGAGTTTTTCTCCTTTTTTAATCGTAGTCTTATAAATTGATACGTCTTTTCTTGTCAATGCTATTTTATCTCCACTATTTATTCTTTCATGTAGCTAGTGACGAAACAAAGCATCTTCTGGCAATTTGCTTGTACTCATGTATGTATTAATACTGGCCATGTAAAAAATCATAGATAATGGACATGGAGTTTGAGCTTCAGGCACTGCGGACACTCATATCAGAAAAAACTCAGCTTTGCAATCAGCTAAAGAAAGAGGTAATTTTCTGTCAGGACATGGTTCATATTAGTTTAAGTCTCATGATTTAAGTAATCTTGAGCTATGTCAATCACCCCCCAATCACTATTATCTTCAGCTTGCTATGATCAAGAGGCTTGAAGAAGATAGCTCTGACCTCTTTGAGCTTGAAGGTTCTGATACTCTTGGGTCACAGTTTCATATTATCCCACGAATTGATGGTGCTCCAGACATTGCAAGCTGTCCGACTCAGTGGTACCGTGTTATTTCTGGAGGCAGTAGAGAGCTCATATCGGGTATGTAATCGGGTCAATAGCACACAGAGCTAGCTAGACTTCTTCCAAGTCCATTCAAAGAAATAGACTCATTTGCAAGCAATCTTTGCAGTAAACTATGTTTTATGAGAACCTCTGTACCTTTTTGTGTGTCAAGTAGTTATCACACAATGAAGATAATTATTTCCCTTATCCTTTATTCATGTATATGTTCAGATATTGTAATCTCTTGCTGCAGGAGCAACAAAACTTACCTATGCTCCAGAACCATTTGATGTTGGCCGATTGTTGCAAGCAGAGATAATTTTGAACACGCAGAAAGTTACAGTTCAGGCAGTTGGCCCTATAAATCCTGGTTAGGCCTTTTCCCAACTTCCTTTTAACATATTTTCCATAGCAATTCTTTTTTTTTATCTGGTTGATTGATGTGGATAAATGTGTTTCTTCCAGAAAATAACAACTGTTCAGTTCTCTTCTTGCAATATCAACTTTCACATATCCTAGTGGACCCAGACATCTGCTATTATAACTGTTGTCACATTCCTACATTTGAGTCTTACACTTATTTCCTACTATAAAAGTAGAGCTTAATATTACATCTTTTGCACATCTGATAAGGTCTATATAAGCAATTTATGGTTTATCTTGTCATATTACATGGGTTATCTCATATTTCAAATTACAATTTGTTATATGTGCTATCTCAAGGCAGTGGCTTGTTATAAGTTTTAACTGCATTTATGCTCTCACCACAACAATCTTACAAAAGCAACAAGTTATGGATACACGCTTGTGTTATCAGACTTACCACCAAAGTTTCATTTAAATGGCTGACTTTGTTGTACTTTGAACAGCTGCAGGACTGGAACGTTATGTGGACTCGCTAATGAAAAGGACAGATATTGAGTTCAATGTATGAATTCTTCTTGCCTATAGCATACCACTTCTTTGAATTTTCTTTTGAGAAGCCACCTTCCATGATTTAAATAAAACTTTGTACCTAATTAGGGCCTGTTTGGATATGGGGGATTCAAGGCCAAAAAAACAAATCCAGCCCAAGCCCCCAGATCTAAACAGGCCTTTCATTTTCCCCAATCAACTGAAGTGAAACTGGAAGCTGTGTTTGGCATGAATATTGGGTTAGCAATGAAAAGGGCAATAATGTTATTTGCGGTAGAAAAAACAGTGTAATTGAGCTTTGACTTAATATATGTTGTATTGAGGTTTGCATCTGTGCTGCTTTGTAGGTGGTAGTCACCCAAATGAATGGGAATGATTACTCATCGAGCTCTCTCCATGTATTTCATATTGGAAAGCTGAGAATAAAGCTTCGAAAAGGAAGGTCTACAAAAGCAAAGGATTCTTATTCCACCACGATGAAGGTAAAGTCTGTTCAAAGTGTGTGTGTGATTAAAATGATGTCAGCTGACTCAACTGCAGTGTTTCCTAATCATGTTGTGTGAGATTGTAGTAGTAGATCTGCATACTGTATCTGTGCTTGTTAATTTAGAAGAATATTGTCCTTTTCTTTCCATGGCTTTTGATCATATTTCAGAAGTAAACAAGGGTTCCATACAACTTTGCGGAATTTTAAGCATGTTCTGTCATGGCTTAGTTCATCAAATATGCAAAGGATCCGGTTGGAGTTGCTAACTGCTGTTCACTGTGTGAGATAATTTGTAATGTTCCACTCCAAGCCAAGGATAAAAATATCGGCGGTAACTGGCCATACTGGCCTAGACCATAAAAAAAGGTCTGAAAAGGTTATATATTTAGATTTTGAATTTAAATTGATGAACAGTAATTCTGGGTGGTAACCGGTCAAACGGACTGTAATCGATCGAAAACCGGTCAAATTCAAATTTTGAGTTTAAATTTTATTTGATGAAAATTGGCCGGTTTAAAACTGCCGCTGGTTACCTGTACCGGAGGGGTCTGGTATTTTTCCCATTTCCGGTTTTTGAATCCTTGCTCCAAGCATAACATTTGAGGCTTTATGTTGGGGATAATTTTCTGATAATCTATTGTTCTCCTTGGCCAATGTCCAGTTGTGTGGGAGCCGTGGTGGCGGTAATGCTGTGGCTAGGGCAGTTTTCTGGCAAGCTAGGAAAGGTCTATCGTACACATTAGCCTTTGAAACAGACAGGGATAGGAATGCCGCAATTATGCTTGCTCGTAAATTTGCTTCCAATTGTAATGTAAGTATGACTCTGATTTTTTTCACATTTAACGTTATTGTGTTCAAGGATCTGCTTAGTTTCGACGGACCTAAGAAACGAGGTGTTTTACAGCTTTTTATCTGCTTGGTGCAGGTTGTGCTCACTGGACCAGGTGATCAGGTTCGTGGTGGCAGCTGATGAACTAATTATGCACGGCTTGACAACAATATATACATAATTAGGGTGTGAATTGAGTATTTGTCTCTTGGTGTGTGAGAATAGAGGTTGTACATGGGGCTTTCCCCTTTTGATATCTTGTGAAGGCATTATTTTTATTTGCCTACCTGGAGCTGTTAGCAACGTTCTGAAAACATGCTGTACAAATTGATTGCTATTCTTGTTGTATTACATCTGCTACGTTTTTTTTCAAAGCTTGATTTTAGTGTAGTTTGCTCAGGGAGAGATTTCCCTTGAGTTATCAAGAAATGTACAGATAAGAGAACCAATACATCAATGATGTGTAATTGACCGTATGGAGATATTATTGATGATATTCGGGGGAGCTCCAATGGAGTATTGTGTTAGCAGGCTAGAAATATAATGATTGAGATGTGTGGATAACTAGTACTCCACTTCATTGTGGTGTTTTTTCTTGGCCTTGGTGTGATTAGAATGACTGCACGCATTTGCATTTGTTATTTCTCTTTTTGGTAGCTTGAAGCTCTTTACGACTACCTTGGTCATTGTTGGTGCCTATGATGAGGTGACATGGGGGAGACACCCCGTGAAAATCATAACTTTGTGAAAATAGTGCAAATTCCTCTCAAAGTGCTCATACAAGTTTTCAAAAAAATTTAAAAAAAATTGAGCAATACGTGCATGGGTAGAGCAAGCGAGAACCGAGTGTGGTTCGGTTGGTTGAGCACGCTGTTGAGCGACTCGTCGCCCGTGTTCGACTTCAGCCGAACGTTTAAAAGTGGGTACAAGAGTGGGTATAGACGCGTGCATATGTTGTGTTATTGTAGTGTACATAGGTTGTGTGCGTCGTCTTTTATCTTAAAAAAACTTGAAGGACAAACTCAATCCTGTGTGATATAAAAAAAACATAAGTATGATGTGTAATAGTGTCTATTACTGTTCACCATTGTTGCCATAATTACGTGTATTTGCCCCTTTCATTTCTCACAAACGGGATTAAGTTTGGTCTTAAAATTTTGCATGTATATAAACCGTTACCTACAGCTAGTAATTTTGAGGTTTTTTGAAAACTTGCACGTTTAATTTTAATGGAATTTGCACTGCTTTTATAAAATTTGTCATCTCACTTATATCTCTCGGGTGACATTGCATTTGGACCTGACAAAGGCAATAATATTTCATAAAAGAGAGAATAAATAGTGCTATTAGCATATATAAGCCCGACTGAAATGTACTTAAAAAACAATGACAAAACCGCAGACGTCTCCCCAAAGACACTGGCAAACCTTGTTTTATAGCTGGACCTCTTAGCATTTGTTTTTGGAGAATCCCCTTACCTCTCAAGTCTGAACGTATTCAATTTATGCCATATATTCCCTAAAAAAATGCCGTATAAATCAGTGGAGAACACTCTGATAAACTCTACTAAAATGCAACGTCAAGTCTAATATGGACTAATTGACTAACCTGTATCGATGATCAAAACCAGTAAAGCTCAGGCATACAACAACAGATTAAAGTATTTTATATTTTGTTTTGCAAATTTGGCCCTCTGTACGAATAAAATTGCAAAAATAGTCATTTCTTCGACCGTGGAAGCACCTACTGGCTACTGTGCTCGTGTACCGTGTCAGGTGCCAGTCTCACGACACCCCTGCTGACCGTGGCAAACGAGGTGCCACGCTCCCTAACTCGGCAGCGTCGCTGCTTCAACGGTCGAGGCAGAGGATATTTTTGCAATTTTATTCTCACAAAGCCAAATTTGCAAAAAATTTTTTTGTCCAAATAGGCTAATACATCGAGAAGAATAGACATAGAAAGTCATGAATCCATCAAAGGATAGGGTTCATTAGTTGTTATTACGGCAACGGCTATTTAAGCAGTTGCAACACATTAACACCGTTGAATCGAGACAACGAACGGTTTGTATTGTGCTACAGTACTTACTAAAGTATCATAATTGCTACTATATTCTTCAAATAGTACTATAAAAAATATGAATTATCGCTTTTGATCCACCGATAGATCTACAACCGATAAAGTTACCGTACAACAAGATCTCTTTCCTCCGTATACAACAAGAGCCAGTACAGTGTATGAATTTCTCTCCAAGACACCTGTCCACTGTCACAGTCACATGCGTCAATTGAAGATATCAACAATTCAAAGCCAGTGGTACTGAGTTTTTTTTGTCAGTGCACGTTCGGACCACATATTCACATGCCTTTCAGCCGTTTTATGGAGTACTTACTTGCTCATTGGAGTAAAAGAGGGTTTTTTTTCCAAGACTCCATGGAGCTACACTACAGTGCCAGATCTATTGCTCAAAATTGATCATCGAGATCATTTTCATGTCTTGTGAAGTTAGCTCGATCTTCTCCGATCCAATCTTGAATTGAGGTAGAGCTATTATCTTGAATTGATACAGTGGATTACTTCTTACCATGCAGTCTCTCAGTAACACTAGCCGTAGTTACTTCTTACCATGTTAAATGCAACTCGATGAACGTAAAAACAACCCATTCCATTCATATTTATGGCAAACAGTAAAAGAGAGAGAGAGAGAGGCTAGCGACTTACTTTAATGCTTTTATTTTTAATAGTTGCATAAATACTAAAATATGAATAAAAATTAGATAATAACTACTTATCCATTCATTTGTTTTAAAATTTATATCACTTATAACAAAAGAAAAAACATGGAACCACTGCTGTAAAAGGCCATTCCCTTTCCAGCAAGAAAGCAACAAGGGGAATCTCAATCTACCCCCAACGGCTAGTTTCCTGGGGCGCACCCCCCTCGCCGCGACCAATGTCAGCCGTCCGATCGCCCGCTTCCAGACCGTTGCGATTCGAATCCCTCCCGACCGTTGGAGCCGCTCCTCCGCTCCACGTAAAGTCACGCCGCCCGACAGCGCCCTGCACTGCACCCGTCGTTATATCTCCCTCCTCCCAAAGCCGCCTCCTCCAAGAACTGTACCATCACACGTCTCCCCACGCCATTGATTGGACAAGGCAAGGTAAGAACCAAGAAGAGTAGAGTAGAGGGGGGAGAAGGGAGCAAGAGAAAGCGCTTCTCTCATTGCTGCTGCCGGAGCCGCGGTGGCTGCGCTCGCCGGCGGGGAAGAGGGGACGCGGGCAGCGCGCCTCCACTCGTTCTTCGCCTCGGTGCTCTCCGGGCTCTTCGGCCAGGGCGGCGAGGAGGAGGAGGAGATGGCGACGTGCAACCAGAACGCCGCTGCCGCTCCGCAGCTGCAGAATAGAGGTGAGCGGACGGACCTTGGGCAGGTTCTTGATTGGTTTACTGGTTCGTCTTGTGGGGTTCTTGATTGGGGGGAAGATGGGTTTTGGCTTGGTCGGGCCTTTCTGATTCGAGCTCTTGATTCGTTTGTTCCGCACGTTTTCTTGCTCAAGATTGGGTTTTGATGTGGGTCCCCGATCTGTTCAGGCAATTTTCCCCTAAGTTCTGAACTTGATGAACAGTTGCACCTTTGTCTTGTTTTTATTTGATTACCAGCTTCCGAATTGGGTGTCTGAAGAAAAGATTCAATTTTGATGCCGATTAGATGTGGTTTTGTCCAGCTTTCTTAGGTGGAACTTCTCACGTTATATGCATGTCGTTTCTCATGTAGGTGGTGTGGCCGCTCTGGGAAAGCAGAAGGCCATCGTGACTGGCAGGCCCGACGCGAAGAACCGACGAGCCCTGGGCGATATCGGCAATCTCGTGAACGGACGCGTAGCCGAAGGGTACGGAAGAAACTGAGCACTTCCCCAGTCACAGCATCACCATTTCCCGTTCTTTCTCTGAACTCACTTGTTCCTGGAAACAGGAAGCCGCAGCAGCAGGAGCCAGTGAACCGCCCCATCACCAGAAGCTTTGGTGCTCAGCTGCTAAAGAACGCGCAGGCTAATGCCGCCGCAATCAAGGTGCAGCAGGCGAGGCCTTCGCCGAAGCCCGCCAGGAAGGCTGTTTCTAAGCCCGCCCCTCCTCCCCCTGAGCATGTCATCCAGATCAGCTCTGATTCCGACGTGAGCCAGAAGCAGTCGGAGGGCAGCACCAGCTCCATGCGCAAGTGCTCGAGGAAGAAGGTCATCAACACCCTCACTTCGGTGCTCACAGCTCGCTCTAAGGTGCTCTATCTGTGAAAAACTTATCAAGACATTTACATTCTAGCCATGTCTTGAACCTGTGGAATTAGTCTGATCCTCCATTTTAATGCCAGGTTGCCTGTGGAATTACTGATAAACCTCGAGAAGTGATTGAAGACATTGATAAGCTTGACGGCGACAATCAGCTAGCTGTCGTGGACTACATTGAGGATATCTACAAGTTCTACAAGATTGCTGAGGTAACTGCACAGCTCCTCCTATCCTTGGTTGTTAGGCGTATGTAAATCTTTTGATCTGCTTGTATCTGAATTTGATCTTTCCTGGATTGTTGAAGAATGAGTGCCGCCTATGCGACTACATTGACTCCCAGGTGGAGATCAATTCCAAGATGAGGGCCATCCTTGCAGACTGGATTATTGAAGTGCATCACAAGTTTGAGCTCATGCCGGAGACCCTCTACCTCACTATGTACATCATTGACCGGTACCTCTCGATGCACCCCGTGCTGCGAAGGGAGCTGCAGCTGGTCGGCGTTTCAGCCATGCTGATCGCCTGCAAGTACGAGGAAATTTGGGCCCCAGAGGTAGAGACAGAAAGAAAGCCTCGTCCTTTCCTTTCCGGAGATCATGTCTAGTTCTTCTAATCAGCTGCTGTGTACTTGCAGGTGAACGATTTCATCTTGATATCAGACAGCGCATACAGTAGGGAACAGATTCTTTCCATGGAGAAGCAAATTCTGAATAGGCTTGAGTGGAATCTCACCGTTCCTACGCCATACGTTTTCATTGTGCGCTTTCTGAAGGCGGCGTTTTCAGATATAAAAAATGACAAGGAGGTAACGAATCAAGCTGATGTCTCTGTAGTTTTCCATTTGATGTATTCAAGTTGCACTTTCAAGCAGAGATTTTGTACTTAAATTTCTTTGGTTGAATGCAGATGGAGCACATGGTCTTCTTCTTCTCCGAATTGTCGCTGATGCAATACGGGTTGGTGATGTCTCTGCCTTCTATGGTTGCTGCTTCTGCTGTCTATGCAGCCAGGCTCACCCTGAAGAGGAGCCCTATATGGACTGACACGCTCAAGCACCACACTGGCTTTACTGAGTCACAGCTCATGTAAGCACCACACTGGCTTTACTGAAATCTCTCTTTGCTAATGTTATGTCTAATACAGACCTTTTCTGTGATGTTTTTTCAGGGAGTGTGCAAAGATTCTTGTGAGCTCACACTCTACTGCCCCTGAGAGCAAGCTTAGGGTGGTATACAAGAAGTATTCCAGCGAGCAGTTAGGAGGAGTCGCACTGCGCCCACCAGCAGTGGAATTCTGCAAATAAATGGAGATTTGCGTCGTCTAGGATTTGTTTCCTTCTGCTTTAGAGTGCAATGGAAGGCGAGTCTGACATTCGTTAGGTTGTTTATGTTTGCTTGTTTTGGAGTCAAGGTTTGAAAACTTTCTACAGTTGCCGCGCAGTTGGTCAGGAGTCACGGAGTATTATCTGACTTCTGATGGCTATTTGAATTTGGCAGTTCTGGTGTATATATATGTTATTTGAATTTTTATCTGTAACAGTTCTTCATAAGTATGAATGATGAATTGGAAATGTTTGCATATTATAATTTTTCTCGCGTAAATTGTCTACTCTTCAATCTTCATGAGCATGATGGAATTGGAAATGTCGAACAATTCCCAACTCTAATCTTGATATGACTGAAGCTGGTTGTGAGTTTGTCCGGAGAGTCTTAGCTTTACAATGAACAATGTGGTTTGCGGTAGCAGCTCTAAGAACATTGAAAGGCACCTATGAATGTTGTTAACAAAAATCATCAAAACCACTTAACAACAACGACAGCCTTCAGGATGTATGTTATTAACTGATTAGCATGCATGAACTATGAGTAATGAGAGCTCTAATCATAATTACCAAAAAAGCGGTTCGTCGGTTCGCCATTTTTCTTCTAATTTCTACTGCGAACACGAATCTTCTAAACCGGTTCGGGTTTAACAAATTTAATGCGCGATCTACGAGGGTTTATAGTGAATCCGGTAACTATGGCTCTAATATAGAAGTTGCAGTCATACATCTGAATTGCCTGAAAGATATACAAGGTTTTTATCAGTTACTAAAAAATACAGCTTAAGAAAGAGTTGATATTACTAGACGATGATCCACCCTCTTCTATTGCTCTGCGAGAAGTGTCTCTCCAGAAAAGCGCTCTCCTCCTCACTTCCTTGCTCTCTGCTGCATCAGAGCTCATCAGTGTCTTAACAGCCTGTGCAATCTCATCTCTTCGGATGATCCCGTCAGATTGCATTTTCTCCTTGAGACTATACCCAATCTTCCACACGTCGACGATAAGACGGCTATTTGTTGGCTGATCTAACGCTATGGGAAGAGTGAGCATTGGCACGCCGGCAAACACTGCCTCCAGTGCAGAGTTCATGCCACAGTGTGTCAAGAAACCCCCAACTGAAGGATGGCATAGCACCTTCAGCTGATCGCACCACGGCACGAGTAGGCCGTTGCTGCTGTCACCTAGCAACAGTCGAACATGCGAACGTACTTCGTCGCGAAGCACCCACAAGAACTTGACATCGCTTGCAGCAAGCCCCATGGCGAGCTCGGCGAGCTGGGAGGGTGACACCGAAAGGAAGCTGCCCAGTGACGCGTACAGCACTGAGTCTGCAGGCTGCGTGTCCAACCATGTGAGGTACTCGCCCTTCGTCCCGCCCATTGCCGGGTGTTCTTGAAGACTCATGTAGGGGATGCACGGGCCGATCGGGTGCATTTGAGGCAACGAAAGCTCTGACATTAGCGAGTCTACGACACCTGCCTCGAGCTCATAGAATGAGGTGAAGAGCACAAGCTGACCTGCCTTGACACTGCGAATTCTCGCCATGAACCGCCGTAGATTGGTCTCATGAGAAATGATTGGCTCAAGATCGCGATATGTCAAGGAAGTTTGGCCAGGGATATGCCTATTCCACAGCTGATCATTCGTGTCTGTAATTCATCAAGATGGAGATAGATTACTATGATCGACGACACGCACACATATTAAAGGTGTCTCCTGTAAACTAATTCTTGTGCTAGGAGAAAGGTGTGTCTGACCTGTGACGGCCAAGCTGTGGCCGGTGCTACTGCTACCCGTCGTGTGGTGCGCGGCTGAGAGGCGCTCGAAATGGTAGAAGGCGGCGAAGTGGGTGGCAGAGATGGGGCAGAACGAGCAGGCCATCATGCCCCTCCTCACCGCCATTGGCACCGCCCACGGCAAGAAGATGTCGGCCACGACTACCGCCATCCCCGGCGACGGCAGCATCTCCTCGAGGAGCCGCTCCACGGGGGCCTCCATCTTGGTGTGCACGGCCTCGATGAAGCCGGAGAAGTCGACTGCGCGGCCGTGCTCCGAGGGGATGACGTTGGGGATGGTGGCCACACGGACGCGCTCCGGCAGGGGCAGCTCGGGCGCGCCGAGCAGGCCGAGCCACTCCTCGGTGAGGACGACAGTGACGGCGATGCTGCCGCCGCCGCTGCGCGCGGCAAGCAGGCGGCACAGGCTCAGCATCGCGTTGATGTGGCCTCGGCCGGGGTACGGCAGCGCCACGACCTGGCAATACGGCCGAGCAACGGCGCAGCCGGCATCGGCCAAGGCCATTTCGGGACAAACTAGCAGGGTGGGTGGTTTGCGCGTTTACGCTGCCAAATTTATTATATATTAATTATCAGTATTTGTCGGTATCGATTGTTCGAGTTTTCCCTAATTATAATAAGTCGATTTTATGGACCAATTCTGTTTTTCGGCTTCCATCTCTAACACAAAGCCTAATTCTTACGGATATCTCTTAGCATCTGGCCCTTCCAATATAATACCCTACCGTATATTCCCTTCGATCACAAATAGTTGATGTTTTATACATCTACACAGTCTTCAAAATATAACTTTGATCACTAATTTCTATTATAATATAATTATAAAACCCAATAAAATTATAATATTATAAAAGTACTTTTTGAGACAAATCTACACGTATGATTTTCATGTATCGAATTTAAATATTTAAAAAGATATGGACAATCAAAGTTTGAAAAATTTGGCTACATCTATGTCCAAAATGACAACAGTTTGTGACTGCATGGAGTAGTTATTTTCTACTTCACTGTAATTATTGCTTAATGTTGACCGTTAGAACATCAAACATGCATGTACGTGCAACTGTAGCCAACCCTTGCAAGGAACACCTGTCATGCTCTCTCCGATGATCCCGAGCATATTCCTTACGTCTACCCATCTCTACTAAGAGCTCTTTACTTTTCTAGTTTTGTATGCCCACGCTTCTATTTGTAAACGTGCTTGATGTCTTTTTCTTCCATGTCGATCGCTTCTTTTCTACGATATTAGCCAACTCAATATTGTGGCTTCCTTACTAACCGCAGCAATCTCCCATCGCCGGTGATGCTGTGCCCTTCATGAGCGATAGCATGCTTCTAGGCATCTAGCTACCGGATGGCCATATATCGTGCATAGCTCGTCTTCGATGCAAGGCTTCATTTCCTCTCCACTAGGAATTCCCCAACATCAAGCTTCTTTGACCATTGATTTCGACTTTGGCCTTTCTCTTCAACGGCTACGGTGAGCAGCGCGTCGAACAGCTAAGGTGAGCAATATAACATTGACCTCATCTCCACCGTCATCGCCTTGGCTCTTCGCTTCCAAATCAGTCGATGTCTTCTTGCACAATAAATTGACGCCATTGCACTTTTTTTAATATCCACGTTGTAAATTTTAATTTTATTCAAAATTTTATTTATCTTTGGTTGGAATTTGTATGCAGATATAATTGCTAATTTGTGTTTAATTTTTATTATAAATTATATCTATTTATTACTTTGGAATTCATATGAAAATCGAATTGCTTCTTTATTTTATTTCTTATTCTAAATTCCAGCAATTGTTAGTTGAAATCGTATACAAATTCAATTGCTAATTTTTGTTCTGAATTATATTTATTTATGTATTTTAGTAAAGAATTTGTAATCAAATTGCTTGTTTTATTTTATTTTTAATTCCAATTTCAATTATTCTGGGAGGAATTCGTATACAAATCAAATTGCTAATTTTTTTTAAAATTTTTATTTTGAATTATATTTATTAAGAGATTTCACTTAGGAATCTGAATGGAAATCAAATCTCTATTTTTCGTCTCTTATTTCGAATTTCAGCTGTTTTTTTTTAATTCGTATCCAGATCCATTTGGTACTTTTAAATTTTTTTTAATCTTATCAATTTATTCTAAATTTTACTTATGTTTGGTACTTATATAGACTCATTCTTTTAATCTAGACTATTATAATATAGACCCACCATATTAATGGTGTAGATTTTTCTCTTTTGCCCTCTAATTAATACGAGAATTTCTAAACTTTTAGAACGAATATAGTCATTTCTTTTGCTTTTGATTTAATAATATAATAATAAATAGATAGGCGATGATGCCACCTACGTCTGTTCGGAGACTTCCAATTACCACTGCAAAGTCAGTACGTTCACTGCGTTGCAGGTAAGGGTCAAGAGAGGATTCAGCCTTAGCACAAATGGCAAGAACTACCGTCGTGCGTGCTGTCTAAGTTCGTAGGTAGATACTTACCAATTAAAAATAGGTATATGCATATGTGCATGTTTAGTGGGACAGCGTGTACCCACGTTCGGAAGGTTACTAAACCTTAAAATAATTTTACCGTATGTATAGAACACATACGTGTATGTATGTGAGACGTGAGCAGAGTTAACAAAATCGAATTTCGAAATTCGCGGTACGAAAACCGCAAAAACCGTTCGGAAAACCGCCCAAAAACCGTCAAAAACCGAAGGGTCAGTAAATCAAATTTTTCTGAAAAATTCCAAAAAAATTAGAAAAACCGCTCGGTTTTTGCGAAAAACCGCTGCCAACCGGATGTTCGTCGCAAAACGGTTTTTGTGAGCGGTTTTTGACGAAAAACCGAGCGCATAAATTTTTTCAAAATTTTAAAATTTGTTTTTTTGAATGGACCGGTTTACCGAACGGTTTTTGATTTCGAACCTCAGCGGTACGCTCGAAAACCACGGTTTTCGAGCGATTTTCGTCGGTTTTGTGAATCCTTGGACGTGAGTGTGATGTACCTAAGATATATGCGTATCTGCACCTTAGAAAAAAAAATGTAAGTCTTGAGAAAGAGACGTTGCCTCGGTGGTGAAGTATTAAATTCGTGATTTGGTAGGTGATGGTGACGTTACGATACTTTCAAATATTTTTGGTCATCTTGTATTCCTATCGGTGCAGACTCACTTATATATTGCCCACCAATTCATCGGGGCAAATTGGCTAGTAGCATGTCAAAGATCTATATTGTTGTAGCCTTGTAGGGGCAATTAAGCTAATCGTTCGACACGACTAATGGTGTGTTTGGTATAGTTGGAGTTAGGTATTTTTAGTTTCACTAGATCTATAGAGTTAAAGCTGCGAGTACATTAAGAGTGTTTAGATGGATCATCTTGTTTATATTTTAGACCAAAAATATAAAATTAATCCACTTTAACCTGCGATGATTGAACAACTGCTAGAACTGCAGCACCGAAGAAAAGGAAAAAGGTCCATTACGAAAAAAGAAACCACCCCAGGATGGTGAACAGCAGAATATCCAATGAAAGCACCAAAGGATGCTGGAGAAGCTGGGTCTCTTACAATCCCTGTAACAGAAACAGCAATGAAGCTCACGGAAAAGTTCCAATCCAAATTATAAAGACAAAGCCACAAAGGACTTTGGCAATACTTATAATGGCAGCAAAACCAGTAAGATCATTGCAAAAACTTCTAGAGTGATGAACATGAAGAATTCCCATTTGTTCTTCTGCAGTTACAGTCCACTATAGATCAGACCAAAGGACGAGCAGATATCCAAAATAATACATTCAAACAAAAAAGTAAATGTAAAAAAAAAGAGAGTAGCAATTGGGGATGCTCTTCGTAATGTTACAGTGAGCAACTCTTCTTAAGAGAGATATAGTTTCGTAATCTTTGGTTTGGTCTATAAAATTCAGCATGCAACATTAATTGTCAATTCATCTCCAGAAGAGATGATACCTACGATTGATTACAACTAAGCAAGTATAAAATAACAGAAGAATAAAATAACAGAAGAACCAAGTACCTTGCCAATGCAATTAGATACCCAGGGGCAGTGATGGTCAAACTGCTCAACACAACGATCACATACATGTAGAACAATGTTTCGAACAAACAGGTCTGACAATATGTTGAATTGCATGACAAGAAGTTTGGAAATCAGAGGCCTAAGAAATATCAATCTAGGAAAAAGACAACTAAATGATGGATGCTGTACTACTTACTTTGCACGTTATACAAAGCTGTGACCAATTACTAGACAGAAGTGCAGGATTGTCTAATTCCATCTTCAACAATGGTTCCTAAAGGAACAAACGCTCATGATTAGGATATGAAATCTTGGAATATGAAATCTTTTTAACTGTCTTAATGCGTTATCAAACTTTGAGCTCAGAGGAGGGCTACTGCTGGCTACGCACTTCCAGCGACAAGGCGTAAGGGGAGCCGGCTGCCGGGGGAACAAGGTCAAAGGTGCCGTTGGAGAAGGGGAGGCGGTGCGGGTTGGGAAGTCGACAAGGTTGGTCCCCGTGACATTGCTTACTCCCACCACATGGAGCACGTCGACGGCGTTGCCGGCGCCCGCAGCGAGGCAGAGGACGCGGGAGGAGTCGGCAAGGAAGCGGAGGCCAGCTTGACTAAATTATCAGCCAGATCGAGGAAGCCGGTGCCGAGGGAGGCGAGGCGAGGGGAGGAGCTGGCACTCAGGGAGGGGAGGGAGGTCGGAGCCGAGGGAGGCGAGGCAAGGGGAGGGAGGCCGGCGCTGAGGGAGGCGAGGAATGGGGATTGCGATTTGGGCTTGTGGCGGGCATGGGGAATCTGGAGTATCCGAGTAGGGGGATTGGGGAACTAGGGTTTTATTTTGTAAAGTATATCTCAAGTGGGGCCTACATGTTATAGGATACCCATGGGTACCCATGGGTATAAATTGATACCCACGCCTATCCTATGTGCTTATCGGGTACCTAAATTCGAAAATCCGTGGGTATGAAGTGCTATCCGTACCCGTCCTGATAAGATCGAATACCCGTAGGTACCCAAACCCATGGGTAAAACTGCCATCCCTAGGGATAAATGTCATTTGTCGCATTTTTTGTGGTAAAGAAGGAAATAAAATTTATAAATACATGTGTGAGAAGAGGCTAGATTTATAAAAAAAAACCGTACATGAAGCGCTATGATTCTACTATGTTTGACTGCAGTATAACATATAAACGCTTAAAATTATGCCAGGTGACATTGACGTCTCCTTTTCTATCCGAGGCAGCCGTTAGTAGGGTAAAACACCAATTTGTCCTTGTTCTCTTTTTACTATTGGCACAAAAAGGGAGGAGCTTTAGAGTCAAAACTTTATCCCATCCCCCAGTATAAAGCCATGTTCTCCTCTAATATCTCTTCTTCTAAACTATTTTACCTCTCCAAACATGGAGCAATTTGGCCATTTCCATAAATTTCTCTAGCCTAATTACCTTGCACCATTAGTTTCGGATGGAAAAGGTGATGACAATGTATCTAACACAATTTCATGTGTTTAGGATGTCATTATATTGCAGTACGAGATGAATGAAATGTTATATAGCTAAATATTCATGTTTGGGATGCTACTAACCAAATTTTCCCATTCATTAAGGAAGAGGAACAAATACAACATATGAATAGAGTTACCACTAATTGCAGCCAAGAAAAGAAAAATGCAATGCCCCCACACCTTTTATATCATATATATGTCCTGAACATATTGTTCAAGTCTCAAACATCAATATCAAATTTTCAGTGGTAATTTTAAACTTGCAGAGTTACTTCGAATTGCATCTGCATTGTGCCAAAACTTTGTACCATGCCTTTTTCTCCTCTTTAGTGCAAAACATATGCGGCTTTCCAATATACTTTATAAAAAATAGTAATTTTGAAATTTCAAGTTAATTCACACGCTTCTTAGTTTGCTATAAGATCACAACTAGAGTATGGCCCAGTTCGTTTCAGCTTTTGATTGTGCAGATTATAGATTATTTCCAGTTGTGTAGAGAAGCAGCTGCCTGAAGAATTTGCTGGCCAGATAATCCTCCCGTTCGGCAGATCTGATTGTTGGCAGCTTCAGGCGGCGGCGCAGGAGGGGTGTCGGGCGGAGGATAGCAGTGTAGATGTCGGGCAGAGGGCGGAGGACGTTGGGGCATCGGCGGAGGGGCGCCGGAGCCATGCGATGCGGGCGGAGGGGAGTCGGAGCCACGCGATGCGGGCGGAGGGTGGAGGAGCTAGCGTGGAGGGCAAAGGGGCCTCGGGCTAGCGGAGGGACCTCGGGCAGAGGGTGGAGGAGCTCGGGCGGGCGGAGGAGCGAGCGACGGGTGTCAGGGGGAGGAGCTCGGGTGGAGTGGCTAGCGAGCGGAGGAGCTCGGGCGAGCGGAGGGCGAAGGGGCTTCGGGCGGGTGGAGGAGTGAGCAGCGGGCGTTGGGGGGGAGGAGCTCGGGCGGAGGGGCCAGCGAGCTGAGGAGCTCAGGTCGGCGGAGGAGCTTGGGCGAAGAGCGCAGAGGCCTCGGAGGGAGGAGCTCGGGCGGAGGGGCGACGGGCCAGCCACTGAAGGGGTGGAGGAGCTTGGGCGCGTGGCTCTGGTGGAGAATCGCTGATTTCGTGGGAGAAGCGGCGTTATCTGGTGGAGAATCGCTGATTCTGATTATCTAAGAAGCTGTTTAGAATACCACCGTTCGACTTATAATCCGCTTTTATTTTAAGCAGAAGCTGTCCATAAGCTGAAACGAACGGAGCCTATATCAAGTTGATTCACACACTTGTTAGTTTGCCACAAGATCCTACAACTAGAATGTAAGCTGAGGAACGTTCAATAAAGGGGGATTCTGCATACAGGGGTGAAGTATAGCCTCTCTCTAAAAAAAGTGTGAGGTATTACACACGGAAGGTTAAAATAGCACTATCCAAATAGAGCTCCGACAAACAAAATGGTGGAACAAATGATACATTTCGAACATCAGTTTTGGTCCTTTTGGAACATTGCTGATCGATTTCGGTACATACCAGATACTGGTGTCCCAATTATCATGATGAGCATAACATCTCCATCAAGAACTGAGATTGTGATATGAAGATCCACCCTTGTTGACTGCTCTGCGAGAATCCTCTTTCCACTCAAGGGCACGTCTCCTTATTGCCTTCGTCTCAGCTTCATCACGGGCCATGAACCTCTTAACAGCCCTTGCTATCTCCTCGCCTCTGATCAGGCTATCCTTTTCAGTCCAATCCCTCAACTCCAGCCCAATCTTCCATTCTTCCACAATTAGCCTGCCATCAATTGGTTGATCAAAGAACAGTGGTAGGGCAAGCATAGGTACACCAGCGAAGACGGCTTCAAGTGTTGAGTTCATCCTGCAATGTGTCAGTAAACCCCCAACTGAAGGATGGCACAAAACCTTCTACTGCTCGCACCATAGCAGTATGATGCCCCTATCGGTGTCACCGACAAGTTCTTGCACCCGAGGAGATTGTTCACGAAGAATCCACAAGAATCTGACCACACTAGCTGCAAGGCCCAACGAATCTCATCAAGCTGAGAGGTTGACACGGAGAAAAAGCTTCCAAGGGAGACATAGAGCATCGAGTCACAAGTTGAGAGTCCAACCAGGTGAAGTAGTCTCCTGGGCTGGTAACTTTTTTTGTTGGACTTGGTATGCTGGTCATCAAGGGCCATGAAGGGAACGCAGGGGCCAATTGGGCACACTGGACATGAGAGCATTGATCTTAGTGAATCAATGACGCTGTCCTCAAGCTTGTACATAGTGATAGAGTCATTGCGCTTTTCTGATGCTAGAGACAGCTGCTAGGACATAATTAACTGTTCTCTCGCTGTGAATTAAGGGCTTGAGATCAGATAACCTTATTGAACTTGAAGCCAGGCCAAAGATATAATGCTCAAGTCTCTGATCAGATTTATCTTCAGAAAAAAATAGATGGATGAAAAATGCTGCAAGCTACCATATAGAAGATTGAGATCAACAAAATTTACATCCTGCAATTATTACAAAATGAAAACCATTGACAACAACACATATATGATGTTACTAATTTGGGAGTCTTGGGAAATGTCGGTGGAGTTGCCAAAGTGAGGAATGATAAAATACGGGATTGAACATGGATGAGAAATTGGCTATTTCCGTTGAAACAATTTGAGTACCAATTTGTCAAACTTCAACCAAGCTAAATTGCTAAATTTTAGTTGTTTCATGTATGTCTACACATGTTTGGATGAGAGTGGTTTTTTTAAAAAACCAATGGATGAGAGAGATTAGCTAATTTGAACTAAATCCCAACCAAATCCCATCATCCAAACAGTTCCAATGCATCTCTCAATCAGACAGCTACCTGACTGCATGGTCTGCAATTAGACCCTGACTAGGTTATTTGTTGATTGGACTAAAATAAAAGACTGTCCTTATGGTGACTGCTTAATCACGTGAGCATTGTCCCAGTAAATGGCAAATGCGACAAAACTAACGTGTACAGAGTTACACATCTAAAAGGTGGTTTTCATATTTATCAGTTCCTCGCGAAAGAAAAGAAATCATATTTATTGGTGTTTCAGACTTTCATTGGCCATGCTACTCACACCTTTGCAAATGGAGCTTCATATATCCTAACACTTGAAACACTTTGGAATGTGCACATAAACAATCAAACTTGAATAACCGAGAAGTTTTTTTTTCTTTTTTGAGAGGTGCTTGCATGCTTTTTTTTTTTGCAGAATTGTCTAGAATCCACATAAGAATGAACAATGAATGTAACTAATCATAAATCAGATCCTAGAACCTCCAAATTCAGCACAGCATAGATACAACAAAGTATAAATTGATTAAAATGCGGGTTATTCAATAATCAAGACAGGGTATGCTTGGAAGCAACAAGCCATGGAAGAAAGAACCCTCACCTGCTGTCGCAACGTAGGCCGGCGCGTGCTCACGCCTCGCAGGCAAGCCACGACGGGAGGCAGTCGAAGTGGTAGTACGCGGATGTTAGCTTTACTTGGTAAACTTGTGTTTCCAGTTTATTTGCTTTGCGTAATTAGTGGAGCTCAACGCTCGGCTTAACCGCGTTGAGCGCGTCGTAGTTTTGGCACGCATGCTGCGGCTTGACGTGCGGGATGGATATCAGTTTGGGTCGTGATGTGCGCATGCAGGAGGAGGACCAAGTCCTACTAGTTAGCATGTAAACTTTTATAAATAAAGAAACATGCATCAGAAAAGCTGTGAATTAGCGGCACCAAATTATCGTGTGATACTTTGGATCTTTTCTTCCTTTGCTCTGTGTGCCTAGTGATCTTGGCTGAGTAATCTTGGCTAACATTTGGTATCAGAGCTGAGATCAAGGAAGCCCTGATGTCCATCCGTTCGGAGTCCACTGGTGGCGCACACTCGCGCTCGCCGCCGCCACGCCATCGGCTCCCATCGCTCTCGCCCCAGCCACGTCGCGGTCGCCGCGGCGCAGAAGTCGTCGTCCAGCGCGTCGTCAAGGAGACGAGCGCCGCCGTCCAGTATCCCCTCCTCACGCGCACCAACTATCAAGAATGGGCGCTGCTGATGAAGGTGAACATGGAGGCCCAGGGACTCTGGCATGCGATCGAGCCGGAAGGCGAGGTGATCGACATCGCGACGATCGGCTCGCGCTCGCCACCATCCTCCGCGCGGTCCCGGCGGACATGCTTGGGACGCTCGCGAACAAGCGCTCGGCGCGCTGCGGCGGCCTGGGAAGCCGTGAAGACAATCCGCGTCGGTGTCTGGCGGATCGGGAGGCGAATTCGGCCGTGCGAGAGTTCAGCGCTCTCGCGTTCAAGGAAGGAGAAGGCGTGGAAGACTTCTCCAATCGCATCACTGGGCTCGCCAACAATCTTCGGGTTCTCGGCGACCACATCACCGACGCTGAAGTTGTGAAGAAAATATTGCAGGTTGTGCCAGATTCCCTCTCGCAGGTGGCAATCGCGATCGAGACCCTGCTCGACCTCAACAACATCTCCATCGAGGAAGTCGTCGGTCGCTTGCGAGCAGTGGAGCAGCGTCGCAAGCCAACAACCACCGTCGACAACCAAGGTCGTCTGCTCCTTTGTGAAGAGGAGTGGATGGCCAGACTTAAGCTCCGTGAAGCTGAAGGCGAGAAGGCTGGCGGGAGCTATGGTGGGAAGAAGAAAAGCGGGAAGACGCGCGGGCGAGGACGAGGCTCCGGCACGCGCGATGGCAAGGGCTCATCAGCGATAGGGCCGGGCCAGGATCGTACCTCGGACCGCTGCCGTAACTGCGGCAAGATAGGCCACTGGGCCAAGGACTGCCGCAGCAAGAAGCGGGCCGAGGCCCATGTTGTGCAAGTGGAAGAAGAGCCTGAGCCGACATTGCTAATGGCGTCAGCAACTCTTGCCCCAAATCGATCCCCACCCGGAGTCATCGCCGCCGTCTCTTCGCCGCCCGTACGCCGTTCCCTCCGCATCGTCGAAGCCAAGGTGTTCGCCCAGTTCGACGACAAGGTAGATCGAGATGAAGGACTGTGGTACCTCGACACTGGCGCTACCAATCATATGTCCGGGTGCCACGACACGTTCCTCAATCTCGATCCGCAGGTCCACGGCTCCGTCAAATTCGGTGACGGATCCGAGGTCGCCATCGAGGGCTCGGGGACGATCATCTTCCAGGGGCGGAACGGCGAGCACACGCCCCTCACAGGGGTGTACTACATCCCGAGGCTCACCACAAACATAGTGAGTCTCGGCCAGCTTGATGAGGCGGACTGCGATATTCACATCAAGCACGGCCTGCTCAAAATCCGCGACGAGCAGGACCGTCTGTTGGCACAGGTGCGGCGGTCGGCGAACCGGCTGTACCTGCTGCGCGTCTCAATCGCGCACCCTCTCTGTCTAAGCGCGCGCCGCGACGATGCGGCATGGCTGTGGCATGAGAGGTATGGACATCTTCACTTCGACGCCCTCCGCAAGCTCGGAGAAAAGGAGATGGTGCAGGGCCTTCCCTACATCGACAGAGTCCACCAACTCTGCACCGACTGCGTCGTCACCAAGCCGAAGAGGAAGCCGTTTCCGGCCCAAGCCAAGCGACGCGCAGAGGGGCTCCTGGATCTTGTCCATGGAGATCTCTGTGGCCCCATCACGCCGACTACCCCGGGTGGTCGGCGCTACTTCCTACTCCTGGTGGATGATCGGAGTAGGTACATGTGGCTGGCTCTTCTCACCGCCAAGAGCGATGCGCTGGTGGCCATAAAAAAATTTCAAGCGAAGGTGGAGGTTGAGACGGGAAGGCGACTACGCGTGCTGCGCACTGATCACGGGGGTGAGTTCACGTCCATTGAGTTCGAGGAATCTTTATGCGACTCATGGCGCCCCAGAAGGCAACACTCGGCGCCATACACGCTGCAGCAAAACGGCGTCGTCGAGAGGCGGAACCAGTCAGTGGTCACCATGGCGAGGGGACTGCTCAAGGGAAGAAGCATGCCGGCGCCGTTCTGGGGAGAGACCGTGGCGACGGCCGTCTTCTTGTTGAACCGTGCACCCACCAAGAGTGTCGATGGCCAGACGCCCTTCGAAGCCTGGCACGGACGCAAGCCTGATGTCCGCTTCCTACGAACGTTCGGGTGCGTGGCCTATGTGAAGACCGCACGACCACATCTGAAGAAGTTGGAGGATCGAGGGACGCCGGTCGTCTTCATCGGCTACGAGCCAGGCGCCAAAGCGTGGCGCTTCTACGACTCGAAGACACGACGTGTCGTGGTCTCCCGCGACGCCGTGTTCAACGAGCAGGCATCCTGGAGCTGGGATAAGGAGCAGAGTGAAGACCTCGCCGGCGCACCCACCGATTTTACGGTCGAGTACCTTCCGAAGGAGACCGTGGGGGGGTACGTCTTCGAGCCGGAGGACGAGTACCCTGCACCGTGGACGCCGGCAACCGCTCCAAGTCCGGCGACTCTACCTCAACCAGAGTTCGTGTCTCCACCGCCAGACATAGCAGACTACCTCGACTCCGACAACGACATCACGCCGCGCTACAGGCGTTTGGACGACATCCTCGGATCAACCTCGCCGCCGCAGCTAGCATCAAGAAACTTGGATGAGCAGCTTCATCTGCAGATGTGTGAGGAGCCATCCACGTTTTCTGAAGCAGAGAAGCACGCATCCTGGCGGCGGGCAATGATTGACGAGATGGAGTCCATTGAGAACAATCAGACATGGCGGTTGGTGTCTCTGCCAACCGGCCATCGACCGATTGGCCTCAAATAGGTCTACAAAGTCAAGAAGAATGGCGCGGGAGATGTCGTGAAGCACAAAGCCTGGCTCGTCGCAAAGGGGTATGTACAGCAGCCCGGCGTGGATTTTGAAGAAGTCTTCGCGCTGGTGGCACGGATTGAGTTCGTGAGGCTACTGTTGGCGCTTGCGGCACAGGAGGGGTGGTCGGTGCACCACATGGACGTCAAGTCCGCATTCCTCAACGGGGAGCTGCGTGAAGAAGTCTACGTCTCACAACCTCCTGGCTTCACCGTCGAAGGGCAAGAAGACAAGGTGCTCCGCCTGGATAAAGCACTGTATGGGCTTCGCCAAGCGCCCCGAGCATGGAACGCCAAGCTGGACCAGACTTTGGTGCGTCTGGGCTTCCAGCACAGCGCCGCTGAGCATGCCATCTACGCCCGAGGTCACGGTGCAAACCGTCTGCTGGTGGGAGTCTACGTAGACGACCTCATCATCACCGGGAACGACGACATTGAGATCACCAGGTTCAAGTCTCAGATGCAATCCAATTTTAAAATGAGTGATCTTGGTCTGCTCTGTTTCTACCTGGGCATCGAAGTCGAGCAGAGGAAGGACGGCATCACTCTGTCGCAAGCAGCCTACGCCCGAAAGATCCTCGACAGGGCAAACATGGCCGGGTGTAATCCCTGCCATACCCCGATGGAACCAAGGTTCAAGCTCAGCAAGGTAAGCTCATCACCGCCGGTGGATTCGACCGAGTATCGCGGCATCGTCGGCTGTCTGCGCTACCTGGTGCACACAAGACCTGACATCGCCTACTCGGTTGGGTATGTCAGCCGTTTTATGGAGTCGCCTTCCACTGAGCACCTCGCTGCTGTGAAGAGACTTCTCCGCTACATCGCCGGCACCATCAACTATGGCTGTTACTACAGGAAGACTGGAGTTGAAGTAAAGCGGTTGGATGATGACGCCGACATGGCCGGCGATCTGGATACTTGCAAAAGCACCACAGGTGTGTTATTCTTCCTCGGTTCATGTCCTGTGAGCTGGCAGTAGCAGAAGCAGAAAGTTGTCGCCCTTTCGTCCTGCGAAGCAGAATATATCGCAGCAACGACAGCGACCTGCCAAGGAGTTTGGCTGGCACAGCTGCTCTCCGAGCTAACGAGCAAGCCATGCGAGCCATTTCAACTGAAGATGGACAGTCAATCAGCAATAGCTCTCAGTAAGAATCCTGTTTTTCATGAGCGTAGCAAGCATATTGATACTCGTTATCATTTCATTCGAGAATGCATTGGAGATGGGAGAATGGATGTTGAACATGTTCGGACTGAGGAGCAACTGGCTGATGCACTGACGAAGCCACTTGGGCGTGACAAGTTCTGTGAGCTGCGCGCTCGGATTGGAGTTGTCAAAGTAGGAAAAGAACATCAAGTTTAGGGGGTGAAATGTTAGCTTTACTTGGTAAACTTGTGTTTCCAGTTTATTTGCTTTGCGTAATTAGTGGAGCTCAACGCCGCTTAACCGCGTTGGCGCGTCGTAGTTTTGGCACGCATGCTACGGCTTGACGTGCGGGATGGATATCAGTTTGGGTCGTGATGTGCGCATGCAGGAGGAGGACCAAGTCCTACTAGTTAGCATGTAAACTTTTATAAATAAAGAAACATGCATCAGAAAAGCTGTGAATTAGCGGCACCAAATTATCGTGTGATACTTTGGATCTTTTCTTCCTTTGCTCCTGTGTGCCTAGTGATTTTGGCTGAGTAATCTTGGCTAACAGCGGAGAAGAAGGCGGCAGCCATGGGGAAGAGCGAGCAGACGGGCAATCCCCTCCGGTTGCCGACGCCGACGACCCACGGCACGTAGGTTTCGGCCACGAGCGCCGCGACCGGCGTGCCCTCGTCGAGCCGATCGAGCAGGCGCTCGAAGGGCGCCTCCATCTCGGTGCCGACTGCCTCTAGGAAGGCGGAGTGGTCAGCGGCGCGGCTGTGCTCGGAGGGGATGGCGCGCAGGCGGACGCCGGTCGGCGGGGCGGCGACGGCAGAGGAGAGGAGGCCGATCCGCACCACGATGACGACGAAGGTGACCGCGGCGCCGCGCGCGGCGAGGAGGCGGGCCAGGTTCATCATGGCGTTGACGTGGCCGCGGCCCGGGGACGGCACCGGAACAATGTGGCAGCGGCACGGTTCGTTCGCGGCTGCCGCGGCGGGCATCTCTGTATTGCGTTGCGTTTCGTGTGCATGTGGGGCTCTCGGTGTGCTTCCGCGGCCGCGCCTCCTCCACTTGGGACGGCGCACGCACGAATGCACGATGTTGTTGTAGTGAGCAAAGCCAAAGCGTGGCAGTACTACGACTTCAGCGCGGTTTTTTTACCGACGAGGCCACTCGTGCCGGGTGCACGCGCGCACGGAAGAATCTTACGCGGCTTGCCTTATGTTTCACACCACCGTCTGCTGCCTCCGATGGGCGGCACGGTTGAAGCTTTGTTTTTTTCCCCTCTTGGCTCAATTTTCAAAAATAGTTAAAAATACTTTTTATTTAAAAACTTAGAAAAAAATTAAAAAAAAAATTGTGTTTGAGGGGAGGGAACGGGAGAGAAAAGAGGGTGAACGGGATTTCACTAAGTACTGAAACGAGATAGCATTGTGAAAGAAGAAAAAAGATACCACCGCATACAGAGGCGGAGCCACAGGGGGCTTGGTGGGGCTCCAGCCCCCCCGGTCCATCACGAGAAATCCTAGGCAGGCTGCAGATTTTATTTATCAAATCTCTTCTTTCAGACGGTGGCAATGAAAAGTAATTTTTTTCCCTGGCATATTTACATACTAATATTATATTACATACATTTAAATTTCAACTATAATATATCGGCTTGATGGTTTTTATATTTAGTATATGTACTCGTGTTCAGCCCTCCTCTTGAATGAATCCTGGCTCCGCCTCTGACCGCATATCATAACAAGAATGCCCCAAAATAGCAAAAGCGGAATATGTTTGCCATGACCATTTGGCAATAGAAAACCTGAATATGTAAAGAGATACCACCACATATCACAACGAGAATGTCTCAAATTAGCAAAAGCGGGATATGTTTGCTATGACCATTTGGCAAGGGAAATATAAATAAGGGAGGTGCTTCTATGCTTATCTTTTTGAAAGCTACATAAATATTAAAATATGAATGAAGGGTAGATGATGATTACTTTATATATTCGTTTGCTTTAAGATTTGTGCAATTTATATTAAGAAAAAAAGTACAGAAGCATCGCTCGGCAACTATCTTGTGTACCTATGCAATTCAAGCGGGACAATACCACCCGATGGACATATATGCCTTCAGCTTTTGTAGACCTGTAGCTGTGCTCAAAGTATCAGTTGAACAACAGTTAAGAGTGTGAAGGTTGTATCACCGGTCCGTATCTCTTTGATGTAGGTTTTGTGTGCCACGCTTAATGCATTGGTGTGCTCAACAATCAACAGTACAGGGGGGTGGGCACAGGGTTTAACTTATCGAGGATAATTGCTTGATCAGTTTGATATTTAAAATCGATCGGTAAATCGTTGAAATTCAAATACAAATTCTAAAAATTTAGAAAAATTTATCAAAAAGTGTTAATTTTTTTTTATAAGGTCCTAAGGTAATGCTAATGATTTTATAAAATTTTCAAATAATTATCAGATCTGTGTATTTTTTAAAAAAAATCTGACAGTACTACTACCTTTTTATTTAATGTTCTGTTTAGGGTACTAAACGAAGTCTAATACTTCTTAAATTTTTTGTGTGAGGTTCAGAAGCAAGTCTAATGATGCTATAAAATTTCACATGATGATCGGACCTGTGTATTTTTTAAAATTTCTAAAAGTGCTACTGCCTTTGTATATACTCTTCTATTTTTGATTTTCTAAGGGCACTAAATGAAGTCTAATATTTTTGACAATTTTAATACATGATCCTTGCTAATTCTTGGTGGTAACATTAAAATTTAAGAGCATGCCTTATAATTTTTTTATAAAAATCTGACAGTGGCTCTGTTTCTTTTCATTAACTGTTGTTTTTGATTTTCCAGAAACATTAAATAAATTCAAAAATTATTGAAATTTCTCTGAGGTGTTTGTAGATTAATTCGATTTTTTGTATTTTTTTTTCAGTTTCCCTCCTGTGCGCTGGAAATCGAAAAAAACGCTGGGAAATCTAAAAACATCATCGAAATTTTTTCAAAAAAAAAAAGCTCGAAAATCGGACTATAATCGATTTTTTTTCACACCACCGACTTCAAAATTCAAAGTTCTTCGATTTTCAACCGAGTCTTGATCTGATTTTGCCAATTTTCGAAAATCTCGATATGATCAATTATCAAGATATCGATATTATGAACCCTGGGTGGGCAGCAGGAGAGATCGCACACGTCAATCGACACCAGATGAAACCTGACTCCGCTCTCACCAACGCGCAGAGCGATACTCATCTCCGCAGTCTGCAATAGGCAGAGCGTGCGGGGGTACATCACACACAAGGTCTTGATCATTTTTATATTTTTTTTCAGAAAAAAAAGGCTTAGTCTTGATCATTTTCGGTTCGACACTTCTATCGGTCAACTCGTGCGTTCTTGATAAAATCACACTTATTCAATCGATCGCTTTCAGAGAGAGCCTGGGTGCGGAATCTTTATGAGATTACTGATCACTGCGATTTTGATTGTGGAACACATAGTACACAAAGTTGTCATGGACTTAAATCTGTTATCAGATCATGAACTGGGTAAAAGGAACATACCACCAGGCCGAAGTAGCATATAAGGGGTTTGAATTTTGGGACCACACTGAGCTATTTTTCTGGTAACTTGTCTCAACATGACACCCAACCTGCCTTGTTACAACTCTTTATACTGTCTTTATTTTTGCCCTTAACCAACTTTTCTTCTTTCCCTGACTGTACTCAGTGAAGCAAAAATCACTCGGAAGTTTCTGCAAAATTTAGTCTTCCTTCGACGAGATCTTTCACAAAACCGTTCATAGAACGATGTGATGAACCACCTTCCTGAACTGCGCTATGGGTCGCCTCGCGCAATTCTGCAGCTCTTTTTCTCATTTCTTGGGTATCACTATTACCCAAATCCATTAGCTTTGTCGCCGCGGCAGAGATTGCTGCCCTGCTGACAATGCCATCCTCCCTTCTCTGTTCCCTCAAGTTGATGCCGATCTTCCATTCATCAGCTACAATCCGGCCATTCACCAATTGGTCCCAACCAATAGGAAAGGCAAGCAAAGGCACTCCAGCACACGCAGCCTCGAGCGTTGAGTTCCACCCACAGTGGCTCAGAAAGCTACCAACCGAGGGATGGCACAGGACCTTCAGCTGGTCACACCATGGCACCACCAAGCCCTTATTACCGCACATCTGCTGCAGATCAGTGGCCTTGTCTCTGGCCACCCAGAAGAACCTAACTGCGCTGTCATGCAGTCCCATGGCAATCTCTTCCAACTGTGAGGATGACATCGAAACATAGCTGCCAAATGAGATGTACAGCACTGAATTGTTTGGCTGCGCATCCAGCCAGTTAGAGTGTTCCTCATTTTGAATCTTGCCCAAGTCACCTTTTAGTGGCATATGTGGAATTGAAGGGCCAATTGAATATATGGGGCATGGAACCACCTGTGTTATTCTGTTGATGGCACAAGGTTCAAGCTCATAGAAGGAAGTGAAGAGGACACACTGCGCTTTACGCACGTTAGCGAACAGTTCTGCAGTTAGTTTCATTGGCCGCTCCCAGGAGCGGAAGATCTTGATATCAGACAATCTTACTGACGAGAGGCCTGGGACATATTGCTCCAAGGACTTGCAGCTTAGCTCTGTAGAGTATAGAAGTAGAACACGTCCGTTAACTATGATTACTAAGGGAGCAACTGAAGATGCAATTGCAAACACACTAGCACTGTAACCAACAGGATAGGAATGCCTGACATAAGAATTAAAAAAGGCATTGCGTATTTAGTTGTGTACTTTCATCCTCTGTGTAATCGAAAATTGAAACTTATCCTAGGCTAAAGAAATAATGATGTTCTATAATAAAACAAAAAAAATCTTGCGGAATAAATTAATCAAATTTTCCTTGATTAACAAGTGGTTTTGTCACTATGAAAGAAATAGACCTTTACAGTTTATTCAGGAAATGGAAATGGAAAGCACATGAAGTGTTATATGCAAGAACCATGTGTTTGGAATCTCGTTTACTACAGGTGGAAATAAACGCTTGGCATCAAGGTAACTGAACACACCACATCTGTCTTCAGTAGTAACTGAAAAGGTGAACCGACTAAAGTTTGCAATTTGATTTTGTTATTCAACTGGTTTCTGCTAGTTGATTCTAGTAAATATGAAAACCAGGTTAAATTAATCGTCCTAATAAACAACCTTACACTTTTGTTTGTCTAGATAAAAATCCATTTGGTGCTGTTAGGGGCATTGATTTATGAACAACGGGAGTGAAAAATAGTTGTAATCCTAGTTTGCTTCCCAAAACTGAGGATCTCAATATCAAACACCTCTAAGTTTCTGTCCATATGTCTATTCACGGCAGCTCCTGACTTTTGGAGAATTTGAACCGATTAAAGACACTATTTTCCGTTAGGAGGCGACTAGAGAGCTTGCAACGGTATAGCAACAAGTTTCATGGAGTTCCATTAAAACATATGAAGAAGTTTTAGGTTTCAACGAGTTGCACACATTTCTGGAAGATTCCGAGAAAATTTCAAGACCAAGTTTCAACAAGTTCTGGATTTTCAAACTCAAGTTCCGCCAAAGAGTTTTAAGAAGTTTCAGCAAATTTTAATGGATTTCATCAAGTTTCAACCTAAAAATTTCAAAAAGTTTTAGCAAGTTTCAAGGTTCACCTAAAGTTTCAACAAGTTTCATCAGAAAAAACAAACAATGAGCAAAAAATCCCTAGCATGCTCACCTGTGTCCACCACCCCGCCCTTGCCACTCGCCGGCACCACAGCCTCCTCCCTCTGCTCACCCAATGGGATGAAGCCAAAGCTAGAAGTAGCCCGTGACGCGCGCGGCGGTGAAGTGGAGCCACGAGGCAACGTGAGTAGAGTAACGTTAGACTGCTCAATGAAACAGATGAGGAGGCATGCGAGGGTCACGGGAACTGGCAGATCCCGTCACCGGCGACGAGGAAGACGATCGGATCAGGTAGATCCTGTTGCCAGTAACGAGGAAGAGGACCGGATCCGGTAGATCTTGTCGCTAGCGTCCTCCTCCCACCATGCTGCCTCCACTATGCCGGTAGCCGCCCTCCTCTGCCCTTTGCGTGCGCTTCATCCTGTCCCTCTCCGACAATGCACCTTGCCAACCGCCGCTTGACCCTGCCCTTCTCGATGAGGAGGATGATTGATCCGGCAGCGCCGTTGTGTTCCCACTCGCCGCACGCCCCTCTCTGACGGCATCCCTCTTCGGCCGCCACTTCACCTCGTCCCTCTCCGACAGCGACACCAGATCCGACGTGATCCAGTCGCGTCGCTGAGTTCCCCCTCACTGCATGCCCCTCTCTACCGCAATCTCAACTCTGCGGCTCATCGTGCCAGACCGCTGCCTCCCCGCGTGCTTGCAGCCACTCGCCGCGTGGAGAACCTGCCACAATTGCTCGCCACGCATCACTCAATGGCTGGCCCATCGCCACAGCTCGCCTTTCGCGATTTTGCTGGCGATGGGGAAAGAGAGGTGGTTGTGGGGAATACGTGAAGAAAATGCGTGCGTGAGTAAAGAGGAATAGATTGGATAAGGAAGGAGAGGTGGGCCGTCCATGAACAGCTCGGACGTATCCCATTGTTTTTTTGTGTTGACGTCACATCATCCTTTAGTTTTTTCTTTTTCAATTAGCATTCCTGAAGAAAGTAGCCGAATGCACTCGCTTTTAGCTTGGAAATTTTGATTTCAGAAACCCTTTAAACAGAAAATGATCCATTTGACATTTTTTTTCTAGACCCAACTGAATACTTAGCCCTTGCATTTGCATCATCCAAAGTTTCTTGGAAGTAGATGGTACATTTGTCTAAACAAAAACCAACCTTTTGAGTTCCAATATAGTATTTGTCCTTTTCAAAGGAAAGCTATATTTGCTACTTTGGCTCAGTTTGGAACAGTTTCTGATTGTGCAGATTCTGGATTCTCTAAGAATCAGATGGGGGACGTCTTCTAATTCTCCAAGAATCCAAAATCTGGATTCTCCAAGAAACTTCTCCTAAAATCAGAAGCAGATTTGTACACAAAATCAAAAGTTATCACCCACCCAAGTCTTGAATAATCCAAAATCTGCACAATCAAAAAATGTTCCAAACTGGGCCTTTGCCAGTATCCCTCTCCCATCCATCTAACCATATGTCACAATTTGTCGTGGTTGTCTAGAAACTAATGGGGAAAGATAGATGATGGATTGGAAATATCGACCCCTATATGGAAAATTCTAGGGATGTAGACAATACCTTCATCGCCTTCTCGGTCATCCACCGGCGGCCATAGGTCATAGTGGTAGAGAGCCCAGAAGAACGTGGCCGCCATGGTCCACAGCGAGCACACCGGTATCCCGCGCCGCGCGCCGACCGCCACCCCCCACGTTAGGTAGGTGTCGACCAAGATGGCCTCCGGCCTCCGCTCCAGCACAAGCCGGTCGAGCAGCCGCTCGACGGGCTCCGCCATCTTGGTGTGCACGGCCTCGATGAAGCCGGCGTGGTCGTCGCCGCGGCCGCGCTCGGAGGGGATGACGTTTGGGATGGTGGTGAAGTGGACGCGGTCTGGCAGCGTAGGAGGCACGCCGGCGGAGGCCAGCAGCGCGTACCACTCCTCGGTGACGACCACGGTGATGGTGAGGGCGCTGTCCGCGGCGGCGAGGAGGCGGCACACGGCAAGCATGGGGTTGATGTGGCCGCGGCCCGGGTACGGCACCGCGACCACGTGCCGAGCCGCCGCCGTCGAGGCCATTATTTGTGCCTCTGTGCACAGATAAGAGATATCGGTAATCGGTGGAGTTTAGCCACAGCACAACTACGGAACGCAGCTCTTGTTGAGATACACCCTCTATATACTCTACAGTCTACACTCCTTCCTGAGTCAAAAAAGAAGTTAAAAAGGAACTCTTTTCTTTGGCTTTTCAAAGTCGATTAGTATAGTGCCTTGTCTTCCAGTTTTCTTTTCTCAGCAAGTAATATATGATCTTTTCCTTTTCTACAACGTTTGTTTACTTTTCCTTAATTCCATGATATTTGTTTCCTTTTCCTTCAGATGATGCTGGAGGTAGGGGAATATCTGTTGTGGGCTACGGGGATAAGTTAAACACATTAAACAATGGCCATCGGATGTGGGTGAGTAAAGCTGAGGAAAGATCTGAGAGGTTAATTTTGATGGGGGCAAGCTTCTGGGGACGTTTCGCTGAGTGCATGCAGGTTGAGCCATCTCTAGTGGGGTGCATTATTTGGGGTGAACGTAGAAAAGAATGCTTAGGTACATTATAAAGGAGTATATATAAGGTGCAACTTTGACCAATATTTTTTGGATTATAAGATAAACAAACACCACCGCGCGCGCGTGAGTGTCCCTTATCACAGCCTAGAAAAACAAAGGATGAGAATAAATCCATAATCTTACAAAATTTATACTTCGCACGTGTATAAAAATAGATACCAAGATTTAAATCCTGATAGATAGAGCCATAGTGGCTCCCTTAACCACTAAATTTATGATCATATTTTTAGAAAAAGAAATATAAAAGTGTAATATTATGTGAGTATGTTATATGACAAATTACTTATACCATTTTCGTATTTTCAAACATTCTTTTATATAGGCGAGAACTCTGTCATTTATTAATAGAAAAAATAAGATATTTAGTGTTATATATTTTAGATTAATATATTTGATCAAAATCAATATGAATTGAATATATTCTAGGACTATTTTTTTACAGAAGGGAGTAATATTTTTCCGAATAGCTCTGATTCTTCTCTCTCTTCTTCGGTCCTTTTGGCAGGACAACTGATCGCATCAAATCAAGGCCATTTCTGTTTTACTGGTCACTACACGCTGGTCACTACTCAGTATTCACAGTATTCACGAAAAAGTCAAAGAATATATACACAGTCTACACGGCTAGGGTTCGTTTTATCGCAAAAACCGACATGAAAATCACGAAAATCAGCTATATTGAGCTGGTTATCGGTAAACCGGTTAAATTCAAAAATAAATTGGAAAAAATTGGAAAAATTTATGTCAGGTAAACTGATCGAAAATCGGCGAGAATCGAGATCGCTAAAAAATCGGACAAAAAAAATCCGATTCGCCAATCGATTTTCTATTTTTTCTTAAAAAAAAATCTTGAAACGTTTGATTTTGAAACCTTTTGATTTTTTATGACTCGATTTTCACGATAATACCGATATCATCGAGACTTTAATTTTCAATCTTAAATCGGTTTGGTTAACAAGTACACGACTCTGGGCTCTGGGTCATCAAATGAGAAACGCAAACCGCAAACATGGTGGGTTGCACTGAACGTCAAGGTCTCCCGACGTGACAGGTCGTCAAATGAAAAGCAGGAAGATCAATTCTTTATGTACAACATGGTAGGTGGACGCTTATTTTCGTACTGAAAATCTGGAGCCGAGACGCTCCATTTGCCCTGCGAGGCTGCGATGCTAGCAAGAAGGGTAGCATGCCGGGACAGGCCACGGGGAGATTTGGGAGTGATCGAATCTCGTGCGACCGCTGTTCAAGGATCCATGCCATCAGGAGCTGCATTTCTGCATGCCATATGCGACTACACTACTACCATGAACAATTCTCTCGAGGAAGGGCAATGTTTGGGAGCTGTTTTTTTTCCTGGGTCGAAAGGTAGCGGTATTTTTTATAAGAGAATATTTGATAAATAGTTAATTTCTCTCAGCAATAAACTACAAAAGCATATTCAACCCAAATTTCAGCTTTTATACATGGCTTCTAGATTATACCAAAAAATACTTTAAAACTGAGCTATTTGAAGGGCTTGCTGATTTTTCGGAAACTGAAGCTAGCTTAAAGCCCCCTCTCCCAAAACAAGGCCAAAAACAAGCGCATGCAAGACAGAGCCAACCGGTCGAAAACCCATGGAAGACCTGAGGTTGGCCATATCTGTGTTACTAGCAAGTAGCAACTCAAGTGTTACACTTTGATACTTCTTATGGCAGGGTTTACAATACCAAATCAAGCTCAAAAATCATCCCCCCACTGGTTTAAAAAATCGCTAGAAACTGAACCGTTTCGAAGTCAAACTGTTTGAACTCGGCAATAAAAAAAATCGAAAATTGATTGATTTTCGACAAGTTTTCTTCGAAAAATCAGCAAATTAAGCGAAACAATTCAGAAGCCGATTTTCCATTAGTTTTCCACACATAAAATTTTTCGATTTTTTTTTTGAATTGGACCGGTTTATCGACCGATATAGTTTATCGAGCCGGCTTGATACGGTAGAAAATTTCATCGATTTTTGAAACCCTGCCTTTGGGTAGCAGTTCTCTGGATCGAATCAGAGTTTTGTGAGATACGGCACGAGCATGTACGGTCTCAAGTACGAAGAAGATGAATCTCATAGAAAAACCAAAATAACAACATTAAAGCAACCACAACAAGAGAGAGATTTGACGAAGCCGACCGCAAATTCTTTAACACAACCTGAAAAGAGTACAAGGGATTGTCGTTCTCTCACAACCCTCTCAAACCTTTTACAATCCTCAGATACTTACTCTATACAAAAATCTAGTGCTAACATATAGCCTAACCTATAATCCTCTTGTGCACCTCTTTATTTGAATGAGTTAGTTTATGACTTCTTAGTTTATTGGGTTCTTTGTGATCACACCGTAGGTTTATATAGCCGCCTTAGCCCTTCTCCAAAGCAAGTAAAAATTCTACTCTAAAAGAAAGTATGACCTATTAGAATTCATTTAGCACAAAATTTTAAATTATAAAAAACTATATACAAGTCACCGTACTTAACAACGGTGTTGAGTGCTGATACAAAACCAACCTGCTTTTCATGTCAGCTAACTGAATATATAAAACATTTCTGAATGAACAGACCGTTGATGTCACTCAGGAAAAAACATATGTTAGCCCTTCAACTGGCTGCACGCATGTATATAAGTGACAATACGGATTAGGGAATTCCATTTCTTACTTACCAGCGTAAGCTGATTACAGTATATTGCTCTTATTGAAAACAATTTGTCCCAGTGCATTGTGTGCACTTAACCAGTTAATCTCTCCTCTTCAACAAGCTTTAGACATTAAACGTTCGCAAAAAGAAAAGAAACAAAATGCTATAAACATTAAACAGTACTATTATCACCTTTTTTTTTTAATAACTCGATAGGTAGCTCGTTTTGTCAAAATAGACTAATAGTACCTCGAATTTCAGATAAGCAGCTCAGTCTCAACCAAAGGCCAAGTTTGCCAAATACTCCATCGAAGTCAACCACCTCACAAATAGCACTTGCTCCGATCATACTTGAAATGAGTCTACTATGGTCTTCAGAACATTCTCTGACAACGGCCACTGTTTGTCGTTGGCGCTTGCGACGAAGAGCACCACCGTGCTCCCCTTGGCAGTGGCCTTCGCCAGATTGTGAGAACCGGTTAGTGCTAGTGGAGTCTCCAACACATAGGTGTAGTACTGCATCACATGAATAAATGCACATGCTTCAGGTTTCTAACTTTCAACAACACGATTCAGTAACTAGTAACTACTAATAACTTGATATAAAGATTTGCAATTGCTACACAATAATTTTAAGGGAAGCTTCATTACAGTTTGATCACCGATTTTCTCGATGGAAGTATCAATAAGCTCGTCGGAGTCGAAGGTGTTGCCGGTGACGAAAGGTCCCAGGGAGGCGATCAGCTTCTCGGGGCTGCCAATGTCCTCAATCGTGGCGTTCGGCTTGTTCGTCAGGCGGATCAGCGGCGATGCCACGACCTGCACTTTGCCCTGCTTCTCGTCCTCGAATTTCACCTCCACCCATGGCTCGGCGCACTTGGGCTGGCAGTAGTTCCCGGACAGTATGTTGGCCACTCGCGCTTGCTTCCAGGTCGGTGGCAGAATGAACTCGTAAGGTTCCACATTGCCTAGAATTGGTAAAGATGAACTCAGCTGATGAACATAGATAAAACTCGTTTCCAATGCCACAAAACCAACTTAAGAATCTATCCAGACAGAGAGATTAACCAAATTACAGTGCGTACTACACGACTGTATAGGAATTATACTGCAGTTAGTTCTTCTCTAAATGACAGATTGGGAGCACTAACAAGGAACAATGCATGGAGATAGAAAGTAGCAAGAACTGAGTCATCACCAGCGCGGAGGGCAGGGGTGTCCTTGGGGGTGGCCCGGAAGAACACGAAGCCCGGGTTGGACGGCGCCGGCGGCAGGTACGTGCCGACCTCGACCTCGCGCGCCCCGGCGGACAGCGGCGTCTTCAAGAACAGCGCGTTCAGTGCCGCCCCCAGCACCAGCTCCCTCCTGTGGCTAGCAACCGCGAGAGGCGCCGGCCGCGTGGCAGCGGCGACGATGGTGTTGTCCGTCGATGACGACACAACGTGGGGAGCAGAAGAGCGCGCGCAGCAGGAGGTGGGCAGCCGGAGGGAAGGGAAGAGCGGGGAGAAAACGGAAGAAGAGGCCATGAGGGCGCGCACGGGCTCGTGTTTGGTTCGCGCGGGAGGGGAATGGGCGGCCACTCTTATCCAGATGAGCGCGATATTTCGCTTGATTGGCGTGAGCCGATGTGAATGGAGCGAAGAGACCAGAACTGGCTCGTATACGTACGTACGCGCGGCTCCCTCTTGTCGACCGGTCGAGGATAAGATATAGGAACCGCGTGGGGTGTGCGGCCAAGCGGCAACAGCTAGCACTCGGCAAGCATGGCACCGGCAGCCCTGGCCGCTCCCATCGCCTCCATCTCCCCCCGCTCAGCCGGGAGGGCCACCGCAGCCGCGCTCGCCGCCGCCGGCTTCCGCCCTGGCAGGGCGACTTGTCTGCCCGCTGGCCATTCTGGTATTTTTACCACTGCTCTATGCTCTTTTATTGTGCCAATTAGCCGATTGCATAAACCAAGCCAGCAGATGGTTAATCACCCAATCTTCTTCTGTATGTTGCCGCTCTCCCAAGGCAAAATTGTGCTGCAACCGAACGGGTTGTTCAGATCAGTGAGACAGAGGAGGCGTTCTGCGCTAAGAAGCAGCTCGGATGAATCCAAACCCACGGAGGAGAAGGTACGTATGCGCTGACGCGATGCACCCTGAAAAGCGAGCCACCTTCCCCACCCCCAAACTAAGCAATCGCTCGCGTTTCCATGTGCAGACGCCGTTCGGGTACACGAGGAAAGACGTGCTGCTCATCGGCCTCGGCGTGACCCTCTTCGGCGTCGCCCTCAAATACGGACTGGAGGTGACGAGAGCGCCAACCTCTTCTTCACTGGCAGCTGCTCGTTTTTTTCTGTACATATCACTGACGAGCCTGTTTGTCCCCCCCTCGCTCACAACCTTGCCTTAACTGAACACAGCTCGTCGGGGTCGATCCGCTTCAAGCCGGCAACGTCGTCCAGCTGGTCATCGTGCTCGGGATGACGGTGGGATGGATCTCGACGTACATGTTCCGGGTGGCCAACAAGGACATGACCTACGCCCAGCAGCTCAGGGACTACGAGAAGCAAGTCATGGAGGTGACCTTTGGCACTTTGTACACATAGTTGTCTGTAGCTTCTGATATGTTAGGTCTATAGAAAGAGGTTGTGACTGACCTTTGATTCCGTTCCAGAAACGATTGGAGAGCTTGTCAGAGGCTGAACTGCAGGCTTTGCTCGAGCAAGTGGAGGAAGAGAAGCAACGCCTGGCGCCAGTGAGCGATCAGGGTATCACCTTCAATAGAAAAACGGAGGATCAGACTAGTACCAACTAGGACCCCTTCATTCGGGGATGAATTAGGCCCTCTGCACTGTTAGGATAGCTTGAAATAATGGCGCCTCTTATGGCTGGCTCCCTTTGTTAAGAATTAATATGTACAATAGTGGTGCTCTTAGCAGCACTGATGGATGGTTACCAAAATTTCCTTGGAAGCCATACTGACTGAATCATCTACAGACGACAAACCTGACAACAAAATTCAGACAACATGATCTATGCAAGACTCACTCGAGAAAGGCACGCCATGCAAGGTTCTTCAGCACCTTATCTCGGAGAAGAAATCAGCGGAGCACCTCGACCTTCTTCTTCCCCTTGAGGAAGACCTCCCTGTCAACCAGCTCGCGCATGTACCCATCAAACTCCACAGGAACCCCACCATTGAGCCTCTTCGCCTCCAAGAACCACATGCTGTCCGTCCCCCAGAGCTCCTCAAACTCACCCAGGTAATGCACGTCATTGTACTCTGCCTTGAGCGCCTCCACCAAGACCATGTCGAACATCCCCTCACCCGCAACATACACCTGCCGTCCTCCTCCAGTGACACCTGTTAGAAACTTTAGGATGAACTGATACATGAACTAGCCTAAATCATGATCACCAAAATATAATGCGGAAATTAAAACATTAAAAACTGACCCGATGATGAGGTAGAAGCCATTAGGGTTCGGTTTGTACCACTTGAATGTCGGTGTAGGCCGTTGGCACAGAGGTCACCAAATGCGCGATGAAGAGATGGGCACCGAAATCTCTCGGTGGTGGTTTAGGCCTTCGGTAGCTTCAGCGCCAAGAACCCAGATCGAATGGGTGATTATCGGGTGTATTGGCAAACTCAAGACTATTTCCTTAATCGTTTTGAGTTCCAACTAATCCCTTTTGTATGGCGCTAGCTCCCGGGACCAAAACCGTTTTTTGTTGATAAACTCCCGATCAGAGCACTAATGAGGTGGGCCTAGCCCTAAAAAAACGGATCTGGCAGTTAGCCAAGATCACTACAAACATTCTCCCACTTGATCGTAAGGCTAACATCATAAGTCCACACTCAACAGAACAGCACACCAAGATAAAGTATTACAACGGTTAATTTAAGCACCGCTGCAACCCCAGTATCTATAGTGCATTATTCTATCTTGATAGGATAATCACTTATTCTTAACGGGAGTTAGTTTTATACTTATGGTCCTTTTATGCAGTTTGTTTTCATTTGTCATCATGTGCACATTGAAAAGGAGTGAAAACAAACTTTGTAATTTCCAGAGTCGAAATTTTGAGATCTCAATTTATCCCAGAAGTATAGGCTATCAAATAAGTCTTATGCCGGCATTAATTTTGAGACAAGCCTTTAACAGGGAACCATTAAATTAAACATGATGCATAAACTTATATATTAAACATAATACTCAATTCTTATAGGCTGAACATTAATAATTCGATTCTGGATTACATCTTTCACAATGTCATGTGTTTGGCAGCATTACTTGACATGTTGTTACTTGAAGCAAAATTGAACTCTTACATAATAAATTCCGGGATAGAATCTTAAGCCAAAAATAAATTTTGTTCTTAAACCACAACAGCCTATTGTGAGTTTCTCATTATCTAATAGCCTTATGACATGTCACAAAACTGCTTACATCATTAATGATGCCTTAAGATATTGACTAGAGCCAATCCACAATATGGCTCTTTCTGCAAGGTTGAAGATTTGACTTGATGTGGATTTCTTAATATCAACACACCTTGCATAATCGATGTCTGAATAACCCACAACTTTATGATTATCAGACTTCTTATATGTGAGCATGTAATCATTAGCACCTTGCGTTCGATGCAAAGTTGTCTTTAGTAATTTTCCAGTGGTCCAGTCCTGGATTAATATTTGCCAAATATCCCGGTTACAACGTTAAATAAGGGCGCATACAAACTTAAGTATACATAATGTTCATGACAGCGGAACGTAAGAAAAACTTCTGTCGCCCTTAATAATTGGAGTAAACTCCCTTAATATTGGACCTATCTTGGTGAATCTTAATAGTCAAAACATGAGAGACATCACCAAGACAATCTTAATTCCCAGAAGGAAATATTTGGGTCCTAAACGTTAATGTCTCTACTGCTGATAAGACATTATCTATATAAACAGTCAAGTCCATATAAACAGCTAAGATGTTAAATTTACTCTCACTGTTTTTAAGGTTAAAACTTAAGGTATCTTTATGTGAGGCTCGCATTATTCATAAACTCCAGAATCAACTGGAGGTGAAACTTTAAGAGACAAAGATTGCTATTCTTTCGGACTATCGGTATTGGAACATAAGCACGATTGTCATCAAGTATAGTTTACCTTGCCTTAGAGCTCCCACTAGAATCAACATTAGTCATAAACTCAGTGGTTTACAAACTCAGTAGTACCTTTTAGTCTGGATGGAATCTTGACAATATCCCACGTATATAAGTATCTTAATTTTCCCAGAGTGTAAGATATTGATATTAATTATCTTTAATCTTTCCATCCAATAAACTTATTGACAAGGAGAATATTTTTAATAGAGTAAGGAATTTGTTCATGTTTTATGTCTCACATAATGAAACTTTTCTTTTCTCAATATTTAGCCAACTTTCTTTATGAATGCACACATTTATGGGCACAATCATAGTTCACTTCTCATTCTTCATTATTGTTGTTACATCCTTTATGAATGACGTAATGAGGTGAATTAGAAATGCTCCAAAAAAACATTATTATTATTATTATTATTATTATTATTATTATTATTATTATTATTATTATTATTATTATTATTTTAATATCCTAGCTCATTGACTGTGAATACTCTTATGATCAGTATACTGGCAAGAACTTTGAGGAGCATCATAATGCTTTTCCATTATTGCCAGATAATTATAATTCAACTGAAGAATTGCTCATCCAAATCCTAAATTTTATGATCAAAATGGAAATTTGCCTAAATTGCTCCCACTAGTCATCAGAATATTAAATTCTTACCAATGTCTAAGTTATTATATGCTTCTTCTAATGGGAGTTAATCATCAACTTTATGTTTGTGTGCGTAATCAATAACCTCAAGAATAATATGCTAATAACTTACTCTATTTCTTATTAGGGTACTAAAAACAGCTAAAGAACTTATGGCTGAATTGATAATAGGGATATAACACTGACCATTACTTAATATCCACAAAAATGTGAATCATTATCTGTCATGAAATTAACCCTACGCCAATTAGGTTAATAACATGCTAATGATAAAGCTTAACAATTCTAATTCGCTTCACCATCAGACAAAAGCGAAGAAGAACTTAACTTGAGGAAAGAATCAGCAGTCCATCTTCGCATCACCTTTTGGCAGAAAACGAAGAATAACTGGATTCATTAATGGGGACGACAAATGATCACAAACAATGCTGGTCAGTATGCAACCATGAGCCATGAACGTAACCCTTAAATCAACATGAAATCTCTAACCAAAACTTCTCGTTGGTTCCATTTTGATTGGAGAAGCTATGGGAATGAAACATGACTATAATCAACTTTGGTCGGGGTATAACCGTGTGTCACAACATAATCCCAAAACATGACTACAGTCCCAAACCCTATCACCTTTGGATATATAACGGAAAGGAACTTAATCAATGGGAATGGTGCACAATTGCAAACAACTTTGGTCAGAATGCAATTATGACTACAAATAATCCCAAAAACTTCATTAAATCTCTAACTAAGACTTCTCGTTGGTTCCATCTTAATTAAAGATATCTTAATTATAATGTAGTCTTTATCATATAAATGTTTGAAAAGACTCAATAGCTTAATTAACATCAGAATTAATTAAATGTCACATGACCCATAAAAGACGTTGGTCAGTATATAGTTATGAAGCATTTAATTAATCATAATCACATTGTCTCAAAACAAAATACATTAATAAGAGACAAAATTAATCACATTATCAAAAATTAATGAACATTAGACATCAAGTATTTATTTGCGGAAGCGTAAACAATTAATAATTAATGAGCAGTAAATTAAATGCTAAAAGGAAAAAACTTAAACTCATAATTTAGGGCATAAGAAAAATGTAACATATATGGAAATATAAACGAATAAGGAAGTAACATAATACTTAACTAATCCCATCTTAGCTTATTCCGGAATGCACTAAAGCGTTATATATGGCTATTTGAGAAAACATCCAAAAACCAGCCTAAAACTTATGCCCAAAGATGGGCTCATTAATAATGCATGGCTTAGGATCTAAACATTTCATTAGTGGGCAATAAAATTTGACAATTCATGATTATAAATAACTTTAGTCGAAATACAACCATGAAAAGTCAATAGTTAAGTATATTAATGTCCAAAACTTGGTTATATTCCCAAATCAAAATTTCCCGTTGGTTCTATTTTGATTTGAGAAAAACTTAATCATAATAGGACAGAAAATATTAACTAAATTTGTGCATTCCTCAATTATCATAATTGCATCACTTAGGGCAACTAAACATTAACCAAAAGGTTTATGAAATGATGCATTATTACTAGACAATTGACATTAATTATTGCAGTGCATAAATAAGAACACCATTAATCATAAGAAAATGCATTGACATTAATTAAAGCCCAGAAATTAATCATGAAATTAATCATAGGAAATTATAATTAAACAGTACTTAACACTGAATTTAAATGAGACAAATTGAAAAGACCCAAATGCCGAAATTCGCCTAAAATCGACGCGGCCCGCGATCAGAACGGCGCGACAAACCGGCCACAGATGACAAACCGGCTGACCGGATTGCCTCTACCCGAAGCGCCCATGACCCAAAGATGCGGCACGAGTCCTCGGCCCGCGGAGAGCAATGCGGTGGCCCGGCGGAAAAGCGGCGCCTTAACGCGCGGACGCGAAGCGTCGCGCGCGCAGCGTGGCGAAGTGGCGGCGAGCGCGCAACGCGGCCGCCCCGCGGAGGCGAGGCGAGCGATCACGAATGGACGGCCGCGATGAACCCGAGCCAGAGCAAAAGGAAGACGCGGGCGATGAAAACCCTAACCCTAATCCCATTTGCCTTCGTCTCCCCGAAAAAACGCGCAGCGGCGACATATGCAAACGGGGGCTCCAGCGAGGCGGCGCGACGGCGCGCACACGTGCGACGAGCTGATGCCGCTCACGGCTCCGGCTAGGCGAGGAGACCGGCCGACGCGGCCGCGAGCGAAGCTAAGCCCCGCGGGAGACAACCAAGAGCGCGGAACGGCGGGAGGATGGTGGCGCGCACGGCGCAGCCGACAACGACCACAACATCAGCTTCGGCGACGACGACAACAACCATCAAAGATAAGCCCCAAATCCTCTTTAGATCATTAGGATTTGCTTGATTTGATTTGGGGTTTGGGGAAAACACTAAAAAGGGTTCGGAATTTGGGGATTTTGGGAATTAGGGTTCCAAGATGGGTTCGGATTTGCTCTTACCCCCTCCTTCTTAATGCTAACCGAGCCAATAGAACCACAAACCACACTAATCCGACAAGAACAAGCGTAAAAACCGGGCTTAAGGGGATCATACAAAGGCTAGATTGGCTCTGATACCAAATGTTAGAAACTTTAGGATGGACTGATACATGAACTAGCCTAAATCACGATCACCAAAATATAATGCGGAAATTAAAACATTAAAAACTGACCCGATGATGAGGTAGAAGCCATTAGGGTTCGGTTTGTACCACTTGAATGTCGGTGTAGGCCGTTGGCAGAGAGGTCACCAAATGCGCGATGAAGAGATGGGCACCGAAATCTCTCGGTGGTGGTTTAGGCCTTCGGTAGCTTCAGCGCCAAGAACCCAGATCGGATGGGTGATTATCGGTTGTATTGGCAAACTCAAGATTATTTCCTTAATCGTTTTGAGTTCCAACTAATCCCTTTTGTATGGCGCTAGCTCTCAGGACCAAAACCGTTTTTTGTTGATAAACTCCCGATCAGAATGCTAATAAGGTAGGCCTAGCTCTTAAAAAAAACAGATCTGACAGTTAGTCAAGATCACTGCTAACAACACCCTCATCGATCCTCCGTCTGAGGACCTCGCCATTGCCACCAACATGCACCGAGTCGAAGTCTGGTTGCATCCTTGAGACGATCGCATCGACAATGCGCATCAAGCTTGGCGCCCAGCGTATTGCTTGCCGCGGCCGTGGGAGGAAAGCCTCGCCCTCACAGACGTGGTACCAGTAATTCCCTGGCTCCACGTCCCCAAATTTCCTGATGATCAGGGTACTATCCTCCCTAGACTTGGAGAGCTTGATGGGGGCAACACTGGTGTCCTCGATGAGGCGGACCCCAAGCTGGCCCTGCACTCCCCACCTGTCCCAATCTGCCCAAAACTGCCTATGTTCCACGATCCCGACCTTGGATTGGAGTTGCTCGATGTCGATGTAGAAGGCCAGGCGCTTGCCCTCCTCGGGCATGCCCACAGCGTAGGAGGCGGCGAGGCAGAGGCTGAGATCGAGGACGAGGGTGCGGTTGAGGTAGCGGGCCTCGGCAAGGGCGCATCGGAGGCTGCGAAGGTAATGCGGCATGGGCTTGCATCGGTCGCCGCCGCCGAGGTAGGTGAGGTACTTGCCCGCGGCGAACTGGGAGAGAGAGAGCGCGGGCGGGGGTGGAGGGGTTGTGGCGTTGGTCGCGCCGATGCGGGGCGGGGGCTTCTGGGCGTGGCGTCCGGAGTGATATTCGCCGATGGACGTGACGGAGTGGGCGCAGGTGACGGGGTCGCGGGCGATGAAGAAGCGGCGGTAGTCCTTGTAGTTGGTGGTGGGAGAGGCGGAGGCGGGGGAGCGGGCGCGCCAGGCCATGTCGCAGGAGGAGGAGGGGGGGTCGCCGTGGACGGGGCGGCCGAAGCGGGAGAAGTGGACGGTGGGGAAGGCGTCGATGGCGCTGCGCATCATGAGGTGGAAGAGCTGCGGGTCGGCACAATCGAGCGGGGAGGCGGGGTCGCAGCTCCCCTGCTCCTGCTCCCGGTGGGGCGGCGGTTTCAAGGCGACGGAAGGAGAGAGGACGACGGGCTGCCGGCGGAGGGTGAGGAGGAGGAAGGCGATGAGGAGGAGGGCGCCGGCGCCGGCGGCGCGGGAGGAAGAGGAGAGGAAGGCGCCGCGCCCCAGCAGCGGCCGACTCGGGTCCATCGGAAGATGGCGACGACGAGATGTCGTGGTAGCTTGGTTGGATCGGAGTCAGTCAGGCAGGCGGTTGCGGGTTGAAGAAGACAACAGAATTGGTACTTACTAGTTACTACATCTTACAGTTTTGAGGACTTGAACAGATGCTTGAATACATTCATTACCTTTGCTATTCTTTAGTTGGATCTCCTTGTTCTTTGCTGGGACAATACAGTGAGTTTTAGCTCTCTTCAGATTATTTCATAAATATATTCCAAATGTCCAGCACAATCCTTCAGGTTCTGTTTTTTGCCAAGCACTTTAGTACCCGTTTGCTGTATTTTGCTATCAGATGAAACGCAGGAGGGAGGTGGTTCTATACATCACTATTTTAAAATTACATAAATATTAAAATATAAATAAAAAGTAGATATTGATATCTTAACCTTTCGTTTGCTTTCATATTTATGCAAGTTATATGGGGATCGGCTCTGGTGCAGACCTGCAGGGTGCCCTGCACATACATTATTTTGCCAAGTGTTCTACTAAGGATGTGGGGCCAGGATATATCAATTGAGTTTTAGTACCGAAATATTATGGGCGTTGTTAGAAATCGAATATCCGATGTGAGACTTTTTTTTGACGTGTCGGCGTAACATTTTTTAATAGTATGTACAACAAATTTAATCACCGTGTGCAATATTCTTTATATGGACATTTCTACTGTCATCGTGCGTTTTTGTTGCATACGGTGATTACAATTGTTGCATTATTGGTAAAAAATAATGCGCCGATCTGGATCAACATTCCTATTGTCATTGCACGTTTTTGTTACACATGGTGATTACAATTGTTATACGTATGGATAAAAAATGTTGCGGACGTCCGATAAAAAAAATCTCACATCGAATGTTCGATCACAAGTCATTCCGAAATATTATCATTAAGCATTTTGGTGAAAAAAAAACTCCCGTCCCCTCCTTATTTGTTTCCTATTCCTATTATGGCTTGTGCATTGCTTCTTTCCTTTTATTTGAGATATTGCAGGCATTACTCCTCACTAGTATAGTGTCCGTGCTAACGCTACGACGATAGTACATCCGCTTATCAATTAAATGAGAAGATAAGTATGAATATAACACTTAATAATAAATAATCACAGTGCCCGTATGCGAGTACAAAAATGAAGATATAACACTCAATAATATTTTTTGCTAAACGTTTTCCGTATGCTCTTAAGACTTGTTCTTATGTCTTGAGGGATGTTTTTCGCGCACTCATTCCACTTGTATTTTAGTATTTCAATTAAGAAACACTTCCTGAGGATAGGTGAACCCTGTAAGTACGTTGTAGAGCATCATCAGTATAGACCTATTTTACAACCTTATAAAAAGTGATTAATAAAATAGAGAGTATCGACCATGCAGATCCGTGCATTAAACTGTTGATCATTCCAGATGTGCATGAAGTTCATGACAAAATAACCTGTCAAGTTCCTGCACAACATTTAATTGCTACATGTAAGTACACAAAAATTTAACTATTTACTAATCATGTGTAAATAACTTACCGGTCTATTGTTTTTGGAACAGACTTTGGAGCTACAATAAGCCAATCATAGATATCGTCGTTCCATGAGGGATTTACTATCCTTATAGCACGATCGAATATTATACCAATTTTTTGTATTCTATCACGATAGTAACTGGATGGTTTATCTGTTGGAACCCATCCAGGTAGAGGTGTTGGATCAATAACGGAGATAACCCTATCCTTCATGTCGAACGATAACATGCTGAATTGTCCTCCGTGATAAAAAGGCAGCATAATCTACAAATATAGATATTATATCTTTTGCACACATATATAACATAATAAAGCGTCAAACAATTTATTAAGCAAAGGGAATTCAAGGCTAACTTGGATTTCTGGCTTCAGACTGTTCTCTCTCTTTTTTCGGGCTTTTAAACTGGATATATATCATATATGGAATAGCAGACCATGCCAAATGGAAACCAAACTCGGGATGCAGTCATGTGCCTTAGGGGTTTCCAGGTCAGAATCTATGTACACCTTAAGATTCTAAATCAAACAGGCTGTTTTATTATTATTTTTTGTCTCATGGAGTTTATACTATCAAGAAATGCTAGAAGTTTGAGAAGATTAGACAAACCTGAATGTATGAAATACAAAAGCACAGTTTGAGCACTCTCCCGAAATCCTATGCTCTTAACACGGGATGCGATTTGACTAATCGCCAATAACCGAGCTTCTAGGCTTTTCCAAAACACTGGTCTTTAATCGGAAAGATGTAAACAAACACAGACTTGTGCATAAAGAAGGGTGGCACATATCAAAATCAAGAAAATACTATGTACAAATAACAATGCACCCGTTGTCATTCATCTATCTGGATTAAAATTTCAGATGGATACAACAGATCTTTGCACTTAGTTGCTCCATCTCGTGTGAATTAGCACTTGAAGTAAAGATCAAACACGGGGCAATCGAAATCGACGCATGCATGCATACCTTGAGGAACTGAGGGCTTTCAGTGAAGTAGCATCCCTGAGAAGTTGGTGCACAACATTAACAGTTCTCTAAATAACACCCTGCCAAAAAGCGCACAATCTGGAGTGTTTAGATAGATCATCTTGTTTACATTTTAGACTTAAAATTTTATACTAAAAATATAAATTTAATTCACTTTATTTTAACCTACAAGTTTCAGATCTCAGATGAAACTGAGATTTATAGCTCTACCAAACAGACCTACGTATTCCCAGTCAGTCACCCCTACGTACAAAACGCCTCACCATCTTCTCCACGGGCTCCCACACCACCTCCTTCCATGCCTCCTCACCGCCGACGCCGCCCGCCATGCGCAAGACCTCAAATGCGATCCACGCGCCGCACGTCTCACCCCTCCAGCGTGCTCATCCTCCTGATCTTCTCCACCTGCGCGACCACCAGCCCGAAGGTGTTGCCCTTGATCTCCTCCACGTACCGCGCTCGCCAGCATCGCCTCCGCGAGCGTGGCGTCGACAGCCTCCGCCACCTCCCGCTCCACGCAAAGGTACGCGTCCATCTCCGGCAGGCCGATCGCGCGGTGCAAGCCCTGGTGTAGTCGGTGCCGGGCGGGTCGAACGCTGCACGGGCCTCGTTCACCAGCCCGCGCCACAACATGTCGTCTACCCGAGCTGCGATGAACCGCCGGAGGAGCTCGCGCGCATCGGCCAGACGAAGAGGCGATCGTGGCGGCGGAATGCCCCACCGCTGCCCTCAACCAGCGCCTCGACATACCTGTTGGAGCCACTGGCCACGATGGGGAGGCGGCCGCGGGAGAGCACCCTCTCGACCGCGCAGGCGGCCTCACGAAAGAAGTCGTCCTCGGTGAAGTTGGCGTTGGGGCACGGCACGCAGCCGAGGAGGTGGTGTGCCACTCCGGCATGCTCGTGGTCGGTCACCTTGTTGGTGATCACGGGTAGGCCGGCGTAGACCTGGATCTTGTCCGAGTTGATCACCTCGCCACTGAAGCGCGCCGCCAGGGCGATGGCCAGCTTCGAATTGCCGGTGGCCGTTGCGCCGAGCACGAGCACGACCTTCGGCTTGTTGGCCGTCGGGCTAATCACGGCGGCGGCGGCCATCGTGGATCGGTGCATAACGAGCATACATGCCGGATCGTGGGAAGTGGCGGCAGTACGTGAGCGCCTTGTATAGGATGTGGTGCACATGCATGAATGGAAGAAAATTAAGCGCGCGATTCATGGTACTGACTGGTATGGTAAATATTGAATCGAAATCAAATGGGTTTAGATTTGCAACATAATTTTCTTCCATTCATGCCGCCGCCATGCGCATCGGCACCTCGCGTGCGATCCACGCGCCGCGACGTCCCACCTCCTCTCGGCGTGCTCATCCTCCCGATCTTCTCCACTGCGCGACCACCACCGAAGGTGTTGCCCATGATCTCCTCCACGCATCGCGCCGTCAAGATCGCCTCCGCGGCAGCGGTGTCGACGACCTCCGCCGCCTCGCTCGCGCGAAGGTACTCTGGCGGTCGATCGCCGCGGCGCAAGCCCCGGTGTACTACGACGGGCGGGTCGAACGCCAGCAGCAAAGCGATATGTCATCTGAAAAATTGGACCAATAATGGCTTCCCTAATTGTCATCCAAATATGAATGCTAACATATAGCACCATTTGTGCGTCTGATTGAGGCTAATTATTATCGAATATCATTACTTCCCATAGTGTATTTAGGAATAAGTCCTAAAATGAACTTATTCCTTATATTTATCACATGATAATTGCATTTCATACACACATTCCTTATATAATATTTTTCGCTAAATAATATTATAGCGTGACGTGGCGCCTTGTATAGGATGTGGTGCACATGCATGAATGGAAGAAAATTAAGCGCGTGATTCATGGTACTGACTGATATGGTAAATATTGAATCGAAATCAAATGGGTTTAGATTTGTAACATAAATTCCATATATATAGTTCAATTGAAATATATATGTGCGGGCTCTCCTGTTGTGGGCCACATGAATGAATGAGTTAGACACATTAAACAACAGCCATCGGATGTGGGTGAGTGAAACTGAGGAAAGATCTGAGACGTTCATTTTGATGAATGCAAGTTTCTTGGGACGTTTTGCTAGGTGCACGAACATTAGGCCATCTCTAATGAGGTGCATTATTTAGGGTGGACGTAGAAAAAATTGCTTAGGTGCATTATAAAGGGGTATAGATGCAAGCAGGAGCAAACAGATTATCAGATCCCATTTATTCGGCCATCTCATAGCACTGTTTGATACATAATTTATATTTGCATCTATGATTTAATAGAGGGAAGATGCCTCTATTAAATCTAATCTTAGTTAATAGACCATGGGCCCTATTAGCAGGACACTTGCCAAAATATGGTTGGTCAGGCGTCCTGCACCAAAGCTCTTGGAAGAATGCATAGAAGCATTGCTCGATCGAAGATCTAGAGCTAAAATAGGAAGGAATGAGAAGGATTCTTTGTCGAAGGGGGGCATGCCTAGAAATTTAGGTTCTCCCTCTTCTTTACTTGCATCGGCAAGGTCATCGAGAACACAACCCCTGGGCATTGCTCGCTTTGGACTAGAGGTGAGCGTTGTGCCATGTTGGGCCCGACCAACATGGCACGGGTCTGTCGGGTCGTGTGTCTAAACTGTGTCATGTTGCCATGGCCCAGGCGGCCTATCGTGACGTGCCATATCGGCCTGGCTCGACTTCAGCAATCCCAAGCCTATGCCCATTTGCACTATTACAATGAGAGGAAAGGAATCGAAGACGTACGAAGCTGAGACAGTGAACATAAATATTGGGGGAACTAAATTTTATTCATTTTTTAATAGGTACAAAGTTACTGCTTCGTTAAAAATGTTACATCCAGTATGGAGCGGCTCTGCGCGTGCTAAGCGCCAGTGAGCGTTTACTCTCCAATCTCCATTCTCCACCTTTTATCATATTCATTGTCTCCCTTTCTTCGCATGTGAGGACCACAAAAGGCGCCGATCGAAAGGCGAGACACAACATAACGCAATATCGCTGCAGAGCACCCCGCCGCATGTTGTGCCTGCTTTGAGCCCAGCAGGCCTATTTTGTGCCTTGCCGGCCCAAGCACGATCTATGCGGGCGTGTCGTAGGAGACAACTTCTTCTCAAGGAGACCCTACGGCTGCGCGGACAGACAGTGTGCACGACTTGACGCAGCGGGAGATGATGAAGGGGGTGCACGTCCGCGGGTACACCATCCCCCAAGACATCGGTCTTGTACAACATCTTCTCCGTCGAGTGTGACTTGCGTGCTGGGAGGAATCACACGAGTTCCGATCGGAGCACTTCATGCCCGACAGGCTAGCCGCCGCTGAACATGGAGGAGGCAGAGGAGCTCGTCTCCGCCAAAGCAGCCGCTCGTGCTCGTCCCCACCCAATGCCTCAGCCTCCATCCACTCTACTCCTTGCGACCATAGCTCTCGCCTGAGCTAAGGCGTCGAGGAGCAAGAGGCGATGGTGACGGAGGGAGAGTTGGTGAGGAGCAGTAGCTTGACGAAGGAGAGCATGGAGAAGACGATGAGGATGATGGACTAGATTAGGAAGCACCAAATCAAGCTCATACAAGCTTGCCATTTGTGATTCAGTTTGTGCGTCTGCCATCTCCAAATAACCCGAGAGCAGCAGGCCCTCCATGCTTGAGAGTGAAAGGCTGTAGAAGGATCAACAGTAAACATCTATCAACCATTTTTCTCATCAATTCCCTATTTCCATTTCGATTCCACATTCCTTGGAGCAAGCCAAAGCCAAATCCATCCCCACCCACACACCAAGGTTAAGTTCCAAATCCAGACGGGGAGGAATACAAAGCAGGTAATTGGCTCAGCTTGGGCTAAATTTTTTCACATGGCTGGTATCACGGGGAGGAAAGAAGACAATCTCTATTTCATTAACGTCGTAAGGAAAACTCAAAAATGGGGTAAGTGAGCTGAAAATCTAATCCAACAGTGGACGGAGAAAGAGAGGTCCAATGCTGGCCCCTTACTTGATAAGGACGACACTAAGAGCGACACCCCCCTCGCATTCCTAGGGACCGTCAGAGCCCGCCATACTAAAAGTCTAATAACAGTAGCTCTAAGATGGACAACGATTGTGGTGACTCCAGTGACGGTGCCTCCATCCCTCTCACTTTTCGCTTACAAGGACATCGTCCCATAAAATTTACAGGAGAGTTCTAGTACACTCATGCTACACATGACAAAGGCCATAGCGCTCCACAGTCACAGAAGATGAATATTGCAGGCAAGGGAAGAGATCATTGACATAGCCATGACGCACCGCAGGATAGCTCCAACTCGTTCAGCGTCACCGAGATGCAAGGGAGTTATGGCTCATATAGCCAATACGACTATGTCATCCTGGATGCTCATGCACAACCTCTCACTCAATGGGTCTATGAGTGTCAAGGCCCCGAATTTTATGCCATGTTGTACCAACAGTGGCAAACGACTAGTCTATAGACAGGGCAAAGCTTACAAGGCGGAGTTGCTAGCTACACGAGGATTGTTGATGATATTCACAGAGGAGTACAACAAGGCCAACCAAATGTACAATCAACAATACTACTCGTAGCCTTAAAGGTAATATTTCATTTATATGTGTTTATTTTATTGCTACTCGATTTTTTTACTAACATAGCATTCATGTATGTCCAACATAGCATATGTATGACAATAGAAGGACGACGAAGCTATAGCAACTGCGAACATTCATTTTTGGTGAGAAATGCTGCTTGCAAATATCATATGATATGGTATTGAAATTAATGTTATTGAAATGTGGACTTATTGAATTGATTTGCGAATGGTATTGAAATGAAATATCATTTGTTGAAATATTATTGCTAAATGCCTAATTCACAACTTCATATTGTCTAAAATATATCAAAGGTCATGCCGTAATTTTCTCATATTTTTCATAGTTGTGCTATTATCGCAAAATGTGTACTTCACAACTTGACGTTGTCTTAAAATGTAGGAAATGTCATGCTGGAATTTTATAGTATTTTTCATATTCTTTTATGCATTTATAACATTTTCCTATTTTTGGGCCTTCTATCGGCTTTTTGCTAATTTTCCACTATATTTTGAAATTTTTCCTTGATTATTTTTGTATTTTTCATTCGGTTGACGATTTTTTAGGAAAATCATTCGATAATCAACGAAAACCGGTCGATTATCGACCATGTCGACCGATTTTTGAGAATTTTTGCCCCAGTTTGATCGCCGATTTCAAATCGTTTTGACTTTGCAAACCGTTCGCTTTTTCTCAATAGTCAACAAAAATTGCTACCGGCCTGTCTCTGATTTTCAACCCTAAATCGATATTGCTAACACTGCTCGAGACTCAGGCCAGGCCAATTAGGGGTGCTAATAGGTTTGGACCGGTTCAGACTTTCAGACTATGCCGGTCCAAAACTACAAATAGATTTGACTCATTTTGGATCTATACCTATTTAGATTATATCTAGACTAGATTGAATCAGTCCTCGACCCTATGTTTTTTTTTACTAAATCCGTTACTAAAACTTTTTGTGTCAGTTCCTGAACTTTTTGTGTCACCCAAACCCAGCAAAGCCTAACTGTCTTCGAAGGCAACCTTTTCCCGTGCAATTCTGGTCGTCCACATCCATTTAATAGTCATTTTGTATCTCTTTTGAAAATAGTCATAACTTTAGATGGCACTACTCCCCTAGAATAATTTCCAGTTGTATACTGTTCCACTTTCTGTATCTGTATATTAGTATATTATCTTTTCATCCAAGTTACTTGAAACCTATCAAGAATCAAGATCTGCTTTAGCAGCTTTCCTGTGGAATTGGTAATAGCACATAAGCACCGGTTAGAGATTCCTGTGATCTTCATTGATGATTGAATGTATACTTGTCTATTTCTCTTAGGCTGGTTTTGGGATGGCAACAGTGGGTTACATGTGTATATTGTTCTCAGTGATAACACCATCGGGAATACTTCATGGAATGGCGGTCTTCCGTAGTTTCGTATGACTGCGACGATAGCAATCCAAAATGCCTTAATAACGGAAGGCAGCTTCTTGGTTCAATTTCGGTTGGAATCCTTGTTTACATGAACGACGAAGATGAAGCATTCTGATTTGAGCTGATTTTTTGTTGTATTTGATTATTTTCTTTATTTATGAAAAACAGCTACGTGTTAAGCAATGAAATACATGCATGCTTGCCAGCCAAAGCAATGAAATGCATGCATGCATGCCAGCCAAGTAAAAAAATGGTACTACGAGTTAATTCTAGCACACAAATATATCACTATACTAGTTAATCATCACTTGTTTTACTACAGCAAGTTTTGTTTCAGTTTGTCACCTGTAGAGAAGTGCATAAGTGATCAATAGTGATGTTTAGTTTTGTAAACAAACAATAGATGGGATAGACACTATGGTGCTGTTAGTTGTGCATGTAAATGGCTTCGACCCATTAGCACCCGTAAAGCCAATTCTGGGCCCAGCATGATGTGGCAAAATAGGAATTTTAACGTTCCCGCAATACAGTCCCGAGGCCCACTCCAGTAGCTAAACTGATCAGCATCCTGACGAATACCAACAGGCTGGATGGGATGTGGGCTGGGCTGATTTCGTGCCAGCATAGCCCAGTTCTTACTTCTTAAGAATTTCAAGCCTATCCTCTCTTAAGAAAAAAAAAGAGTTTTGTGTCTATCTGTCCCAAGAAAAAAAAATAACGGAATTACTGAATAGCACTCAAGTATTTTTTTAGTTTATGAGTACTCAATTTTTTTATCTATAGAGTACTCAAATTTGAGAAAAGGAAACAAATTGATTCTATCAATTGGATATAAATCTAGAGGCTTAAAATTTAAGTGTTATTTAGCAAGAAAATAGTCAGATTCTCTTTAGACAAAAAGAAAAAAAAAGCCTCAAGTCCATCAGTGCAGGGTTTCAAAATTGATTTGGCGATTTTCCACCTAAAACCGATTTTCGGAAAAAAAATCGCTCAAAAACCGATAGAAATCGAACAAGATCAAAGTCAAAGTTTTTGAAATCGGCGGTCAAACTTCATCGAAAAAAATAAAAAATCTTAGGTTTTCACCAATTTCCAGCGATTTTCACCAAAATAACAACCAAACAGACGAAATGTTTCTGACGGTCTATTTTTAGTGATTTTCATCGAAAATCGACGATTTTCACCGGTTTCCTACTGGTTTACGTCGTATAAAATTTCTTAAATTTTTTTAATTAGACTGATTTACCGAATGATTTTATTTATTGAACCGTGACGATGCGTAAAGTGTTCACAGCCTTCTTCCTCTTTTGCTTAAGATGGATGTAGAAAGTTGAAAAAAAACAAAACCTAATGATTTATGATCAACGTGCAATATTTTCTTTCTATACGTGCAACATTTTCTTTCGATAACGGTAAGAATGTCGATCCAGATCGCTGCAACATTTTCTTCACATGCGTGCAACATTAGTAATCACCGTGTATAACAAAAACACTCGATAACAATAAGAATATGCACGCAAAAAAAATATTACACACATAAAAAATTGCATAAATAAAAAAAATATTACACCAGCGCTTTCAAGAAAATAAACAATGCACAACGTCTAATTGCTGCTAGCGCTGGTCAAAACAAAAAGGAACCACTGGCCTCTTGTAGAAGGCAGCCCGTTGTTGCAGAACAAGGATGTCTCTGCAAATGGAAAACATGATTGTCTGACAGACTGACACTCTGACAGCAGGCGGCGGAATGCCAGAATCGACTGCGCGCCGGCCGAGCCTGCAATTAGTTGCCTGTTTACGGATGCCAACACCGGCAGAATCCCTCGCATTAATCAGAAAATCTAGGTCTAATTTCAGGCCAAAAAAAATCCCAGAGATTCCAGAGTATTTGTCATCAATGGAACATACTAGAGTAACATTTTACGTAGATCGCGACGTACCTAGGGACGAAATGAAGACATTTACTAGTCTAGTTCTACTACTTTTATGAATTTGAGCTAAAGATTTTCTTTTTGTTTCCGCCTCTCATTGGATCATGAAGAATCCAAGACCTTTCCGAATAAAATAGAGACCCTTTGGCTCAGAGTTCAATAAAGTTTATCGATGAAAGTACTCCATCGTTCACTTGCGTAATCCGATATACTCTGTCCGTTTTTAATACGTGTCCTGGTAGCTTTTAAATTTTATTTCTAAATATATGTTATTTGATTTTGATACGACTTTTTACTTTTTTTATACTTTTCTCTTTTAGCAATTATTATTATTATTATTATTTATTATTATAGAATAAAGTAAGGCATACTATCTAAAGATATAATAAAAATGGTAATATAGTCTTTTATAAATGTATAGAATAAAACCTATCTCTCTGTTCCTCAAATACACGTCATTCTAACTTTCAAATCTGTGTTTCTAAATACATGTCATTCTATAATTTCGAGCCAGCTTTTAAATGTTTTTCCTTTGCATGCACCTACTCTTCGTTATTATCAATGTTTTTTCATCATTATAGAATAGAGTAACACACACTATCCAAAAACAATAAGTGAGCTAATAAAGAACGATAATTTAGTTATTTCTATACATATTAAACTACAAAATCCTAAAAAATGGAGGAAGTATTCAGAATAGAGAGAGAACATACTATCGTACAATAGTAGAAAAGTAGTCTGTCGCTACAAAGCATTTTTAATAGCTGGAACTTTGAGCCCATCATGCGGCCACTTCAAGTCTTCTAGCCTCTCAGAACTTGACAACCAACGCAACAAAATACACACTCCTTTTATTCATTCTTACTAAGTGTATTTTAACTTTGTATAAGAATTAAAGTTATATTAAAATTGAGAAATATACGAGACAAAATGACTTAGATGTCCTCACTTAATTGTCTTGAAAGATGAAAGATATACTTTGTATGAGTGGTAATAAATAAATGCATATAGTTAAGAGATAATAAATAGGAGTATAGAAAGAAAAATCTTATTAAATCTACATATAAACCTTATATTTATGAATAAAATCATTAAAAAATAAACTTTATAAAAATAAACAGAGGAAGTACTCGATGAAACCTTACATGCTCATCCTGAACTCTCAACCTTATACTTGTTGGCCTTTTCCTCCCTTTTTCATTGGGTTTCGAGGTAAGATCAGTAAGTTTGCTCGCTGGATGACTCACAAAGTCACAATATACGATCCATCACAATGTATTTTTAATAGGGAATAGCTGTGAAATCATGTTTATATGAAAGTACTTTCAAATACGATACTAATGGGATCATTTCTGTGCCACTAAAGCTATATATTGACGAAACAGTTGTCGGTGGAACATTACAAAACCCCAAAACATCGTGAGCACCTCGTAAAAATCAACTTATCGATGCTGCATATGTTTCTGTAGTAGACGCCCCTGTGAGTACCTACGTAATAAATAGATCTTTCTAACGTACATGTGCTCTCCCTATATATTTAGTCGTTTCTTGAAGAAGGTGTAATCTATACATCTACAAAGCCGTCGCTTGCCGGCCGCCTACTATCTTAAGCTCGTAGCAGCCAGGTCCACGGTTGAGAAACAAAGCCACCGGCGCGGCCGCGGCGTGCGGTGGCGCGATAGTACGACAGCCACGTTACGGCCTTAATTGGAACGGAGAACACGCACGAGGCTACCTACAGAAGGTCGGTCTCCGCGACGTGGAACGTCTCACCTGCAGCAGTGCAGCAGCACGAACCACAGATTCGATCGGCCACTTGGGCGGTTGATCCGTTGCCCAATCGTATGTATATTTTTGGTTTTTTTTTTGCATAATTCTGATTTTTTTTAAATAGGTTGCTAGGACCTGTCGGCGAATCTATGTGATTTTTTTTAGAAAACCACGGAGAGACCTAAACGCAATTTTGCTTTTTGTCGGCTTGGGTATGCTAAAAGCCGTTTTTTTAGGATATAAACGTAATTTTATTTTTTTCCGAGTTCATTTTGTAAAAACTGACGTGGTGATATAATATTTTGTTAAAAACAGCCGAGAGGATCCTAACGTAAACCGTAGAGGAACCTAAACATAATTTAGATTTTTTAGGTTTATTTTATTAAAAACCGACCGAATACCTGAACGTAATTTTGAATTTTCTAAAGGATATTTTCACGAGGAAGGTGACGTGGTGCGGCTGATTGGGTATACATACATACGTGCATGAGTGCATGGCGCATCACGGGCAGATTTAATTAGCTTGTTGTCTTTTCCTTTCTCCTTTGATTAAACAGACGGGGGAGCATTTGATCATTGCTGAGATCCAGTAACGGGATACGTGCTTCAGAATATGAAAACGATACACTAATTCAATATAACTAATTATTTTTTTCGATATAATGAAGTAGATTAGATAGTATTTTAATGAAGTAGATTAGATAGTATTTCTCTATACTTCTTTGTTAGTAGAGTAGAAGTAACACCCTCAACAAATTAATGACGAAATATGATTTTTACTATTCATCATATACTACCAGTATAATTAGCAAGGTGTCACACACACATCATTTTTAAAGTATATCTCAATGGTTTGGCAATATTTATGCGATCTTACTTTTTAGAAAATAGACTAGTTGCAGAACTCCATTTGTGATATTTTCATATTATATAGGAGAACATACTCAGTTTCCCAATATTTGTCACATGAGACTGAAACTTTCTTCTCTAAATAGCAAAACAGTAAATGTAGCACAATATAACATTTTCCATTTATATCATCATCTCTCAATTTCATTATTGGTGAATACCTGTCGATATATTATCCTCTTAATCTCTCCATTCCGTGAAGACCCACCAAATAAAGAATCAAAATGTTTTCTTTTTTTCCTTTGAGAATTTTTAGCATATTCTATATATTCTTTGCGACTTTAAAAAAAATCAGGCTTTGACTTTTATTACATAATAATTAAGAATTTATATATATATATACAAATAAAATTCCTTACCTTATTTTTTTTTTATCAAATTAGCATATTTCTGAAATTTTAATTCTGAATAAAACCAAAATTTATATTTTTCACTTAGTATGGAATTAAAAACAATCCTTAAATTATATTTCTTTTTATTCTTTTCTTATTTTTGTTGTTATTTTTTATTTAGTTTTATATTTTAGGTTTTAATTTAATGTTCACATGAAAATCAAATGGCTATTTTTTATTATGAATTTTTGTTAAGTTTTATTGTACTTGGCATGGACTCTTTCTTTTAGTCTAAACCATTATAGCTCGAGTACACTAGATAGACCGTTAGATGTTTTCTTAAATAATAATACTCAATGGCTACTATAGTTTAACTTAGTTAGGGTCCACCATTTTTTTGTTTTTTTATCCTAAATCTATGTTAATTTTCATTTTTTATTTCATTTAGTATATCTATTTTATGTTACAATTCGTATACAAATCCAATTGCCAGTTTCTCTCTAATTTTTCTTCAGAATTTAAGCTATGCATAGGTTTTAATTTGGAGATCATATGAAAGTTAAATGGCTAATTTCCTTTCATTTTTTTACTCCTAAATTCTATTAGTTTCTATTGCACTTGAGATGGACTCTTTCTTCTGATCTAAGCCATTAATGTTATTGATATAAATAAAAATAACTTGTGATATTCAAGTCACCTCTTTCATTTTAAGTGCAAGAAAATACCACAATAATCCTAAAGAACAAAAAAATCTTAGAAATTCTAAATTAATCGTAAGAAAAATAGAAGGGTCTCAACCATTTATTTTGGTGGGGCCATATTATAACGGTGCAGGTTAATCATATATAGATGTTAGAGTATTATAAAAAATACAATTGTATTTCAAATATAGGAAGTAAAGTTGTATATTAAAGATAATTGTATCATAATATCTAGCCGTATTGTTATAGAGGGTATATGCTAGTTTAATTTGAACCGAACGATACACATGATATAATATTTGATATTCGTGAATAATCATGCCTCAGATGTACTTATTGCATAAAGATGTTTTGCTTGTGATGAAATTGGAGAATGGTGGCAGTGAAAATCAAATGTGGTCACTGATTTATTGAAGGAATTATACACTTTTTTCCTTGACTATTATTTTTTAATCCTATTATGGACCTTTTGTTTAACCTAAGCTAAATTCGATCTCAATCTTGTGTTCCCTAGCCTTTGCCGAACAAGCTCTCGTCGTTGAGAAAAGGCCAGCCACCGTCCAGACTATAAAGCACACCTCCTTTTGCCTTGCTTCGCTTGTTGTCCTTAGTCTCAATTTTGCACACCGCCGCACAAGTGAGCAGATCAAGGTTCAGTTCGGGTCCATGAAGATATAGATGCTCGTCTTCAACCTGGACGCCGGCTGGGCCATGGACCTTGCTGGCCGTGAGACTACGAAGGATGGCTAGCAACAACAGTAATCGAATTGGAATGAGTATGAATGAATGTGATTCATTTTGATTCGTTCCAAACTGAATTAGCAATCGGGTGATTATAGAGGAAAAAACATGATAATACATCCTCAATTTGATGAAAGACATGCTCTTTAGTCTAGCATCATGGCAATGTGGATCATCGGTGCACCTATCCACACATGCCCGTTGGAGACCCCGATGTCTCCCAGAACTTCAGTAGCTCCACACCGGTGGCCCACGCTGCAGCTGCCACGGCAAGGTTGGATGTTAGCGGTTGGATTAACAATATATAGTTAATTTCTTTTTTTTACTGTATTTAGCATGACTCTTTCTTTTAATTTAAGATGTTATAACTCTGGTCCACTAGATAGACGGTTAGATGCTTTTTCTTTAAATAATAGCATCTAATGGCTAATATAGTTCAAGTTAGTTAGGGTCCACCAGATTAAGGGTTAGATATTTTGCTTTTTATGAGAATTTCTAATATATTCTTATTTTTAACAAAAGATCCGACGACGATTATAATTCTAATATATTCCTATTTTTAATAAAAGATCCGACGACGATTATAATTAGAGTTCATCAGATTAAATATCAGATATTTTGCTTTTTTAATTTCTAGGTATTTCTCTTTCTTTGTTAGACTCTCACGAGCTTTTTAATATATAATATATGCACAATACGACGATAGGACCAAACGCCAAACTAAAGCGGTAGCTTGATTTCTGAATTTTATTCGATCGTCACTCGTAATAAAGAGACGAGGAACACCGCAAAAGCTAGCTGAGTGCCTGATTAAGTTGCCATTCGATCGTTCTCCGCACCTAATTAAAATCCGATCAGAGCGCTTGCTAGCTAGTCATTCGCCACTAGCGTTGTGCGTGCCTATCCATACTACGGTATCTGTGACGAGAGAGAGAGAGAGAGTATAAAAGGCTGGAGTCGACATTCGTGACGCACGCGGATTCGGCGTTATTTACTTGTGCAACTGAATATCAGTTCATCCTTTGGTTGGGATTTGCTATTATCATCTGTCTGATTCGCCTTTATCTAAAGCTCCGAACGATGAAATCTTAATTGGGATTCCTATAATCTCTCGTCATTTTGATATGCATGCTTCAAACCTTCAAGGTATGTGCACCTAGCACTTCGATCTGGACTTCACTCATCTCTTGACACCAGATTCAGCCTTACTTTCTCCTTTTACGCCCGAATCCGGGACAAACTAATTCAGCATGCTGGACGTTGCACGTAAAATTTTGACTGGTATACGGCAACATAGTACGTTGGATAATACTGTCAAGCTCAAATGATTTTGGAGTTCTATATACAGGATCATCAAGTCAAATCCAGCTTCTCGTCGTCGATCCGAAAAAAGTACAAGAAAAGGGCAGATATGTAGATGGACTGACACGGGCAGCAAAAGGCAAAGGCTAATGCGATCGAGCTAGAAGGATGAATCTGCGCAATGCGTCTGAACATGCATGCACGTACCTCTGTTCACGGCTTCATGCTTTGATTCTGAACATCCCCATGGTAACATGTATGCTACAATCTGTTTAAAAAAAACATATATGCTATATATAAGCCTATAACTAGAAGGAGTCATCGATTGGTAGGAGCATGGCACTCATAGCCGGCAACTTCGACTACTTCAACAAGAGAGAAGAAACTAAACAAACAAGAACCTTAGCTAGCAACTGAAAATGAACATATATACCACTCGTGCAATACCGCGAGTGTATAGCAGGGCCAGTAAAGAGCCAATGGGAGGTTAGATTTGGAGGCCAGCTCATTTCCTGTAACAAGCAACAGATTATTTCCCCATTTTCTCTGTCTGTTACTACATCCATCTTTCTTTTTTTTGAACGAATGACTACATCCATCTTTTGTGAGAGCAAAAGCCAAAGGCAGAATAGTCTCAATAGCTATCTAGCAAGCTGTAAGCTATGAGTTGAGTTGAGTTGAGATGAGATGAGCACTTTGGTGCATGCAGGGATAACACCTAGCTAGACAACCATCAAATCCGATGCTAAAATATGGGCCATCGTAGATCGCACTCAGGTCTCCTTCCTGGGGCTCTGGGGATGTAGCCTTCCGCAGCCGCTTTCACCGTGTATTTCTTGTGGCGACGGTTGCGTTTACAGAGTACAATGCATGACGCTAGTGTAGTCCACGAATTCAGCACAAGAACGCCTGAAATATAGTGCTCCTCCTTTAGTAGGTCGACAGCGACACGCCCATGAGAATGGCACGGCAACCTCGCCCAAAATCGATCCGTTGCTCCCCTTTTATTGGATGCATTTACATGCGGGTATGGCACAGCCTTCGGCAATGAGTGTCACCGTGTCTCGATGGTGGAACTTCATTCGTCTGAGCATCGGGAGGCGACGTCAAAAGGAACTAGACGGGTACTAATTTACACATTTTAGAATCTATAAAAAGAACAAAACAACGGGATTTTTGAAAATTCGTATCGAACGGTGCAAACAGTCTTCAACAACGTTGTCGAAAACGTTCAAAGCCAACGAGTTGCTCTGCGTAATGCCTGACAATAGACGACGGAGTTAGGGGACGATCTGTTATACCCTTATTCCTAGCTTGCAACTTCTACAACCTATGTGCTTCCATTATCTAGCTCCCCAGTAAGGAGTTGCTATAACTGATGTGGTATGTACGTGTTGAAATTTGTTTCTGACTTCTCTTCTACTTAATACATGATAGAGCTCTTACTGATTGTTTAAAAAAAAATTGTAGAGAACTAAAACCTCCATACTACTAAATAAGAAATGTATGCAATCAGATTTTGACAAAGCTAGCTAGTGGCATTCCACGGAGAGTAAAAGGTACGGATTTTAAAGCATATCGATCACTCAATACTAGCTTCGTTTGCAACGACAACCACATACTAACCGTACTATTTTAAGATCAGTGCAATTTAGTTTTTAAGAGAGAGTACAAAAAATACTGGTCACTAAAATTTAACCTTGCTCACTGATAATAAGCCACATGAAGATGGTATTTCCATAGCTCGTCGGATTTTAGCATTGGGTCTCAAGCGTTCACATAGTAGTCTCCTGAACACATGATCCCTCCCCTTTCTTCTCACCCCCAGCCAAAGTGCCAACACAGTCCACTAACATGCCCTAATTACCAACCACAATGGAGATGACAAGCAATAAACATGTATGTCGGCTAGCTAGCTAGCTAGGAGTTTGCATATCTGATCTTCTCATCAACCTGGGTTACAGCACACTATTTTCTGTGACATCGGCGAGACATCTGATGGTTTCTCTGCCTTCCAATATATACTTAAAAGCTTCCCCTTCTTCATGTCACATATGACCAAAATTTGATGGTTTGCCACTTTACCTGTGACTTCTGGAACTACAGAGCTGCCGCAACCGAAGAAGAAGCAGTTGATATCTCTTTGTTCTCCAGGTGGTCTTCATTTGCTTTAAGTGCCCATCAACTAGGCTATCCCACTAGATGAACCTGACCGAAGCTAATGGCCTTCCCTGACAGACAGACAGATGGGCCCAGCATGCCACCCACGAAGAAGCTCGTGGAACAGGCCTACGTCTGCACACATGCGGATCCGGCATGGGTGGGGCCAGCCTTACTTGGAAAAGGCTTGAATTTACCCGAATGCCCCTGCCACGAGCATATAAATAGAGCAGTAAACTCTGCACATTTCCTTCAACCCAAGGTCTTCTCTTGCTCCTTGAGTTCTCTAGCTCTAGCTAGCTAGCCTACCCATTTGCTAATCACCAAGCTTGCAGCTAGCAAGAACAACTAATTTGTCATCACCAATTCACCATGGGTTGCTACGGTGATCTCTTCGAGAAGGCCAAGCCTTACATCGCCATGATCTCCCTTCAGTTCGGCTACGCAGGCATGAACGTGATCACCAAGGTCTCGCTCAACCACGGCATGAGCCACTACGTGCTCGTCGTGTACCGCCACGCTTTCGCCACCATCTCCATCGCGCCATTTGCCCTGCTTCTCGAGAGGTAGCTACCTAGCTACATGGCAATCCAAGTAGTGCAATTTCTTTGTTACATAGTTCATCTGAAGCTGATCGATCAAACCATCGCTTGGTAAAAAAATGCAGGAAGGTGAGGCCCAGGATGACGTGGTCGGCCTTCCTCAAAATCTTCGTACTGGCACTGCTCGGGTCAGTGCACGCTTATTAATTATTGTGTTGTCCGGTCATTTTGTGTACCCAACATAAGTTTTTTTAAGAAACAACAGACTTAAGTGGACACCCCAATATGAAGATTCTATATATTCTTTTGTCAAGAAAAGGTGTCTGCAAACGCTTTTGCTGGCTAGTAGTACGTAAGAAATTGTCACTTTTCAGAAATACTAACATGCTGTGACCTCATGCATGTTATTATTACAGGCCTGTGATTGACCAGAACTTCTATTATGCCGGCCTCAAGTTCACCGGGCCAACATTCGCATGCGCCATGAGTAACATCCTTCCCGCCATGACCTTCGTGATGGCCTTAATCTTCAGGTACATATATATCTTCTGAAAAGCATGAGATGAACAACGACATTGGAGAAGACTAGCTAGAGTCACTTGGAGCAAACATTTGACATTGATTGTGTCGAACAATAAAATATATATATAGGATGGAGAAGGTGGACCTGAAGAAGGTGAGGTGCCAGGCGAAGGTGGCTGGGACGCTAGTGACGGTGGCCGGCGCGATGATGATGACGCTCTACAAGGGCCCGCTCATGCAGATGGCGTGGCCGAGCAACATGCAGCCGCATGGCCACGGCGCGGAGGCGCCGGTCGCCGCCGTCGACCCCTCGGGTAGGGAGTGGTTCATGGGCTCGCTCTTCGTCATCATCGCCACCCTCGCCTGGGCCTCGCTCTTCATCCTGCAGGCGCACACCCTCAAGCAGTACTCGGCGCCGCTCTCCCTCTCCACGCTCATCTGCTTCGTCGGCACCCTGCAGGCCATCGTCGTCACCTTCGCCATGGAACACCGCCCCTCCGTCTGGACCATCGGCTTTGACATGAACCTCCTCGCCGCCGCATACGCCGTGAGTTTCCGACCCATTTTATACGTCCAAAACATTGCACATGTGAGTACATTATTGTTGTGCCAAATGCTTAGAGATCGAACCATTGGTGTTTCAGGGCATTGTGGCGTCGAGCATAGCGTACTACGTGCAAGGCCTCGTGATCCAGAAGACCGGGCCAGTGTTCGCGTCGGCATTCAGCCCTCTGATGATGATCATCGTGGCCGTCATGGGCTCCTTCATCCTTGCCGAGAGGATATACCTCGGCGGCGTCCTCGGCGCCGTCCTGATCGTGATCGGGCTCTACTCCGTCCTCTGGGGCAAGCACAAGGAGACCCAGGAGAAGGAGGAGGCAGAGGCCATGGAGCTGCCCATGGCGTCCAAGGGAAACGGAGTAATTGGCAATGACGCGTTCATCAAGGAGATCACCGCCGCTGCAGACGACGCAGAGTGCAAGAAAGAAAATGGAGTGAAGTCATCCTCCAATGGACACGGAGTTAGTGCAGTTTGATGCCGCAATTCCAAGTGCTAACTGTCTTCTCATGGGCGTGCGTGTGTCTGAACTCTGAAATGATGTGTTAGTGTTACTGACGTTGCATGCATCAGGGCGCCGGGTGATTGGGAGGGGATGCATAGAATGGGAGGAGTGGAGTAATTTTGCTCTATGCTTTTACTTTTGTCCTTTTTGTGATTTGATCGACCTACTGGTACTCTAGTTACCTTGTATTTTCTTCTGTTTTTGATCGGGGAGGAAAAAGATGTTGTGTTTGGGCAAGGGTATGTATGTGTTCATGTACGAGAATTTTAGCGTTTTCTCATGCCAACTTAATTTTGAGATAAATATATATTGTCTCTGACATGATGAAATGGAGTTTCTCCTTATTATAATTTTGTAAATTAACACTTAGGGGGTGTTTGGATTAGAGATATTCCATTGGAATGTTTTAGGATCTACTTCAAATTTGAAATAAATCCCAAGTCTTCCTAAAAAATTACTACTCATTCAAACAGAGCCTCAGTGGAAATGTTTGGATCAAATGTCACATATGTTTCTTACTTTCCAAACGTTGAGTGCTTATATAAGTACACAATTAATAGCACCCCACTCATCTAACGAACGTCCCTTTCAACATTTCTAGGCCACTATTACTGTACTTATGAAATGCATTGTGCAAAGGCAAGTACTGCGTCACCCAAAGTTATGGTTCATGGACTTGGATTCAGACTCCACTAGCAAGGCACTATGGCACCTTGCTCGCTGCAATTAGTCCATACACACAACTTTGTGAGATTTTAGCTACAGAATGGACAGACATGGCATTGCTGTGCGTAACATCTAATGACTAACTGATGCGATGGAATCAGAGCCCACAAACATTTGTTGGCACACTCGTCGCAAAATCTGTAGTTTTCAGGACTTGTTACTGCCTAACGTGCGTGGTAGAATTTATGGCTGGTGTTTCAGTGCCGTTTGCATATCAATCGAGAAAAGTAAATCTTTGTTGGTAAGCTTCACCACAAGACAACAGACGCACCATACGTACTTGTACTTTTGAGTTTTGAGGTCTTTCAAAGTTATCCATGAAGTTTTCATTTTACCCAAGGCAAATTGTGTGTGTTATTTTTTTCGCTATTATGTGTACCACTTTACTATATATCCAATTCAGCTAACGTAGTTAACTGATAGAGGGTGGGAGCGAAAAATACGCTTGGCACAGTGGGTACTAGGTATAAGTTCTCATCCCTAGTTCGAAGGGTATATTGGTCTTTTTAATATCTGCTAATAGTCATGCATATTGCTTACTTATCGTAGGCTATCTCCCATTACATGAAAACATTCAAATTAGCCAAGATACGATGATATTGCTGTCGCTCTTTGGTTGATCAAACCCACGAGGAATTTATATTCTAAGCAAATTTAATTATCTTCTGTAGGATAGCACCTGAATTATCTTCTTCGTACAACCAAAGTAGAAGCATGTAACTTCTGAGATGTTAATGTGTAACTACTTGCCAGAAATTAATTAGACTGATTGATTGATTTAGCCCACCTTGCAGATCTAGTTCATATCACTATATTGTTTACTATTGTGCCACTTGGTCAAGTACTTCCAAACAAATACACCAATTTTACTATTCATTCTTCCCCAATAACACCTCTCTCTATATCAATTCGCTTTTTGGTTGATATGAGTGTGTAAACTGTGAAGTGTGATACGTCGTTACATTGAATTTTCAACTGTTTGCATAACATGCTCATACAAACAAAGTTTTGGTGCTACCCCCAATTAATTTGTTAATGGGAAACCTCATCTCAACTTTATCTTTATAAGCACAAATCTAGTTGATTAATCACCTTGATATCTTTGAGTGGAAGTATCATTAGCTGAATTACCTTCATGGAAACCACTACACAAAACAGATTTTCAGAATCCTGATAAATTAAACGGCCTATGCATATGGTGTCGTGCGCCAACGTTTCTCCACATAACACTGCCCATTAGAGAGAGAACAAAGGCATCTTCGGCTCTTTTTGTTGGCCACAGGAGCTTCTTTTCACCAAACCTCAACTCCTTTATGCTGCTCGCATTCCATATTCTAAGTATACAGCAACTTGAAGTGAACATAGCCGGACCTGACCAATCAAGAGCTGGATGATAGTCGATTCCTACAAGGAGCCAAATAGGAACCTTTGGCCTATTTAGTCCTCTGTATATTTTTTTTTCATCTTTGGTATCTTCTGAATAAAATTGTAAATGTAGCCTCTTCTTCGACCGCAGAAACATCGGCAGGTGACGTGTGTCGTATGTCAATACTTTCGTAGTCGGGAAGAAGACTAGATTTACAATTTTACTCGAGAGATGATCAAACACGAAAAAAATGGGCAGAAGGACCAATATACCAAGGCTTCCCAAACAGGGCGCAAGCGTCGCTCTCATGGCAGGAAATAATGAAGGTCATTATATGGGACTCCGTCCAGAAAAAAGAGAGAATGGAACGGATGCTTTTCCCATGCTTCTTTATCATGCATGCAGCACAAGAGGGCACAGTTGTTGTTGTTGCCGAAGTCTCCACATCCACAATGGCAAGTGGTTTGCTTAAGGTTTCCCTACTCGGATAGCACTGACCGAACGAGGCTGCAGCGACAAATTAAGAGGACGCCTTTTTAGGTTCTTTCCCGTAGATTAAACTGGTGTTGTGGGAATATGAGCTAAGAGCCTACGAATACAACGAGGAAAGATCTGGAGAAGGCTAATAAACAATGCCAGATTCATTTGCTCTGCTTTGCGCGCTAACTAAGTAGGGTCTGCAAATAATTAGAGTCTAATTAATCTTAGAAAGGACAACAAATTGTCGTATATTAACTGGTCGGCTAAAAGGTCGTACATAGCATATGGAACTGGCCTAGCTAGAGGCAATATGGCGTCAAAAGGGCAGGTTTGAGACATCATTCCGTTTAGTACGTTTTAAGAATTTAGTCGTTACTAGATCAGAACTCACTCTGAGACTTCATGCTGATTGATGTCCTCACTTGCAAACATTAGGCTTTGTTGAAAAAAGAAGTTAATAAACCTAGTAGTAACAATTAATCCCCAAGGACTGGTAAACGTCAGCAAATCCGTTATACGGTTGTGAACTGTGATGTGATGCAATGTAGTCCAATCACGGCAACTCGGCACTTCCGCACGCGACTGCGCCGGCCGGGGAGCAAGCCGTGCCAGCAAACGGGGAAAAGAAGCCCAGAAATCCATCGAATTCCCCTCGAAACCTGTCGTTTTTGCCTCTCACCACCGGGAGGGAACCGGACGCGACCGTGCGGGCACCGGCGGCCTGTCCCAAGTTTGCCCACCCTACCCTACCCCATCGTTCGTGGACGAACGCGCGCCCCCCTGTGCGGCCGTGCTATTCCGGTCACGCCCGGAGTTCGCGACATTTCCACCGGAAACAGCGCCCGATTGGCCCCGGCTCCGAATAAAAACCCGACGTCTCAGTGGAGCGCACAATTCGTGAGCAGTGGAAAAACAGTAAACGAGGTGTAGAGAGGGTGGAGACGTAGGAGTGTTTAGTTTCAGATAGCACCTCAAATTTGTCTGACCCGGGAACGGTACAGAGCCATTGGCGTCCTAGTTGGAACTACTTCCTGGGTGAGAAGTGACATGTACCTTGGACTATAGTTGAGTTTTTTTCCTCCTTTTCTTTTCTTCTTAAGTTGCCCTTGATAGCCAGAGCAGAACAACCAGGGCCAGGTTAAACTCTTCTGGGGCAAAACGCCCGAGGAGGCAGGTCCAACCAGGGTTCCAAATCTCGTCGAATTTCGGCAAATTTTCGGATTTCGGACCACCCCGAAATCTAAAGTACCGGCTAAATTTTTTTTTAAAAAAATTGAAATTGCTACAGTACCCCCAAAGTTTCGGGTTTTTTGGCCGGTTTTGGCACTTTTAGGGCCGGATTTGGTACAATAACTCTTAGGAAAGTCATCTCCTATGAAAATTTGTTGAAAAACCGAATACTTTAGATACTTTAAAATTTTGACAGAAACACTCTCAGATTTTTATAAAATTGTACAAGCTTGATAATGAGTTTAAAATTTTATGTTACTATATATAGTAGTTTAGGATCACACATAAAAAATATAAAAATAATTTAACTTCATTTGATATCTTTAAAAAATCAAAAACTGAATGAACATAATTGGGACAGTTACATTGTCAGAATTTTATAAATTTTCTTGAGTGTGATTATGATCTAAAATTTTTGTGAGAGATTAATAATTTCATCATTCACATTATATCAATTTTTTAAAAAAAAATTCAACTTTTTTGTTTGGTCAATCAAATCTATGTAAGCACTGAACTTCGTTTGTTATATTATATTTCAAAAATCAAAAAGAAAAGAACATAAATGGTACTGTGCCTTGTAAGAATTTTATAAATTCACTGGAGTGTGATCATGATTCAAAATTTTTATGAGATATTAATAACTTCCTTATAACCATTCTGTAAATTTTTTAATTTTTTTTTTAAAAAAATTATTGCTAAAGCAAATCTATGTATTGATCATCAGACTTTTATCAGGATGTAGCATTGTCTGAATTTTTAAACATTATTTGAGAATGATAATCATCTAAAAATTTTAAATAAACATTTATGTCACATAAGGACCATCCAAAAAAAATTCAAAAGTTTTTAACGTGGTTTAGATTATTTTTCATTTTGTTCAAGTTTGCCGTTAAGCCTTTTAACAGGGCAGTAGTACTGTTCGAATTTTTAAAAATTCATACAGTTTGATCATCATTTGAAACTTTGATGAGAGCATTATAGATACATCATCACCATGCAAAAAAAAATCAAATGTTTATAACGTGGTTTGAATCATTTTACATTCGGTTCAAAATTGCCGGTCAGCGTTTTATCAGGACAGTAGTAATGTTTGAATTTTTAAAAATTCCACAGACTTCAGAATAATCTGAAAATTTTATGAAAATATCATCAATATGTTAGAACTCTCCAAAAACAATTTCATAATTTTTCGACATCGTTTCACCCAATTTTTTCCGTTGTAAAAAACCCCAAATTTTGGGTATTTCGCCCGAAATTTCAGGTTTTTTCGCCGAATTTCGGGATTTTTTGTTACCATACGGACCGGATTTGAATTTTCAAATTCAATTTTTTTTTCAAAATTTCGCAATCCGATCAGGGACGAAATTTATTCCGAAACCGAATTTTCAAACCCTGGGTCCAACGTCCAAGAACTGATGTACGCTGTGCAATTCATTAGATACGCAGAGCTATTGGCCATCGTACAGCATACTATTCCCTTGTTTCACTATATTTATATATATAGCTTATCAAACGCATAGACCAAAGAACATTAAATCTAATAAATATTTAATGAAAAATGATCGTATATACCTTTATTAAATACTTCTCCGTTGATAAATATAAGGCATATTTTGACTTTGCACAAGGATTAAGGTTGTGGTAAAATTAGGAAAGGCATGAGAGGAAATGACTTACATATCCCTCTTAATTGTCTTGGAAGATAAGAGATAATGAATAAATGCATATGGTTGAGAGAAAATAAATAGAGGTATAAGTGGAAAGGCTCATTAAATCTACATGCACGTCTTATATTTTTCAATAAAATCATTCAAATTATAGGCCTTATATTTATCAACGGAGGGAGTAACATGCGACAATCACCTAACCTTTTTCAAAGTATATCTATATATCTATAAACAACGCGTGATATTCAAGGCATCTCATTCATTTTAAGGGTAAGAAAACTCCACAATAATCCTAAATTCTAGAAATTCTTACATTAATCGGAAAAAAGAGAAGGATCTCCACCACTTATTTGGGTGGAGCCAGATTATAATAGTGCAAATTAATTATATATAACAAATATAATTGTATTTCAATCATTGGAAGTAAAGTTGTATATCAAAGAAATGATCTCCACCACTTATTTTTGTGGGGCCAGATTATAACGATACAGATTAATCACATATAAATAGAGTTATATAACAAATACAATTGTATTTCAATCATTGGAAGTAGAGTAGTATATCGAAGACAATTGTATCATAATATTTAGACGTGCAGTTGCGCGGGTAAGTCTGCTAGTTTAATTAAGAGTAGAGAGAAAAAATTATAATAATTACACTCTAGATTCACTCTATAGATACATATATAGAATGGGCACTTTGAAACCATAGACAAATATAGTAAAGTGGAGAAAATATTAGATTTTATAACCTGATGGATAACGTAGTACTCACACCACTCGGTCATCACACCAACAGATGGCTCCTAAAATAGTCTAGATTATTACGAACTCTGGTTACAAATAGTTATCGTTTTGGATATTGATGTGGTCTTCAAAACATAGTTTTGACTATTAATTTTTATTAAAATATATTTATAAATCCAATAAAATTATAATATTATAAAATTACTTTTCGAGACAAATCTAGGTATATGGTTTTCATGTATCCAATTTTAATATTTAAAAAAGATATTAATTGTTAAAGTTTTAAAAGTTTGATTGCACCCAGTTCAAAACTAAACTATTTATGACCGAGTAGATGCTACTAATCTACGACACCTACGAGAACTTCTGAATTCTAGTAATCCAATAGCCCAAAATCTACCGCTCATCCTAATCCAGCGACAAGTGAAGTCTAGACCATCTGACGCCCAGCTACAAGGAGAATGGCTGGCTCGGCTGAATGGCTGATGCCTTACTGCAATCCACAATTGGGCCGTTTTCACACCGCGGCAGGGCCCTTCATTGTACGCAAAAGAACAAGCTGGAACGGGCTTGATCCAAACCAAATACTAAAGCCTCAGCCCAACTGAAGTTCCTTCTTCTTTTAAGCAACCGGATGCCTCGGCAGTCTGAAGTTCGGATAGAGACTTGATCTTCCGGCACCTAACCATTTGAACTCCACATCTTTCGAGATATTGTTAAAAAAACTGTGCTATTTTTTCTGTATCAATATGCTGTAGCAATCACTATTAGACGATTAAAATCATTCGTTAGTTGGATCGGAGCAGTAGACCGAGAACTGTTTTAGTTGCACTGCTCTCTATAACTGCATAGGACCCCTTTCTATGAAGTTCAGGTCCTAAACTGCAACCATGATCGGAGCTCATGGGAATCTTTCGCCGAGCAAGAAGCCAAGAATCATTGCGCCATATCATGATGCAGACATGACCGTCCAGCTATAACTCCATCGGGAAAAAAGGGGTCTAGTTCTTGAGAACGTGCGTACGTGTTTGTTGATCCACAAAGTCATGGCAAAGCTCCACGTAGATGACTTGTGCCGACGCAGAAAAACGAGCGTACGTGCTCGGACGGAGCACCTGTAATTCCTCTTGCAGCACCGGAGAAGCTGAAAAGACGCCAAGACTTTACCAATGAGACCACACACGAAGTTGCAGACCACACCTACACGGCTACACTACACAAATACATCACGTGGATGGTCCAGTAGCCGTACAGAAATCAGACATGTAGCTGCGTAGCCAAGAGAAAACCATTAGCATGCACGGAATTTTTTTTATTTAACATTTATTTTTATTCTTTTTTTCCAAACTAGTCGTCCGGACACGAAAATTACAAATTTGGGCTCCCGTCGCCCGTACATGGAGCGATCGCCCCATGCACGGGCGACGGCGGGGCAACAACAAATTTTTTTTATTTAGTATTTTTGTAATTATTTTATGCCTTTTTAATATGAACCCCATAACTTTTGCTAGGAGTGTCCAAATGAAATGAAACTTATTTCTAAATTTAAGTTTTGGAATGAGGAATTAGATTCTAAAATAAAAATCTATGTGTTGTTTGCAGCAAAATAATTTTATTTCAGTTCGAATGCTAGGCTCTAATTATGGATTGTGAAGGAATTACATTGTGTATTGATCCGTAAATCATGAAATAAATAGAATAAGTTACTACAACCTTATGCACTTCATTTCTGCAAAAATATCTAAATATGATTGCATTTTGAATCAAAGATGACTAGTTTAAACCCTTTATAGCATTCATGTTTCAAGTAGTTAGAATAATGTTTAAAGGACCTCAAAATTTGACAGATCCAGTTTTGTTGCATTCTTGGGCTTGCATAGGTTACAATTATGTAAAAATATTTAGATGTCACTTTAGGCTGCACCATTTTATTGTTGTCCGAACATGCAATCGAGTAAACATCAAAATGGTCGTATCTTTCGCAAACGAGGGTCAAACTTGATGAAACCAAATGTGATGAACTTAAAATGCTATAACCTATCTTGATGGATAAAAATAACATCATTTGGGATAACTGGAGCAGTAGGACATATCCGAGCCCTCCGGAAATTGAATCGGTTCCCTCTCTAAGGCTAGTTGAGGACAGTGAGCATACACTTGAAGGGTAGGCCGCACTCTTTATTACGGCTTAAAACTGAAAGGAGTACCACGAACAAGGAAAACCAAAGTTAACACCAGACGTCTACTGAGTGCTTCGAGACCACTTCCCATTCGCCCATGCCTCCGGCGGGGCCTCTCTGGCACACCGCGTCCTCTCTCGTTTCCTCTCTCTCTCGGCCTCCTTCTCCTCCGCTTCCTTCCTACATGCCTCCTCGCGTGCAACATCGCGTTGTTCTTGAAGCCGCCGCGTGAACTCGTCCTGCCGTTGGCTTGGTCAAGAAGCCGTTGGTCGTCAGGGTTGATCTCCGTATCATACCACTCCTCAAATTCACACAGTGGCGGAGGTGACTGCATGAAACATAAATTAGCAAAGTTTCATTCACAAATATTACGTAATCCGTACGATTGTTACCATGCGGCGATCCTTGAGCTCTTCTCCCGGATCAAGGCGTAGTTGCGGCACTTCCAATACCTCCTCTTCCAAGTTGGAATTTCCCAAGAGCGGACAAGCCTGCAAGGATCTCCGCACATACACATGGGTGCTACAGCTCCAAGAGGTAGGAAGAGATCTTGGTATGCTAAATTGCACGGGCATGCACTTGCTTCTTCCTTTGCTTTCCCCTTTCCCTTTGCACTTGCACGCCTCGGTATTTTCGATTGATCCTGAATTTTTTTCCTCCCTCCTCTATTCTTTCTTCCTCTCTCGCTGCCGTCTTTGCGAGACCGCTCGTGAGAACGAATGTTATAAAGGGCCGATATCGCAACGGTATGGAGCGATCGCCCCATATTAGGGCGATCGCCCGAACTAGAGGCGATAGGTGCACCGAGACGTTGGTGTGTTGTCACGTCGTGTGGCATAGGCAGGCAAAACATATATGGATCTGCATAATTTAAAGTGATAAGGCTCTCATGTTACTAACTCAGACAGTTATACAATATGCTGCTGAACATAAAAACATTACAAAAATACGTTTGTACAACTAGTCAATGACGGCCACGCTTCCTGATCTGGCCCGTGGGGTAGGTGAGTGGCGACGGCGGACGGACGTCCCTCCTAGGCCGGCCCTGCGGCGCAGGCGTACAGTAGTATGGCGGCGACGAGGGCGTGTCCTGTGACGGTGCTCCCGAGAGCTGAGAGGGGGCGAGGTAGTCGGTCGAAAGGTACTCCTCCAGGTCAAACTCGACGTCCGCAGGGTCGTCGAAACCACCCTGGGGTCCTGGTGGGCGCGAGACGACGAGGGAGCCTCCGCAGCCCACTGTCCCCACTGCTGCTGCGTGGGAGCGTAACGAGGAACCGGTGGGGTAGGGCGAGACGAGGAAGGAGCCTTCCCAGCCCATTGTCCCCACTGCAGCTGTGTGGGAAGTGCACGAGGCACCGGCGGGGTAGGGCAAGGTGCTGGGTCGCGGGGACGTGGTGTGCTGCGTCCGTCGACGTCTCTGCGCCCCCGGCAGGTGGCCAAGCGACCCAACCGCCTCATCCTATCGAGGACCCGATCCCAAGCTGCCTCGGCCTCGGCGGTGGTCACCTGCATGCCCGCCCGAAGGCGCGCCAACATGGAGATAGCCTCCACCTCAACCTCCCCGACGAGATGTGCCTGCATGTAACGTCAGATTGTTATTACGTAATTTATATAAAAAAGACGTGCCCATGTAGCTTCGATTGCGACACTTACCGAAGAGTTGTCCCTCTGGGACATCTGTGAAGGGTACGTGTCCGTCACCGATGCCTACCGTGCGACATACGGTGCTGGTGTGTACCCCACCCTGAGGCGAGTGCGCGGGGCGAACCACTCCATGTATGTTAGGTCGAGGATGCCGACTAGAGGGGGGTGAATAGGCGGCTTTTAAAAAAACTTTCTCTTTCTAATTTCTACAAAGCAATTCACCCCTAATTACCCTTATGCCAAAACCTTATCAAATATTAATGCGGAAGCGATAAACTAAGGTTTTGACAATCAAGGCCTAAATTCTCTAGGCTCACTATGTGCACTAACTAATTATGTCTCTAACAAGAATATGCAATCCTAAAGACAAGCAATCAATCAATTTAATTCTATGAATATAAATTGCTTGAACATAAATAACAAACACAAAGCAAGCCCAAGAGACACAATACTTTTTATCGTGGTGTTCGGAGACTTGCCAGTCTCCCCTAATCCACGTTGAGGTTAGCCCAAACACATTGGACCGGCTCCACGAATTGAGCACCCACCTCGAATCCACTAGTGGTCGCTCCTTTTTCCTCCCGGGTAGGCGAGCTCCAACCTTCACAAACTTTGCCGGGGCTTCTCACAACCTTCGTTGAGAGCTCCCGCGCACGACGTCGCTACGCCGTCTAGGAGGCGGCAACCTCCAAGAGTAACAAGTCAAGCCCTTCCGCTTGAACCTCACCAAGTGCAACACATGCACAAGGATCCTCCTCAAGTGCAACACATGCACAAGAGGCTCTCAATCCACTTCCTAATTGCAACACATGCAATTAGGACTCACTCTTAGCTCAAAAGGCAAATTGGAGAAGGCAACACATGCACTTCACCCCCAAGAACACACACTTGGCTTTAGCAACCAGCAAATGCCCTTGCCCCCCAAGGCCTCCTTTTATAGCCTCCAAGTCAAAACTAGCCGTTGGGGGCGAAATGGGCAAAGATCCAGCAAACCCGGTGCTACCGCCCTACTGGGACCGGTAGCACCAGCCTCCTCGCTAACGGCTACAAAACTAGCTGTTGCAGGATTTCCGGTAGCACCGACCAACTGCGAGCGGTGCTACCGCTCGGGCGGTAGCACCGGCCTTCACCCCGGTAGCACCGGACTCAAGCCGAACACAAAAACACCTCCTCTGAATTTTTCACACCGGCCAGAGGAGCGGTTGCACCGGACCTCCGGTGCTACCGGCCTACCATAGGCGGTAGCACCGGACCGCTAGACCGCCCAAAAACATCCCTCTCTGGAATTTCCACACCGGCCAGAGGGGCGGTAGCACCGGACCGTCGGTGCTCTCGGCCTTACAGGCGATCGACCGCCTCGGGAGAAAACACTGTTTTTCACAAAGACTTTTCTCCAAACAATTAAAGATATTTTTTGAGCTATGTGAGGATCAACACATGATCAAAACACTATGCAAAACACATTTGCACATGTTAATCACATACTCCAAAGAATCTCATTAAGCACAATCTATTTGCAAAACACATATGCAAATAAACCAAGAACTTATGAGATCAATCCTCTTAGCCATGTGATGATCAACACATGATCAAGTCAATTTGCAAAACACATTTGCAAACCCTATTCACATGCTTTAGGATCGGAACCCATAATCTGAAGTTCATTTGCAAAACACATTTGCAAATAACAAATCCAACTAACGAAAACACATTTCGTAAACAACTCAAGATCTATTTGCAAAACATATTAAGCAAATCAAACCCGAGTCTATGAGGTTAATCCCCCTAGCCATGTGAAGGTCAACACAAGACCCAGTCAACTTGCAAACACCCGTTCCAAGCCCTACTCACATGCTCTCGGGATTTCGGAATCATAGACCTCGGTTTATTCGCACAACGAACTTGCAAATACACATTAAACCAATTTTATGCTTGAGCATTGTTCTTTGCAACACATGTAAAAACCTAGCTCTAAGCAATACCAAAACATGAGCTCTCTATTTGCAACACATGCAAATCTCTAGCACCATGCAAGCAACCACAACAATTACAAGTGCATGAGCTCTCTATTTGCAACACATGCAAATCTCTAACTCCATGCAACCACTTTAAACCAAATTGCTTGAGCTCTCTCCTTTTGCGACACATGCAAAACTTAGCTCCAAGCAAAAACCAAATCAAATAAGATTCAAATAAGATGCAAGTATGAGCACCCTTATTTGCAACACATGCAAATACTTAGCTCATACAAAATCCAATGCACAAGCTTCACCAATTTGCAACACATGCCGAATGATTAGCTTCATGCAAACATCAAACAAGAGAGTGAGCTAGAGTGAACCGGATCGAGTTCATCAACACATGATGAAGCTCAAGCTAAAAGACTCAACCCCTCTTAATTGTACGGCACCTAACAAGCAACCCGGTCTCACAACCAAACACCGAGACCGGTAAAAGACTAGGAACACATCCTTAGCCCTAGCTAGTTATACCTTTGACGCACTTGATCCACTTGGAGCTTTTATGATTTCCAATCATCTTCTCTCCAGGATCACCTCTTCTTCTTCTTCTTGGTCATCAACGCATGATGAACCTTCTCTAGCCCTTCTCTTCACTTCGGGATCACCTCTTGAAGCTCATCAACACATGATGACTTATTCTTCCCGATTCTTCATTATCTTGGACTTAACCTACTTCACAACTCATGGAAGATGTTAGTCCAACAAACACGGTTGTCTCAATCATCACCGCACTCCATTAACACATAATGGATGCCTCCAAGATCGATTGAGCACAACCCAAATTAATTTGAATGATTAATTGTTGTCTTGAGCACTTTGATGCAACTAATGCTTCATTATACTCAAGAACTTTTCGCTTGTCTTTAATCAACAAGGAACACCATCAACACATGATGAAATATCCTTTTATTGATTGAAAGACAATCGAACTCAATTTAAATTTCATTTAAATTGATATGAGTATATATATAACTACACAAGTCATATATACTCAAAAGATTATTTCAAGGTCTTGATCCTTTATATTGTATGACAAGAGGACATGGATCAATACAATTGAAACATCAAGTTAAATTATAAACTCCCCCTAGATGTGTGTATTCATGTATATATGAATTAAAAACATAATGCACATATTTGGTCTAAAGCAATGGAAGAGTTCATACTTTAACTTGAATTCTAAGTATGCATTTATATAATAGAATGAATACGAGTGCATACCTTAGGTTTTCCATTTTCCATCCAAGTATGAGATTAATAAGAATAAGACTTAATAAAACATGTTAGTCTCATAATGATTAGATTTGTCATTAAACAATGATTAAACATTAATATTAAACCAATCACCAAAACCAATAGAGCTTGAACTTACAATGTACTCATCTCACATGTCAGGGTCGTACGGCCGGGTCTCGGTGACCCTCTCGTCCAGTGCGGCGTCCCACTGCACCGCCCATGGCTGCATACGGTGCGCGAACTGAGTGCTCACTGCAGCACCCATCCGGGTCATCCTGCAATGCAAAAACATGAAGTACACACAACATTCATTTTGCAAAGATGCGGAGTAGTAGGAACAAGACAAGTACCTGTGAGCACCACGTGCGACAACATGACGAGGGGCAAGGGAAAGGACTGGAACAGGCCGAACTGCCACAGCACTCGGTGCGGGGAGTACCCCTCGACACACAGGTCAAAGATGAGGACTTTACGGGTGAGCCAGAAGGCCTCATCTCGCGTGCAAAGCACGGATACCCCGTAAGGTGCTCGGGTGTGGACGTCGTACGCGGTGTATGGCGTCCACCGCACATCCTCGTCGTGGAGGCGGTCGAACTCCCGAACGAACTCGAGGTAGGACCTCCTCACCTGTTGGTGCGCGTAGTAGTACGGGGAGATAAACGGACGACAGGATTGATGCGTCTCGGCGGCTGCGGCAATGATGTGCAAGCACGGCAAGTGCAGCAGGCGTAGTTTCTGGCAGGAGCACTCGCACTCAGCTGCTCGGAGTATGCACAGATGGGAAGTCCTCTCCCGGTGGGCACCCCTGCGACCTCGGTCACCGCAGTGCACGTGGTATCTCCGTTCCACACCACTCTCCGGTGTCACCCGATGTGTCTGCGCCTTTCTTGTTTTTTTGGACATGTAAGTAGATACAACAGTTGAGTACGACAGTCGATTGTCCGACATACATGCTGGGAAGGTCTTGTATCGCTCAATGAAATATCTCTGTGTCCCTAGTAAGACAGCTTCAACTATACCCACCAGTGGAAGGCATCTGGTGCCTTTCATTACCCAGTTGTAAATCTCCGCCAGATTTGTTGTCATGATTCCATAACGCGAGCCTCCCTCGTCATGCAGAAGGGACCATTTCTCCAAAGGCTCATGTCGTATCCAGTCGGTGAAACTCTTTATGCTGGTCCCCGGCCTACGCCGGATGTTTGGGGAGTCTGTCGGGAGCGCACACAAGGCTGTGGGGTCCTCTCCTTGCTCATGGTACACCATCGGGTTCCTTGATGAACTAGCGGTACCTCTGGGATTTGCTTCTTCGTTAGTTCATCCAACGTCCTCCAAAGCGCGTCGAACTTCCTCCGTTGGTTCTGTTTGCACAGCCGCTTGAACATGTTCATAAGCTCCTTGTTCCTGAACTGACGAAAAAAATTGGCACCTATGTGCCTCATGCACCACCTGCTCCTCAGGTCTGGCCACTTTGCTGCTCCCACGACGACGGACCCTTGTTGCATATCCACGATCGCCCTTAGCAGCCCTGCATGTCGGTCATAGATGACACAAACATCAGGCCTGTCAATAACAACTGCCAGCTTCACTCTTTCAAAGAACCAATGCCAGCTCTCTATGTTTTCCCCCTCTACGAATGCCAATGCAACCGGTAGAACCTGGTTGTTGGCATCCACCGCGATCGCAGTTAGAATCTGGCCCTTGTACTTCCCCGTGAGGAATGTGACGTCCATGCAAAGGACCGGGCGACAGTGCCAGAACGCATTTATGCATGCGCCCAGGGCGAAGAATGCACGCTGTAATACCCACTTACCCGCGCACGCACCACCCGCAGGGAACTCCCCAAGGTCGACGGATGTACCGGGGTTCCTACGTGCGATTGCCCTGAGCAAGTGGGGAATATTCTCGTAGGAAGCCTCGTACGTCCCGAACCGTATTTCCAGAGCTGTCCTTTTCGCTCTCCATGCCTTTTCGTAGCTAATCTTGTACTGAAACCTCTCCTCATGGCTGTGATAATAGATCGAGGCTGCAGGTAGGGATTGTCCACGATTTGACCATAAAACACATTTTCCACCCAAGTGGACGACAGATTGCGGTGTCCCTGCTCCGCTTCTTCCAGCTCGCAGTTATGTTTAATCACTATGGAGCATTTCTAGTAGTCCTTCCACTTCCCCTGGTATGCATGCACTCGCTATGAGCACGAATCAACTACGCACTTCACGTCGTACTCCTTCTTGCTGGACTTCACTACCCTGAATTGCCGCCGTAGAGACATTGCCCAGTACTTCACCGCATCCATCACAGCCTCTTTGTCTTTATATATGACCCCCTTCGTCACCTCGTTCTCACGATACTCCCATGCATCAACGTTACCTTCATTCATTATTAGGTTTTCGAAACTGTAATTGCTCCACGCACCAGGGATAGGCACCTCAGGAGCATTGTCCTCCTCGTCGGAGTGCTCACCATCGGAGACTTCCTCATCCGCACGATCCTTCTCTTCCATCAGGTGAACTATGAACTCCACCTCCTCCCCCTCGTCGGCCACCCCTCGCGCCTCCACCACTGTCTCCTCTGCCCCCCCCCCGATCCCTTAGCCACCGCCAGTCTCGTGCTCCTGGTCTTCGGCCTCCTCGCCACCTTCCTCTTCGCGTCCTTCCACATTTGACGTCCCCTCACTCGTAATGTCCGTCCCGACATCATGAACTTGCGACACCGATGGAGCTACCGGGTAGCACTGTACCAACAACATGAGCGGCCAACCCCGCCCTACGACAAAACCAACATAACTCCTCCATGTTGATGTCGAGTTAATAGGAATCAACTCTCCGTAAAAACAGTCTTGCGCACGGCTCACTACTGCTTTGAGCCGCAACCGAACAGTCTGGCATCCAAACTGAACATCCGATACATCCACTCTAACAAACCCCTGTATGTCCTATCGCTCGGTCTGCCTATGCCCCGTACGACTCTTGAAAGTGATGATAAATCCACCCCATCCGCCCCCTGTGCTATCTCCCCATCTCCATAAAATATTTGAAAATACAATTTCTCCGACATGCTGCAACGTCCGACGAAAAAATATTATTCTAAAATATAATCTACAAAACGTACATTGATTGTACTAAAAAATTATTTACATTGCCTAATACATTATTTACATAATAAAATTAGTAATACACAACCCTAATAAATTAAATTTCTAAATATTGCCTATAGTTTCTACTGAACTAAATTTCTACATACAAAATACTACATTAAATTTGCATATACTGACATACTACATTAAGTTTCTAAATACTAGATACTACATACTATATTAAATTTCTGAATATTAACTGCTACATTAAATTTCACGAGAACTATACAATTCTAAAATTTCTAAACACTACACAATCCTAAAATTTCTAAATACTACAACAAATTCCTAAATATTAAATGATACTTTAGCTACGCAACCTATAAAAAAATTCCTACAATTATCTCTAAAAAAATTCCTAAAGATAACTCTACAAAAAAAAAAAATCAGAAATTTACCTTTTTTTCTTCTTTTTTTCTCTTATCTCTTTCTTTCTTCATCTCTTTCTTTCTTCCTTTCTTCTCTTCTTTCTTCTTTCTCTGCCTGCGCTCGGCCCCTTCTTTCTTTGCCTGCGCTCGGCCGAATGGAGGAGCTGGCTTTAAAGGCCCTGGTCGCCCCTACATGGGGTGATCGCCCATGTAGGGGGTGATAGCTGCCAAATTCTGATTTTGCCCCCATGTGACCGTTAGTTCGCCGTGAGGAAGGGCACCAATCGCCTGTGTATGGGGCGATTGCCCTATACACGGGCGACGGGCTCCTACTTTTGCAATATTTTCACTCCGATGCTTAATTTTGAAAAAACATTAAAAATAAATATTAAATAAAAAAATTCAGCATGCACGCGTGCGCACCGAGCAAGAGATTAGCAAGCGACAAAAGGCAAGAAGAAACAAACTAAATGAGAAATTTGGATGCCAACTTGGTAGTTTAACACAGCATTGGTCCACTCCTTGGGTCACTTTGCCCCTAGCCCTGTCTTATTTATTCTCTGATAGAAGGCTGGAGTGAATTAATGCATACCTAGGGCATGTATAATAAGGCTATATCAGCTGGCTCTTAACTTGTACACATCAGTTTTGGTCTATGTGGAGGAGTGAGAAAAGAGGAAAGAGAAAAGAACTTGCTCTTATTTAGTAGTCAGCTTTGCACGGGAGCATAGGTAGATCATTTATGTACAAGAGAGAAAAGATAGTTATTGCACAACATCTAGAGACAACATTTAGAGACAGTTATTGTACAAGCTGACTTTTAGCTTACTATTAGCCAGTAATTAACTTTGCTATTATATTTGCCCTTAAATTGAGTTTGTTCGGGAAGGTTTCAGTGTGGCTGATACGTTTGTAGCCTTGTAGAAGTTACCGATAAGAGATCACTGAATTTTTGCCTGAGAAGAGTAACTATTCTTTTGTTTATTTTTAACGTGAATTATATATACCTCAGAAGATTCACAGTGTTCATGTGCCAAATACGCAAACACAAGAAAAAAAAATCATAGTGTATATAGGTAAGCTAACTAGAAATGTATAGGTGTCACCTTTGGTGCGTAGCTGGAAACAAAACAAGTTACACTGCTAATTGCCACATATTCTTTTTACTTTGGTTGGCTACTTGGCTTTGATTAGCCAGATCGATTAGTCTATTTTCCAAAGGTTTGCGTATGGAACAAAAATGTTCGAATACTGACAACTATGTCCGTCTTTGAGAGAGACTGGAATTAATGGCTTGGCCAATCTGAGCCCTAACACCACTCGTTCTGCCAACTACGCTGCTTTTCTATCCTAGAAAAAAGTGTTAGAGTTAGCATGACAAAAACACAATAATTTGATGATATCCTGATGGTACCTAGCATTATACTCTCGAGTTTTACTGTTTTAAAAGTGAAGGTTTTACTCTAATATCAATTTGAGATGAAGATTTAAATTGCAAAGAGTTTGTTTCTACGTGGATATTACAACGTTATTTAGTTGTCATCGTTCTATATAAGAAGTCTACTGGAATTTATATTCCATTGATGATACGAGAGTTTTCTTTCATCTTGACAGTTTTATAAGAGTAGTTTCAACTATGTTATAGAATTTCAGTATGCAGTTTGATGTACGTGATGACTACACGTGCAAGTTGCTCTTTTAATGAGAATTATTTGCCGAATTTTATGTTCTAGGTGGAGTATATCAAAAAATTATGATATGAGTTCCTCGCTATTTATCAAGCACCACAGATGATGTTTTGGTTTATGCCGTTTGATGATTGAGTATTTGCTTCAGAAGGTCAGTTGCACAAGCTCAAATTTTATTGAGGTTATGAATTGTTGAAGATCTAGATTTCTTCGTCTGCTTTATTGATAGCTGTGTGCTTGGATTGACTGTTCCAATCTTTCTCACGACCTACTGATGGTTTGCCCAATCTTACTTTATAAGAAGCGTTTGGATAATACTGTTTTAGTCTGTCTTTTGCACTACAAGGGAAAGCACAACGAGCAGCTGATCTGAGAAATTGGATCTGCGATGAAACCTCAGAATGGTTCCTAGCTGGATCACACAGGCTTGAAGCTTGGGAGATTATAGGATAAGGCGGACTTGGTTCCTTCTCCTGTACAGTATTATTTCCTGTTTGCCTTTGTCTCTAAATTGATCGCTTTTCTAGCCATCTTTCTCTCTTTTTTGCAAAATTAGTTCCTTTCTTAATGGATTCCAAATCTAGCCCTCTTCCCACCACGCAGAAAACATCTTATGTGCTCCACTGCCGTGGAAGTGTCTCCCGTGGTCCTCGGCTACGGGAACCTTCCTCCCACCACGACACCTTCGCTCCTGTGCTCGGCTGTTGTGGCTAGGCCAGCTCCTCCAGCGCTCGGTGGTGCAGTAGCATCCTGCTCTCACGCTTGTCAAATGCATTTGGAAGGAAGCTAATTTTGTAAAAAAAAAAAGAATAAAGCTAGAAAAACGATCAATTCTTTGTCCCTTCGCTCTATTTTGTTCTCTCTCTTCAGTTTTGGTTTCTGTTTTTTTTTTTCACTAGTTGTATGTTTGGTGTCAGCCACCCTTTACTCTTCTTCAATGAAAGCTGGCGGCTAAGCTGCTATTCCCCCACCCCCCCAACCCAATAAAAAGAGTAAATGTTGGACTAAGCTTACATGCGGATCCCATATGCGTGTCTAATTAACCGACAGGACCACAGTATCATCACACAAGTATTAGCCTGATTAAAATATCCTCCACGCATTTGGATGTGCGTTAGGAAGTTTACCCTTTTGATACCTTGACATTCCAATTCATTATCGCAAATTGAGAAATAAAGAATAAAAAAGGGTAGAAGAACGATTTGAAAAGAGGTTGAGTACTTGGAAAGGAAAGCATCTATCAGTTGGAGGCAGATTAGTCCTTATAAATTCTGTGCTTAGCAGTTTACCCATGTTTATGTTATCTTTTTTTCGGATACCACATGGGATTCTTAAAAAATTGGATTATTTTAGATCTAGATTTTTCTGGCAGAATGATAATCATAAGAAAAAATATAGGCTTGCTAAGTGGAATATTATATGTCAACCTAAGGATCAAGGTGGGCTGGGAATTCATGATCTTAATGTAAAAAATATTTGTTTGCTTTGCAAATGGTTATTCAAACTTTTAAATGAGGATAGTGTTTGGCAACAAATCCTTAGCAAGAAGTATTTGAGAAGTAAAACCCTTTCTCAAGTAGAAGGCAGGCCTGGAGACTCTCATTTTTGGGCAGGTCTAATGAAGGTTAAACATCACTTCTTTAGATTTGGGTCTTTCAATCTTCAGGATGGATCTCAAATACGTTTTTGGCTGGATACCTGGCTTGGGAACACCCCCTTAGTATACAATACCCCCGTCTTTATAACATTGTTCGAAGAAAACATGCCACGGTGGCTGAAGTAATGAGTTCTGAACCTTTTAATATGTCTTTTCGTAGGACCATTACGGGGCCTAATTTACATGTTTTGCAAGAGTTTATTACAAGGATTGCTGCTATACATTTGTCTCTAGAACGGGATATTTTTCGATGGAATCTTCATCAAAATGGACAGTTTTCTGTTCATTCGATATATGCAGCTTTAATGCATCAAAATATTTCAATTACAAATAGACAAATTTGGCATATTAAAGTACCATTAAAAATAAAAAAATTTCTATGGTACTTACGTCGAGGGGTAATTCTGACAAAGGATAACCTAAGGAAAAAAAATTGGACTGGCAGCAAACAATGCTGTTTTTGTAACAATGAAGAAACTATTCAACATCTCTTTTTTTATTGTCAGTTTGCTCGTTTCGCATGGTGTGTTATACAAGCGGCTTCTAATTTATCACCTCCTCGTAGTATAGCTCATATGTTTGGATCTTGGCTATTGGGGTTGGGAAAGAAAATACAGGCTCAATGTTTAGTTGGGGCTGCCGCTTTATGTTGGGCTATTTGGCTATGTCGAAATGATGTTGTCTTTCATAAGAAACAGATGTCTAATCCATTGCAGGTTATCTATTTGTGTATCAATTGGTTGTGCTCTTGGTCTGCGCTGCAACGTCAGGAGGTTCGAGAGATGGTGTTAGTGGCATGCAGCTCTTTACATATCGTGATTCGGGAACTCTTCAACGGCCATGGATGGAGGTTTAGCACAAGATTGTATGCGAATTAAGAGTTCTCGATTAGTCTTTTAATGGCTTATTCAAACTATTTTCTTCATTTGATTGTCGCTTGCTAAGTCTTTCTTTACGAGTCTCTTGATGACAATTTTGATTGTAACTTTATAATAAACGATTGGCTGTGTGCATCTCATGGTGTAGAGGTCGGAAAGTTATTCTTCCATTATCTTAAAAAAAAAATATCCTCCACGCAGGATCCGGTGTGTGTATATACAATACAACAAGTATATCTATTGGAGGTGTATCCGGTGAAAAATGCAAATTGGCTGGAATGGTACTTCTCTAAGCACGATTCAACCTACTGCTTTTTATAAGCGAAATGAACGGAGTACATGCGTGATGCGTCGAGCTGGCAGGGGCCGTTTCAGAAAAATAAGTTAATAGAATCGTGGGTACGTCACACTCTAGTGTTACTTGAGTTTACAGAGTAATATTTTGTATATCTAGTGTGCTATTATGGATTAAGTATAAAATCGTCGAGGTCACATGATATCGGCCAATACATTTAGATCTGCCTCGGGTGGCAACGAGTGTTCCCTGTTCTTTTCACCCTAAACCATATACTCTATTCGGTCAACCGCTTGTACATCCGAATTCGATTGGACGCACAGCTCACCAAGTCGCAACACAATCAGCAGCAGCACCCGGAATTCATTGTATCATAGAAAATAATACACTGTTTAAATAACTTTACAAAAGTAATACGTCGAAAAAACAATTACAAAAATATACCTTTATCACCATTCCAATTAGCGACAGAAGCTCTATTGCCATTTTAATCGACGACAGAAGCTTTGTCATCAAATGAATTCGTGATAGGGTTCGTCAATTGAAATGCGACAGAAGCCTTAGCCTTGTCAGCCAAATGAATCAGCCAGTAAATAATCTGTTATCCAATTCAATCAGCGACAGAACAGAAGCTTCGAAATGGCGACAAATGAACAATACCAAATTTTCGCCAATTCATTTGGCAACAAATCTTATGTTGTCAATTGAAATGGCGACATAAGTATATTTTTGTAATTGTTTTATTGGCATATTATTTTTGTAAAATTATTTAAACAATGTATTATTAAAAAAAATTTGGTATCATCATGTAGGCAAGTGGAAGTGAAACAAACCTCCCGTCAAAAAACTAGCAGATTAACCATGCCATTGCGCGGCTAGATATTATGATATAATTATTTTTGATATACAATTCTACATCATATAATTAAAATACAATTGTTTTTTATATAACTATAATATCTATATATGATTAATCTGCACTGTTATAATCCGGTTCCATCAAAATAAGTGGTGAAAATCCTTCTATTTTTCTTTTGATTAATGTGAGAATGTCTAGACTTTTTTTATTTTTTTAGGATTGTTGTGAGATTTGCTTACCCTTAAAACGAATGAGATGACTCGAATAGCACGGGTTGTTTTTATTTATATAGATACTAAAATGCAAGCAAGCCAAGCAACTAGTTGACTAATCAATAGAGCTGGCTATAGAGCTTAACGAGTAAATATTCTTCTTTCGAAATTGACATAGTTCGACATAAAATCATTCTATTTATCATTTAAGTATTTATTTTAAATTCGAGCTAGCGAGTCGCTGCTGAGCTAAACTTCATTAACCTTTTTCGTTCAAAATCGACTCAGCTGAATTTAAAATTTATTAACTACATAACCAAAGAAATTTTAATCAGAATCGTAACAACTTTTCTGGCCGGCCCTACTAACCAACCTACCACCCCCAGTCGCACACGCACACTGCCACACAATTAATACGGCCAATACCAGTCTACCACACTGTCTTTCGAGTGAGCGCAAGCTAGCTCCATAAAAACCCGGCCCCAAAGCTATAGCTGCATCACCACCACGCCGTCCACGCGCGCCGGCCGTCCTACTCAAGAACCACGGCGTACGCCGTGCTCCGGCCGCCATGGACACCAGCGCCACCTTCCTCCCCGTGGCGCTGACCCTCGTTGCCATCCCCGTCACGCTGCTACTACTCCTCAACCGGTTCCGCCTCAGCAGGCTGCCCCCCGGGCCGCGGCCGTGGCCGGTGGTGGGCAACCTGTTCCACATCCAGCCCGTGCGGTGCCGGTGCTTCCTGGAGTGGGCGGGCCGGTACGGGCCCATCATGACGGTCTGGTTCGGCACGTCGCCGACGGTGGTGGTGTCGACGTCGGAGCTGGCCATGGAGGTGCTCAAGATCCACGACCAGAAGCTCGCCGACCGGCCGCGGAACCGGTCGTCGGACCGCTTCAGCCGGGGCGGCAAGGACCTCATCTGGGCCGACTACGGGCCGCACTACATCAAGGTGCGCAAGCTCTGCAACCTGGAGCTCTTCACGCCTCGCCGGCTCGAGGCGCTCAGGCCCATCCGCGAGGACGAGGTTACCGCCATGGTCGAGTCCGTGCACAGAGCCTCCACTGCACCTGGTAAGAATCTTAACATCACACGCATTTACGGCTCCTGATCTGTTTTTTTTATTTGACGTTTTTACTTTATATGATCTTCGAATACGACTTTAATTATGACCTTTTTATAACGTTTTATTGATACATACTGTTTTTAAGATACGGCTCTGACTTTTATCTTTTATAATGCTTTATTAATACATACTAATAAAACTATAATATTATAAAAGTATTTTGAACGTAAATCTAATGATGAGTAATTGTCATACAGCCAATCTAAATAGGTTGAAATGTATTGGTTATCAAAGCTTAGAAATTTGGACAGATAGCATGGATTCTAGAACCTATAAAAAAAAGGAGAGAGTAGATATGTTTTTGCGGTTTTGCCTCGGAACATAAATCCCTTTCTCTCTCGCTACTCTCGGGAACCGGAAGATTGGTGGTTACTTGCGCTAGTAGTTTATGGAATTATCGGTGCTTTCTGCGAGTTAGGGCATGGCCATGTACAATACTACAGACGTTTATTGTCTATAGTGCTTTTCATGTTATTTATAGATAAAACTTAAGACAATCATATAATGTGTTATATTTAAGTTGTTTATATAGGACCCTTTACAATTTGTAGCCACAAAACATGTAGGATATAGATAGCATGCATATATTAGTAAAAAAGCTGCCTATAAGGGTCTTATAAACAGTCTATTGCATGCTAGACAGTTTGTTCCTCTCTATCTATATGATTATATATAGTTCTTACGTGACAAGAGTTACAGTTGGTTTATGTCATTCCACTGTACATGCCCATATTGCATTACGCCTAGTCGCCTACAGGCGTTGCATTCGCGCCAAATCTAGACGATATCACCATAGAAGTTATGGAATTAGTGGTGCTTTCCTGGAGTTGTTGCATACTCCTATTTTTATGCTAGTGTGGAAGGAATTGGCGAGCAATGAGAAGCTCCTGCCGTTTCAGCGCTCGTCGACTGTCGGATCGTTAAGTCGGGATGGAGTTACACCTACATGTTACTGCCTATGGAATCTACTATGACTACTTGCAGAAAACAAGGTATCAGTGTAGAAAAATAGAAGTGCGTAAAATGACAACCTGTTGTACCAGCTCGTAGCAGGCTATAATAACTAAGGTCCGCTCCCGTGTGCCATATCTTGTTTGGACACTCCGTTATTGGAATAATTGATAAAATGTCTTTACTTACTTGTGTTATTGATCATTTGTTTCGTGATGTCTCGCTAACATGTGGGTCTTAGAGCCACATGTTAGTGAGACAAACGAGTAAATGATCAATTGCATTAAATAAAACAGAGCAAATAATCAATTGTTATTCCGTGCGTGCTGTTCCGTTTGGTACTTGTAGGCTCGCTAGGATACAAGGATGTTCTACATATAGAAAAACGAACCACTAAGCAACCGAGCTTGGTTGAATAGCAAGTGGCAGGGTGAAATTGTGCATCGGTGCATAGGTCATACATATCAAGAGACAAAGGACATCCTTAATTACAACTTGTCGCTCTATTACAAGTCGCGCAAATCATTGTGTCGGCCATCGGGTTACCACTACAGTTGGGGTCCAAGAAGCAGCTGGTTGGTGACCGGTCAGGAGTGCTCATAGGCATATGTGGACCTGAGTGAGGTCTTTCTGTACATTGTCCTTCCAAACTTTTTACTAATGAGATCAATTTTTAACCATGTTCGACTCGTGCAGAGGGAAGCAAACGCCAAAAAAAGGGGAAGAGGGGGGGGGGGGGGGGGGTCTGCTCACTGTAAAATCTGATGCATGAACACATGCACTAACCACTGGCCAGTGCATATTTCCAGGTAGAGAAGGGAAGCCACTTGTGGTGCGGAACCACCTGTCGATGGTGGCCTTCAACAACATCACGCGGCTGGCCTTCGGGAAGCGGTTCATGAACGCGGCGGGCGAGGTGGACGAGCAGGGGCGCGAATTCAAGGCGATCGTCACCAACGGGATCAAGATCGGCGCGTCGCTGTCCATCGCCGAGTACATCCGGTGGCTGCGGTGGCTGTCCCCGCTCGACGAGGAGCTCTACAAGGCCCACAACGACCGGCGCGACCGCCTCACCATCAGGATCATGGAGGAACACGCCAGGGCCCTCAGGCAGAGCGGCGCCACCAAGCAGCACTTCGTCGACGCGCTCTTCACCCTCCGGGACCAGTACGACCTCAGCGACGACACCGTCATTGGCCTCCTCTGGGTACGGACGTCAACTCAGATGCCATCGTCCACATTAGCACCTCGTGATTTGATTCCCTAACGTACGCAGCAACGTGTGCACGCAGGACATGATCACCGCCGGCATGGACACGACGGTGATATCGGTGGAGTGGGCGATGGCGGAGCTGGTGAGGAACCACGGGGTGCAGGCGAAGGCGCAGGAAGAGCTGGACCGCGTGGTCGGCCGCGACCGCGTCATGTCGGAGACGGACTTCCCGAACCTGCCCTACCTGCAGGCCGTCGTCAAGGAGTCCCTCCGGCTGCACCCGCCGACGCCGCTCATGCTCCCGCACAAGGCCAGCGCCAGCGTTAAGATTGCCGGCTACGACATCCCCAAGGGCGCCAACGTCGTCGTCAACGTGTGGGCGGTGGCGCGCGACCCCAAGGTCTGGGACGACCCGCTCGAGTACCGGCCGGAGCGCTTCCTCCGGGAGAGCATCGACATCAAGGGCAGCGACTACCGCGTGCTGTCGTTCGGCGCCGGCCGGCGGGTGTGCCCCGGCGCGCAGCTCGGGATCAACCTCGTGGCGTCGATGATCGGGCACCTCCTGCACCACTTCAAGTGGGCGCTGCCGGACGGGACCCGGCCGGAGGACGTCGACCTGATGGAGTCCCCCGGGATCGTCACCTTCATGGCCACGCCGCTGCAGGCTGTCGCCACGCCGCGCCTCGATAAGGAGGAGCTCTACAAGCGAGTGCCGGTTGAGATGTGAGCGGCCTGCGCCGTGATCCTGATGGTTCAAACTTCAAAGTTGTGTGTTCGTGTGCCTCTTTTTGAGTGTTACGAAGCTACCAGTATGCATGTGTGTATTTCAGATAGGGATGAAAACGGTTAGAAACGGTCGGAAAACACTTAAATCATTTTTGTTTTCATATTTTTTTTCTCGAAAATGATACCAGAATCGATAACTACGGGAACGGAAACGGCATCGGTAGTTCGGAAATATCGGAAACAAAAACTCGATACAAAATATATATCGGTAACGATCGAAATCCAAAAAAAGAGATCGGTAACATCGTAACGACATGTACCACCAATTGACTTCAAAGAATTCACACAAATCGTACATCCATATAGAAATTAGTAAATAAATATTCACAAATTTATGATGATACATTACCAATGTAAATGTACACAATAGTATAACTAGTCTAAAAGATCAATATCTCATAACGCATAACCGCATAAGCATTAAGCAACATCACATAACACTTACTGACGAGTACTCATACTAGGGGTACCCCAACGGACCAGGGTAACAAGCAGGCTACCTCAAGCCCATTGCCGACCAAAGGACCCGTGGGACCACAAAGGACGCTCCCTCCCCGACTGATCAGGACTAGCGTCCCCGACCAAGTAAGGCTCCCGACCCCCGCGGCGGGTCGGGATCCTCCGACTCCGACCAAATTAAGGCAACCTCCGCCAAGGGCCACGTGTTAAAGCCTCCGCCAGTCTACGGCCACGTGCCCTGCGGACGGGGACAATCGAAGTGATTGTACGGGAGCAGGTGGCTCTTTCCCAAGATGACATAAATGGCTGCGAAGTCAAGCTTCGATCCCATCAACCACCACGCACAATACGAAGGCACGCTCCTCGGAGGTACCAACGTTACGCACTACAACGTCAACCATCGTCAGGTTCAAAGAAGGCAGGTGCGCCATTTCCCGACGCAGCAGCTAACTGCCCTGCCCACCAGGACTACCGACCCAGCGTGGGCAAACCGGGCGACGAACCATCGCCGAAGCAATTTCCCTCTCCCAACTTCCCATGTAACCTGCCCCCTCCGGCTGTATAAAGGGAGGCAGGGGCCTCTGGGAGAGAGGAGAGAGAGAGAAAAAAAGAAAAGAGAGAGCAAGAAGAGGCGAGTAAAGTAGAGTCTCCCCTTCTCGCTAAGTCTTTACGAACACTCTTGTGCTCAAACTCTCTGCTCTTATTTGTAAAAACGTTGTGCAGCCATCTGCACCTAAGGCAATATAACACCACCGAACGAACTGGAGTAGGGACATTCGGCCCGAACCAGTATACACCTTGGGCTCTCGAGTCTGACCATTCAGGGACAGGGAACGCGTGGCCCCTTTGACTTACAAATTTACTTGTCGGTGCTCGAAACGTCGACACTTACATACAGGCATACATTAATAAGCACATTAATGGATAAAAAATGCTTCTCATGATAGTCTCCTACTCTATGTTATGTTACCTTAGATTGAGCCAAGTGATCACAAGGACTGCTGCAGCCAAGAGAGCAAAGTAGCGTTTGGCAAAGAACAAGCCTACCTGATGATAAGCACAAGCACTCCCTACATGCAGCCAACCAAAAAATACACAATGTGTAACAGTGCAAGCATTCCCCAAAACTGCATACCACGAAATGTTGTGCCATTCCCCAAAACTGCGGACGGCCGGACGGTGCAGAGGGGCGCAGAGGCGCGGAGGCGCGGACGGGCGACCGCGGACGATCGCGGACGGCGCGGAGGGGAGCGGAGCAGGAGGCGCGACAGCGAGGAACAGTGCGGAGGCGCGAGCCGTGGAGTCGCGGACGGCGACGGCGCAGACGACACCTGACACGCAGACGGGAGCGACGGGGAGGGACGGCGCGAGGGCGCGAAGAGCGCGAGGCCTTGGCGGGTGGAGGGACGGCGCGAGGCGTGGGCAGGCGGACGGCGCAGACGGCGGACGCCTTCGAGCAAGACGGAGCGGAGGCGGGGCGGCGGCGGAGGACGGCCGCCGGCCGCGGCGGCGTGAACTCGAAGAAGCGACGAGATGCCTGCACTGATCTGAATATATGATCACCTGAATACCTGATTCAATGTGTATGTAACATCCCAAAATTCGTCTAGATATTATTTTATTGACATTTGTGCATTTTATGATTTTCTGGATTTATTTGAATTAATTTTAAATTAAGTATATTGACCTTTTGTTCAAATCTATTTAAATTATTGCAAAGTTAATATAAAGTTTTGCCAAAAATATTTTATTTGAGCCCAGAATGTCTCAAAGTATTTTTGAGATTTTTCTTGGATTTTTCCTGATAATTTATTTGCCTAAAACCAATTAAATGAATTTCTAGAATTATTTAAATTAATAAAGTTTTAAAATCCTAATAAACAGTATTGGGCCGAAGCCCAACACTGTGCTCTTGAAGCCTGCGTTGGTGCGGCCCGGTCCAGCCCGCGAACCGCAGCGAGGGAAAACCCTAGATCGGTAGCCGTTCGCGTGCGATCCAACGGTCCAGAAAAGGCCGCGTGTGCGCTCACGTCTTGGCCGTCGGATCGGGACACGCGTCGCGCTGTCGTTTATCGTCCCCGAAGTGGACTCGGAGTTCGCCGCCGTGTGGTCGTCGGACTTCTTCGCCGTGTAGAGCTCGGACGCCTAGGCTATAAAAGGAGGGGGTACCGCCTGAGGTTCGCAGTCGTGCGCCGCAGCTTTTGGTCGGAGAGATTTCGCGAGAGCAGCCGTAGAACACAGCCGCGAGCTCGCCGGAGTTGAAGCGTGGAACCACCGCGGTTTTTGCCCGAGAACGTCGCCGATCCGCCGTCTTCCGTCGCTTGGGCTGCGGGACCGAGTTCGCCGAACCGTGCCGCGTCGGATCCCCGCCGTCTCGTCACCAGGAGCCCGCCGGAGCGCCGCGTCGTGGGTCGTCTTCTCCATCACCGGTGAAAGGCGCCGCCGCGCCATCGTCGTCTCTTCGCGCTAGCGTTCAACCGTCAGATCTTGGGGTAAGCCGTTGGATGAGGGACGCGTGGTCAGATCAGATCGTAGCCGTCCGATCTGTCTTCTGCGGATCAGATCGAGCCGCAGGATTGAGCCAATTGGACGCAGCCGCGTGTCGGGCGCAGGCGCCGAGGCGTCGTGGACCAGGTCTGCCGTGGTCCAGCACTATGTCGTGGACTCAGTCCATGCACCGCAACACGTGTCGTGTTCTGATTGGCTGGCGCCAGGCCTGACATCAGCATGACGTCATACTTGCGTCATAATTGCATTTTTTCAATTAGAAAAATAATCCGATTGGAAATCCTGTGATGATGACATCATCATGAGGTCACGCTGATGTCATAAATCTGTTTTTCAGTATAAAAACAATTCTGTTAATTCCGAATTTCTAATTTCTGTATTTTCAGTATTTATTTCAAACTTCAAAAGGCTATATCTTTTGCATCGTAACTCGGATTTGAGTGATTCAAATTTCTAAAAATTTGTAAAATTGAGATATATTTAATGGTTAATTTTATTTGATTTTTGGAGTTCATTTGCTCTCTATTTTGGTATTTATTTTCTTTTCTCCTTCGGTACGCGTAGACGTTGAATTGTGCGACGCTTCGGAGGAAGATCCAGCAACTCAAGAGCAAGTTTCGGAACCAGATCAGGACCTATTCCAAGGCAAGTTGTGCTTTGATCATGTTAAACCCATGTTTATAAAATTGCCATAATTGTTTTACCCTATTGCATATATTTCAAGTATACAATTGTTTCAAATTAAATTGGGCTTAGCTAATATACCAGATTGATTTATATCCTACCTTGTCATTGTATGCCATGATCCATTGTCACCCTAGATTGGTTCAATATAGTTGGTTAGTAAATATAATCAACATGGGATGTTTAGTCCGTATTAGTTGCTTAGCCATGCCACGTCATCACATGTGTCAGAATCATTGATAATTAATCTTGATTAATGGAATATAGAACAATGTTATGAACTTGTGTGTCATGTGGGATCACACGATGAGATTGAGTTGTTGTGGCGAGTCATGTCACGCAACGATGTTGAATTGTTGATGGCACGTGGTGCTTGGTAATCAACTGGGTGATAATCACTTAGATTGGAGCAAATGACAAGGGGCGAGTATGCCAAGGTGGGCCCGATGGGCAGAAGGTATGTGGATGTCTTGCCTTGATCACTCTAAGGACTTAACCTTGCAAGCCTTTGACCTGAGTCAATCATGCAACCACATGTCTGGTATGGGCCAGCCTAGCTGAGTAATTTGCAATGTCTTAATTTTGGTACTATCGTGGTCGGTGTGAGTTCCCGAGTTATGGAGTAATTCACATGGCTCAAGAGGGGGCCACGGATGTGGTAACCAGTCCCACCGTGTTGAAACCTTAGCGGGTGGTACCGGGTTAAGCCAGCGCATTGTAAAGGCTTTGTTATAATCACTCGCCTTGGTGGTGTTTGGTTGTATCACGTGGGTAAAATGCATAACCTCTGCAGAGTGTGAAACTATTCGGATAGCCGTGCTCGCGGTATTGAGCAATGCTCGGGAATTACAGTTAAGGGTTAGCTTAATTAAATGGACAATTTGGTTGGGATGGCGGAATGCCATGTGGAAGATGGAATTTGACTTAGGATTGGAAAACTGGTTTACTTGAGAAATAATGAATCTATTTATTATTGCTATTTGTTTTACAAGTCTTTACAATCTAAATATTATATTTGTTCATAAATGCTGCTTATTGCAAAATAGCCATGATAGCCTATTCATTGGAATAAGCCTTACATATAGTTACATAGAATTGCATTCTGTGCACAACTTGTTGAGTGCTTTAAGTACTCACCCTTGCCAACAACAATAATCAACAGTTGAAGAATCTACACCTGTGTTGGAAGAGGAAGTCCAAGAAGACACGAGTCATTAGGGTCCGAGCCTTGTCGGTTGCCTGTGGTGAACTGATGAGCTATCTACGTTTTCTACTTTCTGCTGCTTAATTATTAGCTTATATTTCCAGTCTTGCCCTGCGTGGCTTAATAATGTAAGTCGGTCATAAGATCATACATTTAGCTATATCAATAAATGAACTATTATTCTATTATCGTTGAGTATGATGTGATATGTACCGATGTTGAGCTGTGTGCACTAGCGTTGATCCTGAGACTAGTGCGGTAAACACAGTGGGTTCGAATCAGTGGATTCGGGTCCTTACAGTGTACTTCCTTAGGGTTTTTAATTATGGGTTGTGGGCTTTAGGGTTTGTGTATGTGGGCTTGAATGGGTGTATTTGTGATTTATGGGCTGGAACAATTCCGGTAATTACCGACGGAATTTACCGATTTTTTCGGATACCGAAGGAAACGATCGGAACCGATCAAAACCATTACCGTTTCCGACAAAAATTACCGATTCCGATTCCGAAAATTACCGAAACCGACACGTCCGGTCGAAAAATTCCGAAAACGGTTTCCGGAATTCCGGGAATTGCCGATACCGTTTTCACCCCTAGAACATACAGAACATTGTCCAGCCTAAGGATTTTTGAATAAAATCTCGCCTGGAGCCGAAATCCAAATTTTCGGTGAAATCTTGTTATTTCGGATAAATTTTGGACAAAATTCAAATCTTGAATTTTTTGGACCGAAATTGCTGAAATTTTGGCAAATTTCAACTGAACGAAAAGTAGTCCAAACGATGTCAAAACATTTTGAAATTTTGTTTGGAGGTTCCTGACATCTCAGTGATGTCTACATAAAAATTTCAGATGATTATAAAGTCTGCGAAATTTTTGAAATTTCGAACATTGCTACTGTCCTGATAAAACGCTGACCCATAAGTTTGAACTGAAAGAAAAATGGTTCAAACCACGTTAGAAAATTTTAAAAGTTTTTGTACACCGTTATTATGCATCAATAATATTTTAATAAAATTTTCAGATGATTATAAAGCATCATAAATTTTTAAAAATTCTAACAGTGCTACTGTCCTCTTAAAAGCCTTACAGGCAAATTTGTACAAAATGAAAAATGGTTCAAAATAGGTTAGAAATTTTTTTAATTTCTTTTGGGATGGTCCTGACATAATATTAATGTTTACATAAAATTTTAGATGATTATAGTGCTTAAATATTGTTTAAAAATTCTGACAGGGCTATATCCTAATAAAAGCCTAATAATCAATACATAGATTTGCTTTAGCATCAAAAAAGGTTTAGAATTTTTCAAAATTTTACATAAGGATGATAAAGAAATGATTAAGATCTCATAAAATTTTTGAATCATGATCACACACCAGTGAATTTATAAAATTCTAACAAGGCACTGTACCATTTATGTTTTTTCTCTTTTTGATTTTTGAAATATAACAAATGAAGTTCAATGTTTACATAGATTTGATTGACCAAACAAAAAAAGCTGATTTTTTTTAAAAAAAATTATAAAATGGTACAGAGGAAATTCTTAAGCTCTCATAAAAATTTTGGATCATGATCACACTCGATAAAATTTATAAAATTATGACAAAGTTATTGTCCCGATTATGTTTATTTCGTTTTTGATTTTTTAAAGATAAAAAATGAAGTTAAATTATTTTGAAACCTTTTATGTACGATCCTACACTACTAAATATAGTTCCATAATTTTTTCAGATCATTATCAAGCTTTATGATTTTATAAAAATATGACAGTGTTTCGGCTTAAATTTTAAAATATCTCAAAATTCGGTTTTTCAAGAAATTTTCATAGAAGATGACTTTCGTAAGGGATATTGGACCAAATCCGACCATAAAACAGCAAAAAAGGTTGAATTTCCCAAAATTTCACCGAAAAGAATTTCGGCAATTCGGATTTCGTGGTGGCCTGAAATCCGATATTTCGGCAAAATTTCTAACCTTGGCCCAGCCCACTGCCCGCTCAGTGAAATCACTTTTCTAACTTTATAGCAATTTTTTTGGGGGTAAATTTGGCCTCCTTACGAACACAATTACAAAAATAGCTTCATTTTGCTGCTAAAGGTGGGATGGTTTCCACGGTTGGATAGAGCTATTTTTATAATTGTACTCGAAAGAAAGAAGGTTGAATTTGCAAAAAAATAAGTAGACTGAAAAGTGATGATTTCCCGTGCTGCCACCCCTACTCCCTCCCGTGAGCAGCAAAGATACATCCATGCAGCCTAGAGGTAGGCATTGTGCTGGACCGGCACTGGCCCATCGTGCTTCATGCTTGAATTGTGCGGGGCTGCGACAGCTCATCGTGCCCTCCGTGCCGTGCCGTGTCGGTCCGGCTTGTCTTCGGCAAGTTCAGGCACGGTCCATTTGTGTTTCGTGCCATACCGGTCCAGGTTCAACCCATTTGCACTATTGTGACGAGAGGAAAAGGAGCCAGAGACGCACGGAGTTAAAGTAATGAACACAAATATTGGGGAAAAAGAAGTAAATTTTATTAATTTTTGAACAGGTACAGAGTTACTGCCTCGTAAAAACCTTACACCAAGTGTGGAGTACCATAGTGTGGAGTGGCTCGGTGTGCGTACTCAGTGTTAGTGAGCATATATTCTCCAGCCCCCATTCTCTATCTTTTAACACTTCCGTTGTCTCCCATTTCTCCGCATGTGACGACCACAAAAGGCGTTGGTTGTAAGACGAGCCACAATATGACGTAATGTCGCGACAGAGTGCTCTACCACATATCGTGCTTGCTTCGGGCTCATTGGGTCTGTTTTGTGCCGTGATGGCCTAGGATCGACCCATTTGCAATATTGCGACGAGGGAAAAAGAAGCCGGTGACGTACAGAGCTGAGGTAATGGACACAAATATTGGAGAAAAAAGAAGTAAATTTTATTCATTCTTGAACAGGTATATAGTTACTATCTCGTTAAAAAACTTACACCCGATGTAGGGTACCCTAGTACGGAGCAGCTCGGTGCACGTGCTCGGTGTTAGTGAGGATATACTTTTCAGTCCCTATTCTTCATCTTTTAGCATCTCCGTTTTCTCCCCTTTCTCCTTATGCGAGGATCACAAAAGGCGTCGGCTGTAGGGTGATCCACAACATGACGTAATGTCACGGTAGAGCGCCCTGCCACATGCCGTGCCTGCTTCGGGCCTGTTTCGTGCCGTGCCGACCCAAACATGGCCCATGATAGTGTGACGTATCGTGACGCCCATCGTGTCTAACTGTGAGGCTCGGCACAACTCTGTTATTCGTGCTGTGCCAGCCCGATTCGTGCATGTGTCGTATCAGTCCATACATGTGCCATGGCAGCCCGTGCTTCAGTCCTACCGTATCTGCTGTGCCACGAACCGACCTAAAAAAACCCGACCCAATACCTAAGCCTCATGCGGCCCAGCGCCAAGGTAGGGAATAGCCGCGTGAGCCCAGCTTAGGCCACGTGACATTAAAAGGTTTCATCCACGCGGCTCTCGCCGCCGCTGGCACACCACATCCATCCCATGCTTGACCCGGCGGGCAGGGCTTTGAGTCGCGTGCGACGCCACCCCACCACAGCCTTACAGACCACCAGGCTGCTCTTCCTGCGCACGCCAGTTTCCTCCCACGAAGCACAGCTACCGCTATAGTACCCCCAACGGACTGCACGCGAGCAGCTCACGCGACCCACCCACGGCAGCATCCGCGGAACGAGCGGTCTTAACTAGCGACGACGAGGCATGCAAAGACGAGGTACGGTGAAATCTTCCGAGCCGTGGTGAGATAACAGAAGCGTGCATCGTCCGCCGAGTGAATTTTTCCGTGCTCCCGTTGCTATCGGTTTCTCTCCACAATTTTTTCCCGGCGTTCGCAATGCACCCGATGGCGGCGTGTATAGAGGTGGGCACTCGGGCCGGGCTCTTTTGGGCCGACCCGAGACACGACGTCACGGTCTGGCACGAAGCCCGACCCGACACGAAGTGGGCTGTGTCGGGCCGGCACGACACTGTAGCATGGGCCGTGCCGGGCCTGAAAATCGGGCACGATGGCTGGCACGGCCCGATACGATACTGTAGAATGGGCCGTATCGGACCCGATGACTCAGGACGTGAGGAAGAAGTCTAGTATGAAGGTCACCGACTCACAGAGCATGACCGATATGGATGCACCCAATAGCATGAATGCCACCCCTATCGTCGACATCTAGGAGAGACGGACAAAATGGGAGAGAGCTGAGAGAGATTGAGAGACGGTGTAAGAAGCTGCTCTCTCTCGTTCGTCCCTCTCAATCTCTCTCAGCTCTCTCTCTCACCCGTCTCTCTCAATCTCCCTCTCAATATCTCTCGCCTGTCTCGCTCACTCTCTTTCTCGCTCATTGCCTCCTCTCTCGCCCGTGTTGAGCGCATCCCCCTCTCTCTATGTAATTGTTCAAGAATAAATAAATTTTAGTTCTTTTTCTCATAATATTTGAATCTACTGCCTCAATTCTATGCGTTTCCGGCTACTTTCCTCTCGTTGCAATAGTGTAAATGGGTCGGGCTTAGGCCGGCACGGCACGAAGCAGGCACGAAGCGCAAATGGGCCGTGCCTGGGCTCACCGAAGGCGAGCCGGGCCGGCACGGCACGGTACGGCGGGCACGACGGGCCGTCGCGGTCCAGCACGGTTCAAACACGAAGCACGATAGACCCGTGCCGGACCGACCCAGCCCAACACGACGCCCACCTCTAGACGTGTACGTCCAAGCTTACTTGCTCTCGAACAATATGCCATGCTACTATCATGGCCTTCATTACATGCTGCAAAAGGCCCATGCCCGACTCCGATTAGCAAAACAAATAATAGCTTGCCCCGTCTGGTGTTACATGATCATTTGTTAGATACACGCTACATGCCCATAAGAAAGGATCATTTTTGTTACTATTCTGATGTCCCTTTCAGTATTATGGTCTTGAAGTCTAAGCACTGGACAATTGTATCTGTTCATGTTGTCAGGGTTTTTCAGAGCTCTTTTACAGTGGATTAAAATCAATATAAGCCGTCCATTTCTTTGAATCTAATGGTTGAGATCAATTTAGATCTAGTTATACTACCACCTGTAGTATTGGTAGTAAAATTGAAAGAGGGGTAAAAAGGTAAAAAATTCCGTCATACTATCTGTCCTCTACAGTAAAACACGTCCTATGATCCTGATGAATGTCGGATGAATGGATAAGAAGTCGTTGAAGATCAACAGGTATTCGGTGAATCCAAAACTGTAAACGAATTAGAAAAAAATCTAAAATACCCCTGATGAATAGATATAAAAAGTCTAAAATACCCTCGAGAATGGATGGTTAGATTTGATTCCTACTACCACTACTTACTACCTATTTAGTCTACTGTAAAATTTCTCTCTTTTTTTTATTGAAGGGAAAGATAGTAGGGGAGCACTCATGTTGTCCTTGTCCTGGTGTGATGTTTGGCAGAAAATTGTTGAAACTGATTACTTCAGTTTAGTAGTGCGGAAAAGGGAGAACTTACAAAGGATTAGTGCTCAAGTAAACCGTCTCCTCAATTAAGTCCTCGTCAAGAGTATCATCCTCGATAAGTCATAAGTGGGGTGTTTTTTTTTTGCAGAGAATTAGTATATGGTAGTTAACCATTATAAGCAACCGTTTACACCAAAACCCATACCAAACCAGCAGGCTAATAGAGACAAGGGAGTGCAATTGTGAGAAGGAAACTTGAGTGCTACAGCTTTATATAGCCTTTCTTGTCCATAGAAAAGAACTCTGTCCAGGTCTCCTAGAAGCCCTAGCTCCATGTCGAAGTACGTGGCTTAACAAGGCACTATCTTGGTAATCAGCCTCCATCAATTTTCCTTCGGTGCACGTTACATGTATCTTGTCAAAGACAACATTGTCCCAACTACATAAAACCTATTGGCGCCCATATATAACAACAACGTGGCACAAAATAAACAGAGTTTCTACTTTATTTGCAACCGCTGGATCGATCATGCACATTATATTGTAGAAGCTATGCGACTATCCTCTAATTGCCAATCTGTCCTCCGTCAGAATTCTCTATTGGATGAACAATCATGTGAAGAATTTACATCTATTCTCGGCTTGTACTCGCCAAATAATATTGTAGTTCTGGTCTGGCACTGAACCATAGAATTGTGCTCTGTACGCTGTTTTAGCGAAATAATGTCCATTTGTAGTCCACTTCCAGATGACGTCGTCGTGTACGTGCGGCTAAAGGGTTACCTGTTGGATAGCTCGCCATAGACAGACATATTCATCGAGCTAGGCCCCAGTTGTAATGTGTCGTAACGGCCTAAGCAAGTTCCTATCAGCTAGCTCTTGCTGCACTGTACCGGTTCTCCTTCGCACAAGCTGGAAGCACTCTGGGGCCAAATCCCTTGGCAATGTCCCATGAATCCATCTGGAAGCCCAAAATTTTGATTTTGCGCCACTTCCCAGTACGATGGTAGTGCTCGCGTGAATAGGCTGTGGTCAATCGCATTGCACGGTAGAGTCATCCCAACCCATGGCCTGCGATGCTCCTTCCATTCGTACCATAGCTAACGAAGGCGGAGTGCGCGCCCAAATTTGGTGAAGTCCTTAACCCTAAGACCTCCTAGTCCTTTTGGGTCTGCACACGTTTGTCCAGTTGATCAGGCAATGTCCTCTGTTACAATCCTGTTCCCCCTTCCATAGAAAGTTTCTTCTTAGCCTGTCGAGCCTTCTAATTACCCATTTTGGCAACAAGAAGACTATCATATGGTAGACCGCCAGGACAGTGAGCACCGAGTTAACCAAAACCAATCGTCCCACTCTGGAAAGCAGTCTTCCCTTCCATCCTATAAGTCTGGTGCGAACCTTGTCAATGAGCAGCTACATATCTCTTTTTCAGCCTGGTGGTATGCAATGGGAGTCCCAGGTACTTGCACGAAAAACTTTTTGTTTTTGTCAGAAAATCCTGTAGGATGTACGTCATGTCGAGGTCCTTGCATCTTATGGGATATATTTCGCTTTTGTCCAGATTTGCCTCTAGCCCTGTGGTCCCTCCGAATAGGGTTTGAATAGACTAAATGACCCACAAGTCCTGTCTGTCTGCATTAGCAAAAATTGTTGTGTCATCAGCGTAGAAGAGAACCTGGAGCCTTGCCTCCTGGCATGGAATCAGTTTGATGTGATCCTCGTCAATCGCCAATATGAACAGCATGGGCGATAGAGGATCCCCCTGTCGAAGTCCTCTCCTGTGAGGTATTGATGGGTCAGGAATGCCATTGAGGAGAATTCTCGAGGAGGAGGAGGAAGCGAGGAGCATCGCGATCCAGTCTCTCCATCTCTGGCTAAATCCCATGTGCTACAAAAGCTCTAGAAGGTATTCCTAACTTACAGAGTCGAACATCTTGGCTATGTCCAATTTAATGAAGAGCGCCGGGATTCTTCTCCTATATAGCAAGGTGATGAGATTTTTTGTGTAGAGGACATTGTCATGAATGGACCTATTTCTGATGAAGGAGCTTTCGTTATTGGGAACCAAGTCATTAAGGATGGTGGCCAGCCTATTCGCAAGAAGCTTGGAAAAGATCTTTCCAACATTGTGAATGAGAATGATGGGCCTGTAGTCCGAGACCCTAATAGCATCCTATTTCTTCGGAAGAAGCACTATGTTTGCCGAGTTGAGAAGGTGCAAATGGTGTCTGTTGAGGTTGAAGAACTGGCGGACAGCTACCATAAGGTCTTCACTTATGGTTTCCCAGCATTCCTTATAGAACAAACCTATGTAACCATCCTGTCCCAGAGCTTTCTCAGCCGGCATAGAGAACACTACAGACCTAACTTCTTGAATATCTAAAGGAGCCTGAAAGGCCTGTAGGTAATGCGGCGTAGGCGCCAATTGAAAGTGTGCAATCTTTGTCTCTTCGTACCTAGGATGTGTCTGAATGCATCTGAGAGCTCTCGCTGTTTATCTTCCTTGGTGTGTATGACTCCCCTGTCTGTTGAGATGGATTGAATATGATTCTTCCTCCTGCGAGCATTTACTTTGATGTGGAAGAACTTAGTGTTGGCATCTCCCTCTCTAATGGAGGTCATTCTCGATCTTTGCCTAAAACGCAGCCTTTGAATTGCTGCTAGGCCGGGCAGTCTGTGTTTGAGGCTAGCATGAAAAGCTCTCTCTGGTGTGGACAACTGTCTGAGCTCTTGCGCCCTATCTAGTTGGAAAATGATCTCATCGGCCATAGCAAACTGTAACCTGAGGTCCCTACTATTCCACAGCTCTAGACGCTGAGTGCCTGGGCAGTTTTGGCCTGTTTTATATGTAGCCTCTTGAAAGCATCCTGAGAGTCAATTGGTCGATACCAAGCTTGATGCACTGTCTATTGCAAACCTAGAAACTTAGTCCAGAAGGACTCAAACCTAAACCCATAGAATTTTTTAGGTGTGAGTTGCCCAAGGAGAAGCAAAGGGCAATGATCCAAGTATTGACCTTTTTTATAATCGTTATCAATACCCGTATACAACTCTCTCTATCTCTCTCATAGAATTGTCACATATCCCTCTCCGTTTAAAACTCGATGTACAGACCTAGAGTCCATTTTTAATACAAACACTTTGCAACTAACAGCCAATGCACTACATACATGAGTTAAACGGTGCAATAACAGAAAAAATCTACTTCGCATACATCTCTCTCTCACACACACAAATTGTACGTCTCTCTATCTCAAACAAACCAGAATCGTAACGTTTCCTAATCTATTCTTTCCTAATCTTTCAAAACCCTCTCTCACGGCATTGGCAACAAATTGTTTTTGAAACAAATTTAAGGATACACCTCCCCTATAAATTACATACAACTCTTGACATGCATTATGAGATCCACCGCAGAGGAACTCGTATTGCTGTTAATACTGGTATGTACTACTTGTCATTATCTTTCAACCTTTAAGTTTTCCATGCCAACGGCAAAAAAGTTGTGCTTCTAATCTTGTTGTTGAATCAGTGCTAATATAGGCTCAATGCCATCATTGTAAGTTCCCCTGCTGACTGCATGTAGTCATATTTCTTTTCATCTACTGATGATGTTGGTACTGCTACTTCTCTTAAAGCACAAATCATTCTAAATATCATCTTTTTATGATTTTGAATATTGGTTGCTTATACTAGCTTGACAGAATAATACCTGTAGTAAATTTTTTGAGTAATATCATTGTCCCCAAGTACTAAATAATTAAAATATATTATTAGAAATTAGATTAAAATATTGTTGATCTGGTTTGCTTGACTTTGACCTTAAAAGAAGATCGTTACTGTTAAAAATTTTAAAGGTTAATCAATGGGAGATTAGTGCCGTAAATGTAAAATTAACCTTCTATCTGTCTTGCCAGATTTCCATTGACAAAGTACTATGCATATTGTGCTGACCAAATTATTATTAATCATTATATCTTGCAATATAGCCATATTGATCTCTACATATGTTAATTGCATATTTATTATTTACATATGTCTCTTATATTCTCTTACCCTTCCTATTTCTTATTTTACAAGCTTTATGAAAGGTTTTTTCAAGGAAAAAGATAAAAGCTGTATAAACAAAACAAAGATATCAGATGACGAGGTACAACATTGAACAACTTTATCATCTTTCTTATCTGTGAAATACGTTTCAATTACAAACAATGACTTGATTTTTGTAGTAAAAGGGAAGCACTGACTCCACGGAGGTAAATGATGACAACAACAGTAACATCACCCCAAATAATTATGAAAAGAGAAGCTGGCTTTGGCAAGCAAGTCAGGAAAGAAGAGGAAATTCAAAAAGAGACAAATCTTAAGGAGAAGAGTCAAACAAAAGAGTTATGTCAAAAAAATTGAGAAAGGTTACTCATGGGAAAAAAAGAAATTTAAAAGAGATGATAATTTCAGATGAGGTACTTCAATATACAAGTTCAACATTATTTATCTTTTATATGTAAATAGTTATTTATAACAAAACAATATGTTTTTAGCAAGATAACTATTCTGATACATCAAACAGGAAAAAATAATCTGTTACGAAAACAGTAATTTCAGATGATGAGGTAATCCACTGAAAAAGTCTATCATCTTTTATAAGTGTGCAATAATTATTTTTTATGACCCAATCTATTATTTTTGTAGGAGGAGCCCAGCACTAATCCAGAGGGCCTCAAGGATGACAACGATAGTAGAATCACCACCTGTGAGTATGAAGAGACATCACAAAGGGGAGAAATTTCAAGGAGAACTTCCATTACAATAGATGATGATGGGGTGTAGGCGACCAGCGACGACGACAGGCGAGAGCCCCTCCTGGAGAGGCGTGGATGCGAAATGAGGGTGAGAAGAACTTGCTAAGTTGTCATGGATGCCGATTGGGACTAGAGAGAGAGAGAGAGCTGCTGGGGAACAAGCACCTACTGGATAAAGTTACAACCAAAAGGGGGTTGCATAAGAAAATTGTAGCTGTTTTCTCCTTACACTGTATTTTGCTATTACAATTCTAATTATCCTAACAGGGTGTTATGATCAATGGGTTCCCTACCAAACAAATCTTATAGTTTAATTATCATTTCCAATTTTGTCATAAAAAAATTCTAAATAAACTAATCCCTATAGATGACATTCAAAACACTAATTATTAATATAGAAAACCATGTGGATTTGTAACATAAAAGTTGTATCCTTTTACTACAATAATTTAATAAATCTAGATGCGCAAATGCACATATGCTTTTATTTTAGAGGTGAATCTCCAGTCATGAACTAAGTGCCTTTTTTCTCATGTTATAGCACACCGGCTTACTTTGTGCAACTCAGTACATTTATATCCATTATGGTCGAAACGAAGCCTTATTGAACCTAATATTATTATTTGTAAAGTCTAGTTGTGAGCATTAATTCACAACTTTTCAAAAAATTTCAATACACTTAATATGATGCCCGCGCATTCGTGCGGGACACCTTACTAGTTATCATAAAAGCTAAAAGAAAACCACGCCATTCGTCGACGCTGTGAATTCTGATGAACGAAAACTCGAAAAGGTGTAGCTTTTCCAATGACCAACACCCGAGCTCGTTTCTGTATCCAGAAAGGCCAATTCGCAGGTGTAATTAAGAACACTCATCGTCAAGATTCATGTGTCAAGACGAGTACTTGCGAAGCAGTGCGGTTGACGTGGGAAATATGCAAGCAAAAGATCTTGAAAACACAGCCAAGGTGTACTCGATTAGATCTCGCCGCCAAGCCAAGGTCCACACTTTGCCAACTTCGCCGACTCGTCACCAGTCTCCGCCAACCATCTCTGTCCCTTGCAGCCGTCGAGGTCACTCTCGCTTGACTTTAGCCATCTCGCCGAACCGCACCAAACCAGTCTCTTTCCCACAGGGACTTGGCACCTCCCCAACACTCTGTGTCTTTCTTCCTCGCTGCCGCATGGTCCACTTTGCTCGGTTCGGCGTGACGAGAGGGTCGATCGTTCGAGTCGATTCTATTGGTGTCGTTGAGGTACACGCTTCGGATGGAAGAAGGGTTCCTGTCTGAATTAGGTGCCACTGCACAATGTTAGATCTCAGATGGCTCTCAGATCGGAGGGGGTAACAAGATAGGTGTCATGCAAATGCGAGCCATTTGACTTTGATCACTGCAAAGATGTCAGCAAGTTTTAGCACAACCTTTTTTCTCCAAACCGGAACAGGACGTTTGGCCGCTCTTCTGATGTCTCCAGTCAGGCTACGTAGGCCTGTTGCGGTTACAATCCAAACAGTGAAAAGATTTAGTTGCTGGAGGGGAGTCAATTCAACCTCCCCTGCAAAATACTGAACACCGAGCTATTTATAGGCCCTTCTAGACCAAGCGATTTCCCATTTTGCCGATTATTGATGTTACTGTTTGGAGGGCATCGTCGTCTTTTCCCTTTCTTTCTCTGGCCACATGTCGCATCGTGCAGACTTTGGCCATGCATGGGCTCCTTTGACCCGGCGGCTCTGGCACCGTTTGATCTTAATCCAAGGGCCGCCTGGTGCTTTGTTTTGGGAGGACGGCGCGAACACGGACGTTACCGAAGGCAGTCCCATGTTGGGATTGTCCGCTTAAAAGATTGTCCTCTGCTATTTTTCCGGTTTTGGTGCGCTATACTAGGAGACTTGTGCCAAATAGGGGTGGGCACATTTATCGGTTCGGTTTTAATTTTAGCACTATTCGATTTTCGAGTCCCGATTCGGTTTTCAGATCCTGTTAACCGAAAAACCGAACACCCATTCACCAATATATTCCTCAGTCCTCACTCCTCACATCGACTCGAGAAGGCCGAACGCCGAAGCGAAGTCAAGTGACCAAATCGAGTAATCGATGAATCCTTTTTATCCTCTCTTGCTCCCAGTCCTCCAACCCGAACAGAACGGCCGAACTCTTGCATCCCAATCTCCCAGAGCTCCGCTCCGCAATCCGTAGTACGTGGAGGAGCTCGGAGGGCAGTGCGGAGGTGTTCAGCAGCTGCAGCACAGCGGCAGGGCCTCGGCCGCGTGGTCCTCGGGCGGAGGCGGCCGGATCTAGTACATGGAGGCGTGGAGGTGCCTCAGCGATGGTGACGCGAGGGTCCTCGTGCGGAGGAGCTCGGCGGCGGCCGGATCTGGCGTACTGACCTCAGGAGGAGGTGCTTAGCGGCGGCGACGACGGCTAAAGCCTCGGCTACGCTGGTGCTTAGCGGCGGCGGCGACTACAACCTCGGTTGCGCTAGTACTTAGCGGCGGCGGCGGCGGCTACAGCCTCGGCTGCGCTATCCATGGGTAGAGGCACTCGGCGGCAGCGTCCTCGGGCGACGATGATGGGGCAGCATCCAACGGCAGAACTCATGGTCTTCCCTTGACTGCGCCAGTCATCCCCGTGGCCTCCTAGCTGGTGATGCACTACTTCTAAAACAAGATTAGACAGTTCCACATGTTTTATTGTTCAGTTTTACATTTCCTCTTCATCAATGCATAGACCAATTTATGGACTGAATGGGGTATGTATCAGTTTTGATCCTTTTATTTTGCTAAGATCGCCATATATCAGTTGTATGGATTGAATGGGAGAAGGTTCATTGCACTTTTCATGTATGCTTTCCTATAACCATCAAGTTGTACTGAAATGACCACACTGGAGAATCGGTTAACCGAAAAACCGAATTAATCGAACCTATTTGGTTCGGTTAATTCGGTTCGATTTTGAAGTTTGTTCGGTTTTCAGATTCTGAAAATCAAAATTTTTTAAAACTGAAAAAATAGAATTAACCGATTGCCTACCCCTAGTGCCAAACGTCAGTCCCTTTGGCACGGCTGCACTAAGGCCGTGTTTAGGAAGAGATTTTAAGTCACCTTTAGTTTTTAAAAAGTTAATAAGCTTTTCTAAATAGGTTAACTTTTAAGTGGTTTTTATATAAGCTAAAAGCTATATATAACTAGTAAAAGGTAAAAGTTGAAAGTTGAATTAGATCTATTTTTACATCTTATTATCGAGAGAAATTAGCTATTTTTGAAAAGATCTTTTATAAAAAAAATATAGCTATTTTTTTAGTTCAAAAAACGAAAAAAAAACACCTTTTTTTTTTTTTTTTAGTTACAGCTCCTCTGAACAAGTCCCCACTCTCCCGTTGGTGGCCCGTTGCAATGCCAAGAAACAACAAAACATTATACCAGTTGAACCACATGCATGGCCTCGATCGAAGAAAACAATCAACCTCCAAGGATCGATACATTACAACGGAGACAACGACATCCGTTTCTGGTAATACAATGTATTGTCCTAGCGTGTTGATGCCACTAAAATGTTGATGCCACTGACCCGCGACTCCTTGAAAGCTTTCCTTAGAAACTTCATCCTTTTTGTCTTAACTGTCACCGTCTAGCTAGTGCCGACTGCCGAGTGGAATCTCAGTGCGACAATGACTTTGGAATCTCGATGACGATCTACCATAGCGGCGGTGCAGACAGGCAACATCATATCATGTACCGGACCGCGTTGAGTTCATTTTTCAAAAACGAGAACGCTCTATAGGAATATATAGGTAAGCAGCTCAATATGACTGAACCAGGCTTTGGATCGCGTGATTTGCTTAAAGAAACGCAAAATGTCCTCTCTTCAGCAACTCAGCATATGAGCACACTAGTGTTCTACATTAAGACAAGGAAACAAAATAGAAGAAATCGATCGGCAGGTCGCCATCTTTTGAGTGCGAGTTGGAAATCGATCTAAGTTCTTATTTTTTTCGAAATTAATACGATTATTTATAGTTTGAAAGTATTTTTAGAATCGAGCTAACCAGTCGAGCCGAGTCGAGTCAGAGCATTGACTTATTTCAATGTTTAACCGATGAACGAGTAAATTGGAGCAATTTTGAACCGAGCCAACGAGCTCCACCAACAAGTTTTTTTTTCTAGCCCTTGTCTCCCATAGGCTGCTTAAGCTTTTTCTACGGACAAATTTCTAAGATCTAACTAACTTCTCCAGTACGAGTGCTAACATGTCGGACTAGCGACGAGCTAAGGGGAAAAAAACAACTTTTGCCGTAGCCAGTAACTGAGATTGGGATGCAAGTACACGCTTTCAGTGTGGACTGGAGTGGAGGCTGAGGTTTTAAGGGATCTACAATTAGGACAAGCTTTACCCTTTCATGAACAAACATTTTAAAAAGAGTAAATTGTACTTGGTGCTAGATAGATCGTCACTAGTTTTAGTTTACACCAGGGTATTAAAACTTTTGTTGCACTTCACACCAGCCCGAATCACTTAACCCGAATCGGTTCGGCCAGGTCGCACCGGACCGCATCTGCCCGGGTAGTCCACGGTGGCTCCGACGTGGTGTCCCTTCCACGTGAGCGGCGACGGGTGGTAAAGAAGGCGACTAGATCCGGACCATCCGGTCCTGCACCCCGTCCTCACATCTTCCTGCTTGCACTTCACCTTCAGCCTATCAGAATTGTTCTTCGTGTACCCATAATTCCTGCCTTGGGACTAATGTGCTATGTCTTCAAAGCCCTTCTGAACTCTGCCGGAGAAACACGTAGCCTCGCAAAGCTGGCTATGGTCTATAACGCTGTTATCAGCAATCTCGCCTCACTCTTAGGGCATGTACAATAAAGCTACATTAGTTGGCTCTTAGCCTGTACACATCAGGTTTGGTCTGTGTGGAAGAGTGAGAAAAGAGGAGAGAGAAGAGAGCTGGCTCTTATTTAGGCACTGTTTGGTAGAGCTCCAGATTCTGGCTCCACTTCAGATCTGAATCTTGTAGACTAAAATAAATATAATTAAGTTTATATTTTTAGTCTAAAATTAAATAAAATGACCTACCTAAACACTCTTAATATACCTACAGATCCAGCTTCACGGATCTGTGGAACTACAAATACCTAGCTCCACCAGATCCATGAACTGGTGGAGCTGGAGCCGTACCAAACAGGCTCTTAGTAGCCAGCTTTGCACGGGAGCATAGGTAGATCATTTATGTATAAGAGAGAAAAGATAGTTATTGCACAACATCTAGATACAACCTTTAAAGACAGTTATTGTACAAACTGATTTTTAGCTTACTATTAGCCAGTAGTTAGCTTTGTTATTGTACTTGCCCTTACACTTCTTGATCTCCTCCTCTTTCCTAGTGGTGGCTGGTTCTCCTCATCAGTACCTTCCTCAAGAGCACTCATTCCTCCATCCTCGCTAGGTTAGCCCTACCCTAGGGCCGGTCTTGAGTCCAAGAGTAAGTACAATAATAAAATCTACTACTTATTCCATCTCCTATCCATATTATTTAGAGTAAACAATAGAGTTAGCTGGTACAATAACCATATCTAAATATTGTCTCTAGATGCTGTGCAATAAATATCTCTTCTTTCTTGTACATAACTAATCTATCTTGTTTCTCATGCCATGCTGACTCTTGCATAAGAGCCGGCTCCATTTTCTTCTCTTTTCTCACTCTTCCATATAGGACAAAGCTGATGTATATATGTTAAGATTAAGCTGAGGTAGCGTTATTATACATGCAACAAATCCCACTACTTATTCTACTTTCATCCGTGTCATCTAGAGTAAATAATAAAATCAGTTTATACAATAACTATCTCTAAAGGTTATTTCTAGAGAAACACTAAAGCATTTAATTTGGGCGTTCAACATTACCTTCATCTTTGTGGCTATTGGCAAAACACTAGCTTCAAACTAACAGTCGCTCGCGCCGGCTCCAACACCAGCTTTTAGCCGGCAATAGCACTTATTTTTTTCCTTGATGAATGAGAGAACTAACATGATTTCTTCTTCTTTTTCAATTATTGTGATATTTCTTACCCTCAAAACAAAGAAGGTGTTTTATATCTCACCAATTATTTAAATATAAGGCATCAAAACAAAGCAGGTGTTTTAAATCTCACCAAAGCCATAACTATTCGTGATGGGAGAGAGTATTTAGATTATTCGATAGATAGATAGATAGATAAATGCATTATACGACGATGATTGTCATAAATAAAAAGTGATAATTCATACTGTACCACTCTAAATGTTGGCGTTTCAGAAAATGCCATTTTTGTGTCAATGACATGTGACTCCTGGATCCACATGTCATTGAGACAACGAGTGGTATTTTCTAAAGTACCTTCGAATAGAATGATATAGTATGAATTGTCCCAAAAAAAAAGTAAAAAAAAGCCCGAAACACCCAACCATAGCAAGCATGCGGATACAGTTAAAAAAACAGCCTATTAACCCATTGTGCTGACGCAAAAGGAAGAAGAGAGAAACACTAGACGGCCAGGTATGCACGTTACACGAGAAGAGAAAACTAAGGTGTGCATTCGGTTAATTCGATTTTTTCAGTTTAAAAATATTTTGATTTTTCAGAACTGTAAACCGAACTGATTTGAACAAATTTAAAAACTAAACCGAATTAAGCGAAATAATTTGGTTCGGTTTATTTGGTTTTTGGGTTAACCGGATTATCAGAGATGAACACCCATCAAGCCTCTAGAGTTCACTGAGCTCTGACTGCTTTAAGACATAGGCCCAGTTCGTTTCAGCTTCTGGATTATGGATTTTGGATTATAGGAGAAGCTGTTTCCGATTGTAGGAGAATCGGGTCAGGTCGACTGTGACTTCTATGTTTCGGACCAGGGCGGCGAGAATCAGTAAGAATCAGGTTTCAGTCGAATTCTGATTCTATGTAGAGGGCAACTTCTGATTGTGGGAGAAGTTGTCCAGAATCCTCCTGTTCAGCAAATAATCTGCTCTTTTTTAAGCAGAAGCTGAAACGAACGGGGCCATAAACAAGGAGAGAAATACTTACAGATCGAAATTCGATGTTGAATTGGACAGAGACGAAAACTCCATGGGGCTAATGGTACCAAGCTTGAGGCCTCTGTTCTGGATCTTGAGGATGTTGGTGACGCTGGACATGAGGATCATCGAGAGCGTGCAAGCGAGGGTCTTCACGGTGGCCGGGCCCTTTCCCGTCTTCACCTGGTCCAGACATCGGCACTGAGTGAGGAAGGAGCCCGAAACTAGACACCTCCAGTCTCCTCTCCCCCAAACCCTCACTGCTGATGGCCGGTGGCTCCTCCCCCTCCCCGGCCGCCGCGCCTGTCCAGGTTCGCTTAGCGGGCTGCCGTGGCGTCCTCGTCGTTGCCCCTGGCATGTCCGAGTTCATTTGCCCCAAGTGCCGCATGGCGTAGCGCCTACCCCCGCAGCTCATCCAACAACACCGTGCCCCACCGCGATTGCCCCGGCCTCAAGGCCCACGCCTCCAGTGTCGATGCCTCCAGCTTCTTGAGCAGGTGCTCCTCCAGCTCGTCCGTCGTGGCTTGGCCCCACGTCGCCGTGTTATGGAAGGCCATAGCGCTCGCCAAGGGCGGATTTGGATCAGAGGCGGCTGCGGCAGTCGGCCCTGTCCTAGCGACTCGTGCCGCGCGGTCGCGAGGGTGGCCTGCCATGGGAGGGCAGATGGCATGGCGTGGTGTCTCCGCCTCCGTGTGAGTGCGTGGGTTGGCGGGGAATTTGGGGATGGCATCGGTGAGCGGTGGGATGATGAAGTGGGGAAGGGGAACTATTGGGATCGGGAATACAGAATACTCCGCACAACTGGGTGAGTGCGTGGGAAATTGGTGTTCAGTCAAATCGGTTTCCGACTTTACAAAACCGAACCGCAAGTTAAAAACCAAATAGTGTTAAAATAAAAGCTAAACCGTAAACCAAAATAATCAATTAATTTAGTTCGCCTTGAGAAAACCCTCCCACACGGTTCCTGATGAGCCAGCCTACTCGCACTCCGTAACGGGCCAAAACAAAGCGAAACAGCGTGGGAAGAGAGCAACAGACTCCGAGCCCGAGAGAGAAGCAGCCATAAAACAAGTCAAAGCGCCGTCGGTTAAGGCTAAGCCACATTCCAATCTCCTATAAAGCACGGCAACGCCCGAGGCAGCCACTCTCCAGTCTCCACGTGGCCATCTCCCCCCCATCCCTGGCAAGTCATCCCCTCCCCTCCAGTCCAGGAAAGGAGAGGAGGCCACTCATCGCACCGCCAAGAACCTCCCACTCGCCCCCTCCAAATCCCCACACCTCTCCTCCCAAATCCGCCTGCCCCTCCTCTCCCTACTCCCAGATCTCCCACACACGCAAACGCGAGATCCACCGCCTCGCCGGAGCAGCAGCCATGGCGAAGGAGGGCGGCGGCGGCGGCGGCGAGGGGGGCGTGTCGGAGTCGGTGCTCCGCAAGGTGCTGCTCTCCTACTGCTACGTGGCGGTGTGGATCTTCCTCTCCTTCGCGGTGATCGTCTACAACAAGTACATCCTCGACCCCAAAATGTACAACTGGCCCTTCCCCATCTCCCTCACCATGGTCCACATGGCCTTCTGCTCCTCCCTCGCCGTCGCGCTTGTCCGCGTCCTCCGCGTTGTGGACCTCCCGTCCTCCCCTGCCATGACGCCGCAGCTTTACACCGCCTCCGTCCTCCCCATTGGCGCGCTCTACTCCCTCTCCCTCTGGTTCTCCAACTCCGCCTACATCTACCTCTCCGTCTCCTTCATCCAGATGCTCAAGGCGCTCATGCCCGTCGCCGTCTACTCCATCGGTGTGCTCTTCAGGAAGGAGACCTTCAGGTCCTCCTCCATGCTCAACATGCTCTCCATCTCCTTCGGCGTCGCCATCGCCGCCTACGGCGAGGCCCGCTTCGACGTCCGCGGCGTCACGCTCCAGCTCGCCGCCGTCGCATTCGAGGCCACGCGCCTCGTCCTCATCCAGATCCTCCTCACCTCCAAGGGCATCTCGCTCAACCCCATCACCTCGCTCTACTACGTCGCGCCTTGCTGCCTCGCGTTCCTCTTCGTGCCCTGGGTCTTCGTCGAGCTGCCCAAGCTGCGCGCCGTCGGCACGTTCCAGCCGGACTTCTTCGTCTTTGGGACCAACTCGCTCTGCGCCTTTGCGCTCAACCTCGCCGTCTTCTTGCTCGTCGGCAAGACGTCCGCGCTCACCATGAACGTCGCGGGCGTCGTCAAGGATTGGCTGCTCATCGCCTTCTCCTGGTCCGTGATCCGGGACACGGTCACCCCGATCAACCTGTTCGGCTACGGGATCGCCTTCCTGGGCGTGGGCTACTACAACCACGTCAAGCTGCAGGCGCTCAAGGCCAAGGAGGCGCAGAAGAAGGCGGCCCAGGCCGAGGAGGAGGCCGGCTCGCTGCTGCAGGAGCGTGACTCGCACGGCGACCACAAGAGTGATAACCAGGCCTAGAATGGCGGATCTGATTCAACCGCTCGCCAAATTTGGTCGGTTCTAAATCCAGCCTAGTGAATTCCCCAACGTGTGATCCTTACAAGTTTGATGCGAAGTCTGTTCATTTCTTGTTTTAATTTGTGGTAGAAAGGCAAATAAATACAGGAAAGATGCAATCTTTGTGTCAGACGTGTGAAAATGCGAGTGATTTTTTGCCACCTGTAGTCCTTTGACATTGACGTCATCAGAAATTGCCTGCATTGGCTATTATATTTAGCCATGGATGCTCTTATTGTCTTATTTCATCTTGTAACAACATTGAGTAAATATGTGCATCTCCACTGAGCAATGGAGCAACGAATAAAAGATTCAACTTTTAAAATCGTTTTCTGCTCTGATATTAATCTCTATGGCTCTAATTATGTTGGCATATTCGACAGGAGAATAAGAGGTCTGGTGCAAACACTACTGGAGTACATTCAAGTTGGTATATGGTTGCTTTCCATGGAGCTGGACTCCGGTTTGGTGATTTCGCGCCTTGTTCCCATAGGTTGGATCCAGAGAGAGGTCAGAAGAATCTGTTGTTTTGGGAGCATTCTGCGCTTAAATCTACCCGCAGGTCTAGAAGCAAAATTATCTTACACTGTTACAAGTTACTACTACTAGTTTTGCTATTTCTTTTTCATTCCTTGAGAGAGCCTGTTCGTTGCCAGAGATCTATTTGTTCAGTGCAGGAAACTCCACGAGGGTACCGGCTATCAGTATACTATATAATGATCTTACTGAAACTTGCAGTTGAGTGAGTCTGTTTCTTTTGCTGCTGTTCATGTGCTGTGAATTAAGCCCAGTGACTTGCTCGAACTGTTCACTCGTCTAGTCTAGCTTTTCAAATCTAGCCCCCACCAGCGTTTTTGCAAAATTGGTCCCTTTCTCCACCACGAAAGGAGCATAGGGTGACTCCTGCCTCCTTCCGCAGTCTAGTAGCACGGGAGGTGACCCTGGGCGTGGGCATGAACGTGTTGCCGCGCTCCCTGTGCGCGGGAGCTGCTTTGCATGCTCCTTGTGCGCGGAATCTAGTCGGGTCCACTGAGCTTTCGCACTGCACCGTGGAGCCACGCTGATCACCTCCTTCCGTGGTTTGGTAGCGTGGAAGTAGGTAGGTGTCGTCCTTGCTCCTTTTGCGATGGGAAAGTGGACTATTTTTTGTAAATATTAGAGGGCTGCTAGATTTTGGGTGTACCACTTTCAGTTGCTTTGCCTTCTACTTGCAGACAGTTGCACTGGTAGTTGGTAGCATCACTTACTACGGCATTACGTTGCCCGACAGAATCATAACCTGAGGGAGACTGATTTATTTCCCTGTCCTGAAATTAGATCGGAGCCGGTGTGTTTTTGAAGGTTTCTGTTTAACAGTGTGCCTTTTACTGTGTTAACAACTTCGGCTTTTGACTGTACCTCAACTTCTCTGGCAGTGGACGGATGAATTACTCTTCTGTCTTCACAAATACGGTCAGGAACCCTGAATCGTTAAGTGAATTCTCGCTTGATCGCTCTGTCCTTCTGCATCTGCATTGATGCTCCCTCCGTTTTGTACGTGCGGTGCGAAGAAGAGTCGTTCCACGAATTCGCGGTTCACATGATCTGTGTTGTACGCCGGTATTTCACGTTCAGTTCGGCCGCAATAATCGCACGCCGGTGCTACTTTGATGGACTTCTCACTTCTTCACGCTAGTAAACGGTACAGTGCGGCGTATGGCCTAAATAAGAGGCTTTTCATTCGGTCTTACAAAAAAACTTGTCATTTTATAAGTAATCAGCCAGAAAAGATATGCTTTTTTTTTCATGAGATGAAAAATACCTTTCACTACTTAACTTCATCATCGAAATTATCCATCAATGTCGCCATAAATAACACCAAAATCATTGCTCCTCTCCTTGTTCTTCCTACTCATCACCGAACCGGATGGACTCCTCCCTCAACAAGCGCTCGGTTTTGGCGGCGCCGCACCGGCACCAGCGACCTCGCGATCGACATCGTCCTCCACCTTGAGAGCAACGCTATCCTCCTTCACCCCCAGGCCGAAAACAGCGTCCTCCTCCCTCGACTATCGGAGTAAGCGCTCTCAGATCTCCAACAGCCGAAGTCATCGTCGTTCCCCACCCCCATGCATTAGGAGAAGATTCAAGCACACGAAGTAAGCTATTAAAGGAAAAAACCGCTAACACGAGCTGGGATTTACGGGAAACCAGCACCCTGACACCAGCTAGATAAATTGGACCCCAAACAATCAGAAACTAAAGGAAGGAAGGAATCCTTCCTTCCCAACCACACCGTGAGGTCCTACTGTGTCGATGTTGTACTGCAGCCGTCCCCCACGTCTCGGTGGCATGGGCAACCGTCGGTGAGGGCGACGGCAGCCGGTAGCAGCGACTAGCTAGATCTAAGGTTTCTCCCCTTTTTTCGATTTAGATTCTAGACGAGGAAGAGTTCCATAAATTTCCTCAATGTAAATTGTTCTTTTTTGCACATACTTTGCAAAACTGTCCATATTAATATTTTTTAACGTATATTTTGCTTGGATCTGTTGCAGAGTACTTTTCTTGTGTATGCTTTAATATCTTGATTTCAGATTTGCTCGTAAAATTGAGTCATCAAATTATAATTGTTCGAACATAAATTTGCTAGTGAATTTTGCTGTTCATTTTTATGGAAACGTTCTACGGCAATTATTCATGTAACGAAAGGAGAAAGGATGTAATCTGCATATTGTAATGCATTATGATCGGACTATGCATTGTGGACTCAAATTTAATTTCTTCAAATATCATGAGTTTGTGGACAATAAAATCAATCTAGCATTGCATTCTTCCCAATGAATCCTCATTTTTTTAGGTTATGCAAACAGAAGTTTAGAACCATTCATATCATCGAAGTACTGCATGTCTGTTTTGATTTGTTCATGGTGCATGCATGCTTGTTCCCTAGTACTCTAGTAGCAATGGATGATGGACTGTTCCCTAGTGGCAAATGGATGATGGACAATGAGTTGTTTATCAAAAGTTCGAAAAAGATGACAATGACTTTATCAGTGAATGAACAAGTGATAACTTGTATCAGGGTGTTTCAGACTTTCCAACGTTAAACCATAGCTCAAGTGGTTGGAAAAATCATGTTAACAAACACCCTGGCTTAGATTAAAAACAGACTACTTATAAGCTATTTAAGTCTAAAAGCTAGCTTTACACTTTCAAGCTAAAATGTATAAGCCTAAATAAACAAGGGCACTCTCAATGTTCGTAGTCACCATTTTTTTTCAACATGCCATATAGAATTAATTCTTACATGGAAAGAAGATTAAAGAAGAGAGAGAGATAGAAGCTGTTTCTTACCTGAGAAATAGCTTGGGCACATAAACCAAAGCAAGATACAACAAAATTATGCAAAGAGAAGAGCAGGATTGTATCCAACTAGATTATCTGTCTTGTATGATATTTATTTGATGTTCTCTATGTATTTGTGTTAAGATACAAAGGATTGGTAAGACAATATCTACTACTCCCTTCGTTGATAAATATAAGGTGTATTTTGACTTTGCATAAGGATTAAGGTTGCGGTGAAATTGAGAAAGGCATGAGAGGAATGACTTACATGTCCCTCTTAATTGTCTTGAAAGATGAGAGATAATGAATAAATGCATATGGTTGAGAGAGAATAAATAGGGATATAAGTGAAAAAACTCATTAAATCTACATGCACGTCTTATATTTTTCAACAAGACCATTCAAACTATAGGTCTTATATTTATCAACGGAGGAAGTACTATTTATTGATGATGTGAATGTTTTTAGATATAAGTATCGAAACCATGAGTGTCCTAACAGGGCCAGTCGTTAGGCCATGATGGGAGACTTCATTGCCTTTTTGTAGGGATGGTAATGCCTCTATTAAGTGATGGTGCAGGGAAAATTTGTCGCCACCAGACGAATGGGGATGGAAAATGTGTCGCCCTGCGTGGTCTTCAGCTGCAAGGTTACTAAGAAGTTCAAGCCCATTCATATTTCCAAGAGAACTTACGGGGACTCTTAAGGCCATACAAACTAGTATTCGACCGAAGAAATTTTGTAGTGGAAGCACAAGCACTCGAGGTTTCAGCCTTTCCGGAATGGTCTGCATTAAGCTTGGCCCACGGACAAAACCTTGGGAGGCTTAATTCGCTGTTCGGCCATTCGTCCTGCCACGCGAAACTGGGTTCTACAGTTTACTGCATCAGGAATTCAGGACCGAAATAGTACGAAGCGACCATTGAAGTTTGGGAACCACTGTCATCCGTGCGTCCGACTTGACACGAAACAGCCGGATATCTGGAGCCTACGAGTTTCAACATGTACCACACAAACCTACCTCTCACATCTCATTCTTATTCTCTCCTACATAAAACAAGCCTTCATCAGTGTCTAGCATTCTCTTCTAGCGTTCCAGCACTGACGGCACCATTTCAAAGCTTGAAGCCGGAGTTCGCTGGATTTATCGCCGCCATGGACAGAGCTAATCCGGATTTGGTGGGATCAAAGCACTCTCTCGATCGGATCTGTACAAATCAGAGCGATCCAGCACCGCCATGTTCCCACAAGCTGCATGCTACGAGGCGACGGGGCCAAGGACCATGCTGCTTACCTCCTTGACGAGATTCCTATCGTGTTGTTCGGCTTCTTTGTCTCTAGGACATGGGCCGAAAGGCCTTATCCCTACCCTCCTATATGCTCATCCTAAATGTTGACATCGGTAAGTCAAAGTGTTGCAATAGTTGTTTCTCAATGTTACAGCACAAAATATCGAATGTTGCAGATATTTGAGTGATTTCTTTGTTGTTGCAACAAGGTTAACTTTTGTTGAAATAGGTTCTTGTATTTGCCGTTTTCATAGTTTAAAATTGTTGCACATTTTTGTTCTTGATTTTGTGTTTGTTATATCTGGAACAAATATTTGTTGCAAGTTTAGAAATTAATTATTGCGTTTTTGGGATTTTTTTATCGCATTGGATCTCATCCTCGTCTATTTAGCCACCAAACCTATACATACGAATCCCATTTTTTCATGTCCCAACTTATTCCCATCTGGTGGCTCGTCGCTGACGGCTGGAGTTAGCCATTGTCCCAGCCATACTCCTCGTACTATTCACTCCCTAGACCAGTAAGGATAGGATGTCGCAACGATTAGCGGCCAGGGGAATGAGGTTTTGGTGGGCCGCGTTTTTGTTTTGTTGATTAGGTTTTGGTGGGGCACATTTGTGTTTTGTTGATTTTATGCTTGATGCACACACAACAAAGATTTTGTTGTAAACTTATGAATTAATTGTGGTGCTTTTTGGATTTTTTGTTGCATCGAATAGAACGGCTGAGATCGATATCTTTTAAGTGAGATCTGATGACTAGAAGCCTAGGAGAACGTACGACAGAAACGCTCTGATCGTAGATGCGGACGCTACTGCCTGCCCAAATATGAAATCCATCCACACTCTACAGCCGCGAAGACCGCATAACTCGGTACCCCTGCGACTTGAACCTCTCCCGCCGGTCTTTCTTTTTGTTGGCTTCGCTCATCCGCCAATGTACCCGAGCACGCCAACCTTTGGATGTACAACTGAAGATGGATGCGCTCAGCGGGTTAATTCTTACACTCTTTTCTTTAATCAAAGTCAAAATCTATATAACACAGCAAATGAGAGTAAAGGCAGATGCTTTGTGTTTAAGTGCTAAAAATTTCCACAACAAATTTTACACTCTTAGAAACTATCTACACCGCTTATTTTTATTTGGGCAAGGTTACAACGGTATAAATTAACTAGATATAGATATTACAGCTACATAAGAAACAAAAAGATTTTTTTATTGAATAATCCTTTTCTCAACGTTATTTTAAAATAAGCCCACCCTAACTTATTCCAAAAATAAACCCTGCTTGTCACCCCATCATGGATAGTATGGCAAATGGACATTACCATGTGCCAGGCAAATCCAAACTTATTTTCTTTTTTTTTTTAAAAAAAAAATTGGTCAGAAGCTCTGACATTCATTATAGAAAGAGAACAACAGCCGGGCTACAAACGCACACACCCCCACGTACGCTTGCACCCACCTGGGAGAGGCGAGGACTCGATCCCGGACGGACGCGCTGCACGACGGCAGCCTTAACCAATTGAGCCACGCTCAGTCCTCTAAACTTATTTTCAAAAATGGTTATTTTTGAAAATAAGTTAGTGGGTGGTTTATTTTTAAATTTTTGTTTAAAAAAGTATTAAATAATAAAAAGTTACAATAAATAAAACTATATTTCTAATCATAGGGATTAGTTTTATAGAAATACAATTGTATTTTTAAATATAAACATACATGTTGTATCTTGCCAAACAATCATATAGATAATTCAGCTTGTTTTATAGAATAAATATGCTGCACATTATACATAAAGAAAAGGAGAAAACTTGCTAATACCCTCACAAGTGCGTGTTTGTTTGACATGCTCCGGGCCACCGGCTCTCACCTTCCCCTTGATCCAACTCTTTTCTGTTGATGTGAACCCTGCGACGTGCCGTGTTGATCCGAAGCGTTCCGCCATATGCCCATGGGGTTAAGTTGCACTAGGAAATAGGTATGAATACAAAGCATTTGTGCTTGTTTCATTTGCTGTGGGATGTGACGCGACAAAGGAAGGCGACGGGCAAGGGTTGAATTGTCGGAGAGGAATATACCATAAAAGTACGAGTAGTGCTCTAATGCTTTCCCTCTTAATACAAGTTGCATAAATCTTGAAGCAAGCGAAGGGGTAAGTAACCTCCATCTACTCTTCATGTATGCTTTAATATTTGTGCAACTGTAAAAAAGAAAAGCATTGAAGCACCTCTTCAAAAGTATTTTTAAGGGGTAAATTAAGTTCCGAGTAACTTCTGAAATGTATTTGCAATTTTCCCAAAGAAAAACTAGCCACATGTCACTCACATTACCCATTTTAGCAAATCCTACGCTGGCCGCTTAGGCCATCCGCAGCGTTACACTGAACGGTGCTAGCTCTCGCTCTCTTCCCTTCTCTTGGTTTCAATGCTCAATTGCACGGAGCGGTGCTAGTTCATGATTTACTGGAACCGGCACATCTGCTCGCACCGGTGCTAGCTCAGGGTAAAAGAATATGGGCCAACTTGCAAGTAAAATAGGGATGTAGAGAGGAAGAGTGTGATGGGAGAGAAAAAAAATGTGGCAGCCTATTTTGTTACACGGGTCCTGTCTTAGAGTGAGAAAGATGTACTACTATTTAATAGGGAATAACTAGCTATCGGACGTCCGAACACTGTTTATTTTTCGGATGCGTCGGTGCAACATTTTTTTTAACGTCTGCAACATTTTTTTTTCAATATCTGTAACATTTGTTTTCGTGTGGACATTTCTACTGTTATCGAAGGAAAATATTACACGCGTAGGAAAAAAATGTTGCATACGTCCGAAAAAACAGATATCTAAACCAAAGTCATTCCGTACTAAATATGGTTAAAAAACAAATCTAACACCACGTGGGAGGGAGATTAGCACCGCGTACGCTATGGATGGGCTTACAACCCCAAAATCAACTACGGGCCGGGCTGCCTAGTACTTACTGCACAGTGCACTCTGTGGTGGTTCAAAGGTATGGGCAAATGTGGAAAAACATTATATGGCATCGGCTGCTTTGTAGCATCTATAACGTCCCTCTTGAAATAAAGACATAAAATATATATTAGAGAGGTGAGAAGAATATTTAGTTGCTTTGAAATCTGTATTTGTCGTGTGTCTAATTTTTGAAAGAGATGCTTCGTGACATCTGTGACACAGAATTTTTTTCTGGCAAATGATTCAACATGGTTGACAGGAAAAATCAAACAACCAGCTGGAAACTTCCTTTCTTATGTTGTTTGGGACCAAATTTTGTCCTCCAAAAATAAAGGGCCACGGTTGCACGGTGTGAATTGGATGATCTTATTTGATTTGGACTTTTTTTTTGCAGACCCTTATATAACCTTATTCAGTCGTTACTGCTATTTTGGTCCTCTCAAAGTGGGCTATCTGGCTTCAGATTAAGTGCCAGGCGGTAAAAAGGTTTCACGTGATTTCTTAGCGTCCGGCGGCTTGTTCCGACAGCAAACTAGATGCGTCGCATTCAGCTAGCCATATTGGCTTTTTCTCTTGGAGCTAGAAACGGCGGCTGGGACCTGTAGCCACATGCATGAAGCACTTGGAAAATAAAAAGGTCAAGGGAGGCCGGTTTTTTTGCCCAAAACCAATGCAATATACAAGCCCTTAGGGCATGCTGGGAAGCTCTAAATTTATTTCACCTGTAAGCAGTTTACATTGGTATTTTGCTGGGCTCAAAGAAATACAATTGTAATTGTTTTCCCTTGTAAACATGTATGATGATCTGTTTGGGTATGTGCAGTAATTATACTAGTTTGGTCTTTTTTGTCAGTCCTGTTAAGATGCAAAGTGCACCATCTGAATCTGTGAATTCTCGAAGGGCTGCTGCTGAAGCAATTACTGCTTCAGGTCTTTCACAGATAATTTTGAAACTCAGCACAACAACCTTATCTTTCACAGATAATTTTGAACAAGGATAAGGTTGTTGTGCTGAGTTTCAGAATTATCTGTGGAAGTTAAGGTTGTTGTTTTCAGAACTGATCGCAAGAGTTAAGGTTGTTGTTGTGCTGAGTTTCAGAATTATCTCCTAGTTTTAACAAGCTCCCCCTCCAGTTCTTCCTTCTGCTTGCACCTGATATTTGGACTGCAAAAGCTTTTGAATATTAGAGCAGCAGATTTGACATATTAACAGCTTCTCCTCATGGTGGTTATCGATTTCTTTATCAAATATCTGACGACTAAATCTCCACGGGTGTTTAAAGTGTCAGCGGGGTCCAAAACTGTCTTTAACAAGTAGTCTATGTATTTCAGCCAGTGGCCAAATAAAGAAGTTGGATATTCAAAGCTCAACTCAATCACTCTATCCACTTGCAGTGGCATGGAATCATCACAAATGTTATTAGCTGACCCCTTTGCTATTATCTTCTGAACGTTCCTGGAAAGATTTTGTCTAAGATAGGTATCCTCATCCTCTAGCAACGGGATGCATATGAACCATAAGTCAAGTATCTTGCATGCATAAAGACCGACAAATTCACCCACACTAGCTTCCAAGCATTTCTCCGCGATATGGCTTTCATCATGTTCTCAAGAAAGGTATATGTTGGGCACAGATGAAGCAACAAAGTTTGCCTCTTCAAGAAGACACAAGCGAGAATTGCTTCAAAGACGATTCTTCGAGAATTCACAGATTCAGATGGTGCACTTGGCATCTTAACAAGAGTGACAAAAAAGACCAAGTATAATTATTGCACATACCCAAACAGATCATCATACACGTCTACAAGGGAAAATAGTTACAGTTGTATTTCTTTGAGCCCAACAAAATACCAATGTAAACTGCTTACTGGTAGAAATAAATTTAGGGCTTCCAAGCAAGCCCCAAAAGTTTCTGTTGAGAACACGTTGATTCCCACATGCTCTAGTATTTTGTTAGAACTACACTTCCTCTGTTTAAGTTTATAAGTTGTATTTTTTTAATACTCGTGTCTATAAATATATGATATATTTTATATTTTAATATAAAATTAGTGTGATGTTTCCTCTCTACCCCTATTAAATATCCATCTTTAATTTATATTCTCTAGCTACATGCTTGTATTGAATGTAGTGTTTAGTAAAAATAATTAGAGCTAATGTAGTCCTTTTCAATATTTTTTATTCTGTGTACAAAATGAAATACGACGTAGGAGTATATACCCACCATTGGCATCGACAGCAACGATTCGTTAGTGCGGTTAGTAATCTAAGTGGGGGTCTAGCTGCTCAAGTGAGCATGAAGCTTCGCAAGAACATTGTGGGGGAAAGGAGCATTATAAAAAAGAAATACGACTTATGAACTTATACGATAGAGTATATACCCACCGTTGGCAGCAACAGCAACAATTCGTTAGTGCGGTAAGTAATTTAAGTGGGGGTCTAGCTGCTCAAGTGAGCATGAAGCTTCGCAAGAACATTGTGGGGGGGAAAGGAGCATTACGCAGGACGGCAGGAGCATAATGGCAAGTGTGAAATTCACACAATCTGTAGATGGTCAAGAATACAAAGTGCAGTTCAAGTCTTTGCTTTTGCGCATTTTTCGAAGGCTGCTTTTGCGCATTTGGAGTGCCTACTGCCTAGCAAGTCATATTTAGACGGTAGGGAGTACTACTCTTTACAGTCTCATTGAAAAAATATAGATAGAGCGACAAAACTTACTACCTTCCAGACTCCAGTACGTACCGGGGAGTGGGGCCGGGGTACCAGGGAAAGGGTTCAAAATGGTGGTAAAACATGCCACGGCAAGTTGCATGCGTGCATGGCTGGCTACCTTTGAGTTCGTAAATTCGGTGCAGTTGGAAGCTGCACGTGGCTAGATGACAGGTATGCGTCTAGTCTATTGCTCACTCCGTTGCGGGTGTATCAGTCTATAGCTCACTCCATTTTTCAATACACGTTACTCTAGCTTTTTAAATTTTATTTTTAAATATATATCATTCTACAATTTTAAGATAACTTTTAACAATTTTTCTTTTACATATCACCATCATTCATTATTCTCAATGTTATTTATTACTATAGAATAGAGTAGCTCATACCATACAAAAGCAATAAGTGAGCTAACGAAGGAGTACGATTTGATCATTTCTACATATGCCTTAGTTGGAGTATAAAATTCTAAAACATCATCTATTTAAGAACAGAGGAAGTAGGGTTTAATTAAATCCTAGATTTTGTGCTGATGTCCACTGATTTTAAGACTACACACGTGCATGTTTAGTGGAGAAGTGTGTGTCGTGTTCTGTGAGGCCTTAGGTACCTTCAATAAATTCCTAACATGTGTAGTAGACGTGCACACGTATATACGTTGGCGAGTGTAGTGTGCGTGCATTTGCTCTGTACTTAAAATAAATAAATTCCGCGCGGTGATAGACTTAGGATATTTTACCATCATTAACTTAGAGGTAACAAAATTTACATTTAGATAGTACCAAGAGGTACTAAAAATTGATACAATTTAGACGCTATAGGATGGTATACCGTTGAGGACATTCTCAACGGTATAGATGAGTTTCACTAAGTTTTATTAAAGTTCTGCATAGTTCACAAGTTTCAACCTTCTTATATGTTTCACAAGTTTCATCCATGCTTTAGGAAAGTTCTAAGCAAAGTTCATTTGTGTATCAGCAAATTTTATGTTTTATGCATGTTTCGGCAAGTTTCGAAAGGTGTTTCCAACAATATTCATTTGTGTTTCCGTAATTTTAAGAAAATTCCATGTGTGTTTCAAAAATTTCAGCAGGTTTCATTCATGTTTCGACAAGTTTTAGTAAGTTTCATCCATATTTTGGCAAGTTTCAAGTGAACGTTTCATGTGTTTCTAGAAGATTCCAAGCTAAAGTTTTAACGAGTTTCAACATATAGAACTCAAATTTCACTAAGTTTCAACCAAAAGTTTCACCCAGTTTGAAACAAAAGTTTCAAGAAGTTTCGAACAAGGCTTTCAAGAAGTTTCAATGAGCTCACCTAGATACGATGGTCTACCATGTCACCGAGGGCCGCCTAACACCGTCCGCTACCAACGCTCTCTTCTCTAGCTCCGGCCTCGACTACTGCTATTGCCATGGAGCCGAACGATATCGCACGTCGTTGAATCCATGCTCGAGCTCTGCACCGAGTCTCCATCTCCCTGTCTTCGTCGACTCAGGCCTGAGCTCGCGCCTTGCTGCCACCAGATCCGTGTTTCCAGAGTTAGTCTGTCGCCTCCTATCGCTAGATCTGGAGCTAGATTTGAAGCACTGCTTCACCACCTGCGCTAGATCTAGAGCCAGGGGTGAAGGAAGTGGCGGAGGGCAGCTTCGGAGTCGAAGAAGGAGGTGGAGGGGGCCATCGCGCTCGCGCGAAGCCATGGTCATATCCGTGTGTCCTATGCCACACTGCTCTCCCCGGATTTAAAGGATTCGCTGCCACAAGGCTATGCACATGCTCATTATTGTCATAGGGACTGAATCGAATTGTCTCGATGTTATATCTTTCACCACTAGCGACGAAACGGTCGCCGGAGCTCGACGTTGGCGCGCCAGCCACTACCGCAGGACTCAACCTGTTGTTGTTGCCTTCACCGGCATGGTAGCATGCTACTGCTACTAGCTAGAGAGGAAGATTGAGAGAGAGAAGTGGAATGATTTGTTGGCTTGTGGAAGGCTCTGGAAGTAGGTACCGGAGATCCAGTGTGGTTTGATCGTTCCATCGGATTGAACGGTATTTTATTATTCCGTTGATTTTCTGTTAAATTTTTTGTGCCTCTTAATGCTATTCAATGTAAATTTTGTCGTTGTTCTTCTCGTTCTCCACAAGTAGTACAGTACTTAGTACTATACATGGCGCGGTTCAAACTTGACCGCTAGCCGTGGACGTACGCGTTCTCATCGTCGTAACAGTAGCCCTGCAAAAATATGCAGATCTAACGTACGCTCACTCAATCAGCTACAAAACCGCTCATGGAGTTCGATAGTTTTTGCGATTCCCATCATTACCATGTGATTTCAACATACAGGATGCATGTGCCTTCGATTGGTTAGACCGATCTAATAAAGAGACTGTTTATCATAGTTGGGAGATACTAAAATACCAAAAGTTGGTACCTATATTCTTTAAAAAAAATTACATTCTAGTACTATCTCACTGTAAATTTTGGTACTTCTTGGGATGTTAAAAATGAGCATTTCTGAAAACGAAAAATATATATATACTCCACACACGCAAAGCAAATAAAAAGAACAACTTCTCATTGTCCTATGACTTGTAGGCAGTGATAACATGCAAAGCGGAGTAAATGCATTGTATATATGGATCGCATGCAAAAACAGAATCCAGTTAAATCTCCTGGTTGGACAGGGAGCACGTACGCTGCTATTCCCAGCACGAAGACAACTCACTTTTGTTGCGACACATCTTAGTGGCGTCGCCAATATCCAGTTTCCGTTAACAAAATCCCACTGCGTAGTGCACACACACGCATCGTATGAATAGCTATCTTTCCGGTTTCTCCCCAATCTTTTTCCACGACCCAAAACCATCTGCAGAGCCTACGACTTGAATCTGAATTCTGAACAACACACCCGCGCCACCGATCCAATCCCCGTCGACTCGCAACGAGGCAGAGGCGCACACTCGCCGCCCCGGCCTATATATAACGCGTCCAAGCCTAAACCTAAACTCTCACACTACGAACACTACTGGTATCACAGCTTCACACAAAAGCCTGTAGATCCCAGCTAGATCAATTAAGCTCACCATCGATTTAGAGAGGTGCGGTTCCTGGTGAGTAGATACATAGTGCACGCGGGTAGGGCACCATGATCACGGGCTCGGCCGTGTACCAGGTCGTGGAGGCGATGGCGCCGCTGTACACGGCGGCGTTGCTGGGCTACGCGTCGGTGCGGTGGCTCAAGGCCTTCTCCGACGAGCAGTGCGCGGGGATCAACCACTTCGTCGCGATCTACGCCGTGCCTGTCCTCATCTTCCACATGGTCTCCACCAACGACCCCTACAGCATGAACGGACGCCTCATCGCCGCCGACACGCTGCAGAAGGCGGTCATGCTGCTCGGCCTCATGGCGTGGGCGATGTGGTCCCGCTCGCGCCGCACTGGCGGAGGCAAGGTGACGGCGTCGACCCCCCTGCAGTGGGTGGTGACCGCCTTCTCCGTGGCGGCGCTGCCCAACACCATCATCATGGGCGTGCCGCTTCTCAACGGCATGTACGGGGCGTTCTCCAAGGACCTCATGAAGCAGATCGTCGTCATGCAGTTCTGCGTCTGGTACAACGTTGTCATCTTCCTGTACGAGTACATGGAGGCCCGGCGAGCTTCAGCGGCGAGGGATGGCAGCGCCAAGATCAGCCCTGCATCGCCGGTGGAGGAGGCGAAATTCGCTCATGATGCAACCGGCGACGACATTGTTGCGGCCGAGCGGGCGGCTCACGAAGTGACCGTAAACATTGAAATCACGGAGGTGGCGGGGGAGCCCACGACACGGGACGGCGTGGCCGTCGAGACGACGACGACGACGGTCGCGAAGGAGGTGAATACTGGTGGAGATGTTACGGCGGAGGCTGAGGAGGCCTCACTGCCAGTGCCGGCGCCGACGGTGAGGCACGTCGTATGGATGGCAGGGAAGAAGCTTCTGCAAATTCCGAATACCTATGCAAGCTTCCTAGGCCTCATCTGGTCTCTAATCGCTTTCAAGTACGTCCCTTTAGTTCACATTTCATACGTCGTACGTACTAGTTGTATATTTGCACTTGCACTTTTCTTATCATCTCTCTCTCTAGATCTCTATCTATCTATCTAATGGAAGTGCTTCTTTTTTTTGCAGATGTGGAATCAAGATGCCAAAAATTATCGACGATTCCCTGTTCACCATACACACCACAGCTGTTGGCCTAAGCATGTTCGCTTCAGGTCCGTATATCTTAATTTATTTGGATTTGGACAGCTCCAAGCTAGACTGCAAGTGAATCAATTGTATTTACCTCACCATTTGTCAATGTAAATCCATACACTCTCTCGTGGATTCCAGGGACGTTCATTGCGCGGCAGCCACGGTTCGTTCCGTGCGGCTACACGATCGCGTCACTTTCTATGGTCCTCAAGTTTCTGACAGGCCCGGTGGTGATGCTCTTCGCCTCGCTCGTCATCGGCATGCACGGCACACTTCTGCACATTGCGGTTGTGCAGGTAAGCACGGTCACTCACGAGCAAATTCTTTTGTTTTCTTATGGAATTAAGTTAAAGCACGCAAAAAAAAAAAAAAAACTGTGCAAGTGCTAACACAAGCACTGAAAATCTGGCATGAATGAAATCATGCATACGCTTCCAGTAAGGACGCCTACGGCTTTACTCCCTTTCTTCGAAGTTGTGACTTGTGCCTAGCCGCCATTTCAGTTTGCATATAACGGGGACGCCTACGGCATTACACCCTTTCTTGGGAGGGGTGCCTAGCCGCCATTTCAATTGCATATAACGGAAAGGGCATAGTGAAAGACGATTAACGGTACACGTTTGTAAACTCAAGTGGCTGTCAGACAAGGAAAGTCAGCTCCACGTAGTACTTTGTAGTACAACATGTCGTCATCGATCGTTTGTATGTGCACACGGCACACCTATCTTGCTAGCATCCTAAGGTTGACCTGGAACCCATAATGTTGTTTTTCAATCTTTTTTCGGTTGGAAGTACCACGGTAGAAGAGAAGCTGTCCTAGCAAATCAAGATAATAAACCTTGAAAACAGAGAGCAAAACTCGATTAACATGAGCTGCAGGATGAGAACTGAGCTTTGCTCATTTGGCCGAGAGTCGCTCTGAGCCGGCGCGTGTTTGAGTCCGCTCGGCCGCGCGATTCTCACTTTTTCGTTTGGGCTTATGTCTCAGATGGAAAATATGTGTATTCAGTAGGATAACACATACTCACGCTTTGAAGGCTAATGGCCTTCAAGAAAATTTTCTTTGACGTGTGTAGCAAACGGACACACGTGTGTATGCATGTGTAAGGTAGGTGTGTATAGGGTGGTGTGAGTGTGTGTGCCTCCTTCTCCCTCGTAAAAAAACATGAGCCGCAAGATAACAGCAAAAAGCCGTACACGCAGAAGCAAAAATTCAAAATATATTTCCCTGATCGCAATTTTGCACATGCATGCATGCAGGCGGCTCTCCCCCTGGCCGTGACTTCGTTCGTGTACGCTGAAGAGTACAAAGTCCACGCTGACATCATGAGCACTGGGTTTGTTTCTTTACCGGATACTGTCAACTTGTAAACTATATATTTGTTTCACCTGTTTCAGTGAATCCCCATCTGACTGTGTGTTTTGCGTTTTGCAGGGTTATTCTTGGGATATTTATATCACTTCCTGTCACCATTGTGTACTATATTGTGTTGGGGCTTTGATGGAGTCGTCTAAAATTAAGCCAAGGTCTGCATGTGCATACAAAGAAGACAGAATGCACACAATAATTGACGAGGGCAACTGGAATGGTTGGATATATCAAAAAGGATGAACCACGGAAAGTGGTTGTAATTATTTTGTCGAAATAAGATTAATCACTAGATTGTAGCATACATGTTTGTTAAAACTTTACAGTGTACAGCAAGTATACAAATAAAGCCGAATGAAGTTCTAACCTGCTGTCCTCTAATGAACAAGATTATTTTTTTGTCGCAAGAAAAATGTCCTTTCATCTCATGAATAAAGAATTTCGAACACACTGGCCGGTTGACATATATAAGGGTCGGCCAGCCAGAGGCTTTTCTTAGACTCATGCATGCATGAGAGGTGGGCGTCACGCCGGACCGGGTCCGGCCCATTTACACTATTACGATGAGAGGACATGATCCGAAGTTGCTTGCAGTAGCATGCGTACGTGGTGCTACGGTATACAGCGAATGTATAGCCACTTTGATCAAAGAAATATGTAAATCTACAATCGAGCAACATAACCTGATCTCCACATACCACTTACCACCTTAATTCATGCATAACACACCATATTTTATGGCCATAAAATTGATTCCCGCTTTTCCTTTTCCTGAACCAGGGCCACATGCAATGTACCGACAAGTAAGGAGATGCAATGTAATGCCATGCAAGAAATTCCAAAAAAGTAATCAAGCACGTCACTGTCGTTTGGATTTGATCAGATGTATGGTGATAGTAGTAGACTAGTTGTAATTACTCATCATATGTAGCAACTATGCATGCATGCGGTGCATCATGCCAATTAAAGTGGCGCCAACTTTTTTGCTTACTTGTGCACGCAAAGCAAGAATCAAAATGAAAGCATGCGAAAGAAACATTCTGTGTGGATATCAGTATTGCTAGCAATAGACACAAATATTAGGGGAAAAGGAAGTAAATTTTATTAAATATTGAACATGTAAAGAGTTACTACCTTGTTAAAAACCTTATACCCCGGTATGGGGTACCCCTGGTAAGAAAAAGAGTACAGTAACTACGTATATATACATAGACTACCCGAAGTTGAGATTGTCAAACTCGACTACTGCGTCCGTGATCTCCGGATCCTCGAGTTGATGTTGTGTCTAGTCATCTGTATGCTCCCAGTCTTTGAGGCATGTAATTGCCTCAACTATCTCAGGTTTGAGAGACGATCTCCTCGGCTCAAGTATCCTCCCCACCAAACTGAAAGTGGATTCCGACGAGATAGTGGACGCCAGAACCGTAAGTACGTCCCGTGCGAAATGGGATAGCACGGGGTAAATACGTTGGTTATTCTTTCACCACAAGAGCAACTTGAGTTGATTTTCCTCGTCCATGTCAAGCTCGGTCTCCACGAAAGGCGCGTCGAGGTAGTGATTGATCTCTACCCGTGGGTTCCATTGCGACCTGCTCGGCGTTTTGGAAGACGAATTAGACGACTTTTCTTTTAGCTTCTTCCATATACTTGAAGAGGTAGAACTGCCTCGTGCTTGTTACGTTGTTGAGGCAGATCTGCGTGCTTCACTTTTGGTGCAAAACTTCTCATAACATTTATCAAAAACTCTAAAAAAACTCATTATAAACATGAGTATAGGCCTCAGAGAAATCAAGATTGAATGCCTCACCTATTCCCTCGAAGGCGCCCTGCAAGTCAGAAAATTTTCTCCGATGATCCAAAATGACAGCAAAATAGTACAGATGTGGAATAGCTTTAAAATATTTTAATTTTTTTTGCTCTATTGGTTTTATAATGCGACGTAAAATATAATTATCTCTATTTTCTTTAAAAGCATTAGCAATAAGACAAAGTCACTCGATGACTAAGCAAGAAGTTGGGTAGTACACACGGGATAATTGTTTAGTTGTATTGTAAAAAATTTCTAAAAATTACAAAAATGACTAGCAATTTCCCAATCCGCGTCAGTAACCAATGCCTCTCCATTATTGCAGTTGACGAAGACAGTGATAATGTGCTCGTAGTCTTTGCACCGATCCAGCATAATATAAATTGAGTTCCATCTAACCTTCATATCAAGATTGAATCTTCTTGATTTCTTATTGTTGGTCCTGCAGTACTCTGAGAACTGGGCAAACCTTACGGGTGAATTTGTAATAAAATCGATAGCACTGCGTATACCCTCTAAACTAGATTTTATTACAACCAAACCTGCATGCACAATGTGATTAATAATGTGGCATACGCACCTTTGGTGGAGTACAAAATCTCCAACATAAGTCTCCAGGTGCGGTGAGAGATGCCCCATAGCTGTCGTATTAGCTGATGCATTGTCAAGAGAGATTGAAATAATTCTACTTTCTATTTTAAAGTCATTAATAATCTCAAGTATACGGGTAGCGATATTTTCTCCGGTGTGTGACTCGGCGATTGGTCTAAACCCTATGACTCTTTTGTTTAGTACGTACTCGTCATCTAGGTAATGCACAACAAAACTAATATCGGCTGCTCTTTGATGGGAGAAAGTCCATATATCTGATGTTAATGCAAATGAAAAACTAAGTGTCACGAATGTATGTTTTAATATTTCTAGTTTATTTGTAAATATTCTATAAATATCACGTGTAGTTGTTCTTCTACTAACATGTTCGTATTGCGGGCAAAAACCACGTTGCACCATTCTCTCAAAGCTAGAGCTCTCACCCATTCTAAGCAGAAGACCCTCCGTAACTATGTAACGTGCAATTTCGTCTCTAGCTACGTCGGCGTTGTATACCCATGTGCTTACCGAACCGTCGGTATTGAAGTTGAGATGTGTCTGCATGCCCTCGCCTGGTCTCCGTCCAGTCGATATCTTCCTCAAGCAATTTTCTGCGTGTCTCTTCAGATGACCTGTACCACCACAGCATGTGCAGATAGTTTAGCTTGACAGTACTTGCAAACAATATATACTAACTCATGTTCGTCCACAATTTTGACGGTTCTGTCTATATGTTGTCAGCACCACGCGCGTCGAGTGCCGGATATAGAAGCCCATGCTGGCTGTATCGATATGTCGGGCTGCGTGTTCGGTGTGGATACCGACGCCCGTCACAGATGCACCAAGGTAGCGGCATCCAAACTCGATGCATCCGGAGTGTATGAGGCATCCTCGATACCGTGCGTGCCGTCTAGATGACGGTCATCCATGCCGTAGTCTCCCATGCTGGGGGAGAATTGGCGTGGATCAATCTCTTGATCCTGACGAGGGGGACTTGGAGAGCGAGGGCGTACTCTCCTACTCTTGCTCTTGTGAAATATTTTATTTCACGACGGTAGAGCAAAAAAAATAAAGCAATTAGAGAGAGCTGTGCAGAATGTGCTGAGCGCTTGAGCAAAAATGGGCAAGAAGAGAGAGCGCAAGAGAGCCGTGCAGAACAAATGCGAGCCGTCCCCTATCTTTATGGTGTGTCTAGCAAAATGACTGTTGTTTCACTGTCGTTGTAAATTAAATGACGCGTGCCGCGCACTCGCTCATGACAGAAATTGAAAAGCGGGACGAATATAACAAAGCAACTTTATGTCTTTCTATCACGGCCACTCTTTCCCATGATTCCCTCGAGTGTGAGTGTGTCCGTTCAAAATCGCGTTAGAGAGAGCAGGATGGAATCGATCAATCACATCGTTGTCTCTCTTGTGTTCAAAACTTCAAATACGTCAGGCGCATGATTTTCTTCCCGTGATTCCCTCGAGTGCGAGCATCTATTCAAGATCGCGCGGTCGCATGCATGCATGCACAGAGCTCAAGCTACCTTCCAAAAGCGTCTGCACAAATGCACACACAGAGCATCGAATCATTAATAGCTTCCCTGTTTGGGGTGAAATCGTTCAATCACATCGTTGTCTCTTTTCCTCATTTTCATGCCTGTGACTGTGAGCCTGTCTTTCTTTTTCTACGCTATTTTCTCTCTCTTTCCCGAGCGGTCAAACACCTCTCGCTTTTCTCTCCCTCCCGCCCCGTCTCTTTTCTCACGCCTGGCGCCCCTCTCTTTTTCTCTCTCCACCGACTTGCGCGGCCGCACCCCTCTCTCTCTCCCTCGAGACCTCTGCAGTCGTGGCTCGGGCGGCGAGGCACCAAGGCGAGCGACACAGGGCTCCCCTCCGGCTCCGGCCTCCCCGTGCACCGTCATCCCTCCCTCTCCCCTCCGGCTCGCCACCGCCCCTTCCTCCTCCTGTCCCCTCACTCGCCGAACGCCGCCTCCCTCCGGCCCGGCCATGGCGCGGGCGGCCAAGAAGGCCCTCCTCGCGGGCGCGACGCAGCGCCGAGGAGTGGCGGCGGCAGAAGGCGGCAGACGCGCGCGCGTCGCCGAGGCGAAGACTTGAGCGGCTATGCGCGACGACGACGACGACGGTTAGGCTCGAGTAGAGGTCGTGCTGCGCGCGAGGCGGCTTACGGTGGCCGGGCGAGGTGGCCACGCGAGGCGAAGAAGACGGCGCGGTAGCGGCAGGGGCGTGGGTGCGACCGAGGCGAAGACAGGTTCACCTTCCTCCCCCCTCCCACCGTCCCGTGCTGCCACGTGCCCTGCCCCCAACCGCGGGCTATACCACGGGCCGGCGTGCCGTCGTGCCTTCGTAGTGTAGAGTTGTGTTGCCCATCATGCCCTGTTTTCGGGCTCAACACGGCCCGAGCTACAGTTCCGAGCCGGCACGACACGACTCTCTAACATGCCGGACCGGACTTGAGCCATGCCGTGCCCGCTGTGCCTCGGACCAGCCCACAAAAGCACAAGCCAAGTGCCCACATCATGCATGCATGCATGGTGGCACTCCATTCAACAAACACATGATATCTTCTGAAAACAGGTCACTACATTTCTGATTTCGTTGGGAGAAAAAAAAGCTAGGAAATCTCCTTTCCTCTTAACTTCTTGGTTTTAGAAAAAGAGTCTAGCTTGACGTGGCCTTGTGCGCTTGTGTTTGTGCATTTTCTTTCACAAAAAAATTGGGAATTAATCGCTTGGAATTTATTTGCCGAGGGCGCGCGTGATACCCTGTTTTGTCACAGGACGGCACGCGGGCTCCATGGATCGCATGTTTTGGCAGCTCTGTCGTATTCGTAATTTCGTATCGTACGAGAGAGGTTTGACTTGGACGAACCCGTACGGCCGTGCGTGATTGCACACCTGCGTCACCCAAAGGGACGTGGCTTTCTGATTTCCGTGCATCGCCGCTTACACGCTGCATGGTTACTGGACCTCGGTCACTGTTCCGAATTTCCGGTGCCTGCCACACCTTTACACGTACTGTACAGTTGTACGTCTGTACATGAGCTACGGGCCAATCAGATGTGCTTGACGGTATCACAGGCGGATTCACCTCCTGGGTAGGGTCTAGTGCAGTTCTACTGTCGTAACTCGTAAATGTCATGAAAACTGAGTTTTCCCTAATAAGTCTTCATCTTAAACCGTAAAGTAGTTATGTTTACCCAGCCTCCTATTTTTTTTTTGCTCCGCCATTGCTCGAGAAAGGATTCAATGTAGCCATGCGATGACTACAATTTTAGTAGTTATGCATCAATTATTGAATTAAAAATCGATGGTCCAGATCGGTCGTAGTGTATTGCTTGAAAAACACTGCAACAATACTGGCATTGTAGAAAGCACCGTATCAATACACTATAGCTGACATTGTATTCGAATCGTTTGTTGATACGATCGATGGTACTCACAATTTCTTAGGATGCAATTGACTTATAAACTGCGCGGGAATTTTTTTTTGTCACTCGTACCGTCAATCCATCATACATAGGCTACTCCCTATAGCCCATCAGGACATAAATCTTTTGATCCAATACGGATTGGGTGATGCCTTTAAAATATAGCAGGAACAAGCACATCACTTTTTTTCGTGTTCATAGTTGCATGAGCATGACCGTTCAGAAACCCATTGACAAATCTCCCGGTATTGAGGCCCTGTTTAAAACTCGAGAAAATTTTCAGATTCCTACTAGAATTCATGTTAAAATCCCGTGCTTCAAATGGGTCCTAATTGGCTTGTTTACATAACCTGTTAATATAAAAAGTGGATTTGCTATGCAGTACTAAACTTAAAAAGATCAGAAATATCACTCGAATTCCCAACATTTCAGTGCGTTTGAATATTCATGAATGGGCACCTCATCCGCCTCCGGCTCAAGCTACCTCCAGCAAAATCGGCTCACAAGTTTTCAGCGAAGTCTTTCGTCTATGGCTGCAAACCTCCAATGACGTCGAATGACGAAGGGCTTTTGAGTTGTCTCTGTGTGGGCCTGGCTAACTGTAGTGCTTGGGATAGGGGTGGAGACAAAGGTAGATGATGGTTTTCGATATAGTAGAGAGAGGGGATCTGCACAATCTAGATCCAATAGTCTAAAATTTAACCGATTCATTTTTTGGAATCCTATCTATATTATAGATGGGAGGAATACCAGCCTGTGGTGCGTTTGAGCCGGCTCGGCTCGCGGCTCGAGCCGAGCCGAGCCGTGATTTTTTTTGCGTTCGGGTCTTTTTTTCGGAAAAAAATACATTTAGGTTCTTTTTGAAAAAAAATGTTACGGTTAAGTCCTTCTTTCGGGAAAGAAAAATATATTATACTTATGTTCTTTTTGTGTTTTTAAGCCTTGCGATCAGATCTTTTTTCGGAAAATCAAAATTACGTTTAGGTCATTTTTCGAAAAAAAAAACACAATTTGGTCTTTTTTATGAAAAAAAATATTTTGGTCTTTTTTTTCCAATTTTTTTAGCGTTCCGGTTAGGTCCTTTTTCGGAAGAAAAAAAACCCGTTCAGGTCCTTTTCTGCCGAATAAATACGAAAAAAACGCGATTACGTTTATATCCTTTAAGCCGTTTCGCGTGTTTCCTCGATTTTCTCACGTGAGAAGCGACAATCGCACGTTTTCTCGATTTTCTTTTGTGGAGAGCGACGATCGCAGCATGGCACGCCACAGTTAATTATCTACTTTAAGAGGCGTTTTGAAATTAGAACTTGGAAAAGCAACAACATTGTAACATAGAGCACAAAAAATCGGCGCGTATCAGACAAGAAGTGAGCCATCAGACAAGGAAAGTCAGCTCCAAGTAGCACTTTCTAGTATAACATGGCGTCATCGATCATTTGTATGTGCACACCTATCTGGCTAGCGTCCTAAGGTTGACCTAGAACCCATAATTTTTTTCAATCTTTTTTCGGTTCGAAGTACCACGGTAGAAGAGAGGCCGTCCTAGCAAATTAAGATAATAAACGTTGAAACCAGAGAACAAAACAGGATTAACACGAGCCGCAGGATAACAACAAAAAGCCGTACACGCAAAAGCGAAAAATTCAAAATATATTTCCTTGATCGCAATTTTGCACATGCATGCATGCAGGCGGCTCTCCCCCTGGCCGCGACTTTGTTGGTGTACGCTGAAGAGTACAAAGTCCACGCAGACATCATAAGCACTGGGTTTGTTTCTTTACCGGATACTGTCGACTTGTAAACTATACTAGATAATGGACCGCGGCGTGGCACGCCGCGAACGTCACTCCCCACGCGAGCAAATCGAGAAAATATGCAATTGCCGCTTTCTACGCGAGTAAATCGAGGAAACACGCGAAACGGTTGAAAGGATACAATCTGCGATTTCGTTGGAACGGAAGGTCCGCCTCGAGAAAAACGGAAAACGGAAAAAAAGGATTTAAAGTCTTTTTTTCCCGGGAAAGACCTAAACAGAATTTTATTTTTTCGGAAAAGGGCTTAAACGTAATGCTAAAAAAAAATGCAAAAATGACCTAAATGCAATGTGTTTTTTTCCATAAAAAGGACCTAAATGTATTTTTTCCAAAAAAAGGACCTAAACGTAATTTTGATTTTTCAAAAAAGGACCCGAGCGCAATGCCTAAAAACGCATAAAGGACCTAAACGCAATATATATTCTTTTTCAAAAAAGGACCTAATCGTATTTTTTTCCCAAAAAAGGACCTAAACGTATTTTTTTTTGCAAAAAGGACCTAAGCGTAATTTTTTTTTCGCGTCTCGGCTCAAACGCCCCACAGCACGGGAATTCTTCGAGCTTTAATGAAGGTATGATATGTGTTTCACCTGTTTAAGTGAATCCCCATCTGACTGTGTGTTTTGCGTTTTGCAGGGACATATAACCATCTACTAATCCCGGAAGACTTCCGGCCTCCTCGTTCATTTGAGCCGTGGGAGCTCTGGCTCGGCTCGCGGCTCGAGCCGAGCCGGTGAAAAAAAAAATACATCCGGGTCCTTTTCTGATTTTTTTACATTTAGGTCTTTTTTTCGAAAAAAAATTAAGTTTAGGTCCTTTTTTCGAAAAAGAATATATATTACGTCTAGGTCCTTTATGTGTTTTTAAGGCTTGTGCTCGGGTCCTTTTACCAAAAACGAAATTACGATTAGGTCCTTTTCGGGAAAAAAAGTTCAGTTCCTTTTTTTTGGGAAAAAATATACATTGCATTTATGTCCTTTTTGCGTTTTTCTAGCATTACATTTAAGCCCTTTTGCGGAAAACACAACATTCTTTTTAGGTTTTTTTCGCGCGTTTTCTCGATTTACTCGTGTATGGAGCGTCGATCGCGCGTTTTCTCGATTTGCTCGCGTGGAGAGCGGCTCCCGTGGCGTGGCACGCCGCGTATAAGTTTCTAGTTGTAAACTATAAATGGAGGCACTCACGGACATTGTGCATAAAGAACATGTAAAATACAAGTCTATCTTTTAGAATTGAAAACAGGGCAATGCAGCTCAGGCTTATTTTTTGGAGATCAGTTTTGTTAATGAAACCAATTCACGACACCACGCAAAATTTTTGTAATAATATTTTTTTAAAAAAATACAAAAATAGAATGAAGACAGGGAGTACATAGCTCGTACGGAAGAAAATGACATAACATGATATACAAAACAACGAGAGGAAACATACATAAAAATATTAAGGTACATAGCATAACATAGAAATAATAGGGTACATAGCATGACACATCGTGGACATAACATGAAATAAAAAATTACAAAAGAGACATGACACGACAACACGAACAGACAATAAACGAAAACTACAGATAAGGTACATACACTCCTTTTGAAAATAGCATAACATAAAATTCTAAATTTCTCTTGTATGCTGGTTTGGTATTTTATTTGAATTTGGACGTTTTTCGCGTATAGATTTCGGAGAGCCAAAGGAGTCCACATCCGACGATTCTGAGCAACTAATCTACGACCAAGGCAAGTTACACATCCTTGAACATGTTGATCCTAGTTTTTAAATTATATTTTGAATTTAAATTATTGCATGCATAATTTTAGCAACATAGAAAAGTCCCAGTTTTAAATAAATAGTTATTCTCCTAATCGATTGAAACCACCTTAGAATTGGAGTACCTTATTCCGTTGTAACCCTAAGACATATATACAAATATCAAAATGATTAGAAATATGCTTAGACATGCTTAGAAACAAGATTATGTCCTTTTTGGAATTTAAGCTAAATAAAGATCTTTTCAAAGGCTCTATCATTTAGAAATATGCTTAGACATGCTTAGAAACAAGATTATGTCCTTTTGGGAATTTAAGCTAAATAAAGATCTTTTCAAAGGCTCTATCATTTCATGTGAAATTCTATGTTACATGTGACATCAAGTTAAAAATTAAAAATGTGGTTTAGACCATGCGAGAATGGTTGACAGGTGGGTGCGTGAGGCACGAGAGTTGTGGAAAGCTCGCCTAGAAAATTAAGGACCGGTCTGTGTTATGTTGAATGTAAAGCCTTACCGTACTACCACAAATCTGGTATGAGATAGACCTGGCTAACCATATTGAAACGTACCATGGACAGTCATGCTATTAGGTTGAAAGTGGGGTGGGTGTAAGGCTGCCACTCGGCTCAAGAGGGGGTTTCTGGATTGGGCGGTTTAACCCTACCAGTGGTGAAACCTTAGCGAGCATAACTATGTGGATGGAGCTTTATAGTGTCCTTGTCATGATTTTCTCTGTCAACACACCAAAGGAAGTGTGTATTTGGGCAAAAGGAGATAACCATGTTGTGGGAAAAGTTATACAACCTTTGCAGAGTGTAAAACTAATCGATTAGCCGCGTCCGCGGTCATGGGCATGCCGAGCAAGCCTTTCACAGATTGGTTTTTATTATTTCAAAATTGGTTTTAGAAAAGTTGTTTATAAGTGGAGGGAGTCCACATAGGGAAATTTGGTATGAAACTCCAGGTTGGAGCCCGTGTTGAAAATTGGATTAAACTCAGTTTTTACTATATCAATTAAGCATTGAAAATTACTTATTGTATTTGAAATATTGCTTTATACTCAAATTAACCATATTATGCCTTCCTTTGTGACCCTTCATTAATACTTCATTTACTGTGACTTGTGGAGTACTTTTGTACTCACCCTTGCTTACTCTATTAGTTCAGAGAGTTCTACGACAATAAGGACCACATGGACTAGGCCGCTTCCCAGTCGATTGCCTGTGGCAGATTTACTGGGCCCTAGTACTTCTTTCTGTCTTCTGCTGTGTTAACTTATTCGGCCCGTGTGCCGCTTTTATTGTAAACTCTGATTATTAATAAAGTGTGTTTGAATGTTGTGGTATCAGCTTTGTTCACTGTGTGTACTAGCTTTTTCTGGACTAGTACAGTATACACAGAGGATTTCAGAAGTGTTTTTCTGGGGTCCGACATGGTCTCTTGCTGAGATTATGCGTGGATAAAGTTAGAGCTCAAGGGAACGCAACATGCATTACGAAATATACATGCTTATCGTTAACTTACGAGGAGCTGGTTGCACATGTAGAAAGCGTGGTCGACGGTGTCTACATGGGTGGACTGCTTGTCCCTGAAGTGCTGGATCCAATGGGTAGTCGATCTGCGAGTGTATTATTGGGAAGTGCAGAAAATTGACAATCAAAGGGGTAGACTTCTAGCACCTCAGGGACAAATATTAACTAGAGTTGTTGCGCCAGCACCTTGGGTACTATTATTAGCTGGAGTTGGAGCACCAACACCTTGGGGACTAACATTAACTGGAGTTGAAGCACCAGCGCTATGATCATGCGTCGAGTGTGAAATGCACCCGGATTGCTTGCTTTTAGGATGACTCCTAAAAGCAGGCTGTGAATTTGGATTAAGATCAAATTCCTCGCACAAGGCAAAAAGGGTACACTTGTGAAGACATACAATAATTATACATACGAACTACATTACACCCATACAACTAATCACGTTCTTGAAACCTCAACTCTGATCCGGTCGCCGTTTTTGCGCACAACGGAGTTGGTTTTGTGGGAACATGAACCGATCAGGTGCGTGCGTCCCACTCCGTAAGTCATACTGGGTGTCCTATGTTGTGGGAGGGGCCTTGTCAAGTTGACTGGGTCCTAGGTGTTGCTTGCAGATCATGTTGTCCACCCACCCGGGAGGCCGCATGCAATGTACCGTTATTTTTGTGGAAAAAAGAGAGTGCAATAAGAGAATAAAATTACATCAAGTACGCACCGAGGCTGGTTGCAGGATTGTAGAATGCTGAGCCCATTGCCCGAAATCCTCCCTTGAAACATGTGCACACATAGTGTTAGTTCAGTTCTGCAACATGAAGAACTGTAATGGGACAAAACGTACCTGTTGTGGCGGCTACGCGGATGATAAGCCTACACCATAATCATGGACGGTGTACGGGGTGTAGGTCTGATTGAACTAGGTGTCCTGAGGTGGTTACTGTGGTAAGCGTGTCGGCGCGAACGTACCCCAAACCGAACTTGATGGTGGCAAATCCTAACCGGGCGAATCTGTGTCGGAGTCTATGTTGATCTGGCGAGCTGTACGTGTCGATGGCGGAGCAGGTGCTTCATGTTGGTGCCCAAACGAGGATGGAAGGAGAGATGGATCCGCTCGCGCATGCTGTAAATGAACATGACATGTGGAAAATGGTTATGTTTTGCAATATTTCGAAGTTCGATAAATAAAGGTATGTTGCAATACTAGGGACGAACTTTAATCGAATAAAACGTGCCTGTGGTGCTGCCTACACTGATGATGAGTCTACACCATAGTCATGGACGATGTAGGGGGTGTAGGTCTGACTAAACTAGTAAGTCTCCTAAGGTGGTTGATGCGGTAAGCGTGCCGGCACGAACATACCTTAAGACGAACTTGCAGGTGGCAAGTCCTGATCAGGCGAGTCTGTGTCAGAGTCCGTGTTGTTGTCTACAGTTGTATGTCTCGACGGTGTTGCAGGTGCTTCATGTTGGTGCCTGGATGGGGACGGAATGAGAGATGGATCCCTGCGCCCGTGCTATAAAGGGACATGTCAAAAATGGTTAGGTTGCTACAATATTATGAAGTTTGACAAATAAAAGTATGTTGCACACAGGGAATCTTTAAGGCCACGCTGAGCTGAAGACGTGCGAGCGAAGCTGGATCATCTTCTGATCGCACTCGGGCACGAGGACCTAGGAGACGAAGGATGGTGGCCTCGCTCAGCACCTAGGACGGTGACGTTGCTATGACGACCTCACATAACTTTCTTGATAATACCCTTCGCATCATCCAAGACAGAACATAGAACCCCAAGCAGGCCGTAGACAGTGTTGCGCTTCATGTGTCGTATTGCAGTGGCAGCCTCCACGGTGATACGGTTCGCACGATCATACTGCACAGAAAACACAAAAAGATCATTAGTTATGGAAATATAGATTCAAACATAATTTAAGCTTGTACCATGTCATCCTGCCGTGTTGCACGGTGTTCGTCGTGGCCGAGGCCCAACCTGTAGGCGCGCGTGACATCCTCGGGGCGTGTGGTAACCGGGCTAGTAAGTCAACTATGTGTACATGACACGTACCACTCCAAGTACGTGGCGTACGAGTTTAGGTCATTGGGTCGATCCTCGACCATTACCTGTACCATCGCACTCTACTCCCATGCGGTGGTCCACTGTAACTGTGTTGGCTGCCTATCATCATTCTTCCTTTCCCTCCTTGATTGCATGTTGGAACGCATCAGTTCACGAGTTAGATGTGTGCGCTGGTTCATTGTGGGAAAAACAATTGAAAGTTAGGAATTGTACTTATTGGTGCACTTGTCGTGGTAGAGGTCGACCAACTGGAGGTGGGATGTACTGATGTAGTTCAAATTGGCGCATCACTCGACCTGGGTAATATGCCTCCACCATGTGACAGAACACGAGGTAATCATCATCCTGCTCGCACTGTACGAACAATCCATTTGGCGCTGTCGTAAGCAAGAAATATGTTGTCCATGGTTGCCATATAATGTCATCCTCGTGCAGGGTCTCGAAGTAGTTATGAAACTTCGGGTGGACTCTGCGTGGCCTCTTCCTTGCCCATTCCAATTGGCTGGCCGTCCACCACATACCACGGTGGGCCCAACAATCGGGTCGTTGGCCTCACCGTAGAACGGATCCTCCAATGGGTACGGGTGAACGGGCTCCTTGAAGTACGGTCGTTCGACAGGAAAGTGCTCCTATGACCATATATGAAGCAATGTGTATCATACCGTAAGTACGGGTTCCTCCCCGAATGTCTTTAGGCAAGCATCGCATAATCCCAGGTATGTTGTGTAAAGCACCACAGATCCAAAATTGTACTGCGGCACGTCATCAAGGTCACTGTCAGCCAAAGGCTCCACAATATGGATATAGCTTGGGTACAGACAATCTCCCTGTGTAATAGGAACATCACCTAGCCAAACAAGAAGAGCAAGTACGCTACAAGATGAGTCCTCACAATATACTCTGGTGCATCAGTGGGGCATCGTATGTAGCGGTGTATTAATGAATGTGAAACCCCAAAAATGTTCTCCTGGACCGGATAACCAAACCTGTGTGGCAACTGGACCCTCCAGTTAGGCCTCCTCGATGGTGGAATTATCGGTCTGCCCCTGATAGGCAAACCGGTAATCATAGCAATATCTTGGAGAGTGATGGTCATCTCTCCCCAGCGAAAGTGGAACGTGTGGGTCTTCGGCCTCCAACGATCGATGAGCGCGGACAACAGAGGCATGTCCAAAGTGAAAAATGCCCAATATGCAACATCCCGACCAACAACAACAACACTGACTCCTGTAGAATCAGTACATACCGCGTGTCCAAGGGCCATTGCTCCCTTGGGCCCTGAGAACGAATGGTCGTGGACCATCACCAGTAAGCTACACTCGACTATTGGGCCAAAAACACCAAGTAGACTGGACTATTGGGCCAAAAACAGTATTGGGCTGGTAAAAAATTCAAATGTCTTTTTTTCTTTTCTCTTAATTAATTTTGAATTCAGTTCTTACTACACTTACCCGTACTAAGTGTCCATAGAAATTAATATTTTTTGGAAACACCAAATAAATTGCAAGTAACACCTTAGTAAAAATATACACACATCACATAATCAAAATTGGTAAATTGTAATTAGGACATAACTCAAAAAAATTCCTAGTGTTGAGAATGTTTGAAATTTTCACTAAAAAATTTCTCTGAGAACAATCTAGGACATTAAGAGCCAACTCATGTTATAAACCGGTCGAGATTAAATTATTTTTCTATTAATAATTAAGTTTTAATTGCTTTAATTACTTGTTGCATTTACACCCCCTAAATAACTTTATGTAACATGAGTAAATAAAAATATACAAATAATTGCATTTGAAACCTTGTCAAATTTGGAAATCTCCTCAACACACATAAATAAGGTTTTGCACCATACTTAGGAACATTCATGATTAAGATTTTTCATCATGCTTAGTAGGTAACAAAGGCATACCTTAAAACTTAAATTCAAATTATTGCAAGTAGTCGACCCCAAGAGCTGTCTAGGACACGTAGGAACGTTTTCAACGCTGACAAGCTGAACGGAGCTCACTCAGGCAAGTCGCCCTTAACCATGTCTTAGAAATGATTCTTGTGGACTACGGGTTGTTTTGAAATTCTTGCATATAAATCAAAAGATTAATTTCTAGAAGAAATTAAGACATGTCAAGTGGATCAGGTAGATCCAGTGGGTGATTTTGACGAGATTGGACTAGAGAGGTACAGTAGAAATACTATAACCCAGATAGGGTTATAGAGCTATTTGGTGAGAAGACAAGTTCAGGGTAACAAAAACCCAGATAGGGTTGATATGAAAGTCAGGCTCCTCTACATAGGATATCATTTAAGGGTATAAATCAAACTGGTGCTTACTTCAAAAGAGGCACAAACCGTGCTGACCATAGATCTGGAATGGAACGGGCTGAATTAAGTAATGAACTAGTAGCTATCTCTGCCATGGGTGAGAAGGTGACTGTTGCCATGAAGGAGCAGTCACCCTAGGGCGAGACATCTAGGTATGAATCTCGACCCGCATGTCTTTGGTGAGGTGAGGTGGTATGGCAAAGGTCGGAGTATGGCTGGCCAAAGGCAGCGCATACTTTGGCTAGACATTATAAACCAAGTGATGTTATGGGCAAAGCAGTACACCTCTGATCAGAGTCAAAAATGCGATATCACTCCTAGCTTCCAGGTTTTGAAGTGCGTCGTGTGGGCTTTCCTCTAACACAGTGATGCGAGGTTGTGTCCCGATCTTTCGATGAGAGCGATAACTATCGATTTGGGTGGAACCGACTTTGACGATCCGACTACAACGTACGACGACGATGCGCCTTAGCAATCGCTAAACCAACTCCGGAGTGTTATTGATCTTACCGTGGGCACGATCAACCTGAACACGAGGTTCAATTCCTGCAAGCAACCGAAGAACAAGCAAGAACAATGGTAAAAGCAATCTGAAATTGCAAATAAGAATTGAAGGCCAAAATAAGGTGGGGTTCTATTGAAGGTCTTGACAAGGTGGTCATCGGCAAAGACAACTTGAAGACACGAAGTTTGCACTTGGCTAAACTAATCAAACAAAACCCAAGTATCTAAAGCGGTGGCTACTAAGTTTATAAGAGGGAGGACGTACTAGGGTTGTGTGCAGCCGGGGATGCACACAACTTGGGCTTGGGCCCCAAAACACTTACAAGGCCCAAACAGCCCAAAACAGTTTTGTAGTACATTGTTTTAATGATTCCGGTTGATGTACGATGAATCTGGGCCTGAGATTAGATCCATTGGAAATATCTCGTTGTAAGCTTTCAATCAAGTCCAAGTTCACCCAAATCGAGTCCGTATGCAAAAGTTATTCATATTTGAAGTCGGTGCTGTCTCGGGAGGCCGAATTGGATTCGAACGTGATGGATTTGATCTCTCTCTTCTTGGCCCGTGGATGATGTGTTGGAGTAGGCACAACCAAATGTGGTCATATCCGTAGTAGTGATGTCCTCATCATCCTCCCTTTCTTGAATTTGAGTCGTCCTCGACTCATGCTCGACTTTTAGCTTGACCTCAACAAAAGTATTCTCATGTTCAGATCATCCTCCACAAAGCTCAATATTTCTTTCCAGACTTATAAAGGCATGTTGAAAGCTTGCACTCTTGGACGCTTCCACCTCTCGTGAAGGAAAGCCATCCTAGTAGATGTAGACAATGCAGAGGAAGCCGTGAAGTGTCGCCAAACCGATATCGCGTTGGTCATTTCCAAGACGAGCATGGTCTCATCATTCTCCTTTCTTGAATTGGAGTCGTCCTCGACTCCATCACATTCTCTGCAAAATGTTAGTCGCGACAAAGAACAAAGCAACATGCATATCATTTGTGATCAAATCAATGGCTTGTGAATCACAATCACCCAAACACTCCCTTTCTTGAAAACTATCATGTTGATTATAATCAACAGTAGGGTACTTGATATGATATTAGAATTATCAAATTGATTACATTGTTGCATAGGATGTGGAGGTTTCAGATCTGAACAAATGTATACTCTATGCACTTTGTATTCTCCTTTATCATTATATTTGCCAACAACATGAAAAGTATTTCGTGATAACCATGGCAAATCGAATGTACAAAAATCTTCTCCTTGAAACTATCTAGATCACACAGAACATCAAATTCAATGTAACCTAAAGTATTTAAAGAAGACATCAATTTAATCTCATTTTCTTCACTAGCAATGTGAATAACATGTTTATGTTCAGCGCAAGTGTTTTGTTCAAATATAAATATTTCATGTTCATTCACTAATTGTGGCGTGGATATAAGTGAAGCATTATGACACAACTCTTCTTTATCACTAGGAATAGCAACAAAATCAGCAATGGGTTCCATTAATAGTTGCTCTACGATAGCATGATTCATGGACAGTTTTGTCTCTTCAAAAAAAAATTCACCATGTATACAGTCCATACCTTTTAAATTACCTTCTAAATCATTCTCAGTGGTTGAAGGTGCAACTTCAATTTTTAACTCTTCACATACATATAGAGAAGCAAATATCTTCTCTTTCTGCACATTTTCCTCATCATCTTTCTCATGATGTTGTTCACTTTTCTGCAAAATATTAGCTACAATAGAAGGTGCAACAATGGGCACCTCAAATGAAGCTAAAGGCTCTTTCAAAGATTCAAGATAAGCATGTTTTCACTCTACAAGCACGTTCAATCAATTACGAAAGACAACTATATGTTTCATCAACAAGAACATCCGAATTTCATGATTAAGTCCACGTATGAACCTAAGCTCAGTAGCTTCCTCACATTCTTGTAAACCACAACGCAACAAACAATTTTGCAAATCATGAAAGTATTCTATAACAGCTTTAGAACCTTGTTTTAAGCATTGAAGTTTAGTAAGCAAATATTCATCAACATATTCAGAACATAATCATTTCTCATAAGTCTTTTCATGGCATTCCAAGTTTTAGGTTCTTTATCATGTCTAGATATATGCTTCCACCAATATATTGCATCGATGTTAACACTTTAATCTGCGGCACTAATCTTTTGGTTTTGGATAAGTCATAGTTTGCAAATTCTTTGTCTACCGCTATCTCCCAATTAATATATGCATTAGGATCGAACTTTCCACCAAAAGTAGGCAATTCAATCTTGATTTTACCTTGTTCATAATCAGTTGATGAACCCGTGGCGATGTGTGGTGGGGCGACCGAGGCGTGGGTCCATCCGGGAAGCCGGGCAAGACAATGGGAACCCGTTGCACGTAGTAAATCATTGTTGTTGCTTAGGAGACGAGGCGGAGGACCTGGAAGTTCCAGGACAGCAATGCAAGCATATCATCAAGTCTAGACAAAATAGTAGCAAGGGTAGTGTTAGCAACTCCCCGGCGGTCTCGATGGACCGGAAACGGTCTTCTTGCGCGACATTTGCTCATTAGTGAGTTGTACATTGCCCTTCGTGCGTGGAGAATGATGCAGTGAACTCTTGTCACCTGACATGGTTAGTAGCATAAAGGGAAAGACAAAGGTTTATGTAATTCCCAATCAACTAATAGGAAGTGGAGAAAAGTCGCTCAACTCTCAAGCCTTAACCAAAGCTCTTACAAGTTCTTACCGTGCAACAGGAGTTGTCGGCTGTTGGCGGTGTCAAAAGTTCTTCGAAGCTTGGATAAAGCGATTGCAAGGGACCGAACAAACGTACAAGGTAAAATATGTGGAGCTTGGTAGGCTATACTTTTTCCTATACAATCTGATTATTCTAGTTATTGTAATGATAAGTAATGACCCAAACTAGAATTCACAAGTCCTAGTTGCCGATCTCAAAGATATAAGCGAATTTCAAGGCAACTCACGCGCAAAGATGATGGTACTTATGCAATCAAGAAATGAGCTATAAAAAATAAGTGAGGCACCAAAAACTATATTGCACAAGTCGTAGAGAGACGCTAGCTTATTGCTTCAAGAATGTAAAAAGGGCACAAGATTGCTCAACAATTAATACAATTACACAATCTGAAATAATGAACACAAGTTAGGGTTTTGCTCAATGTAGTGCGACCGGCCACTAGTTTCTTTTTCTTTTTCTTCTTCTCTTTTTTTTCCTTTTGGCTCTTTCTTTCTCTTTTCTTTCTTTGAGTGACTTTCGGCCAACACTACTATGAACAAATTTTTGGGAATCCCTAACTCGATGTCACAAGATAGTATGATATGATAATTCAAGATTATGCAATATATCAAGTAGAGCAACCCTAAGCAATATCAAATAGCTAGTCTCAATTGGGATCAAAGTATTCGCAAAGGATGAATTGGTTAACAAAGGTATGTATACTGATATTTTTGGAGTTTTATGGATTATGGATGCTACTGGACTCAACCAACTCAAAGGAACAAAACTAGAATACGAATTGAAGCAAGATACCCAAATTCAAAGTTTCTAGGGCAGCAGAATGGTCACCAAGATTAATGCTTCAAAACGACCGAATTTAGAAGGTTTACTATAGAAAGAATTCAAGATTATGTCCTCAGCTTTCAAAAGAGTACAAGAACATGCAATTTGGAGCTCGGGTGTGGAAGTTATGGCTCAAAACCGAACTGCATGAAAACCCCAATTTCACTGCGAGATCGATTCGATTCGAATCAAATTCGGTTTTAAGGAGTCCGAATCACAAAGGACACCCAAAAACGTTTTTGTAGAGGACTCTTCAAGGATTCAGGAAAGTATAAAACTTCCCAAACGGAGTTCGGACGTGAGAATTATGATCAAAATACCGAACCGATCTGGATTGGAAGTATAACTTGCTTCAACAACTTTGATATCCAGTTAAACAGCTTTAGGTCCAGAATTAGAGTTCATGCCCATCTATGATTTTGTGGAGATCGTTCTCAGGTTTGAGAAAAGTGCAAAACACTAGAATCCGAGCTCGTATGCGAAAGTTATGAACAAAACAAAGTAATCGGACAGATTGAAAGAAAAGCTACGCGAAGGAAAAAACAATCAAGAACTAAAACAAGGACTCTAATGGATCAAAACCTAACAAAACTCACTAAAATAACAGATTGAATCTAAAGGTTGAATTTTTGTGGAGTAATTTTCAATTTAGGACAGAAAACAAAAATAATCTGATATAGAATCTCTCACCGAGCAACTTGGCGCTCGATACCCACGATGCGAGGTTGTGTCCCGATCTTTCGATGAGAGCGATAACTATCGATTTGGTGGAACCGACTTTGACGATCCGACTACAACGTCACGACGACGATGCGCCTTAGCAATCGCTAAACCAACTCGAGTGTTATTGATCTTGCCGTGGCACGATCAACTGAACACGAGGTTCAATTCCGCAAGCAACCAAGAACAAGCAAGAACAATGGTAAAAGCAATCTGAAATTGCAAATAAGAATTGAAGGCCAAAATAAGGTGGGGTTCTATTGAAGGTCTTGACAAGGTGGTCCATCGGACAACTTGAAGACACGAAGTTTGCACTTGGCTAAACTAATCAAACAAAACCCAAGTATCTAAAGCGGTGGCTACTAAGTTTATAAGAGGGAGGGGACGTCCTAGGGTTGTGTGCAGCCAGGGGATGCACACAACTTGGGCTTGGGCCCCAAAACACTTACAAGGCCCAAACAGCCCAAAACAGTTTTGTAGTACATTGTTTTAATGATTCCGGTTGATGTACGATGAATCTGGGCCTGAGATTAGATCCATTGGAAATATCTCGTTGTAAGCTTTCAATCAAGTCCAAGTTCACCCAAATCGGAGTCCGTATGCAAAAGTTATTCATATTTGAAGTCGGTGCTGTCTCAGGAGGCCGAATTGGATTCCAGAACGTGATGGATTTGATCTCTCTCTCTTCTTGGCCCGTGGATGATGTGTTGGAGTAGGCACAACCAAATGTGGTCATATCCGTAGTAGTGATGTCCTCATCACACAGGTTGTAAGATCCTACGTCGTTTTGCCGTCAATAGATTTCTAAATTAAAACTTGACCTGTTTCAACAAGTAAGTAAAGGTATGGTTACTTTTGGATAAAGAGCTACTCGGAGATATGGCTTGGTGGCCGGGAGTGTGTATATATATATATATTCATGCATCAACTTTTCGCGGCTTGCTGAGTACTTTTGTACTCAGCCTTGCTTCATTGTTGTTTTTTTCGATCTTTGTCAGACATGTTAACTCTGATGAGAAGGTGGATTTTCTTTATGGCGTGAGTTCTGTTGATGTCGCTAATGGGAGACTACAACTATAGGAAAGCTGGAGGCCAACCTTTTAGAAGACAATTAGAAGGGAGGCACTAGGATTTTATATTAGATAGGCGGGCGGTGTAGCATTCACCGTAGCTAGACTTAAGATAGCACTACTTGTGCCATATGAATAAGGTACCGCCTACTGTCGGGACCCGAATATGCAAATTCGTACCCTCTGTGCATTATGCACTAGTCTAGGATCACGCTAGTGCACATAGGCTCAACATAGATGAATATCACAATTATACACAACAGATACTTGAATAAGACTTTATCAAATTAAATATAATTGTTAAATGACCTTAAGGTCCACTATACATGAGTACGCCACACATGGCTAATACTAGAAAATAATAAAACTGCAGTGAAAATAATTTATTCGTAGCAACCCTTCAATTTACCACAGGCAACTAACAAGGTTCGCACCCTAACCGATCGTCTCCTCCTAGAACTCCTCCTTGTAAGCAAGCGTAGCCTCCTCTCCAACTGGTGATTTGTTGTTGTAAGGGGTGAGTATATAAAGCACTCAACAAGTTATGCACAAAATACAAGTCCATTGTACTATATGCATGGCTTATTCCAAAGGGATGGCTGAATTGGTTATTTTGCAACAAAGCAGCATTTATAAAAGAATAGCATAAATAGATTGAAATGATAGTAAAACAAATAATAACAATAATAAATTTCTCAGTTATTTTCCAATAAACTGACTCACAATCTTAATTATATCCCAAACTTCCATAGGCATACAGCCTCCATTCCCAAGTTTATTTTAATAAATTTAACCCTTGATTGTAATCATCGAGCATTGCTCAATACCGCAAGCACGGCTATTCAAATAGGTTTGAAACATTGCATAGGTTATACACTTTACCCACAAGATACAATCATACACCACAAAGGCGAGTGATCATAACAAAGCATTTCCAATGCTCTGTCTAAACCAAGTACTGCTCGCTGAGATTTCAACACTGATAGGATTGGTTACCACTTTCAGGGACCCCCTCTTGCGACATGTGAGTTTACCCGTACAGTCGGAACCCACACCACGACGATAGTACCAAAATCTAGACATTACAAATTAATCAGCTAGGTATGTCTCAAACGAGACGTGTAGTTGTATGAATGACTCAGTTCAAATGCTTGCAAAGTTAAGTCATTAATTGACCAAGGCAAGGCTAACCAAAAATTCACCATTACCATTATACCATCAATTACCTTTTAACAAAAACCATGCAACCACCAAATGCCACATTGGCCCACCATAAAATCACAACACTTGCCACTTGCCTCAATCTAAGGGTATGTTTGTTTTTGCTTTGGATTCTCTAAAAGCTGATTATGGATAGTGGTCATAGAGAAGCTGATTCTCCAAAAGCTAGAATCCAAAAGAACATATGAAGTGGATTGTGGATTCTAGTATATATGGGTGTGCTGGATTGTGAGAATCGATTCCTAGAATCGGGCTGTTTGTTTTTGATTCTGCTTTTGGGGCCAGAATCCAGAATCAAAAGCAAAAACAAAGAGGTCCTAAATCATTTTACCACTCCAGTTGACTACCATGCACCGCGTGCCATCAACAACATTGTGTGACAACTCTTGACACACATATTCATAAACATGTTCCATATTCCATTAAGCAAGATCAACCTTTTCACATAAAATGATATCAATAACTCGCTGTATGGCTAAGCAAACTCTTCACGTTCTAGTTAACCCACACCGGCAATTACTAGCTACAAACTAGTAAAGAACCACTCTAGGGTGATAAATGAATCATGGCATACAAATGACAAGGTTGATAGAACTCAATTTGGATGAATGACTAATCCCAAATTAATTGAAACAAGTATTAATTGAATTAGCATGCAATAGTTTAAAACAATATAACTTTAAAAACATGGGTTCAACATGATGAAAGCACAACTTGCCTTCAAAAATTTCTTGATCCTACTCTGGACCTTGTTCTTGGGTTGGCTCCTCGCTTACGTAAACCTCGGGTACCTCGACATCTACGCGAAACAATTAATAAAGTAATAAATACCAAAAATAGAGAGCAAACTCAACTCCAAAAATTAAATAAAATTCACCATTAAATATATCTTAATTTTACAACTTTTTAGAAACTATAATCACCTCAATCGGAGTTCGTATGAGGGAGAACAAGCTTTTCAAAATTTGAAATAAAAGAACAAATCAGGAAAATAGAAAAATTGAATTAAATGAATTATTTTTCTACTGGAAAAACATATTTATGACATCAGCAGACTCGTGGACGAATCACAGAGCAACACGCGTCCCGCACATGGACTCAGTCCACGGCCAGTCCAGGTCTACGGTGGACTGGCTCTAATGTGCTCATGCACCGGCTGATGCAAAGGCTGACACTAGTGACGACATATGGTGAGGCATGATTGGCACGATGCACGATAAGATCCCACCCGTCCGTTTCAAATTGGGTGACCGAGATCTGCGATGAGGCTTGGACACGCGGCGGACTGCGGCATTGCCACGCGGCACGATCTACTCCTTAGATACTAGATCAGACGGCTAGCACAACATGATGCAAAATGGCGACGCGGCTACCCCGGTGCTGGCGCGTGGATTAATTGCATCCGCGCAAGATAGATCAGACGGCTCGGGTAAGGCGACACTAGGGTTAGTACGGGCTTAACACTTGGCAGGATCCTAACCACCTAATCTAGATTTGGTGGCTATGGTTGACTGCGGACATGCTAATCGACTAGGCACATGTGGCTGGATCTACGACGTTGCTTTTAGATCCGACGGTTACCAAACTCGGCGACAGCGTCCATGGCACAACGGCGAGAACCTCACCGGCTGTGAAGATGACAACCACGACGACGGCGTTGTAGGGTGACTTCGGCGACATTATCTGGCGGGTTCGAACAAGCTCATTGCGGGGAACACAAAGGTGACCTCGGCGACGGCGAAAGATCAACGGACGATGAGCACTCAATGTAAAACCGATGGTGCAGTAATGTCCAACTCCGATGAGCTCGTCTGGGCGCAAGGCGGGGGCTCTGGTGGAGATTCCAACGTGGGTGGCGGCGGCTAAAATAGAGATCTTGGGAGGCGTGACGGGCGCGGATTACGCTGTGGATACGGAGGCGACGACGGAGTCCAGCAGTGACTCGGAGAGCTGACGCGGCTTGATCACAATCGTCCACGTGGACATGATCCAATGGCAGAAAAGCAAGAGTGACACGATGACTTTACCGCCACCCGATCCAGAATCGAAGACCAAGATCTAGGCGGCTTAGGGTTTCACGGCGACTAGGTTGACGCGAAAATGGGCCGGGCTGGAGGCACAAAAATTTGGGCTGGGCCCAGCTAGGTTCTGGCCCAACACTATTCAACCGACTTTTAAAATATTTTTGAATAAAAATAATTCTATAAATTTAATTAAGCCAAATAAAATAGTAAAAATACCCGAAATATTCCAGAAATTTTTTGGAAAATATTTTAGTGCATTTAGAACTCAAATAAAATATTTCCATCAAAACTTTATTTAAACTTTTTAGACTTTCAAATAACTTTAACAAAAGGCCTTAATTCAAATAAATGTAAAATAATTTAATTAAATTTCAGAAAATTCCCAAAATTATAAAATGCATATTAAATCAATAAAATGCAAAAATTGGGATGTAACACCTACTAAACGGTGAAAGATTCTACTTGTGCATGTTTGTATTTCCTTAGCTAATCCTGGCGCAATTATGCTCTGCGACGATCTCCGTTATATTCGACTTGATCGGGCATGGTTAGGGCGTCACATAGATGGAACTCCAAACTAGGAGGCCTCGAAATAGAAATACTTCTGGTCAACTATTTTGCCGATCAATTTAATAACCAGCTCAGTAATGGAGTTGGCATCTGTCAGTTTCCCAAGGGAATGGCTAAGTTGAAGAAGCAAGTTAAGCGCACCAAAGAAATTCTTAGTGCAAATACCGCTACTCTGATTTCTATTCAATCTCTATATAACGACCTCGATTTCAGGTGCATCGTTGCTCTATCTTGCACAGCGCACACACATAACCTTCGGCCACAAAATAAGGATGACAATTTATGAAACTCAAGATAGATGAAAATGTACCCAACATTGTCGAATTTGATGTTCAATCTAATGTGCTGACTTAAATCAATCCTCAACAAATGATTTTTGTTAAAGAAATGTTTATTCCAGTCTAGCAAGTTCTGGCCTAGAAATGAACATACTATGTGTGGAGTAGCATGAATGTGTTTGCACCAAAATTTGGCAGATAGAATCAGAATCGGCAGTCCAAGAGCAACAAGATACGACCAGGATACAGATTGAAGATATTTGGAAACGGAACAGGTTGTTAAGGAAAGCACCATCCAAATAGAGGCCGATACGGATTCTACTCCTAACGTGTTGTACTAGGACTCTATCGGCCAACGGGTATAAAAGAGGTCTAGAGGTGATAAGAAAAGCTGTCCAGAGCCAATCAACCAATTCGCGTCTACTTTTCATCTACTTTTTCGTCGACTAGGAGTAGTTCTTGTAATTTAGTCTTTGTAATTCGATCTTGATCAATAAAGTTGCGCATCGCCGATTGTTGATCTTCTTCAAATTACGCCCCAGGTTTGATTTATTCTGATTTTGTTGCGCATCGCCTTCTTCAGAATCGATCTGCCTTTATCCTCTGATTAGCCTTAATCGGCTAATTAGATTTATCCCGTTACCTTGATCTTGATCGGCTTCAAGCTGATTGATCGTTACGATCGGCTTTGAGAGAATTTTATCCTCTGATTAGCCTTAATCGGCTAATTAGATCTATTCTGATACCTTGATCTTTGATCGGCTTCAAGCTGATTGAGTTTAAGCTGATTGATTGTTACGATCGGCTTTGAGAGAATTTTATCCTCTGACTAGCCTTAATCGGCTAATTAGATCTATTCTGATACCTTGATCTTGATCGGCTTCAAGCTGATTGAGTTTAAACTGATTGATCGTTACGATCGGCTTTGAGAGAATTTTATTCTATGATTAGCCTTAATCGGCTAATTAGATCTATTCTGATACTTTGATCTTGATCGGCTTCAAACTGATTGAGTCTAAGCCGATTGATCCCAACGATCGGCTTCGAGTGAACTTTATATCTTTTACCTTGTTGATTATAGGTCAAATCGACTGGCACGCTCTTGAACGAGGTGTTCGTCTGGTGTGCTGCTGTCAGAAACCCTACTTCAAGTTTTTGATGTCAACACACTCTGGGTACGCCCGGTGGGACAACAATGTTGTCGTCTGGCAAGTCGATACCGCCGTCTGACGTCAACCCTGAAGCCATAATTGTCCCTACAATGGATGATTTAACCCGAGCAGCGCAAAGAGATTGAAGATCGAAAAGCGCTCTCGAGGAGATGATCTTTGCTGTTTCGAGAAAACCCGACGGCATCACTCGAGAAAAGTGCATTGCCGACGGTTAAAACCCTTAGCGGCGAAGGCACCAGCGATGGACCGATAAGTCGATATCTCGCTGCTCAAGCGAGTTATCGGATATGATAAATCAATGCTCATTAAATCACTCTAATTAACGGTCATCGACCCTCGTTACAACCCTTAAGCCGATGATAGCCAATAGCGTGAAATCGATTGCTCAGAGTTGGTATCGTTTGGAAGCTGCTTGACCCAATGCAAAGCACGCATAGTTATCTGTTTTTCGATACCACAAAATACGCGAGCGTCACGGTGATCCTAAACCATCGGCTATTGCTCCACCACCAACTATGATGCGGCGCAACCTCATTGTCATACTACCGCAAGACCCGGGCGGCGAATGCGCGATATCGAGCATACATCGATGCGGCAAAGTTAGAAGCATCGGCTAGTTTCGATCGTCTGCTCCATTTTATGCTTTCCCACAATCGGTTCTGCGGTAGATTGAGTCTGATAGGCACCCTCAGTATCGTGAGTCTGCTTCTTTCAATTCGGCCCTTCATAGGGTGGTAAGCTATTCAGAACCTTTCGTGCCATTACCAGATCAACCGATTGGAAGAAATAATGAGATTGGGCAGAACGCTCCATATCCATCAGCTCGGTCTAGTCGGCAACCCAAGTTTGCACTCGAGGCGGGATCTGCGATTCTGACCGAAGCTACCAAAGGCCCGTCGCCCATATACCTGATGGTGTAAATTGGGTTGACCAAATTTCTGTTGTGTTGAGAGATCAGTTTGACATACGACCAAAGGAAAAACCATCGGCTATAAAAAGCGATATCGATTATATAGATCGCATGCCGTACCCAAATAACTTTAAAGTCCCTGATTTTGCAAAGTTTTCTGGGGATGATTCGGTGACAACACTTGAGCATGTCAGACGCTTTATTGCTCAGTGCGGTAAGGCAGCCCAGTCCGATGGGTTAAAGATCAGATTGTTCCCGTTGTCATTATCTGGAATGGCCTTAACTTGGTTTACCAGCTTACCCCCAAATTCGGTCCACTTATAGAACGATTTGGAAAGCCGATTTCACGAATACTTCTTTTCGGGCAGTTTGGAGCTCGGATTTGGATCTAAGTTCTGTCCAATAGAAGTCCAGGAATCGGTAAATGATTATGTTAAGAGATTTAGGAGGTCGAAATCGGTGCTTTAATGTCACATTGCACGACAATCAACTAGCCGATTTAGCTTTCGAGGTTAATTCCTCCTTTAAGAGAAAAATTGGAGGCGGATTTCACCAATTTAAGTCATCTCCTACAACGAGTATCAGCTCAAGAAAGCCGTTTCTCTGATGATAACTGCTTCAAAGATGAATTCAAGAATTACAAAGACAAGATACAATCGGCTATAGAGGATGACCAATTAAAATTTTCAGAAGAGCCGACGATGCAGCTGGACGTTGATCCTTTTCCCATAAACATGGTGGGATATACGGGTAAAGAAAAAGAGCCGATGAATAATGAAGGATTGGCCCAACATGTTATTACACAGCCAGCTTTCGGAAACAAGCAGACGATGAAAATCACGATCGGCTTGTTGCAGATAGAAGCCAATCGTGAGGGCAAAAACTCCAGGACTGTCAAGATCAAAGGGGAACCACAGGGTGGCAAGTGGTATACAGCACAGAAATCTCCACCCCGAAGGCCACCGGTTAAGCCCAAGCCGACATTTTCTCAGTTGCTGGAGAAGTACGAAAGGATGAATAGCCGACCGCGATATCCTCAGCGCCGGTCGGATAATTTATATCGGATTGACAACATCGAGAGAGCTCACGAGAGATGCCCTTTTTGGCAGTTTTGTTGGGAGAGGGGAGTAGCATTGCCATCCCGTACACTTGTCCGATGGAGCATTACCCCCGACATGATTGGCCGAAAAGATCGGTAAAGGATCGGCTAATTAGGCCAGTGCTTGATAGGTCTAGTCAATCAAATCGAAGGCCGGTCAAGGAAAGAATTTCTATTCCGCGCGAATGCAAAAGACTTGGCTGGCAAGATACGAGAGCCAATTGAGCCTAAGCCGAGACGGTGCCCGCCTGGCCTCAGTCGGTCACAGCGTAGGTGATTACAGAGGCTCAAGACACAGGAAATCAGGGAAGCAGAGGCTGAGAAGCAGAGAGACCAAGCTTTCAATGAGCTTCAGCCGATAAAAACAGGCAAAAAGGAATGGAGGAAGAAAAAATCGGATTCGGCCGATAATTTTAGTTCGACAAAGCCGATCTAGTCTGAAAATCATACCACCCGTCAGCTTGAGAGATAGCCGATTTGGTAAGGGATCATCGTTGGATCGTGTAGTGTGCATCGGTTTGTTCAAAGTACTGGTTAAATCTTGATTGGCTAGAACTCAAATATGAATATACGAGTTGGCCGATTACCGACCTGAAAGCCAAATTAACTCGATGCAGTTAAAATTTTGGTTATGATAAGAAAATATATGTTTAAGCCGATGATGAAATTTTTTGAAAGATAACATGTTATCTCTCAAAAATGGGGGGCATATGTTTGCACCAAAATTTGGCAGATAGAATCAGAATCGGCAGTCCAAGAGCAACAAGATACGACCAGGATACAGATTGAAGATATTTGGAAACAGAACAGGTTGTTAAGGAAAGCACCATCCAAATAGAGGCCGATACGGATTCTACTCCTAACGTGTTGTACTAGGACTCTATCGGCCAACGGGTATAAAAGAGGTCTAGAGGTGATAAGAAAAGCTGCCCAGAGCCAATCAACCAATTCGCGTCTACTTTTCATCTACTTTTCCGTCGACTAGGAGTAGTTCTTGTAATTTAGTGTTTGTAATTCGATCTTGATCAATAAAGTTGCGCATCGCCGATTGTTGATCTTCTTCAAATTACGCTCCAGGTTTGATTTATTCTGATTTTGTTGCGCATCACCTTCTTCAGAATCGATCTGCCTTTATCCTCTGATTAGCCTTAGTCGGCTAATTAGATTTATCCCGTTACCTTGATCTTGATCGGCTTCAAGCTGATTGAGTTTAAGCTGATTGATCGTTATGATCGGCTTTGAGAGAATTTTATCCTCTGATTAGCCTTAATCGGCTAATTAGATCTATTCTGATACCTTGATCTTGATCGGCTTCAAGCTGATTGAGTTTAAGCTGATTGATCGTTACGATCGGCTTTGAGAGAATTTTATCCTCTGATTATCCTTAATCGGTTAATTAGATCTATTATGATACCTTGATCTTGATCGGCTTCAAGCTGATTGAGTTTAAGCTGATTGATCGTTACGATCGGCTTTGAGAGAATTTTATCCTCTGATTAGCCTTAATCGGTTAATTAGATCTATTCTGATACTTTGATCTTGATCGGCTTCAAGCTGATTGAGTCTAAGCCGATTGATCCCAACGATCGGCTTCGAGTGAACTTTATATCTTTTACCTTGTTGATTATAGGTCAAATCGACTGACACGCTCTTGAACCAGGTGTTCGTCTGGTGTGCTGCTGTCAGAAACCTTACTTCAAATTTTTGACATCAACAGAATGATAGACCCTATTGTCCTTTATTTGTCAAATGACTTGACCTGTGTTGTATTGATGTTGATATCTTTGTTCAACTTGAAATTTCGAAGTAATGCACTCTCATCTGTACCTCATTGTTCTGCAATGGTTGAGTTTTTGCCCAGGTCGTGCTTTCAGCTCTTCTTTGTTTCCTTCTCAGTGTAGTGTCAACTCTCAGCCTTAACTCTTAAATATAAACGGTGATCAGGACGGCTTTCATGATTCTACCTATTGAGCTAATGCATTCTATTTGTTACAAGAGCGCCATAGCACGTGAGAAATTTCTACAGCTTTGTGAAGATTTATGGGAACAAGCTCTAACTCCAGTTAAAGAAGTGCTCACACATTCGGACATGAAGATTGATGATATTGTTGGAATTATTTGGGCCAGGGCCCATTAATTCACAAATAATTCTTGAAAATCCTAAAGGCCCATTAGGTGGAAGAGAGGTTAAAATGCAATAGTCCCACATTGCTAGTGAAGGTAGATGAAGACCAATATATAAGGAATGGTTCTCTCCACCATGCTAGAGCATGAGAAGAAGAGAACACGCGCGCACGCGCGCTCGCTCGCTAGGATCGAGTCCGATGGCTTGCGCAGACACAGTTCTCTTTTCGTGTTCCACAATTTTATCTCTGTTATATATACGCAGAACAGGGATCAGATCAATCTATCTCTCTCGAACCTTTTGCCTTTCCTCAGTACTACGTTGCATCCTTCTTCCCCGTCCCTTCGCCGACGTGCACTGATTGTTGGGAGAGCAGGTCTCTGAAACGTCTGTCCTTGAGATCCTGCATCGGAAGATGACTAATCACGTTTTTGGGACGCGACTGCTCGCTATTCTTCTTCACCAACGATCGGCTTCGCCTACATCGTCTAATGATCTTCATCGACATCTACTACCGGTTCGGTCACGTCTTCGCGTCATCTCGGTAACGCATGCGAACCGCACATGTGTTCTGTTTATCTAATAATATGGATGAGATAGACATTGCAATTGGTATATTGCTTGTGTCTAGTTTATTAGTATCCTCTGTTCTATCTTTAATTATTGTCACAACTTATTTTCAGAATAAATTCATCATTAATATGCCTAATTATCCAACAGATATCTATGCTGTAGAACTAATAGGAGGAGCTACTTCGGTACAAAAATTGCAGGTAATTAAATTTAGTTAACATTTTAGGCTTCTACCTGACTTTGCATTGAGCGCTGGAATGAGAACTTTTTCCATGTACCCGTTCACAGGGGCGGAGCCAGACCTCGGGCCACCCGGGCCTGGGTCCGAGGCCTGGCCCAAAATGTCCATACAAAAGTCTTCAAACATCTATGTAATAAGCCATCAATCTTTGGGCCAGCCCAGGCCGGCCCGAGGCTTGGGCCTGGGCTAGCTCCGCCCCTGCCCGTTCATGAACCCCTTTGAGAAGTGACAACAAATATAATAGGTGCCACCACCACCACAAAGCTTTTTGTTCCAAACAAATTGGAGTAGGCTAGAAATAAAACCCACTTAAAGTCAATAAAACCTCTAACCCAAGATACTGCTATGATATAATTCTATGCCTTTCCTGTAGTATAGTGTGATGAGAATAGGAGTATGAATGATATTCAATTCCCCTTTTTATTGTTTTTGTGGACCTATTAAGTGTTCACCGTATTCTTTGACCTAAAGGTTGCTGCTGATTATAGATTCATGATAGTTAATGGAGTTCACGTCATTCTGGTTTCTAGTGGTTTTAGAAATTTACAAAGGGGTCCTGCACTGGGAAAATTCGATCGACGCAGCGTAGCATGCGAACCCATCCTAGTAGATTTAACACCGTGGAGTAATAGAGTGCTGCAACGGTGAATAGAAAAATACTCGTTTTTATTATAGTATTAGGAATAATATTGTAAATCCCGAAAAACTTAAAAATAAATAAAATAAGAATTTAAAAGTGATTAAAATAAAAATTTGAGTTTGAATTATGACTCAAATTTGAATATTAGCCTTAATTTTAATTTTTCTCTACTTATTAAATTTCTCGAGACTTCTACTCTTTAAAGAAAAACTTTCAATGGTTAAAAGTAGTAAATCCTTAATTTTAAGTTTCAAAATCAAACAACCTTAAAATCAGTTGCAGATACACCTAATTATAATACAAACGAATATTTTGCATATTTGCACATTCAACTTAAAACTCATCACAAGTAAGCATCCAATATTCTCAATTATTCAAAGTTCTAGCAAATAATGTTCAAATGTATATACATGTACTCATCTATATACAAGTTCACACTAAACACAACTCATGCACATCTCTATCCATTTACATACTAATACAACACAAGCTCATTGTCACAAATAAAGCAATTGCATCAGATGAGCCAGCACACAAGTTATAACCTCATTCATATCCATTCCAAATTATCGAGAAATTAAGACAAGTTCAATTTACATTCTCCCATCAAAATTTCATCTTAAAAATACAGTATGGATTACAAAGGAATTCCAGCATTGGCTAATGGTCTAAAAAGAAAGTCAGGTATGCATTCGGTTTCCTAAACGACCTTCCCAACCCGCTGCACCCCTATTTTCTTTCCTTAGCCCTCAAGTCACTAGCCAGCTGCCCATCCCTCTCCAGCTATTGCCCATCCCTTTTTGCCATGCTTCTTAGCCAAATGGCTGCAGAGGATGCTGCATGCCTCCCTCTGCCCATTCCTCAAAGCCAGATGGCAAAAGGGCTTGCTGCATGCCCTCCACCTATGCCTTGAAGCCCATAGTTTACTCTTAGCCCACAGTTTTCACCACCTGCAGCCAGCAATGTCGGTTGACAATAATATAAAAATAGGTCAAACGCAGAAAACCAGAGACTCTACTGCACCACCATTACTTACCGGTCATAGTCGACCTTCCCCTTTTTGTCCTTCTCTGCTGAGGAGGAGGAATCCGACCAAGGAGGAGAAGAAAGGACCAGTGTGACCTCATCTATCCCCTTCATCTCCTGCAAGCACAAGGTGCCACACATTAGCTATGCATCTTGCCCTTACTTTTAATTCATTAAGAATAAATGTTATTCATCTAGGCAAGCCTGTATAAACTAGTAAACAATCATTAACATAAAACAACTCAGTAGTTTCATCCAAACACTAATGATCAAGAAATTACAATAAACAAATCAGCATCTCCATTCCATTCGCAGGCTGATGGGGATCAAGTAGCAATAAAGAATACAACTAATATTGCTAAGCATGAATACAACTAATATTGCTAAGCATGACTCTATACTACACTAAAATGAAAAGTGCAGTGCTTAAGTATAACATGACAGGTAAGGAGACATTAGACTATGACAACAATGTGGTCACGTACACAAGAAAATGACCGATACATCAATATTAACATATACTCACTGCAGTAACAAATAAATTCTACTTTACTCGATCGAAAGGAATAATACAAAATCAAGTCTACTCTCCATCTTAAGCATGAATACGTGAAGCCTAAGCTGCATGACACCCTGATTACTAGATTATAGCACATCAGCATCGATTTCGCTAGTTGAATATACATGCCTCGGTCGATCACAAAATACAATAACCAGATTCTAACTCATACACACTCAATCCTAAGATGATCTCAATAATATGGTTCCATATACAGCTCCATCATCAGTGGGAACACCTTTACCTCTATTTCCAGTATAGCAGTATATGACCTTGGATTTTATTTGCATAGAGGGAAATCATGTTCAACCAAGTATCTTTGCTATCTCAACTCATCAAGTAACTAACAGGAATTAAAGCAATAGGCATAACCAAGCACTCATCACAGTTCACAAAAGAAAAAAAAAAGCTATCAGCCATAATCATTGGCTAAACAGAATGCTAACACATTTGAATAATGAGAAGTAAAATACTGGATCATAAGAAATTTTCCTTAGAGATATCATATACACATGAATTCCAGTTGGCACTCCACAAGTACTAGCAAGATAAAACTCATATTACAGAAGCCATGCATGAGACACCATCAAGCAATGCACTCTATTTTGAATATGAGAATCCAAATCATCAGTACATGAATGCTTATCACGATCTCAGCACACAAAGGCCCTAGACCACTTAATCACAGAAGAATGCTTAGCACAAACTTACACATACATTTCTTGACAAGTAACATCATATTATACTAAAGAACCCATTTATGATAATCAAGCTCATGGATAGATAGTTCAATAAGCATAATTCGCATTTCACAGAAGCGCAACCAATTTGATCATACACACCTTAAATTACTGGAAACAAGAACACAACTAACAAATGAACTAACACTCAATGTCTGAAATCTTTACACCTGATTAATGGCATAAGGTTTAGCATGCAAGTTTAACAATAGTCAGCTTAAGCTAGAATACAATCAGTAGCATTCTCTAGTAGTAAGAGAGGGGAGATCGGGTACTTAGCTTAGGGGGAGGTATCCACGGCCGAACCGTGATTGGGGGTAAATGAGGCCGGCCATGGCCGAGAGGTGGGGGTTGGTGCGGACGACGGCCGTGTCCCGTGCATACAGCCTCACGGGCTCGAGTTCACACCACCAGCGATGAAAGCACCGTACCCGACGTCATCCGGGCGTCGGCGACATGGAAGAAAAAGGGAAAAAGGGGTGAGCGGTAGAGTGAGAATAGAGGTAGAGAAAAGGGAGGATTAAGGAGGTTACTCACAGCGGGGCCACAAGATCCAGTGAAGGAGACCGCCGGGGGTCGCGGATCTAGGGCCGAAGGCACCGGAGAAGATGAGGGAGCGGCGTTCGATGCCTGGAGCCGGCGACTTGCTGTGACGCCCGACGTAGGGGAGAACGGGAGAGGCGACGGTGAGGAGAAGAAGCCGGGGGAGGGCCAGAGTGCAGTGCCGGAGGCGGCGACGCACGATTGAAGGCCGATGGAGGCGGCGACGCTCGAGTGTTGTCGCGCAGGAGAGGAAGGGAGCAAGTGAGGAGCGGCGGCTGAGAAGGCTGGGAGTAGGGTGCGGATAGAAATTAGTGTAAGGCTAGATGAGGGGAGCGGCCAGGCAAATCGGGCCGGCCTAGTCAAAAAAAGGGAAAAGAAAGAAAAAAGAAATAAACAAATAAACAAGTAAGATAAATAAATAGATAAAAATATAAAATAAAATAAAATAAAACAATATATATATGTATATATAAATTTCAATTCATGAGAAAAATATAAGAAAGTTTGGCCGAAAAAGGAAGTAGTAGAAAACAAATCTAAAATTTATTTTCTTGTTTTTCTCTTTTCTTTTCTCTAAATCAATTCAAAACCTTAAAATGCAGCAACAATTAAGAATAAGCACTATATGCACCATATGGTGATTTATGACTTAAATTTTATAAATCCAAATAATTTTGCCTCTTGAATTCGTAACAAAACACATGCAATTAAGAAACTCTATACCGAACTCACACCTGTTCTGTGTAGTAATTTTTATTTGATTTTCCATCTGATTTATTTTTGCCCTTATTTAAAGTTTGTTATTTGCTATATTTTTATTGAACTACGTGTAGCCTCCGACGTTCCAGAGTCTGCGACAGTCGACTCTGACTTCACGACTGAAATCAACAAACAAGGCAAGCACCCTCTTTGATTATATTGATCCCAGTATTAAATTTTTATTTGTTTATCAAATTGTTTCATGCATGCGCTTATATTCTGTAAAGTCGCTATTTTGTGGTATCAGTAGGTATACCCATTGTTTCATGAAACTTCCTTGATAAAGTATTGACATGTAAACCTTGACAAACCTAGAGTTATGGTGAGACAATACATAATGTCACTTTGGGTATATGCGATTTAATAATCATGCTTATCCATGCTTTAGAATTGGGATGATCAAATTGGTTAAACTGATCATTAGAGATATTGAGACGAGATGATGGTTGCTGGTATTTTGGTATAAAAACTCAAAACAAAACTATGGTTTTGACGTGGGTGATTATTGGCAATAGCCGGAGGTGCAGATGTTGCACGTAGTGTAGAGGGAGATTATCGCCCGGGTCAGATTAAGGACCAAACTCGATGTTCATTAAACCCAAGAATTACCGTACAACCATAAGTGCTGGTATGAGACAACCTTAAACCAAATAAGTTATATAGTTTAGCTTTGCATATTGGTAGGTTGGAGTAGTACGGGCTTTCAGTAACTGATTGCTTGGAGGGGTGCCCACACTGAGGTGTTGGGAACAACGTTTGCTGATACAACGGTGTACGCCATACTATGGGGGAGTTCCATCAAATTTATGCTCTAAGTTCTCCTGCCATAGTATGGGTTTATCGTCACCGTACTGGTGCAAAGTTAACCTAGGTAATGTAAAGTTTTTTGTTATGAACATTCTGGCCACACGCCAAAGGTGCGTGAAACATGCGGTAAAAAGAAAAGATCATGACTTGTGGGTAAAGTTGTACACCTCTGCAGAGTGTAAATATTTTTGAAAAGCCGTTCCCGCGGTCATGGGAATCTTGGTTCGCTAGCACGAGTTAGATGTTTATTATTTTCAAAATGGTTTGGTTTCATCAGTTTGCCTTTTGGCAAAGAATGGTGTTGGCAGGAATTGGATGTCTCGATGCTCACGTCGTGGAGGACCGTGAGTTATTACTTATGCTTTACATACTTGTTACTTTAATATCAGTTAAACTTTCTCTTACAAATTCTGTTTTGCAAATTAAAACTTGATTTACAAATCAAATTTTTTCTTTATGCAAATTAACCATAGAAGCCTTTCCTTTGAAATAGCCTGCATACATTATAGGTTTTGCAAAAGTCTTGCTGAGTACAAAAGTACTCACCCTTGCTTATTTGTTGGTTTTAGGTGAGAATAGTGAACCTCCAGACGATATATACTTTGACGCAAGATGCGGGAATTATCTTAGTGAGTTTTTTCTAGGGTTTATGCCTTGTCAGTTGCTTAAGGGTTGGTTTGGCACACTACAAGACTTTTGCTTCTTCTACTACAAAATATTCTAAATTGTAAGACTATACTATATCAATAACTTCCGCTTTAATAATATTGTGTATGGTTGTGATTCCAATTATTGTAAATGTGTGTACTAGCCACTGATCATGGGACTAGTACTGTATGCACATAAATCATCCTTCTTGGTATTCTGTACCAAAAAGGAGGGTCGCTACAAGTATCTCCCAGAACCAGAAAGAGTGAAGTGAAAATACTGTACTCAGTAGGCATAATGAAGGATTAAAACATTAGTGAAATTTCGCGAGATCTCGGATTTCGGACGTGTAAAAAAAATTGAAAAAAAAATTGCAACAGTATCTCAGAAATTTCGGCGAGATTTTGCCAAATCTCAGGTTTTTTGAATGGTTTTTGACTTTTTATGGCCGGATTTGGTCCAATAACCCTTAGGAAAGTCATCTTCCATGAAAATTTGTTGAAATACCGAATTTTTGAGACATTTTAAAATTTTAGCAAAGATATTGTCAGATTTTTATAAAATTGTACAAGATTGATCATGATTTGAAAATTTTATGGTACTATATTTAGTAGTGTAGGATCATACAGAAAATTTTTACAAATAATTGAACTTCATTTGTTATCTCTAAAAAATAAAAAAATAGAATGAACATAATTGGAACATTGTGGGAATTTTATAAATTTTCTCGAGTGTGATCATGATCCAAAATTTTTATGAGAGATTAATAATTGACTCAGTACCATTTTATAAAAAAAATTTAAATAATTTTTTTGTTTGCTCAATCAAATCTATGTAAGCATTGAACTTCATTTGTTATATTTCAAAAATAAAAACAGAAAGAACATAAATGGTACAGTATCCTTGTAAAAATTTCATAAATTCATTGGAGTGTGACCTTAATTCAAAATTTCTATGAGATCTTAAGCATTTCCTAAGCACCCTTTTGTAAATTTTTCAAAAATTCTAAATATTTTGTGATTGCTAAAGCAAATCTATGTATTGATCATCAGGTTTTTATCAGGATGTAGGACTGTCAAAATTTTTGAACATTTTTTAAGCTTTATCATCATCTGAAAATTTTATAGAAACATTAATGATACATCAAGACCATCCACAAAAAGTTTCAAAATTTTCTAATGTGGTTTGTACAATTTTTAATTTGGTTGAAGTTTGTTGGTATGGCTTTTATGTGGACAGTAGCACTTTCTGAATTTTTAAAAATTTATGAAGCTTGATCATAATCTGAAAATTTTATGAAAATATTAGTGATATATTATAACCATGCACAAAAAATTTCAAAATTTTCTATCGTGGTTTGTTTCATTTTTCATTGGTTCAAACTTGTCGATTAGCATTTTATTATGACAGTAACAATGTTTGAATGTTTTAAAATTCCTCAGATATGATAATCATTTGAAATTTTTATGGGAACATCACTGATGTGTTAGGAACATTAAAAAAAATTCAAAAATTTTCGACGTCGTTTGAGCTATTTTTCGCAGGGTGCAATTTTGCCGAGATCTCGGTTTTCTCGGTAGAAAAATTCCAGATTTGAATTTTCGTTTTTGTGGTTTATCTGAAATTTGTCTAAAATTTTTAAACTCGACGAGATTTCGTTCTCTAGCCACGTCCGAAATTTTAAGTGAAACCAGATTTCAATCCTTCGTTGAGAGCGCAACACAGGAGAGTAAAACAAAGGCCGGCAACCGACAAAACAATAATGAAGTCAAATGAGATCAGATCAAATGAAAAAGATACAACCGGCACCGCACAGCTGTCTAGAACAGTACACATCGTGCCAAATCCAGAGCCGAGCCAATAAGAGCACACATGCCGCGCAAATGCAAGGCTGGCTCATGAAGCCGTGAAGCATCCGTTCCACCCTCTGGTCCAACACTGTTGATAGTACACCTACATGGCTACATCACGGCGCTGTGCTGCCAATCCATGGAACAAATGGTGGGGTGGACCTGCCACACTCACAGCGTGACGTGGCCGTCGTCATCATCGCCGCCGCCACTGCCTCCCGACGCGTCGTCGTCGGAATCGCTGTCGTCATGCTCACCGTCACTGGAGGTGAGGTGCGCGAGCCAGCAGTTGCCGTGGACGTGGCCGCTGACGCAGACGTAGTACTCGAGGCGTCCCTCGTAGGAGCCCGTTCTGCGCCACGCGCTGCGGGGCACTAGCCCGGCGGCGACCATGCTCCAGACGCGCGCGCCGCAGTAGGGGCAGCGCGCGCATGTGTCCAGCGCGGCCTGGCGGCCAACCAGGCAGGCCCGGGTCCGCGACCGCATGAACCCACTGAACACGCCGCGGTATGCGCCGACGTCGTCGGCCGCGCCGGGCACCGCGTGCTCGCACGGGTCGGACACGTACAGAAGGTCTCCCCTGCAACGCCGCGACAGGAAGCTCCGCCCGGACGTCTTGGAGAAGCGCGACACCCGCGTTAAGTGCCCCGGCACGGCCGGATCTGCCGCGCCGCAGCAGAAGAAGAGCAGCTTCGCCAGCGCCGGCCACCCGCCGCCAATGCGCCCTGGCGGGGGCGCCCCACCGCCGCCTCCCGCACCCCGCGTGAGCGAGTCCACCATCCGCGGTGCCCGGGAGATGCAGAGCTCCCGCCACAGCACGCGCTCTGCGACGGCGCGCAGCCGCCGGCTGACGCACGCCACCGTGCACACCGCCTGCGGGTCCCAGTTGATCGACCCGAACACCAGCGACAGCACCTGCTCGTCCAGGATCCCCGTGTTCACACCACTGGTCCGCGGCGCCCCAATGCCGCTCCCGCCGCCGCCATCCGGATATCTCGCATCGCCAATGCCACTTCCGCCGCCGCCACCAGACGCGCCACAGAACTGGCGCGTGTTCCGGGTGCCCTCGCTCATTACTTACTCCACGCTGGTGGGCGTTATTCCGAGATGCCTGTGTGGTACTAGCCTACTAGGAGCAAACCGGTGGTTGGCAACAACGAGTAAAACTTGGGATCGGCACGTCGCCGAGCAGAAGGTGCAACGCGCAGGGGCGGAAATGCCAGCAGGGCGGCCTATATACACGCGCGGTGGGCGCTTCTCGGTCTCCCCGAAAGGCGTGGTGTCGGGGCAGGGTCGGACCGGCCCGGCCGCCGTGTTGTGGTTGCCCGTTTGACAGTTGGACCGCTCGCGCTTCAAAACCCAATAATTAGCTACTCGCTAGCTGGACTGGAACTCTGGAAGTGCGACCAAAGCTAAAGTCATCTATCGCGTTCAAAGCGTGCGTCTCTCTCTCTCTTCGTCCAAATATCTCCATTACATTACCAGCTACGAAACTAAAGTACGCCTATTCACGTAAGGATCGATCTCATGTGGTATGTACAGTAGCGCGGCATCTCAATCATGGCCACCAAATCTCCTACCCAAGCTGGGTACTGTTCGGTGCTACCTGACAAATATCTGGCACACACGACCCAACCCTTGCCATTTATATACTCGCCCATCTCCATTTTAGGGCGTCCATGTCACTCTACGTATCAATCAGGTTCCCATTGTTGATACGTTCTGCCCCTATCAAGCGCATTACTTAATCCATTGCCACCTTTCCCAATCGAGCTATACTGCACTAGCTCTCGAGGAGACCCAAGGGGAAGGGATGAACGGGAGGGAAACAGGCCGTTTCTGGCGACGGACAGGCGCACACGTGTCCTGCCGAATCCCGAAGAAACGCCGCGTCCAGCGCCCTCACCACCTCGGGGTCGCGCCCGCGGGCGCCGCGTGTCGGCGCGGCCGTGGTGGGGGGACGCGTGGCGCGCATCCGGGCGCTGCCTTTTCCCTAACGCCTCGTGCGTGCGTGCGTGCGCTGCGTCGATTTCTTTCGGTGTGTACCGTTTCTTTTTGCGTCGATTCTGAGCTTTTCCGGTGCGTTGGGGCCGAGGCGCACGTGTCGGCACCGGAGAGGAGCGCGGGTGAGGTTCGGTGGGCGGGGGATCGCGGCATCTGGGCCGTACACGTACGTGGCTAGCTCGTTGCAGGGACGCTTGGTTCTCGACCGACTCTAGGGAAGTGCTTCAGGTTTGTTCAGCACTTCACTCATTTCACCGTCCTGTCATCCTGTGATGTGCTTACGTTTTTTTTCCCCTTTAGCTAAACGCGCACATTGGATTGGCACTGAGCTGTAACTATGGTTGTATTGTTGTTGACAGTCTGTCAGAAAACGCTCTAGAGCATAGACGAAAAGGTAAGGAATGCACGTAGTGATGCATCCGAGGGGAAATATCTAGCGCTGTATGATGGTTCAAATATGGGCTTCATTGCTGAACAATTTCGAGAATACAAAAAATGCAGGATAATGTGGTCTCTAGATATGAAAGAAAAACACAAAAGCTCCCCGCGCTACTAAAAACACAAAAGCTCCCCGCGCTACTAGTCTACTACCAGCCAAAGGAAAAGAAATGCTTAAAAGAGTCAATACTTTTATTGACAAAAACACGAACGATCTTGTGTTGTGAGCAAGGTTTAAAATCCTAGCGAAATTTTGGATTTCGGCCCGTGATGAGATTTCAAATGCTGGCTGAATAAAAAAAATCAAATTGCTACAGTATTTTAAAAAAAATCGGTAAATTTCACTGAAAACTCTGTTATTTTGACCAAATTTGAGTCAATACCTCTTAAGAATGTCATCTTCCATGATTTTTTTAGAAAAACCAAATTTTTGAGACGTTTTATAAAAATAACTGAAGTACTGTCATATTTTTATAAAAATATATAAGCTTGATCATACTCTGAAAAAAATTATGATATCATATTTAGTAGTGTAGGATCATGCAAAACAAATTCCAAAATAATTGAACTTCATTTGTTATGTTTGAAAAATAAAAACCAGAAAGAACATAAATGAGACAGTAACAGTGTCAGAATTTTATAAATTCGCTTGAGTATGATCATGATCCAAAATATTTAGGAGAGCTTAAGCATTGCCTTGGCACCCTCAGCATCTTTCTCTAAAAGTTTCAAAAAAATTAAACCTTTTTTGGTTGCTCAATCACATATATGAAAGCAATACATGTACTCAGTTAGGCTTTTATGAGGACAATAGCACTGTCAGATTTTTTGACAATTCCTTAGACTTGATCATCATCTGAAAATTTTATAAGAATATTAGTGATGCGTCAGGACAATCCACAAAACATTTCAAAAAATTTTAACGCATTTTGAACCATTGTTCATTCCGTTGAAATTTGTCGATAAGGCTTTTATCAAGACGGTAGGACTATTAGAATTTTTGAAAACTACTCAGCTTGATCATCATCTAAACATTTTATGAGAAAATTATTGATGTGTCAGGAAAATGCACAAAAAATTTGAAAATTTTCTAACGTTGTTTGAACCATTTTTCATTTGGTTGAAATTTGCCGGTAAGGCTTTTATCAGGACAGTAGTACTGTCAGAATTTTTAAAAATTTATTAGGCTTGATAATTATCTAAAAATTTTATGGGAACATTAGTGATGCGTCAGAACCATCTAAAAAAATTTCAAAATTTTCTAACGTGGTTTAAACCATTTTCATTCGGATTTCAACAATTTCAACCGAAATCTCGGAAATTCCGATCCAAAAATTTCCGTATTTGAATTTTGCCTTTTGAATTTCATCCGGACTTTGTTCAAAATTTTGGATTTCGATCACCTCCGAGATATATTCTGAAAACGAAATTTGAAACCTTGGTTGTGAGGTATCCACGAATCACTGTAGTGATTTAGACCTTACCAATTTTAAATCTTCACAAACACCCTTGTATGGCTGCATAACTTTGATTAAAAGGAAATTCAAAGGGAAACATAGAGGAATTTAATCCAAAAGAAAATTTCCTCCCAGGGGTGATTGGTTTGTAGGATTATTTCAAAGGATTTTCATAGGGTAGAAAAAAATTTCCATAAATTTTGAAGGAATTCTAGCATAAGACCTGACACGAGATGTTACCAATTCCTTCGAGGTTTCCCATGCATATTCCCTCTTCCTCTCTCAATTCTCTCTCTAATCAATTAATACTTAATCTTAAAGTTCAGACACATCCTTTGAACAATTCATAAGATTTTGTTTACTGCGGAATTAAACAAGTCATGACATTGCAATACTGCGTTTTTAGCTTGGTGCTATATGAAAAGTGGAGGATTTCAACTCCTATAGGATTTGATACTATTCAACCCTTTGGAATAGAGGATCGGGGCAAAGAAAAAACGAAGAAAATTTTCCTCAGCCAAAACCATACGAATTAAAAATATCCACTAGACCTTTTTTTTTTCTTTTCGTTGTGAAGACCGAGGCAAATCAAGCTATGTAGCTCCAAGTGACCATCATTTGAGCACAACTTGAGTAAAAGTATTCTATTTTATCCTTTGTTAGCAAGATTAATGTGTCCATCCCATTCTGGTGTTTCAAACATATCATGTCATATTTCCTATAATCCGTTTTGCACGTATATTCCTATTATATTTCTACATTTTTCCGGTTAGGAGGCCCCAAAGCAACTACGATGCACAAGCCTTCTGAATACAGTCAGTTAAATGAAATTCAAGGAGAGGGATTCTGAGGCGGCAACTTTCAGCGAATCCACTGCGATGAGTGGTACCGGTAAGTGCGAGTTCTTTAAGGCCTTGGATCGATGAATTGATCTATGCAGTCGCTGAGTGAGTGAGTGAGTGGCATATAGAATAGCTAAGTACTAGCACGTGCGTGAGCGTGACAGCATGAGGCGAAGTAAAATTTCCTTCCAACGCGAAGAGAAGGAAATGCGCCTCCATTTGCACCTTCACCAACCAATTGCGGGAGCAAGAAACCGCGTGGAAAGAGTCTAGCCTCAGCAAGTGCAGCTAGCAGCCTCGTATCGTATTGGGCCTGCGTTCAGGATCAACCGAGATCCTTCCCTATTGGCAGTTGCAGTGGATGAGTGGAACATTAGCTGGATCCTAAAAAAAAATAGCTGTTTTTACTGTAGCAAACACTGTAGAGACATACTGTTTGACGATCCGAACCATTCGTTAGCTAGATCAGACGACATTGAGCAACGAGACTAGTTAAGTTACAATCCCCATTCCACTAGACAGGAACCTTTCCGTTTACAAACTTTTTAGAAAAAGAAAATCCCAGGGACATCCGATTTTTTGAAGATGTATCCCTGTTCTTGTTATGAGGTCCCAAACAGGTCATGATCAGATGGCACAACTAGCCACTGGGCGCTTAGAAGCCAGGTTCAAAATCCCGGCAAAATTTTAAAAATTTCGGTCGAGATTTTGGATTTCGGTCCTGGACGAGATTCCAAATCCTTAGCCGAATAAAAAATTTTGAAAAAAAAATCAAATAGTAGTGATTTCGGAAAATTTCGGGCATTTTGACTGGATTTCAAGTTTTTTGGATCGGATTTGGGACAATACCTCTTAAGAGTATCATCTTCCATAATTTTTTTTCTAAAAAACCGAATTTTTAATATGTTTTATAAAAATAATAGACGCACTATCAGATTTTTATAAAAATATACAAGTTTGATCATACTCTGAAAAAATTATGGTGTCATCTTTAGTGGTCTAGAATCATACAAAAAATTACAAAAGAATTGAATTTCATTTGTTATCTTTGAAAAATAAAAAACAGAAGGGACATAAATAAGACAGTAACCTTGTTATAATTTTATAAATTCGCTCGAGTATAATAATGATCCAAAATTTTTAGAAGAGCTTAAGCATTGCCTCAGCACCCTTCTCTAAAAATTTCAAAAATTCTAAACCTGTTTTTATTGCTCAATCAAATATATGAAATCAATACATATACTCAGCCTTTATTAGGACAGTAGCACTGTCAGAATTTTTGAAAATTCGTCAAGCTTGATCATCATCTAAAAATTTTATGTGGACATTAGTGATGTGTCAGTACCATTCATAAAAATTTTCTAATGTGGTTTGAACTATTTTTCATTCGGTTGAATTTTACTCTGATATCAGAAATTCCGGTTCAAAAAGTTCCAGATTTGAAATTTACTTTTTGAATTTTATCCAGAATTCCAAAATCTCATCAAAATTTTAGATTCGAGCCGTATCCAACATACAGTGCGAAAACAAAATTTAAAACCTTCCTCGAAAGAGTCGGCACTCCTACACAAGTCGGCAGTTCTCCATCATGGTCCAACAAGTAGTAGCAAGTAGTACAGTAGAAAGAAAGAATAATTTATACTGTACTGCTTTAAAGGCCGGCACTCCAGACGTGGTATAATACGAATTATCGCTAGAAAAGAAAGAAAGGTTTGTTTGCACCCGACCAAAGACCCGACCGACCCTGCAAGGCTGCAACAAAGCTGCAGCAGAGGGGCTCTGGCTCTGGCTCTGGCTCGAATGGCAGGGTGACGGTGCAAGTTGCCACTCGGCGGCAACGACACGAGGGGACAGCGTGCGCCTGCGTGGGCGGTGTCGTCTCGTCCCACAACGCTGACATGTTCACCGTCACCGAGTCGGTTCACCACGGGCGAGCACGCGGCACAGTGACTCAGCATCTCCTCCTCGGCCGGAATAGAAACCTCGCCTCCACACCCCCACCCCGGCCGGCTTAGTTCCCTCCGCCCAGCACCCGCCGCGCTCTCTGCTCTCCAGCCCGAATGGCGGCGGAGGCCCGGGCCGAGGGCCCTGCGCTGGCGCCCCCTCCGCTGCCCGTCCCCGAGAAGCGCGTGGCCCCGGAGGACGGCGGGGAGGAGCGGCCCGAGCCGAAGAGGCGGCGCGCGTGCGTCGCCGCTCTCGACAGCGTATCCCGCGCCGCTTCGGGGGAGGTGGACGGGCACGATGACGGCTCGTCCTTCTCGTTCCAGCACGCGCGCGGCGGCTTCGCGGCGCTGGAGACGACGCCCAAGTTCGGGTCCTTCAACCCGCCCGCGGCCGCCGAGCAGCGCGCCCACGACCCGAAGCCTGCGCCGCCGCCCGCCGGAGAGGGCTCACCGCAGCGACAGCAGGAGGAGGATGCGTCTGCTCGTGGGGATGGGGAGGGCAAAGATGGGAATTCGCAGTCGGTGGGGGCGGACGGTCAGGGGCAGACATGAACTGACTTGGTTTTCACTTTTGACCAGCCACACAAGTTGCTTGGAGCAGTAGACTACCTAGTTTGCTTTCTTCCTTGGGTGTCCATGCTGTTGGGAATCAGCAGAAGCACTACTATTGCTCTGTAATCATGTTTTGTTACATTTGTTAGGGAATGGATGTCGTTTTCGTCGTTCCAAGCTAATGATGAAACTTCACCTGGTGCCATGTAGCTTTCCTTGCAAACACCGAAACACCATAGCTCTTGTAGAATCGAATTTGCTGTTGCTCTCGTACAGAGTGCACTAGCAATTCTCGTCAAGCTGATGTATCCTGTGATCTTATCCCACCAAATGGTACTTTGATCCCCCAACCACCCCACATCAACTAAATAGCTACCCTTACCAAGTTGATACATCCCACCCTTGCAGAACGGCATGCTTGATATATATACTGAAATACTTCCAGGGGTGGTTTCAAAGAATAAAGCGTTATTTTATTGAACATGGTATCTTTATGATACCAGATTGTCTTACAAACAATGTTTGACTGTAATTCTTCTTTTCCTACCATTTTGAAACATCGACCAGAGTAAATGCAAACCTGTGTCTGTGTAACCGCAAAACTGAGATCAAATACAGAGCCTCACAAGGTCAGTCAGCAACTGACGGTACCTCTGGCAGTAAATCTTCTTTGCTAAACGTGGCTTTGGATGAGATTGGTTTCCTGTACCACTCGTTCTCATTGCGAATGAGGAAGCAAGCCTCTGCACCAAAAGACACGGAGCATTAATAAAAATGACCGCAATGTATGTTCCAGACTGTTAAACCACTCTCTTTTTGTCAATTCTGATTTCAGCAATCCAGTTTTGTCGTCTGTTCGGCAATTCAGCTATGCCTTTTTGCTGTGTATAAATGGAAGCATAAATGTTGTGAAATACAACAGTCAACATACCTGACACAGAAACATCCTTGTAGTCATCATCGTCGTACACAAATGCAGGCGGATCTGGGGAACCAATTGCAACAATTGTGCTTCCACTGCATGAAACATATCCAATTTGGTCACAATTAAACATTGTTACTGGAAAACGTGGTTCCAAACACACACATGAATTTTGGATAGAGCGGCCTGTTCTCCTTGATTGATAAATGCAGCACCGAATCTCACATCTTAAATATGATTTATGCTACTAAAATTGACAGAATCATTGATGACAGTGTTTTGGCAATTTCCATATCAATGCTAACTATACAACTAATTTCATAATTGAAGCTCTCCAAAAGAGTGAAAGACACTCCTAATCACCACAGGCCTCAGTAAAGGATAGTACGATGGGAATTAATGCTATGTTTGGGAATATGACTACTTTTGAACAAACAGATTTTTCAAACAGCTTGATAGAGAATATGCCCTCCTTACCTTCCTGACATAAAAACAGCACTATAATCTCCCCGGTTAGCTGCAATAATTCGTTTCTTCAACTTGTTTAACGGTGGTAATACCGCAAAAGCTGGAGGCTCTGGAAAGAGAAAATGGAGGAACATGAAAACTTTTTGCTAAATGTAAAATTACACAAAATATACCAAAACAAATAAATTAATTGAAGATATGATACAGGACTAGCGCATCATAACAAATTATTGCAATCACACTGCATACCTAGATCATTTACACAGGCATCGTGTGATATCCCGTTTTGAGTGATTTTCTTGAGCAAAGTCAAGGGATCAACTCGACTAGTCTGTTCTAACCGGAGTGGCTGCAGTGCAAGAAGCATGTTAGGCAAAGCATGCACTTCAAATTAAGCAAGCAAGCAATTAATTACCTTGTAAACTTTAGCAGTTGAGCATGCTTCAGGTGGCTTTATTAGAACCATTGGCAAATTTATTAGCAAGGGATTTGGAATATCTTCGACAATCTACATACATTCAAGTTGAAAGTTGATCAGCCACTTCTGCAGCAAGGTAAACATCTGTTATGGGTTACGATAATGTGTATTATCGAAAACGGAAGAATACCGATAGCAAGGAAGGGGCAAATAGGACCAGGCGGCAGTTTGGCCCAGGCGCGCAGGATGGCCGTGAAGCTCTTAGGCTTACGGCGGTAGTTGCTAGTCAGGCTACTAGTTAGTTATTAATATTATTTGGTTTGTTGCTTATTAAGTTTCAGTTTAGATTCTATTGTTAGGATTTGGAAATTTACATCTATAAGTACGGAGGAAGTAAATGAAAACGATAAGAAGTATTTGTCACAAATTATCTTTTGATGGTGCTTTCCGATTAACAAGACTGGTAGCTCCGTTCACTTGTATTCAGTCGAGTCGCCACTACGGCCTCGACGTCCACCTCCACTCGTGCCGGTCTTCGGCCGGGTACTCGCATCTACAACCAAACTCATAACAACATCACTCATGAATATACATCTCCATGTCAATTTCTTGTTTATAGTAACAACTTAAACATAATTTTCCAAGCTGCAAACTACCTCTCTACAAAAGTCAATATATACTTGAACACAGTTGAACAAGGCAACTTTCATAAACAATAGGTCAACAACATAGGATGAGCCAAATTGCAACTAGCATGATCACCTAAATCAACTACATGAGTGACCACTAAGTTCATACCGATTTCAAGTCAAATACTTCACCCTTTCTGGTTTAGAATATTTTCATTGAATGGTCAACAGTTTTGAAAAGCTCGGCCCTGCCTTAAATAATTGGTGGAAGAATATGCACTAATCAATATTGGTGTGGCATGTCTTACCTTCCACATCATCTATTTTCTAACATGGAGTTTACAGATAAAAAAACATGGAACAAGCTAAATGTAACTAGTACTACGGTCCTTTTGGAAGACCCAAATTGTGCTAACAAGATTATGACAAAGAGTTGACAGGCCAATATCGCTGAATAGCCTCACTCAGTACACAGCAACTTAAGAAATGTTTTGGGAGGGCCAACCGTGCCTTACCGGAGTAGAAACTATTCATTGGGACAGAGGGACTACAATTGGAAGGCCAAACTCGTAATATCAAGAATAAAAAAAATTAGGGAACTGATTAGATGCAATGTGTGACATACCTCTCCTCTATCAGTAAAATATGCTGCCCTCGTGAAAAGAAGAAGGGGATATCTGATCCAATCTCACCAGACCACTCTTGAAGATGCTTTTCTGAAGCAATGCAACCACTAAACTGGTTAGCAGCCCACAGTGCAGTTGCAGCATTACTGCTTCCACCACCAAGACCAGCACCAGTCGGGACCTTCTTATCAAGGTGTATCTACATTTCAATGAAGACAGCAGTAAAAAACAAAAGCCAACACAGTGATTAGATAATGATAGAAAGAGAACTTCACTCACAAAATGTTAAAACAATGTACACTTGACATTAACCGGTGGGCAAAGCTCAAAAGAGCATAAAAACCAAAATCCTTCTCACAAACCAAGAGGGCAAAGCTCAAGACAGCATAAGAAAACCAAAATCATTCTCACAAACTCTAAAACACTTTTTTACAACCCTTAGCCAGAGGCATCTCTCTACCCCTCTATTTATAGCTTAATCTGAGCAATCTTCACTCTTAGATGACTTCCTTTTCCCATAACGAACCTTATCAACGGCTAAGATTAGCTCACTCACACATGGGCTAACCCGAAACCCAACAACATAACGGTTTTGACACAACAACACTAACTTAACTGCTACTACACCCGCGAACATGCGATCCAACGACCCTCCTTTGCTTGTGTAGGGCTTTAGCATCACCACCATCCACTTATTTTCTCAACTTGCAGCTACTCCCTGGTCATGGTCATCTTAGGCGCCACCTTGATCATCTGGACCTTAGCTCTCCTAGCCTAGTCCCAGTCTCTTTCACCTCACTATGACCTAGCTTCAAAGTCCTGCAATCATCACAGACAAGCAAACAAATCACATAACAATGTCTAACAATATATGCAATCAAATCAACACATAGACAAGATGATACACAATTTGCCCCAAATAGTTTACAATCTGTCCCGACCAGTTTAAAACTTGTCAACCAGTTTACAATCTGTTACATCTAGTCCCGACCATTTAAAGACAAAACAACTAAAGGCTAAGACAAGTCAAGACCCGACCACTGGTCCTGGACAACTCATATTGCTCAAAACCAATTCAAGTTAAACTCAAACCTAAGCATCACAAACTTAAAAACGCTCAATTAAGAGAGGTGCTTCCATACTTTTTCTTTTTAAAGTTGCACAAATATTAAAGCATGAATAAAGGGTAGATTGTGATTACTTACCCTTTCGCTTGCTTCAAGATTTGTGTAACTTATATTGAGAGGAAAAGTATGGAAGCACTGCTCCTCAATTAATCATCATAAACATGGAGAGATCTTTACTTGATCTTTCAGAACTCTTTTTAAAGAACTGCATGCTTTTTTTATGCGATTAAAGAAAACTGTCGTGCCTTCTCTGACTGGATTCTGCTCGTCAGGAACTGCCCACACCAACTACCAAGCATAACACTAGATTCATATGTAGTTCGACATAACGAACAGCCGAACAGGAACATCCCGGCAGTACAGAACAGTTCATTGCTCAATAGTCTATATACAGTCACACAGCTCCAGCATCCGGGCTAGAACTCCACATGCAGAACAAGGTGAACGTTACAGGCAACAAGCCTCCGGTTTTCTCCGGCAAGCAGCTGCATCCACATGGCATAGATAAATTCCGCGCCACCGCTGCAAGTTGAATGCAAGAATTGGTATTTGGTGTAGCTTGGGGCAGGAATTCGGTGGTCATAGTACCACTCAGAATAGGTTATCTGGTTGCCGTCATAAACTGCAAGCTCACCCACACTTCATACTGGTAGCAAGAACTGGAATTGAAACTCGACAAGCCAAGGAAACGAGAAAGAGCTGCGGCTTACCTGGCTCCCGCCGTCATCGTTTCTCGCTGTTAGGGTTAGCAGTACGGCAAAATAACCGGAGACAAGATTTAAGTAAAAAAAACTTGCAGGAAAAAGATCACGGGGAACAACCACTGTATGATTCCAATGTTTACATGTACAGGCGGTTGACTTATATAGTGAAAAGAGTCCTAGTTGTAGAAGATTTGGACTAACAACCTATTTGGATAAAATCAAAAGATACAGTAAATTGAGATATTGAGTTATCTCCAACAAACCTCTTCTTAACTTAAAATCTATAACAAAATTGTTTCCGAAAAACCCCAAAGGGTAATAAAGCACCATGAATACAAGTGCGTTAAAAGTCCAAAGGACTAATGAACAAGGAAGTCTGTAACAGTCAATCCAAACACTTGAAGTGCAAAAGACAAAGACTGTAACAGTCTTATCCAAACGCTTCTCACAAAGCAAGATTGAGCAAACCACCAGTAGGTTGAGAGAAAGACTGGAACAGTCAATCCAAACACACAGCTATCAACAAAGCAAACAAAGAAATCTGGGTCTTTAAGGATTCATAACCCTAGTAAAATCTGAGTTTGTGCAACTGACTTGCTAAAACAAACGTTTAATCATCAAACGGCATAAACCAAGACATCACCTGTGGTGCTGGGTAGATAACGAAGAATACATAACATGGATTTTTGACATGCTCCACCGACGCTAATTGAAATATCAACTTGCACGTGTAATCATCACGTACATCAAACTGCCTACTGAAAATTCATGACATGGTTGAAACTGCTCAAAAAATGTCAAGATGAAAAATAAGACATATAGAGACAAAAAAGATACATTCTGAAAAACCTGCTGAGGCTAGCCTTGTTGAAAATAAATCTGATGGTGAGGCTCTAATTATCACTTCCAACTTGAATAATCAAATTGCATGGATTATTAATTTAGCTTATACTTTTCATATCTGTCCATTTAAAGAGTGGTTCTCTATTTATGATTATGTTGGTAGTGGTGAAGTCGTGATTGCTAACGAGTCTCCACTTAAAATTTGTTGTATTGGTTCTATCCAAATTAAAACTCATGATGTTATTGTTATGACTCTTTCAAATGTTCGTTATGTTCCCAGAATGAAAAGAAATCTTATGTCTTTGGGCACCATAGAACCTTTTGGTTATGAATATATCAGTGAAAATGGTGTTCTTAAAATTTCAAAAAGCAACATTGTTGTTATGAAAGCCAATAGAATCAATAGTCTTTATTACTTGCAAGGTTCTACAGTTACAGGTTCTGCAGCTATTTCTACTATTGCATCAAATCCTCACATCACCAAGTTTTGGTATATGTGCTTGGGTCATATGAGTGAGAAAGGTATGTATTTTTTTATGGAAGAAAGGATTTTTACATGATATTGGCAAACTTGATTTCTGTGAGCATTGTGTTTTTGGCAAACAAAAGAGTCAGTTTTTCTGTTTCAACTCATCAGACTAAAGGAATTCTTGATTATGTCCATTCTGATTTTTGGGGTCGTTCTATATTTTCTTCTATTAGAGGTTATGAGTACATGATTACCTTCATTGATGATTTTTCTCGCAAAGTCAGGGTTTCTTGAGACAATTTTCATTACGGATTTTGAGTCAAGTGGAGGTTTGTTAGAGATATTTTCGGATGCCTCAAATACTAGCTTTCCATTGATTTGGATTTATCCATATATATATGATTCCTTATCTCCATATTTTTCGGACTCTCAGTTGGTTATATATGCCACCCTCCTGTACTTGTAATCTTTGAACTAAATAGTGCATTTTATCTTCGTGATTTTTTTTTCGCAAGGGTTTTCACGTAAAATCTTGTATCTTCTTTTTGTGCATGTGTTTTTGCATCTAACTTAACAAGTGGTATCAGAAGTCCATAACCCAGAAGTCCTCAAGGTGCTCCTGCATCTTGTCCGGACCAATAGGCTGACCTTGAGCATCAACTTCAGGGGTGATTATATCAGGGCGCTGATACATGTTAGCAAGCACAATAGTTGGTGATATGGTTGCCTGTTGTGCAAATGGGAGCAACGATCTCGTATTGATGGCGGGCACGAAGAGGTAGAAGGTGTGCAGCAGCGCGAAGATGGCGACGCAATCATCGCCGTACGTAGCCAACAAGTTGCACATCTGAGAAGCCCGGGGAGCACATGGAGGCATTGATCCCGACGAGGTCGGCGCCGAGCCCGACCTCCTTCAAGAGCGGCAGGTTCTGGATGTTGAGCACCACCATCGCGGCGATTGGCCGGATGCGGCAAAGAAACCCGTGAAGGAAGAGCCCACGGAGAAGTCAGTCACCGAGGAAGATGACGGTGCCCATGGGAACCGCTACGTCACCGGTGGTCCTGTAGATCTGAAATTGTGGCCGTGCGTGTGCCGCCCCCGGGAGTCGCCTCCTCCGAGGGTAGCAGATTGATCTGAAAACCCTAACTCTGATACCACTTGTTAGGGTTATCAGCACGATAAAATAACTAGAGACAAGATTTAGTGTGAAAAAACTATAATGGCTCCGATGTTTATATGTACAGGGGGTTGGCCTATCTATACCCCTTTATAATGCACCTAAGTATTCTTTTCTACGTCCACCCCAAAAATAATGCACCCCACTAGAGATGACCCAACCTTCATGCACCCAGCGAAACGTCCTCAAAAACTTACCTCCATCAAAATTAACCTCTCAGATCTTTCCTCAGCTTTACTCACCCACATCCGATGGCCATTGTTTAATGTGTCTAACTCATCCCTGTGGCCTACAACAGATCTCCCCCCACCTCCAGCATCATCTCAAAGAAAAGAAAACAAATATCCTGGAATTAAGGAAAAGGAAACAAACGTTCTAGAAAAAAGAAAAGACTATATATTACGTGCTGGAAAAAAAAAACCAGAAGACAAGGCACTATACTAGTATATAGTTAAAAGAGTCCTAATTGTAGAAGATTTGACTAACAACCTATTTGGATAAAAAAAGATATAGTAAATTGAGATATTGAGTTATCTTGGGCACTCGTGATGGGCCCAAGATCAGCTGCGGTGACCCCATGTTTAATGGCTTCGTTAGGGTGGGTTGAAGGAGAGCGGGTGCCGTCGCCTGATCGCTGTGATGGCAGCGGATGGCGGCAAAATGGGCAAGAATTGTGCTGAACCAGCGAGGGAATGATGCAGTCAGTATGGTACAAGTGCTTGCACGGCATCTCCCTCGCCTCTGAGCCAACCTCAAATTTGTCTGTGCATACTGGACAGTGCGCATCATCGTTAAGATGCCTGCGGTTTATTGCCACCACTGGCATGGAGTCGATTGCTGACTGCGGAACCCGCGCGCGATGGTCCTTGACGGTTATTCTGCAGAAGTAGATGCTCATATAGAGCTTCAAGACTGGGACTGACAAGGAAACCACTGAAATTTTGGACGCTCGGCACCAACTCTTGGGGTGCAACAGTGGGCTGCATTCCTCGTTCAGTACTCGCCCCTTGCGTACCATGGATATAGAAAACCCGATCTCTGCCCATTTCTGCCATCCGTTGTCGCATAAGGCCAGACAGCCTCCATCATTCCGAATCTTCTATCCCGGTGCTCATCAAAGTCTAGTTCAAAGATACCAGAAGTGTTCAACATGCCTCCTATCTCACTGATTTCCAGAATAAAGGCCTCGTTGCAGTTGGGGCAGATTATATCTTGTCCACGAAGAGGAATTTGCCACTGGCAGGCATAACACCAATGTGTGGCTCTATTTGACATCTTGTTTCTGTGGCAAATTAAGCGCTCAGAATTAGTGGAAAGTTTCTATTAATGAAGTTCTAAGGACAGATGATATTAAAAGACCGGAATAGCTCTAAAAAAGTAACAGGAACTGTACTTGTCTACTGTTAAACTTAACTCATCAAATGGCAAGACTGCTCATATAGATTATGCATTTCATGAAGCAGAATCAATGTGTATTTGCTGCAGATGTCATCACTAACTTCCTATCCTCCACCGCCTCTATCACTAACTGCATAATCAAATAACAGATGTCATCACTAACCGCCTCCACCCTGCGCCACCCGGCTTCTTCTCTCCTTTTCCAGATCAAGATCCCCCCCTCTCTCTTCAAATCCAGATCTGAGGCCAGTCTCTCCATGGTGGGCGCCGCTGGACATTATGGTCGTCCTCGTCGTACTAGCTAGGGTGGTTTGTTCGTTGTTCATGTGAATTCATGAAATATTCATTGTTGTCGGTAGTAGATGTTCAGCTGTATTATGAGAGCTACTACTGAATCCTATATCGTTGGAATTGATTCCAACGGTATAGCAGGTTCCATAGATTTCAGAGCAGATTTTAGAGATTTCAGAGGTTTCATAGGTTTCAGAGCCAGGTTTCAAAAGTTCCATAACAGGTTTCAGAGGTTTCAGAGCCATGTTTCAGAAGTTTCATCGCGCAAAAAAAAGTATACCGTTTGTACGGTATACCTTGTAGTTTTTCTGATTGAATAAATATTCATTGTTGTCATTTCGTTGATGAGATGGTAAATCGTGGTGTGGAATATTTGATGTCAATGCAGCCGAAATTAATTTCCGAAGTATGAGACATGCATTTCCGTAGAGCCAAGGCCGGTAGTATTTCCGAACTCCTGTCAGTTAGTGGGTACAACCGTACAACTTAACCGAGCTCAATCCTCAACAAGCCTAACTAAAAGCCTGAAAAAACTTTGGTACATTGAAATGATCTGTAAGTTGTCATCTTTGGTACACTGAAACGATGCATAGAAATTCATGTCAATTAGTGTCCTTTGATACGTAGAAATCAATACTTACGTGAAGTTCAAAGCAAGTATCTTGATACATAGAAATTGATATCTTTTAAACGTTAACAAACAAGCCACTACTTATCTTAGGGGTATTTTAGACATTTCTTAACTCAGAACGATCAACAAGTGAGAGATCATGTGGTGGTCTATCCATATTGGTGATGAGTAATTGATTGTGTTTGAGTCTGTGGTGCTTAGGTTTGAGTTTGTTATTGTTTTGAAGCAATTTAAGGTGCTGTCAGTTAAAGGTGATACTCCCGGCCCCTGAGAGGGGATAGTACTGGGGTGCGGTAAGGCCGTTTTGAGAAGCGTGTGTGTGAGTGTGTAAAACCCATTATGTGTTAAGTTAGCAGGTTAGCACATGTGAGTGTGGATGATATCCACTTGTGTGTCCAGATTTAGAGTTTCTAGGGTTGCCTCCTCTATATAAGGACTTCAGGGGTGTAGAGGGAGGCAAGCCAAGGGAAGAAACTAGAGATACATTAGGACACAAGATGGTAGAATAAGATTTTTGTTTCTTGGGTGTGTGAGTGCTACTTGGAGTTTTGCCCTCTTTAGAGAGGCTTTGTAATCATCACTTTGGATCTGAAATACAAATTAAATTTGTGCTCAAAATCTTGCTCTTGTTTTGATCTTCTTCCTTCTTGAGTTTTGATTTCTCTATTTAGTTTTTTCTTTCCTGAACTTGTGTCGCTAAGGATGAATGATTGACGAATGAATCCTCTATTGCTCATATCCAATAATCTAGGCAAGCTTCAACTTAATCATCAAAGTTTTTTTAAGAAACCGGTTTTTGGCTTAAGAAGGAAGAACTAGTGATAGATATTGTTCTTGCACGTTTGAGAAGTGTTTATTTGGTTTCTTGCTTGCTGTGATATATGTTAGATCATCTCAATCATCAAATCCCCACGAGCAAGCTCAGGGTGAATTTTTTGGATTTGACCTAGTTTTGGTGAAACCTTCTCTAAATCTAAAAAAATCAGAACTTTGACGTCAATCTTTGCAATTGATGATTGAAATAGTTTGCTGACATCCATAGGAAGGTGCATGCAAAGTTTCACAAGTTTTAGATTATTCAATCAAAAATTACATCAATTCTTGGATTTGAACTCGTGATGATTTTTCTGTTCACCCTTGATTTTACTGTTCATCCGATACTATACTATCGGACCCCAGAAAAACACTTCTGAAATCCTCTGTGTAACATGTACTAGTCCAGTAAAAACTAGTACATACAGTAGAAATGATATCACAACATATCCATCGTATATTATTAATTAATTAATCCAAATTACAAAATGAGTGGCACACAGGCCAAATAATAAAGAAGCGGAAATAAAGTAAATAGTAGTAAAGCCAAATAGATTTGCCATAGGCAATTGACTGGGAAGCGGCCTAGTTCATCTGGTCCTCACCGTCGTAGAACTCCTCTGTACAGAGTAAGCAAGGTGAGTACGAAAGTACTCAGCAAATCATACATAAAATGCAGTATTAATATAAGTGATACAAAGGAAGGTTATATGGTTGAGTTTAGCATAAAACAAGTTTTCCAATATTGTAAGTACTTTTCAAAGGCATATTTTTTAAGAAAGATGTTGTTTTTAACAAATTTAGCACCGGAATCCCTCCTAGAGTTAACCCATCTTTTTCCAATCAATGGAATCACTCCATCTGAAACCATCTTTTTAAAGCCATTTTTGAAAACATTAAAATCTAATCCATGAAAGGCTTGCTCGGCATGCCCATGATCGTAGGTGCGGTTAATCGATTAGTTTTACACTCTGCAGAGGTTGTACAACTTTACCCACAAGACATGATTATCTCCTTTTACAAACTACACACTTCCTATGGTGTGTTGGCAGAGAAAATCATGACAAGACCCCTATAAAGCTCCATCTACATAGTCATGCCCGCTAAGGTTTCACCGTTGGTAGAGTTAAACCGCCCAGTATAGAAGCCCCCTCTTGCACCGAGTGACAGCCTTACACCCACTTCCACTTTTAACCTAATGGCATGACTGTCCATGGTATATCGCAATACGGATAGCCAGGTGAGTCCTATTCGAGACTTGTGGTAGTTCGGTAAGGCTTTACATTCAGCATAACATAGACTGGTCCTTAATTGACTAGACGAGCTTTCCACAACCCTCGTGCCTCACGCACCCACCTGCCAACCATTCTCATCCAGTCTAAACTACATTTTTAATTTTTAACTTGATGTCACAAGTAACATAGAGTTTCAGAGAAAAAGAGAAATGGTATTGTAGCTTATTTACTGTAGTTTCGAGGTACTATTCATGCGTGAAACGTAGAGAGCAACAGAGAGCACGGCTCTCTGTAATTGGCCATGGCGCAAGGGGGTAAGGGCTGAGGACAGAAAAATGGGCGACGGCCAGGAGCACTTTACCTCACGAAATCCGGTGAAACGAAGACGAATTAGCTTGTGGGAAGAGACAAAATGGGTTTCACAAGGGGAGAGGCACCCGGTGCTCTATTTATAGGGCGAGATGAGGACCGGAGGGGCGAGATTTGAAGCGGGAATGGCGGCAGTCGAAAATGAAGAACAATGAATTTTTGGGGGCAAATCATGGGGATTTAATTGGGGAAACTACTTTTGGAACTTGGAGGATGTGACGAGGATTTGATTGCATAATTATTTGTGGTGTTTTGGTGCGAAAATCACAGGGATTTAGAAGCTCAAAAATCGGCTTTAATGGAGGCAAGAGAGAATGAGGTCTCTTTGGATGTTCTAGACTTTGGCTGCAGCTTGAAGAAAGGCCTGACGGTGAGGTCCGGTCCCACTGTTAGGAGAGGGGTCTTTTTTTTCGAATTGTTTTGGGTTGAGAGAAAAACGGCTTTGGAAAAAAACAGTAAAAAAGCTCCAAAAATCTTGGAAAAATTCTCAAAAATACTTTGTAATATTTTTAACCTAATAAAATTATTTTAGGAATTTTTCAGGTTTTAAATTTTCTTCAGAAAGTTTTTTTGTAAAATTGAAAATAGTAAAAAGACTTTATAAATCCAGAAAAATCAGCGAAATTACAAGAAAATTCTAAATAATAATTAAACCAAAAATATGCAAATTTTTAGGGTGTTACAACTACCACCACTTAGTATGGTAGTACCGACCCAGAGCTGATTTTTTTCTTCTAAAAATTCATTATTTCACTCTTGTTTGATCAAGTAATGTTTTGGTTGGTTCTTTTGGGGGAAATTTTTTTGTTGATTATTCACCCCCTCTAATCGCTGGTTGTAGTTTTTCTAAAAAGTAGCTTTCGACTAGGCTGTATGGTTGAAGGGCTACACGGGTGGGCTAAAGCGGTTTAGTACTTGGCAGTCTAGCTTTTCATCTGGCTTTTAGGTGTGAGGGGTGCGGGTCGGGAATGATGGAGAGAGGAGTGGATTTTGGATTTCATTCTTGGTAAGAGGGTGTAATTTTCTTCAACTCTAATAGCAAAGTCAGAACTCCAACCCACCAAAACCGTGAGAAGCTACCCAGATCAGCTTTTGACTTTCAGATTCTCCTAGTACAAATAGACTACTAGCTTTTGGCTTCTTGCTGCGAGGAAATCAACCGTTTAGAATAGCTTTTGACTTTTAAAAGGAAGAAGTCAAAGGTTTTACTAGTTTCCAGCCCTCCAGAGCGGAGTAGAGCAGTTTGGTTGCTCATGAGGCTCATAACCTTGAGGTCACGGGTCCGATTCTCGTCTAACTCAATTCTTAGAAAATCACGAATCAGATCATTTGCTCTTACCTCAACAAAGGAAGCACGAGCCTCCTTTTTTTCTTCTTGTTCCCAATTCACTACTAAGCAAGTTCGAACAAATTGACTATTTGTGTGATAAATTCTTTGAGTTAACTTGCTATTTTTATGAGAAATAAAATTGACAAGTCGAAGTTGGAGATTATCCTCTTCTTGCAAGAGATCCTGCGGGAGAGAAAATTGCTTCTAATTTGTTTTGTCCAAGTTGCAATAATAGGTTTCAAGTTACGCCAATTTGAACTTGCTTGGTCTGTTCAATTGCGGCTCGTCTCGCCGCTACCTTATCCTATTTCCATACTTTTGTCACCTCTCGGGTAGCCAGTTCCAGCTTAGGATGGATATGTGGGGAAGAAGCTCCTAGCATCTTTTAGGATGACTTTCGTTTCCTATTCCAGTCTTGCAAGATCCGAATGAAAGTTTCGTAAGGGAACTGGAGCAGGCTATCATGAGACAAAAGATCTTCTTTCTAAAGAAATTCGATTCGGAACTTTTATATGTCCAAGGTCAATATGGAAATTCTTTCAGAGATTTTCCCTTACTTTGTCCGTGTCAACAAACAATTCGAAATACCTCGACTTTTTCAGAACAAATCCGAGTCAAATAGCAATGATTCGAAACACTTCTTTTTCCATTATACTATTTCGGAAACCTAATGACTCGATCATATAGATATGGAAAATACAGGATTTTCAATCCTAGTGAAAAAAGGAGGGAAACAGATACTCAATTTAGAATGAGTAAACAGAATTCCATACTCGATCTCATAGACCCCTGTAGAATTCAGTGGAAAGCTGTATTGGATGAAACCGTTCTAAATACGACGCTTCTCGTAAAAGCGGTAGCCATATCATACAGAATCCAAACGGGACGTCGGTGTCGTGTGTTCGCTGGGAAGCGAGCCAAGGCCGGGCTTGATCCAAGGAAGAGTCGTGTATTTTCTGCTTGGCCTGATCCACTTTTGCCGTACATCGTTAACATCGGCAAGAGTTTACACTGATGAGAAATTGGCAATTTTGGGTAAGCAAAAACGTATGGAGGAAGTTAACCTTAGCTTTGGTTCAAGCTTCTCGTTAGCATGAACTAGCCAGCTGCCTATTTTCGTTATTACGCACTGTCTACTTCTTACTCAACTGATCTTTTTTTTATGCAAATCAATCAAAATTTCAACCCTAGATTCAAATTCCATACCTATCAGATCATTGACACGTTGCAAACTTCGAAACAGCCTCACAATGCCTTAGTAAAACTTTGCCATTTGTAAAACTTGGTAAAGAAAAAGGTAAACTTATTAAAACCACGCCTTCGACTATCCCATTGAGCCATCGCTACCATAAAAAATACTACCGCACGGCATACTGTGTGTTCTCAAACTGATGGCATAGGTACTAACCATTCAATCCTGTACTACAAAGCCTTATCTCATTCAACTCACATGTGATCTTTATTTATTCAACTCATCCGCATTCATATGTCCATTCCTCTCCCACCCCCCTCTACCTCTCTCCTCCCAATGCTTCCCTATCTACGGTAGCAAGCAAGCTCGATAGTGGCGGCAACGATAGGCGTGAAGGAGTTGCACCAGTGACATGTCTTACTCATACCTTGCTCTTTCGTCACGCCTTGAATTTGTGAGCAATGATGGCATGTGTGCAAGAGCTGCGAGTAGTGACCTGGAGGTGCGGCGACAGCCATGGTGGGAGGAGGACGTCGGCGATGGGACCCACCGGATCTGGTCGTCTTTCTCATTGCCAAGGACGGGTGCACCGAATCCGGTCATCTTCCTCATCACCGGCGACGGGATCCGCCAGATCCTGCGACCCTCGCCTGCCTCCTAATCTAGGTCACATAGCAGTTGTCTGTCGGAGGCTAGCGGAGTGGCGACTAGCAGTACGGGGGCAGCACGATGTGTAGAGGAGGGCGGCTACTGGCATGACAGAGGCAACATGGCGGAAGGAGAACGCCGGTGATGGGATCCACCGGGTCATAGAGCAGTACAACACCGACCCTGCCCACATCACCTCGTGGCTCAACTTTCACGCGCATGGCACGGACAATTTCAAGCTCTGGCTTCACCCTTTGAGCAGGGGGACAACGGTGGTGTTGATGAGTGGCAAGGGCAGATTTGCGGCCGCATGTGAGCATGTCATTTTTTTACTCTTTTTTCTAATGAAAATTGTTCAAACTTTAATTAAAATTTGAAGAAATTTGTTGAAACTTACGTAAACTTCTGTGTTGAAACTTATTGCAAACTCATCGGTTAAAACTTGATGAAACTTGAGTTTCAAAACCTGAAACACATTGAAATTTTGGCTTGAAATCTTCTAGAAACTTCTAAAATGTGTGACTCACTGAAACATGAAACTTTTCGGACGTGAATCTATATGATGTTCCTATACCGTTGCAACGGTGTACCTTTCTCTAGTCCTTGAAGAAAATCCTTAAACTTTAATCTTCCACCATGCGTTGCAGTAACCACTAATAACACTAACTACAGTAGTGACAACCAAAAACTGATGCCCTTAAATTCTCAACATCAAGTATCGACCAAGAATATGAACACTCTTATACCTATATCGCAATCCCCTGATTTCTCCACTGCCTCTGGACATTCTTATACCTACATCGCAATCCCCGGATTTCTCCACAGCCTCTGAATACTTGTATTCCAGCGTTGCGTGAGTATTAAGTAGCAAGGGGAGATAAGAGTTGCGTGTGAGATTTGTAAACTCTGAACCTATTCCTCTATCTGAATCTAATCCCTCCTCTATCTTCCCCAATTTCCTACCTCTTCTTTCCCACGTCTTCTGCTGCTGCTGTTCTTCATTTTGAGTCCCCGAAATCCTGTGAAGACAACTTGGTTCGTAACAAGAGCTTTACAGCCCCGGTTCGTTTCCATTAAAAGAAACTGAACCCCGGAGACAGAGTTTGTAGAGCTCGTACTTCATATTTACATCTAGGCGTACTGGTAGTACTAGCTAGCGAGAGCACATCAGCATCTAGAACCAGCAACAGAATAACACATAGTCCATACACAGTAATAAAAAAGAATACACTAAAAAGGAGCTGCACAAACAACTGATGCAAAAGAACCTTCATAAGGGATCAATTTCCAGGGCTCAAGTTGGCAGCAACCATTTTGAGTCGTTCAGTTTCTAGAGCCCTTACCCCAAAAAAAAAAAACTAAATTACAAACAAGAAAAAAAAAAGCGATGGAACGAAGCAAAGAAAATCCTAAGGATAATACCATTTTTTTTCTAAATAATATATTTTTTAAAAGTAATTGCGACATTAATACGCTGGTGAAAAAAATTACAAAAATAATACTAGATCGCCCAACCAGTTGGCGAAATTAGAGTAATAACCAGATGGCTTGACGAAAATATTATTTTCGTCACACCGTTTGGTGAAAAAACGTTAATTGCGCCATTAGCACCGTCTGACAGAGCAACCAGACAGATCAGGCTATTTTCGCCACATGGTATAGCAAAAATAGTATTTTCGCCACACGGTTTGTCGACAACCTATTTTCGCTATACCGTGTGGCGAAAATAGACTGTTTTTTTTAAAAATAATTCATTTATGTGTGAATTAAAAAACTAGCCTATTTTAGCCACACGGTATGTCGAAAATACTATTTTCGCCGTACCATGGGGCGAAAATAGCCTGATCTGTTCGATGGTGCTAATGGCGCAATTAACGTTTTTTCGCCAAACGGTTTGGCGAAAATAGTATTTTCGCCGAACTATCTAGCTATTACTCTAATTTCGCCAACCGATTGGGCGATCTAGTATTATTTTTGTAATTTTTTTCCCACGTATTAATGTCGCGATCACTTTTAAAAATGTATTATTTTAAAAAAACTCTACCACTAACTAATAAATCGGTAAAACAAAGGATAAAGCCACGAGCACTGAAACTGGACATCAATGTACCAAAACTGAGATGACAGCACTGTTGGAATTAATGCTGAATTAATTCAATGAAAGAAATCAAGGGTGTTGAGTTGAAAGTATGGTCTTTAGTACCATATTACTTAGCTAGGTGGAGTGCAACTAACTTATAAGGGGAGTTCATGCATAGACTCTACTATGAGTTGGTGGCAAGACTAGAGGTACATATGTTTAGCTATGTTAGGCTATGTATACATACACGTGCGCGTATTTCACGTGACTTGTGACTTAACCTTTTGCCACGTGTACCGATTCGCCCGCATTGCGAGATTCCAGGGGGCGGTTCCTGGAATCGTGGTAATTTGGCTGATATTTCGCGAGGCGGTTTTCAGTTCGCGCTTTCTAAAGGGAGACGTTCCTGTTCGTGAGAAGATACGCGACAGAAATCAATCTCGTTCTCTTCGACGATCTGTGCTTCCTCCAGTTCTTGCTGCTTCCCGAGTCATCCGATCCCTTCGCTTGTCGTGTAACAAGCGTGAGGGAGAGCAATGTCTCCGATCCGACGCCGGCCACTTGGCGCCCTGCATGGGAGACCAGCGATCAGGTTTCTGGGAAGCGCCGCACCGCGCGACTGCTTGTCTTCGTCTTCGATCGTCGCATCGATTCTGCGTGGCTTCCCGTTCTTCATCAAGCCCTCAGTGAGTGCTCTGGACTAAATAGTTCTTGATCCAAGTAATTCATTTTGCGATCAGATCTGTTGAGAATGCATGCTGCTATGATAGTTTTGTTTACATATATGTATATTTTGGGCTATCTAGCATGTGTAGACATGTTTTCTTTACTAACATGTTCTGTAAATCTGTTGGCTGCTAGTAACCACGTTGTAGACATAATGTTTAACTTTATGTTCTTATTGTGTATCTTTGGAATTAAATTAATGTTATGCCATGTTAATTTTCCAACAAGCACAAGTTTTTTTTGAATCGAGCAAACACCCAAATTTTCCACAAACTAATCTGCCCTAACCTCAAATCAAGCATCTACAAGGTTAATCTCATCTCATAAAACACGATTAGGTGTTTGGATAAAGATTTACCGGTTGATTACATCGGGCCAAAAATTGGGGCAATTGGGGTTGTTCTCCTCTCATTTTCCTTCCCCCTTTTGTTCCTGGGACAGCAATCCCTCTTCCCCTCCATGGACAACAGGAGCAAGGTGAGACTGGCCGTGTTTTGTATGGCTGTAGCTTTTGTGAGAAGCAGCTTCTGGTTAGGTTGTATGATTAAAGGGTTGTACGGCTGAACGACTAGGTTGAAGAAGTTTGGTGTTTAGCAGCTTGACTTTTAGGTATACTGACCGGCTGTTTTGAGTTAGAAAATGTCTGAAATGCCCCGAAGTGTAATAACGGCTTGTTTGATGCCCTTGAGTTAAATACCAAGGTAGCTCCTTGAATAACCCCTCTAGAGATAAAATACTTGGCGTGTGGCTAATGGATGTAAAGTATCTTTTGTACTAGCACTACATGGTTCCCAACCTCTGCATTTGACTTATGAAATCTGAACATTTGTTCTTACAAGGAAAAAAATTCTTAAAATAATAAGGGTGCTTTATCATATATACCCAAGGAATGCACTATTAGTCCATCTCATATTATCACAAGATTCCATAATCTACTGTGTAGAAACTAGACCTGTGGGCAGCCTAATTTCATAATGGCACAATAAAAACTAGACACTCAAAAACGTTTAGCAGGTCTGAAGCTCTAAGCACGTAAATAAACAAACACAACAAGTTGTTTGACAGCAGTGTTGCTTTGCAGCACGCTTTCGTCAGAGGCAGTTTTCAGCTAACTAAAAAAGTGTCTCTTCACCATTTCAGAACCATGTTCCCATCAAAAGCCCAAAAGATTACAACCAAGTAGAGGAAACTGTATTCTGATGACATCCTTTGAGTGCTTTTGCAGAATAAACATATTAAGCTAAGATTGCTCTTTTACTTGAGGAAACCAACTACTGAGAAGTCTCGAGCTTGACTAGTTTGATAAAAAAACAACAGCAAATACCACCTAGATAGTAGAATTATGTCCAGAGAGCAAAAAATTCAAGAGTAAAGAACACTAACCAGGGCCACGCTCTGTTGCATCAGACTGACGCTTGTGCCGTCTGTAAATTTGGAAAATTCATTCACGCGATTGACTGCGTCGCGAAATTTGGTCTAAGGGATATGTATGAATTTTTTTTTGCGTAATTTCGGTTTTCTTGGTTTTTTCTAAAAAAATGTGTAGCTAGAGGCCGTCGGCAAATTTGTGGTTTTTTTAGAGAAAAACACGGAGGGACATAAACGTATTTTCGTTTTTTGCGTAATTCCGGTTTTTTTGGTTTTTTTTAAAGATGGGTCGCTAGGACCTATCGGCGAATTTGTAGACTGCTATAAACTGTCGACGAATCTGTGGTTTTTGTTTTTAGGAGAAAACAAACGTATTATCGTTTTTTTGAGTAATTCCGGTTTTCTTGTTTTTTTTAAAAAAAATGGGTCGCTAGGACCTGTCGGCGAATCTATGCTTTTTGTTTTTGAGAAAACAAACATATTTTTGTTTTTTTTCGTAATTCCGGTTTTCTTGTTTTAAAAAAAACGGGTAGCTAAAACCCATCTGCAAATCTGTGGACTGCTATAAACTGTCGGCGAATCTGAGATTTTTTTTTGAGCAAACCGCGGAGGGACCTAGACATATTTTCGGTTTTCTTCGAGTCCAATATACAAAAAAAAAGAGTTCTCGGGATCCAAACATAATTCTGTTTTTTTCTGATCCATTTTGCTAAAAACCGTCGGAGGACCTTTACGTAAACCACGGAGGGATCTAAACGTAATTTTATTTTTTCGGTCCTATCTGTTAAAAACCGACCAGATGACCTAAACGTAATTTCGAACAACCATTTTAACAGTGATGAATTACTAAGAGAAAGAAACAACATCAAGAACCAAGTTTAGCTCATTCCAACAGTTGCACTTTGCAGAACACAGAACATGTTCTGTCATATTGAGTATTACTGTATTAGCTTCTTCCAATACAATCGTACAAGTACAGTACAAACCGAACACTTCAGAAGAAAGTAACAAAACTTGTGATCAGCAAGATCTTGACAGGGTAGATCAATTTCACACTTTTACACATAGCCATCATTTTATTCAAGCAGGGTATAAGAAAGAAAAAATATATTCCCGCAAAAAGCAAGCAACCCAAGACATCATGGATCTGAAAATGGGTACGAAGAACTTGAAGAAAGTCACTCAGCCAATTAGGCAGAGTTCACAAAGCTTGCAACAGCATCCATTGAATTCGCCATTTCAGGAATATCAAGTTCTTGTGAAATGATGCCACTTTCATCAATCCCACAATCCACAGCTGTTGGTCCAGAGCTCCCTTCCCGAACTGCTACCTCAGTATTAGTGTTAAAGCATACAGTATGGTCTGTACAAATAACAGAACCAACACTGCACTGCTTCTGGAACGGGAAGGAACCAATCTCTGCATCGATCTTGCCTCGGACATCAAACAAGAGGCTTCTTAACCTCACCACCTCAACCTCGAGTGCTGCATGCCCCTGCAATCTCCTCAGGAGCTGCTGATTAGTGGCGCGGAGCTTCTTGACTTCCTCCTCCAAGAAGGCTGTGTGCGCTTTCTTCTTCTCCCGGTACTTGCGCACAGCCTCTCTATTTCCCAAAGGTTTCCGGGGCTTTCTCAGCTCCTCTTCCACGTTATTTTCACCAGAAGCCATGACTTGGGTGTGCGTGTGGAGGCACGTGTGGGTATGCATAGCAACCGATGGACCCCGTGGATTGCAAGTGTGGGTGTGGGTACATGTAGTTGTATTCTTTAAGAATTCATCAAAGCCATGGGAGATCTCAGGATGTGAAAACAGAAGGTGGCTTGGAATTGGAAGGTCTACTCCGTCGTCCATTGTCACAAAATGTGCCAAGAAAATTCTCCTCCTATGGTTAACTGGGCAGGTTGAACAAAAGTGCCAAAAGCACTTCAACAACTCAAGAACTGGGTAACCTTGTTCCATAAAAGCTTACTGATTTAGCAGGATCTTATTTGAGGAAAAACAAAATTTAAAGAAATTCACGTAACCCCTAGATTACTGATTAGTGATTGAATAGTCAAAAGATCATGTAAGTACCAAATTTCCATGATGGCCAGGAGCATGAACATATGGACAACTCTCACCACTGAATAGCAAAACCTCACAAGATTCCAATTAGGGCAGCAACTTCCTGCGTAAGTGGTCAGTATCAAAATAGGAGAAACAACATCAATATTTGAGAACGGAGTCGGATGGAATCAAGAAATTAAATTTGACAGAGATGCAAAATACCCAAACTGCCGAAGCGCATCAACAGCTTCTGCTTCTTGCAATAAGAAGCCTTATTTTTGCCTACACTTTTTTGATCCGTCTCCTCTCCACCAATCTTTCGTTGCTCTTTGCTTGCCTTCCCTCCTTTTTTATTGGGTATCTCGGAGGGAGGAGAACCTTGGAAATAGAGGGAGGGGAGCGGTGGAGAGTGATGTTATTGGATTGGAGCGGAGAGGATAAAAGGGGAGAATCCTAGTTCTTGCCACTGTTCAGGGACTCTCCTTCCCTTACCATGATTGTTCTGTTGAGATTCTTTTGCTATTCATTTCAACCAGCAGCATTTGGCCCAGTGGGATTCAGCCAGCATTGCAGCAACTTGACTGAATTATTATCCTAGAATATAATCTCGTTCCGAGCATGGGAATTTTGTATAATTCGTATAAGAGCTGCATTGTCTATTTCCATCATTTTATCTAGCTCTCTGCATCTTTCTTTCTTTTTTTCTTTTTCTTTTTTTGCAAATCTAGCTCTCGAATATGTATTTGTAAATTTGACCCTCTTTGTCACGACGGAAGACACGACAATCGGCACATGTCCTCTGCCGCATCTGAGGAGTGTGGAAGGTCACCGGAGTCTTGGAACCTTGGCTAACCATGGAGAGCAGCGTATGGCCGACCACAGCAAGAACCCTTCCACACTCTCCGAGCACGGTGCATGAACATGCCACAGCTGCTCTCGTGCTCCAACGCCCGCTCCTGAGGTCTCTCACACTACAGTGACATCGGTGACTTTTCACGCTCTCCTGCCACACCTTACGGGTGGGAGAGATGTATGCGCTAGGAGAGAAGGTAGATTTGTAAAAAAATGAGGTATATGTGACTGGGTAAACAATGATTTGTGTTCCAAACCCCCTCTTTTGTGCTTGTTCCTTCAGAAATATGTTGCTATCTAGCGTGTGCCGGCTTGGAACGCAGATATTTAACATGATGATTACCTTCAATTCACATGAAAACAGCTAAATGCCTGCATGAATATGGGGAAAAAATTCCCACGTTCTAAATGAGATCTTAATTCTTTTCCTAAATAATGGTGAACTATGCGGTCAAAAAATAATAGTCAACTTTTTTAAAAAAATTGCTTAAGATTCCATTTCAAAGGCGCTACTTTGTTTCGCAAGCCTTTGTCATTGTCAGTTATTCTTTCTCAACAGAATGTGGTAAGTGGCAACTATTGTATTTTGTTTTTTCTCTCCCTACTTTCATACTATTAACTAGCCAAGGTCACACGCTACGCTACATCGTGCGAAATTTAAAAAATTCGGTCGCGCGACGTTGCGTCACGTGAAATTTGGTACGACGGATATTTTCGAATTTTTTTTGCGTAATTTTGGTTTCCTTGTTTAAAAAAATGGGTCGCTAGGACCCGTAAGCAAATCCGTGGACTGCTATAAACTATCAGCGAATCTGTGGGTTTTTTTCTTGAGAAAACCGCGGAGGGACCTAAACGTAATTTCATTTTTTTTTGTAATTTCGGTTTTCTTGTTTTTTTAAAAAAAAATGGGTTGGTAGAACCAGTCGGCGAATCCGTGGATTGCTATAAACTATCGGCAAATCTGTGGATTTTTTTTTGGAGTAAACTGCGGAGGGAGTTAAACATATTTTCGTTTTTCTTCGGGTTCAATATGCTAAAAACCGATTTCTTAGGACCTAAACATAATTTTGTTTTTTCGGGTCTATTTTGCTAAAAATCGCCAGGAGGACCTGAACGTAAACCGTAGAGTGATCTAAACATAATTTCATTTTTTGGGCCATTTCTATTTAAAAACCGACAGAATAACCTAAACGCGATTTTAAATTTTTCGAAGGGTCTTTTCGTGAGGGGGGCTGAAGTGGCACGACTAGGAGAGCGCCGATTCCTCCTACTATAATATAAGGTTATAATATAAGGTATACATTGACGACTGGACATGTAAACTTACTTTAGATATTTTACTTGACAACGATGAAATGTTAGGCCACGTTTGGAATACAGAAATTTTATAGGGAAGAAAACATTCACTCTCGCTAAGATGTTTTCTATCTAGGAGAATCCCGCTATTCAAATAAAGCAAGCCTTTCATGTTACAGTCCATATGGCTCCTCGTAATACCATTTCAACTATGTGTGCAACGGGTCCGTGTGTTGCTGCCGGCGGAAGGAATTGCCGAGACAAGCAGAGATTCTAACAGAGAAAGGATTTTTTTTAATACCTTTAGGAAAAAGGAAACAAAATTATCAGATTTTTTAAAAATCGCAAAATTTTGATCATGATCTGATTTTTTTTATGGTAGATTATACATACTCTCAGGACGCTTATCACAAATTCTAAAGAATTTACAAATTTAGTAGCTCAACTAAATCAGTTGAGTTGCTTTAAGCGTGTCAGTAGCATTGACAGATTTTTTAAAAAATCCCAAAAGTTTGATTAGAATTTGAAATTTCTACGGAAGCATAGGCATGGTCTCAGGACCCTTCTAAAAAAATCAAGAATGTGCAAATTTAGTAGCTCAATTAAATCAGCGAAGTCGCTCTAAATACATCGGGAATACCTCCAGGAAAAAGAAACAAAATTGTCAGATTTTTTTTAAATCGCAAAATTTTGATTGTGATCCATTTTTTTATGGTAGCTTAGGTATACTCTTAAGGCCATTCTCACAAATTCTGAAGAATTTAAAAATTTTAAAGAATTTACAAATTTGGTGGCTCAACTAAATCAGTGGAGTTGCTTTAAGAGCGTCATAGCATTGCTAGATTTTTTGAAAATCACAAAAGTTTGATTATGATTTGAAATTTCTATGGTAGCACAGGCATGGTCTTAGGACCCTTCTCAAAAAAAATTAAGAATCTACAGATTTAGTAGCTCAATTAAATCAACGAAGTCACTCTAAATACATCAGCAGCATGGTCAGAATTTTTAAAAATCACACAAGTTTGATCATGATCTAAATTTTGTATGGAAAGTTAGGCATGCTCTCAGGACCCTTATCAAAAAGTTTTAAAAATTTACAATATGATTTAATAGCTCAATTAAATAAGCAAAGTCGATGCAAAAAACCAGAAAAATTTTACGTCTCACGGGATTCGAACCTAAGACCTCGCGCACGCACGACAAGACTTCAGCTAGCTAACTGAGCTATATGAGGTAGTGTAGAAACTATAAAATAGGACACGTAGCGTGCGGTGGCGAAGCCTGCCGTACCCCTCCAAAAATAATGAGTTATATAGATAAGATCATCCCCATGGAACAGAAGGTGCAATCCCCTTCTCCTAAAGGCCACAGTGAAAGTGAGGCGTGGCAATAACAAAAGCATGGAAGCATGGTTTGTGACCTGTGCTGCACAGTGGCATCCAATAACCAAAGCATGGCTTATATGCAGCTTGGATTAGGATAGCCAAGTGGTAATGGAACGCATCCTTTCCTGTATCTCGTCAACGGGAGCAGTGACGTTGACATTGCATTGAGCCCAACGAAACAACTCTTTTGTAAAGCAAAACAAAACAACCTCCATGGAATCCTAGAAAGGAACTCCGACGATAAATCGTATGATGTGACAGTGGCATTAGCCAAACAAGTAGAATTACATGGGATGACTTGTAAACTCTGACATTATTATTTTTTAAATGGTAAGCTCTGACATTATTCCTGAACAGAATACAAGCACAATCACCCAAGAAAACAACGCATGTCTTAAAGCAATATACAATTTTGCTGAGTCCTGTGGGCCAAATAAAATGGGCCTATAAGCTCAGTCCAGGCCTGCCCCGGCCCCACCCACCTCCTTTGAAACCGTTCAAGTGCAGGTGCAGCAGCCCAACCGCAAGAACGGCGCCGGAAAATGTTTGCCCTCCGCAAAACCCTCCTCCACGGCCGCCTCCCGGCGCCGCCGGCCGCCGCCTCGAGGATCTCCTCCCTTTTCCGCCCCCTCTCTACCTCCCCCGGAGGCGGCGGAGGCGGGGACGAATGGGGCTCCTCCTGGTCCACCGGCTTCACGAAGGACCACTTCGACGGCTCCGCCACCGCCGTCGGGCGCCCTGCCCCCTCCCCGTCCCCGTCCCCGTACCCGTCCGTCTCCCCGGAGCTGGCGGCCGTGCGCTCCATGGACGAGGAGGATGAGATCCTCCGCGCCGTGGAGCGCGACAACCGCGAGTCGAAGGCGTTCCTGGACTCGTGGAACGGCCGGATGCGGGAGACGTGCGCGCTGCTGAAGCAGGTGCGGGAGCCGGGGTCCCGGGGCTCGTACCTCAAGGACTCGGAGAAGCAGGAGATGTATCGGCTGCACAAGGAGGACCCCGAGACGTACACCGTGGAGCGGCTCGCCAAGGACTTCCGCGTCATGCGGCAGCGCGTGCACGCCATCCTGTGGCTCAAGGAGATGGAGGAGGAGGAGGAGAGGAAGCGGGGCAAGCCGCTCGACGACTCCGTCGAGATCCTGCTCGACAGCTGCCCAGAGTACGTGAGGAGTCCGTTTGCTTCCTTAAGTTTTGTATTGATATAATTAGATATGGCTCCCATAGGTTGGGTCAGTTTTAGGTTCAGGAGCAATTGGAAGAGTTTAAAAATCGGGGGGATTCTTAATGGAACACTTGTAGGAAAGAGAAGAATGTTAGAAACATACAGAGATGAACTCGTGTTGGTAAAAACACCAGGTCGTGAGGAGATTCGATGGCAACAAGATATAGAAAGAGGCCTAGTCCCTCCATTACAGCTTCATTAAGGCACTTGAGTTGTTGCTTCTGGCAATTTCTTCCTGAATGGACCCGTCCAGTGATCTGTATTGTGACATTCCGTTAGTAGCACTTTGGCAAGGCTTAGGTTGGAACTATGCAATTTAGTAAACTGAACCAGGTGTCTGGTTTCTAAATGGAAGTTACAGTTTAAACCTCTGCATCTTGAATTTTGTGATTAGATATCTAGTCAGATGGAATGAAATGAGGTGAGGAATACTTGTTGAGGTGATGGGAATGCATTAATTTAGGTGTTTGTGTTGCAAATCTACTAATAGAGTTATTCCAGCATTAAGTTTTGGAAACTTTGGGTTAATGGCTTAATGATATATGTAAGGAAAACAGTCATTAGCGTCAAATCGTTGATGAGTTCAACATTACATGTAGATGCCATTGTGGAATCAGACAAATGATAGGAAACTACTGCTATGCTCTTGGTGAAGAGTACCATTTCAGTTTGCATGTGATGTAAATGTGCACTTATTACTCCATATAGGTCACTGGTTCACAAATTGTTTGTGTTTCTCTCATGAGAAGTGATAATCAAACTATTAGCTTGGAAGGTTATGTTTTTAACGTTGCGAGGTTCATGTGAAATTTTCTTTTTTGTGTCAGGATATTTACATGCAATTTATGTGTCCTCTCCTTTTGTTCTCAAAATATTTTTTGCTGAATGATATGCAACATCTGAGCCTTCTTTTGCTTTCTCTTGCAGGTTTTTCAATTCCCATGACAGGGAATTTCATGTTGCATCGCTTCCATATAAACCTGACTTCAAAGTTATGCCTGAGGGCTGGGATGGCACAACAAGAGATCCTGATGAGGTTTTGTATGAAATTTCAATGAAGGAAGACCAAATGCTGTATGAGGAATTTGTTCAACGCTTGGAGTTCAACAAGAAGAAGGCAAGGATCCTACATTTCCTTTGCCCCCTTTCTTCATATTTTCTGAAAGAGATTGGGTCATCTGTTTTTTGTTTTGTTTAGATAAAATAGAATTTCCTTCGGTCTGATTGTAGTAACATGTAAGGCCCCATGATAATAGTTTGCTATGTTTGCAGTAAAATTTGAAATTCTGGTCATTGACCTCCTTTCATCTACTGGATCTGCCTTGTGTTTTCATTGAGTAATGACTAATGAGTAATTGGATCCTGATCTGCCTCATGCTTTATTGGATTTCAGGTGGCAGGGGAGGTGAAGTGCCATAAGTACAGCAGACGGCGACCAGATGAAGGATGGACCTTCATGGTTGAGAAGCTTGGGCCACAGGGAAAGCGTGGCGCAGGAGGGGGCTGGAAGTTCATCAGTCTACCTGATGGATCAAGCCGTCCACTAAACGATATGGAGAAGATGTATGTGAAGAGGGAGACTCCAAAACGGCGGAGGAGGATCATTGCTCCCTTCAAATAACAGGAAGATCCTCGGCTTGTCGTAATGCAAGTTTTTCCTGAACAGTCTTTTGACATCCTCCAGGGAAGCAGAAATTGTGAAATAGATCGTAACCACCGGCATTGGTCATGTCTTTTTGCAACGTAGGAGATGGCTTGATGTATTCCTGTCGTTTGTAACAAGTTTCATTTCCCCCTTTAGGCAGCTGAATAATATCGTTGAACTGTTGGCGTGTCTCCATCTCCACACGTGCCAAGCAACACACTTTGTAGGCAGTCGTAATCTTGAATTGCCAGGCACCACACTTTGTAGCCAGCATTTCATAATATCACCTTTTGCAATGTGACGCATAGTTCTGTTTAAAGCAAAGTGCTAGCACGTAAAGTTCCCACTAGCTGGACGGAAGGCCTAAAAGACATTTGTGATGGATGCATTTGTTGTGTTCCATAAATCCTCCGTAGTGCGAGTCATATGTGCATTGTTGTTTCAAGCGCATCTGATCAACTGGAAATCAGCATCTGTGATTCACTGAGCTTAATTGGAAATCGACATCTGTGATTTAGGTGAAATGGGGTATTCAAGTTTTCTTGTCATGTTATTATGCATATCAGTTGTGCTTAGAACGTGGTAGTAGTAGTGGCTCTCAGCGAAATTGTCTTGGCAAGCATGGTAGGTAAAGGAACACTCGCTGTAATGTTTTATTGTGCATGTCCATCGTACAAATTCTTTGGATCATAAGTCGACTTTGAATCAACTACTACTAGTTGGTACTGCATGGGCTAATGCTGTATTGCTGTCCTTGGTCTTGGTCACATTTTTTTTAGGAACATATGCAAAGCATCCCCGGTTTCGCTTTCGTCAAAGAAAAATGAAAAACGAAGTGGTACAGTTGAGTTCAGATACATCAAAAGCCCCCCATCCAACAGCTGGTCAGCAAGATTCAGGCCATCGATGTACCAAACGAGTACTGTAACAAGATCGACACAGGAGCTACCCTGACGGAACATGGGAGCCCCGACTCCGAGGCCGGGAAATAGTTCCATCAGCCAAAGTAGGATTTTGTACCCTCCCCACTATGATCTTTGTTTGGTGAATTTGAAGCTTGAAATAGCAGCTGATCGGGAACAGAAGCAGCAAAGTTTTTCATGACTCATGTGTCTCGTGTTGTCTGTGGCATATCAGCAACGTTGCAAAAAAGACGGGAGCATTGTTCGGGATGCTGCAGTCTGCAGGCAGCGGATCGCTTTGATCCAGTGCAAACTCCTGCGTTGTCGGATCGGCCTTCTCTAAAGCAGCCCATAAGCAGCTGCACCAGCGGATCACTGCATCCTGTTTCTGGAAAGGCAAAGTGGCACTCTTTTTTAATGCAAAGGAAAAGAAGAGAGGAAATACCAGATTGCCCTAAAAATGGAGGAAAAATACCAGATTGCACAGTACCACACGCCGTATGCGCCATCAGAGCATCTTTAGTGTATTGAATCAACATAGATTTAATACTATACCGTGTAAACAGGTTCAAAAACTAGCGTATTTTGCTTCAATATATTGAATCTACCGCACCCTCTAGACGGTGTTGAAAAATATGCACAATATTTTAATTCTAGATTTTATTATGAGACAAATAATACAAAAGACTATAGATGTATAAATCAGCAAAAAATACATTGTACTTCGAAATATGGTCAAAAATTGAAAAATAACATAATCGTCGGTTACACGAATGACTTACAGTTGGGATTGATGAAAAACAGAAAGCGGTAAAGACACAGTCGTGGAAGTAGTCGACGTCGAGGAAGAAACAGAGTGGTCACACGGATGCATTGCCTAGAGACCTTATTACCACCCCCGTGCAAGTGATCTCTATGGCAACAGCTCAGAGATATTGCTCACCCTCATTCCTGGTACACGCCGAAGAGAAAGGCCGACATGGTTCAGCTACTCAACACCACGATACAGCTATCTAAGGAAGAGGAAGAAGAATGTAGCAAGAATTCGGTCTTCTAGCGTGGGCATCTCCAAGTCTTTATATAGACGTGCGTCAATTACTCGCTAGTAACTGACGACGTTTTTTCAACTAAATGCAGCGATTAATCACTAGTAACTGATGTCATCATATTAATTAAATTGAATTAAAACATATGTTTAAATCGCATTTGAACATAATAAATAGAGAGATTATTTCATGATTCAACAACATAAAAGGCGGATTCAATTTGCCAGAAGATGCTCTACAACACGGCACGGTCGCAAGTCACGCGAAAATATGCAATACGTGTGCACACGTGTATGTTTAGCCAAAGTTTATCCTATGCCATCCTTATAAATTTAAGGAGTGACAAAGACTTTACCTTCTAAGATATATTTAAGGAGTGACAAAGACTTCACCTTATAAATTTTCTTCCCTCTACTTGACTAGATAATATAATACTCCCTACGTTCAAGTTTATAAGGTATATTTCTTCTTGGCACATAGACCAAGGAAATATTGAAAATGACTAGATTACCCTTAATTATTATCACTACGCACTATATTCAATGCATGTATGTAGAGAATATGAATAAAGATGAATATTTATTAGGGGTATGTAGGAAATATTACACTAATTTTGTATTAAAATATTAAATACATTCTATATTTATAGATAAGATCATTCAAAAAATACTAAACTTGGACAAAAGGAGCACTGAACCATATGTGCTTTAAAATTTAAAAGGAAACAGGTCTCTCTCCTGCAAGGTTTCAAATTTCATTTTCGGATACATCTCGGAGGGGACCGAAACCCGAAATTTCAACGAGATTTTGGAATTTCGGTTGAAATACGGACGAAATTTTAAGGGCAAATTTGAAATCCGATAAATTTCAAACCGAGAAAAATGAAATTTCGACCAAAATCACCGAAATTTCGGCCCTTTTCAATCCCTCTAAAATGGTCTCCCGATGTTAGAAATTTTTTTAACCATGATGCCATGGCATGAAGTTCAGATAGCCAAGATGGTCTAAACGCTAGGTTAAACTTTAGGGGGCATGGGTTCAAAACATACTCTCAATATTTTTTTTACACTTTCTTCTCTTTTTGAGCCGTGCTTCTATGTTTTTTCTATTAATATAAGTTACACAAATCTTAAAGCAAGCGAAAGGATAAGTAATCACCATCTACCCTTCATTGATGCTTTAATATTTATGCAACTTTGAAAAAGAAAAATATAGAAACACCTCTCTTTTTTTAGGGCCTGTTTGGAAGAGCTGTTTGGGTTGAAAACTTTTTTGGTTTGTTGGTCAACAAAAAGCAATTGTAGAATGATTGACAGTGACTTTTCTTGTTATCTTTGTTTGGCAAACCGTCACTGCAATTGTAGCTTTGAGGGCTAACCGAAATAGAAGGTAGCAACATAGTGAAGTACAGCAGCATCCGAGTGGAGAGGTGATGTGGAGGTGGCGAGGCGGGTGGCAAAGGTTGGAAAGACGGAGTGAGCGAGTTAGGAGGAGTTCAAGCGAAGCCACAGCTGAAAAGCTCCTCCTCAACAGCTGCAGCTTTTGAGAGTGCTTCTGCTGTGACTTAGCTTTCCATGTGCTTTGTAGCCATAGTGGGCACGTACCCCCTCCGAATCATCAATGCTGTAGTTAATGACGACCACTTCTCCGCCAACCAGTGGCCCTGCCGGTACTTCATGGCCGTCAAGCCCTTCAACGACGTGCCCATCCTTGTCGACAACAAGACGGCCACCGCCATCATCCAGTACGCCGGCGTCCCGACCTCCGTCCTCCCGGCGCTATCCCTGCTGATGCCGGACACGAATAACACCGACGTCGTGACCTCATTCCACGACAGGCTCCGGAGCCTGAACTCGCCGCAGTACTCAGTGGATGTGCCGCTCGCCGTGGACCGGCATGTGCTGTACACCATCGGGCTCAACATCGACCCGAGCGTGACGTGCCCAAACCAGTCGCGCCTCGCCGCGTCGCTGAACTACATTATGTTCGTGATGCCGTAGGTGGGACCGCTGCAGCGCACTAGTATAGCCTAAGTAGGGATGAAAACGGAACGGAAACAGTCGGAAATGGTCGTTTTATTTCTATTTTTATATCTTTTACCGGTAACGGAAACAAATTTTGAAACCCCGAAAACGGATATGAAAAAGAATAATGACGGAAACGGATGTGGAAAGGAACAGAGCGGATACGGAAACGAAAATGAAAAATTCCACAAGAACGTATTACATGATCACAATATATATGACCGTAAAAACAATGTAACTCATTCCACCTCAAAGGCGGATACAAGAACAACGTTATGTTCATCGGTATCACTAGAAAGTTTTTTCTCAAGTTTGTCAGTTGAAGACTCGCTATTTGTCCCCTAGATCAGACCATCGTATCTTTCTACATATCATTATCATCGACATCCTCTTACTCCTCCAACTATAAAGATGTAATGCACTAAAATTTGCATATTATTGTTCAATGTTCATTTATGATTTTCTGAGATTTATTCTGGATTTTCTGGAGTTTATAAATGCTATTTTGCTATTTTTCAGATTTATATAATTAATTTATTCATGAAAACTGAAGCCAAAATTATGCTAGAAATAATTTTCCTGGGTTCAAAATGTTCCAAAGTATTTTTGAGATTTTTTTTGGAATTTTTGAACTCTATTTGATATTTTCTATAAAGTCATTTGTATTTTTGAAATTATTTTAATTCGAAAATAAATATAAATTCTCTCTTCTCCTTTTTGGGCTAGGTGGCCAAGTTTCGACGGAATTTCCGGTTTCACTTATATGGAATTTCTGATTCTGTTTCCATTTCCACAAAAATGGCTCTTCCATTTTCGTTTCCGTATCGATATTTTCTGTTTCCGTTTTCGAAAAAAGACTTCTGTTTCCGTTTTTCTCCGGAACGGTCGGAAATTCCGTTTCGGTTTTCACCCTTAACCTCAAGGGTTGGGCATTATAACTTCCCATAAAAAACATAAGTGCAAAATCCTGTCCAAAAAATATAAATCGATTCAAAAAATATAAATTCAATTTCACCGAAATTTTCTATTTTTTTATTCCATTAGAATTTGAAATCTCGTCCCCAAGGCTGGGATTTTGAACCTTGCTCTCCTGTGCTAATTTCTAACGAACAGGACCAGGGATGAAAACTAAAACGGAATTTTCGACCGTTCCAGAGAAAAAAAGGAAACGGAAGCATTTTTTCGGAAACAGAAACGGAAAAGGAAATTTTTTGTCAGAAACGAAAACCGAAGAGCCAATTTTGACGGAAACGAAAACAAAAATTCCGTATAAATGAAATCGAAAATTCTGACGGAAACTTAGCCCAAAAAGGATAATAGAGAATTTACATTTATTTCCGAATTAAAATAATTTCAGAAATACAAATGGCTTTATAGAAAATATCAAATAGAGTTCAAAAATTTCGAAAAAATTCTCAAAAATACTTTAACATTTTGAACCTAGAAAAATTATTTCTAGCATAGTTTTAGTGTCATTTTTAATGAATAAATTAATTTTATAAATCTAGAAATAGAAAAACGGCATCTATAAACTCTAGAAAATCCTGAATAAATCTTAAAAAATCATAAATGAACATTAACAATAATATGCAAATTTTAGAGCGTTACACTTTTATAGTTGGAGGAGTAAGGGGATGTCGATGATAATGATATGGAGGAGGACATGATGGTCTGATCTTAAGAACAAATAGAGAGCCATCAGCTGACAAACTTCAAAAAAAACTTCCCAATGATACTGGTGAACATAATATTATTCTTGTGTCCGTTTTGGAGATGGAATGAGTTACATTGTTTTTGCGGTCATGTACATTGTGATCATGTACTATATTATTGTGAAATTTTCTACTTTCGTTTTCGTATTACTCTATTCCGTTTCACATCCGTTTTCGTATCTGTTTTCGAGGTTTTCGATTTTATTTCGATTAGCGTAAAAGATATAGAAACGGAAACAAAACAACCATTTACCGACCTTTCTTTGTTTTCGTCCTAGACGGGATCCACGAGGCCACGACAGAATGTCCTCCCACCAAGGATTCAAATTTCGTTTTCGGATAAAATATCGCCCCAGATCGGAATCCAAAATTTCAACGAAATTCGGGTATTTCAGATAAATCTCGTTCGAAATTCAAAAACAAAAATTCAAATCCGGTTTGTTTTCTACTAGAAAAAATGAAATTTTGCCGAAATTCAACTTAACGGAAAATATTTCAAACAATATCGAAAAAAATTTAAATGTTTTTTGGAGGTTCCTGACACAGCAGTTATGTTCTCATAAAAATTTCAGAAGATTATCGCATCTGAGTAATTTTTAAAAATTCAAACATTATTAATATCCTCATAAAACACTAACCGATAAGTTTGATTCGAATGAAAAATGGTACAAACCGCGTTAGAAAATTTTGAAATTTTTGTGCATGGTTATGATACATAATTAATGTTCTCATAAAATTTTTAGATTATTATTAAGCATCATGAATTTTTAAAAATTCGGACAGTGCAACTGAAGGCTGACCGACAAATTTCAACCGAATCAAAAATAATTCAAACCATTCTATAAAATTTTAAAAAAAATTATAGATAGTCTTGATGCATCACTAATTTCACCACAAAATTTTCAAATGATGATTAAACATGAAAAAAGTTATAAATTCTGACACTGTTACTACCTCGTTTATGCTAATTCTGTTTTTTATTTTTAAAAGATAACAAATGATGTTAAAATATTTTATAAAATTTTATTTTTGATCCAAGACTTCTTAATATAGTACCATAAATTTTTTATAGCATTACAAAGCATATTAAATTTTATAAAATTCTAACAGTATTTCTGCCAAAATTTTAAAATATCTAAAAAAAATTTTTGGACAAATTATCATCAAAGATCACTTTCTTATGGGTTATCGATGTAATTGAAGTCAAATCCGGCCATAAAAATCCAAAGGCCGGAATTTTGTCATGAAATTTCGCTCATCGAAATCTCGCCAAAAAAAATTAAATTACTGTAATATTTTTAATTTTTTTTATAACCAGTAGTTTAGGTCTGAGGGCTCGAAATCCGAGCCGAAATTTGGATCCCTTCCTCCCACGCTCCCAGCCCAACTATCTTTGGACCAGGAAAATTCCCCATCACCCAGATCGCTCCCATCGTGAAGCTAGAGGAGGTCGCCGACTCATTGTCACCACCGGCGAGGAGTCCTCGACATATAAGCCGCCGCCGCCGCTGCTGGTTTTTTTTTTTTTTGCTAGATCTGATTCGAGGAAATCTATGGCTCATGCGGTTGCGGCTACTGCTCGCTCCGCCGCTCGGACGACCTCGTCGCATCGTGGGTTTCCCCTCCTCTCCCCACGACCGCTGCGCAGATGCCGTAGCTTCTCCGCGTCCTCGCCCTTGAAGCATAAAACAAGAAGCAACCAGGTTCCAAATTTCGGCGAAATTTTGGATTTCAGATCACCCCGAAATCTAAAGTACCGGTCGAAAAAACAAATTAAAAAAATTGAAATTGCAATAGTAACCCTAAATTTCGCCGAAATTTCGTATTTTTTGGCCGGTTTTGAAACTTTTAGGGCCGATTTGGTCCAATAACTGTTAGGAAAGTCATCTCTTATGAAAATTTCTTGAAAAAACGAATTTTTTAAATATTTTAAAATTTTGGCAGAAACACTGTCAGACTTTTATAAAATTGTACAAGGTTGATAATAAACTAAAAATTTTATGGTACTATCCATAATAGTTTATAATCATACATAAAAAATTTCAAAATAATTTAACTTCATTTTTTATCTTTAAAAAATAAAAAACATAATGAACATAATTGGGGCAGTTATATTGTCAGAATTTTATAAATTTTCTTGAGCGTGATTATGATGTAAAAATTTTGTGAGAGATTAATAATTAACTCAGTACCATTATATAAATTTTTCAAAAAATTTAAACTTTGTTTGTTTGGTCAATCAAATCTATGTAAGCATTGAAGTTCGTTTGTTATATTATATTTCAAAAATCAAAAAGAAAAGAACATAAATGGTACTTTGCCTTGTAAGAATTTTATAAATTAGCTGGAGTGTGATCATGAATCAAACTTTTTATGGGATATTAATAACTTTCTTATCACCATTCTGTAAAATTTTAAAAAAAATTTAAACTTTTTTTATTGCTAAAACAAATCTATATATTGATCATCAGACTTTTATCAGCACATAGCACTGTCTGAATTTTTAAATATTATTTGAGAACTATCATCATCTCAAAATTTTAAAGAAACATTAATGCTAGATCAGGACCATCCACAAAAATTTTCAAAAGTTTTTAACGTGGTTTACATAATTTTTCATTTTGTTCAAGTTTGCGAGTAAGCCTTTTAACAAGCAGTAGTACTGTTCGAATTTTCAAAAATTCATACAGTTTGATAATCATCTGAAAATTTTACGAGAGCATTATAGATACATCATAACCATGCAAAAAAAAAAATCAACAGTTTCTAACATGATTTGTACCATTTTCCATTCGGATGAAACTTGTCGGTCAGTGTAAAAAAATCCTCACATGTGATAATCAGCTGAATTTTTTGTGAGAACATTAGTTCTGGATTATAACCATACACAAAAAAGTTAAACAGTTTATAACTTGATTTGTACCATTTTCCATTCGGATCAAACTTGTCGGTCAGTGTTTTATCAGAACAGTACCACTCTCCGAATTTTTAAAAATTCCTCAGATGTGATAATTAGCTAAAATTCTTGTGAGAACATCAGCAATATGTCAGGAACCTCCAAGAAAATTTCAAAATTTTTCGTTAACGTTTAGACCACTTTTCAGCCGATGCAAAAAAAAAACCCAAAATTTCGGATTTTTTTTCCGAAATGGACCGGATTTGAATTTTCAAATTCAAATTTCGTCCGAAATATTTCCGAAATTTCGTGATCCGACCAGGGACGAAATTTATTCCGAAACCGAATTTTCAAACCTTGGAAGCAACCTCGCGGCCACGCGACACGCGTACAAGGAGGTTTTTTTTTTTGGCCTCGTTCTGTTTGATCCGGGTTTAAAATGCCGACGAAAACCGGTCGGTTTTCGCGAAAACCGACCGTGCCAAGCCGGTTCGGCAATTAAAACCGTTCAGAAAACCGGTCAGATAAACAGTAAATTTAAAAAGTTTGAAGAAATATATCAAAATGTGTCAAAAAATTTTGAAAATTTTTGTGCACGGTCCTGAGGCAATCCTAATGATTCTTTAAAATTTTCAGATTATTATCAGATATGTAAATTTTTTAAAAATTCTGACAGTGATACTGTCACAATATATGCTCTTCAGTTTTTTATTTTCTAGGAGTACAAAATGAAGTCTAATATTTCTTAAACTTTTTTTGTGATGTTATAACGTAATTAAAATGATTATGTGAAATTTTCAGATGATGATCAGATATGTGTATTTTTCAAAAATTCTGAAAGTGCTATTATCATTTATATGCTATTCTGTTTTTTATTTTATATAAGGACTAAATGAAGTCTAATATTTCTTAAAATTTTATTACATGATCCTTTGGAAATTTTTATGGTTACATTAAAATTTCATAATATAAAAATTCTTTTAAATATTTATAAAAATCTGACAATATCTTTGTTCCTTTTCATTAATTTATGTTTTAGATTTTTTAGAAGTAACAAATGATTTCAAAAATTGATTAAATTTATCTGAGGTGTTTTATAGATTAATTGGGATTTTTTTATAATTTTTTCAATTTTGTTTGCAAATTTTTCAAATTTTTTTGCATTTTCACAATTTTTCCTTCTGTCGTTGGTTTTCGACGAAAACCGACCGAATTTCGACCTTTTCGACCGGTTTTTGATTTTTTTTAATCAGTTTGACCACGTGTTTGACTTGCGCAAATCGATCGGTTTTTACCGAATTTCGGTCGGTTTTCGCGAAAAACCGGTGCCGAGCAAGTAGCGATTTCCGAACTCGAAACGAAATTGTAAACCCTGGTTTGATCTATTGTGAATTTGACAAATACAAGCTTCTTGACATGGGCAGGAAAAGACTTCTTACGAGGACTACTACTTACGAATTTCTCCCGATGCTGTTTGATCCATTACGAATCGATGCTTATCTGAGACTGAGTAGATGAAGCGCTTGTGTTGTGAACTAGTGTGTTCACCTAGACGTAGGAATGCGACAGAAAACAAGAGTTAATGCAAACAGCTAATCAAATTAATGCTTCGGCTAAGCACCCAGTAAAAAACATTATTCTATTCATTTGCTTCCGGTTCCTAGAGTTTTGCGCTTTTGCTTCGAATCCAGATTCCAGAATCCTTCTCTTTTGTAGACCTCTCGCAAACTCCCCAAAATGTACTGTGCTTTCGAATAAATTTACAAAATAGCGTCTTTTCTATCCGCAGAAGACATAGCAGGTATTTACCACGCTCGTGGAGCTCGATATCTTTCGAGGCAACCGCTGAGCATGGGTAAGGATGGCAATCAGATCCGCGGGTTCTGCATCTGATCAGGTTGGGTTTGGTATCTAATTTTTATCTATGGGTTCTTCGGGTTAGATATCCGAGATGGGTTCGAGTCGGAGTTGAATTTATAAAACCACCCACGAGTACCCATCGGGTATCTGAAATACCGCACTTACCCATCGGGTACCCGCCGAGTTTGGGGTTGGGTTCCGGGTACCCATCGGGTTCGGCTCGAATTTTTTGGTTCGGGTTTCTTGTTGGGTCGGGTTTTGTAAAATCCACACATAACCCGACCTATTGCCACACCCTATAACTGCAGTACTACACAAACTCGTCGGGTACCTGTCGGATTTCGGGTACAGGTATAGTTTTTTACTTAATAGGGCATTCAGGTTCGGGTCGGGTTTTCCAATTCGAGTTTTATGTCGGATTGGATTTTGTAAAACCCACACCCGACCCGACCCGTTGCCATCCCTAAGCATGGGAGCTCGATATAACTGCTATCAAGCATCGGAAGCTCGGTAGGAGCATGGGTTAAAATGTCGTCGAAATTTCGCGAGATCTAGCCAAGATCTCTCTTACCGGAGGTGGACGAGTTTTGAAATACCGGCCAGAGTAAAAATAAACAAATTGCTACAGTACTATCAGAAATCTCGATTTTTTACCGGTTTTTTTATCTCCTATGAAAATTTGTTGAAAATCGAATTTTTGAGATATTTTTTAAAAACTGTAGAAATATTATCGGATTTTATAAAATTGAACATGTTTTATCATGATGTGAAAAATTTATGGCACCATTCTAATAAGTGTAGTATAATACATAAAAATTTTCAAAAAAATTGATCTTTATTTGTTATCTTTAAAAAATCAAAAACCAAATGAACTTAATTGGGACAGTAACCTTGTCAGAATTTCATAAATTTTCTCAAGTGTGATCATGATCCAAAATTTTTATGAGAGATTAAGAATTGCCTTAGTACCATTCTATAAATTTAAAAAAAAAATCAATTTTTCTGTTTGCTCAATCAAATCTATGTATGCATTGAACTTCATTTGTTATATTTCAAAAATAAAAAACAGAAAGAACATACTCCCTCCATTTATTTTTATAAGGCGTATTTTGACTTGGCAAAAGGATTAAGATTGCGTTGAAATTGATAAAGGTATGAGAGTAAATGACATAGATGCCCCTAATTAATTATCTTGGAAGATGAAAGATATACTTTGTGTGAGTAGTAATGAATAAATGTATATGGTTGAGAGAGAATAAATAGGGGTACAGAAGGAAATGCCTCATTAAATCTACATACAAACCTTATATTTGTGAATAAGACAATTCAAAAATAAGCCTTATAAAAATGAACGGAGGGAGTAAATGGTACAATGCACTTGTAAGAATTTTATTAATTCACTGGAGTGTGATCATGATTCAAAATTTCTATTAGATCTTAAGAACTTCCTTAGAACCCTTTTGCAAAATATTCAAAAAATTTAGACATTTTTTTTCATTAAATCAAATCTATATATTGATCATCAGGCTTTTTTCAGGACGTAGCACTGTCAGAATTTTTGAAACTTCTTTAAGCTTGATCATCATATGAAAATTTTATAAAAATATTAATGATACATCAGGACCATCTAAAAAAATTTCAAAATTTTCTAACGTGATTTGTACCATTTTTTTATTTGGTTTAAGTTTGTCGGTATGGCTTTTATCAGGACAGTAGCATTGTCCGAATGTTTAAAAATTCATGAAGCTTGATTATCATTTGAAAATTTTATGAGAATATTAGTGATACATCATAACCATGCACAAAACATTTCAAAATTTTCTAATGTGTTTTGTTTAATTTTTCATTCGGTTCAAACTTGCCGGTCAGTGTTTTATCAGGACAATAGCAATGTTTGAATTTTTAAAAATTCCTCAGATTTGATAATTATCTGAAATTTTTATGGGAACATCGTTGATGTGTCAGGAACCTTAAAAATTCAAAAAAATTCGACGTCGTTTGAGCCATTTTCGCTCGGTGTAATTTTGCTGAGATCTTGGCAAATCTCGCCGAGATCTCGGTTTTCTTGGTAGAAAAAAATTCCGGATTTAAATTTTGTTTTTGTGGTTCGTCCAGAATTTATCCGAAATTTATAAATCTCGTCGGGATTTTGTTCTCCGGCCACGTCTGAGATTTCAAGCGAAACAAGATTTCAATCTGTCGACGATCGGGACCGCCGACCGCAAAGAAGGAGGGGGAAAGATCGTACGGAGGGCGAGGCCCAGAGCTTCGCTCGTCCGGATGGCACCCTTGGCGGGCACACTAAGCAGGGGAACCTGTGCAACCAAACAAGAGACGCAAGGTTTATACTGGTTCGGGCCGAACCCCTACTCCAGTTCGTGTGGCGGTGTTGTATTGCCTTTTTTGTAGATGGCTGTACAAAGTTTACCAACGAGAGTTATTGGATCCTTGCTCAAGAGTGCTCGTGGCTTGGCCAGGAGAATCCCCCCTCTTCCCCGGGGTTCCTGCCTCCCTTTATACGGTAGGAAGGGGCAACTTCAGTCCTTTGTCCTGTCGACTGGTCACCTCTCGTCCTGCCCACGTTGGGCCGGTCGTCTCGCTGGTCAGGGCGGTTAGGTATTTCACCGGGAAATGGCGACTCGCCTCTACGATCCTCGACGAGTGTTGACGCCATTGTTCATGACGCTGGTGCCGCCGAGGAGCGTGTCTTCGCTCAGACGTGGACCGGTCGATGGGATCGAAGTATGACTTCAAGACCATTAAACCATCTTGGGAGATGGCCACCGCTCTCGATAGTCACTTGATTGACCCCATCCGTGGGGCACGTGGCTGTTGGCAGGTGGAGGCTTTGACACGCGGCCCTTGGCGGGGGTTGCCTTGGCTTGGTCGGAGACGGGGGACCCCGTCCCGCTACGGAGGTCGGGAGCCCGGCTTGGTCGGAGTCGGGGAAGAGCTCGGAGAGGTCCGCCAGGTCGGGGAAGAGCTAGGAGAGGTCCGTCAGATCGGGGAAGAGTGTCCCCGGTGGCCTCTTGAGGCCATTGGTCGGATCCCAACTGGTAACAGTCCGTTCGGTGCCCTGTGCCGGCAGACCGGAGATGTTTCTGTCTGGGCTTAGGAACAGTCCTCTGGGCACAGAGGGGGAACAGACACGTGTCAGGGGGACGCGCGCCAGGCTGTCCGATCCCTGACAACCAGCCCCCGAGGCTCAAGAAGCGGTCTGAGACTCTAGGCGCTCTTGAGTCTGATGTCTTGCTTGGAGAGGGATCCCCCCATTGGGACACGTACTTCGGGCTTTGCCATTTTGTTTTCCCGGACGGGCCCAGGAAGCCCAGGGGCCTCGTGGACGGGGAAGTTTGAAGGAATGGGGTCTATAGGATGCGTGGAGGGACGCGCCCGTACGGGGGTTTTTGAAGGGCCCCCGACGTTTCGGCTTCTGTCCGCCGGCTACGAGCGCGCCTTTTGAGGTGATGGTGATGTAGGTAGATGAGGCGTCCTTTAAAACCAGGGGGTTTCACCCTTTAGGATTTCACTTCCCGTTTCTCGTGCTCTTGCCTTCTTCCTCCTCGTCCCTCTGCGTCAACGCCTCCTAGCCCTTGATTGCGACCCCGCTCTCTCCCCTCCCTTTTGACCTTGACTCTATGGCGAAGTTTGGGAGGAGCACACTCACCGCAGAACGGATGAGGGAGATGGAGTCATTGGGGCTTCTGGACCCGTTCTCCTGGCGGCTTCCTTTCGGGGAGAAAGTGCCGCGACCTCGGGATGACGAGATCGTGAACACAGAGCAGTTCATGCTCTTTGGGCTGCGGACCCCGGAAAGTGACTTCTTGGCTGCGGTCCTTGCGCAGTGCGAGGTCGAACTCGTGAACCTGGTGCCGAATTCCCTTCTTCTCCTTTCCGTTTTCGCACATCTTTGCGAGGGGTTCCTTGGCAGGCTCCCTACCCCCTCGCTTTTCTTCCGTTTTTACTCCTTGTCCCGCACCGCGAAAGACCCCGTCGTCGGGTGCCTCCATTTCCGGCTGCGGGCAGGACTCCCTTGCACCTTTCTCCAAATCCCGACCCGGGACTCGCTCGGGCCGTGGGCGGAAAAGTGGTTTTATTTAAAGAAGGGTGAGGGAGGCGGGCTTGCTTATAACGGCGTCGCGGTCGAAGGGAAGCGGGAGACCCCTGAGCCTGAGGACTCGGTGGACGACCAGGAAGCGACCGCCTTCATCCACACATGCGCCGCCACGGCGGCTGAAGCGGCAGCGATCGTTACGACTACTGCGGAATCGGGTGCTCCTCTACGAGGAGGTTGCACCCTTTCTTTGAAATCACCGGAGGTGCGACGCCACCCGGGAAAGTCACGAGGGTAAGTGTCGTCCGATCTTGGATCCTTTCGGACCTTGGTCGGAGCTCTCTTATCTCCTGACATTTTATTCCTGATCTCGCAGCACCGAGGTCGGAATGGGTCGCTTCGAGGATGCAGGATATCTTCGGGAAGGCCGCCAATTCCTTCGACCTCGGCGGCAACGTCCCCAAGAACATCTTGGGGCGTAGCAGCGAGGTAAAAAGCCCATCACCTTGGTCTTCAATTTGGGGCTCGGACTCGGATGCTTATTGTGGCGAGCTCGTGTAGGCAACCGAAGAGCTCTGGGGTACGGCCAAGCAGTTGCTACCGTTTCCTGGCCTGATAAAAGGCAAGAGGGGGGCAAGAAGCTGGCCTTCGACGCCCCAAAGCAAATCGCCGAGAAGCCCCACGTCGAGTGGGGCGACCGTGTCGTGGTGAGTTTAGACCCCGAGCTCGGGGTACCCGGCTCGAGCTTGATGATGCACGCCATTTTCTTTCTGTTTCTTCTTTTTGGTTCACCCGCTAACCTTCGCTTTCGTTCAGCAACAAGAGGCGGCTTCGGCCGCAAGAGCCCTGGGCATGCGACCGGAGCAACGGGTTCCAGCGACAAGCTCCCGAGGGGGAAGCCCTCCCGCCGCCGCTGAGGAGCGGTCACGCCAGGTACGGCCTCCATACATTTTTCGTCATTCCACCCCATCGCGGCGTTCGGGCGTCCGAGGGGTACCGACCTTTCCTGTGGTCCAGGGCGAGGCCGGGGAGGAGGATTATGAGCATGATTACCGCCTCATGCCGCGGCCGAGGGCGCGGCAGATGCTGCTTGCCTCGTCCTCCGAAGAGGACGAAGTGGCCGAAGGAGGGTTGGTTGAAAGCGCCATGACCAAGGACGTCGTGATCGGGCGTGCTGCTGCCGGGGGTACCGTAGCCGAAGGGGCCGCAGTCGAGGGTGGCGTCGTCGTCGTGCCCCTGGTGGGGGTGTCCCTAGGGAGGAGCCTCGGAAGCGGAGCCGCCGCCGCCCGCGGGGCGGTAAAGAAGGCGAGGTTGCCGCGCGTCCGTTCGGCACGGTAAGTTTTCCCCAATTTCTTAACTTCGCGGTGGTGGGGCCGACTGAGCATCTCTTGACAATTTGCCGCGTGCAGCTCATACACCGGGGCGATCGTGGCTCCGGTCCATCGTCCGACCCCGATGCCTCCGACCGGGGCGCTTTCGGTTGTTGAGCTCGTGATCGAGGGCGGCGTTGTCGTCGTGCCCCAGGTGGGGCCGTCCGCCTTTGGTGAGCCGAGGACCCTTCCTGCAATCGAGGGCGGCCAGGGAGCCGTCGAGCCACTTGCTGGCCCAGAAGGTCCGGCCGCCATTGCCGTGGCCGAAGCGGATCCCCGGTCTTCGGGGTGCTGTTGCCATAGCGGCGCGAGGCCACCGGGACGAATCGCGCGCTTCGCCCCAAGATTCTGATGGTGTCGTCGACTTGTCTTCGCTGGAAGACCGGCTAGTGGAGGTAAGATCGATCGTGGCGTCAGCTCCTTCTTCCCTCCCTTTTCTTAGTGGTCATGGCGGGTTTTGCCTTCGCAGGGTCTGCGGTTGGTTTCCCGGGGGTACAACATTGCGCGCGAACAGGTGCTCGCCTTCCGGCCCTTATGCGGTGCCCTCGAGGCCAATCAGAGGGACATCGCCGAGCTAAAAGCCACCGTGTCGTGCGGTCAAGAGGAAATCTCGTGCCTGAAGGAGGCCCGGGTCCTCGAGCTTGCGCGGCCGCCGAGGCCGAGCGGAGCGCGTGAGCCTGTGAGATATACGCCATAGCGCTCTCCGAAGCCGTCAAGGGGGAGCGGAGGAGGGCGGAGGAGACCCTTGCCCGGGTCCGTCGAGAGGCGCAGGACGTCTTTGACGAGGACCACGCGAGCGCGTCGGCGGAGATCCAGCGTCTCAAGCTCGAGATCTCCGGCCTTCGCTTCGAGGCAGAAGTCGCACGACGAGGGGGGCCCTCCTCCGAGCTCGAGGCCAAAACGGCCGAGCTCGAGGAGACGGTCGCGGGGTTGAAGACGAGGGCCGCCGGAGCAGAAACCAAGGTGGTTGAGGCCGAGGCCAGGAATGCTAGTCTTGGAGAGAAACTGGCGCAAGTGGCTCGGGCCGGGAAAGACGCCTTGGCCCGGCTCCAAGGCGACCGCGGTCGGATTGACAAGGCCGAATCCGAGGTCCTCGCATTGCGGCGGAGGGTCTCCGACCTTGAACGGGAAAAACTCGCCCGGGACATGTTTCTGTAAACTTTAAAGTTAGCAGATGGGTCCGGGGGCGAAAGATTCCCCCTTGTAAAGACAAAACAACTTTATGCTAAGCTTTATAGAGTTGTGTTTCTTCGGAGAACTTAGCTTATTTGTCGGATTGTGCCGCCACTGCGTACTTTGTGCAGGCTATTCCTCGGGAGGGTCGAACAGTACTGGATACGTGGTGCGTGGCGAGCGCGTTCCAGCGGACTCCCGCAACGAGGCCTACCGCCTTTTGCCCGAATTACCCTGTTTAGGCTGATAGGGCCGTCTGATGCCCGATGTTGATTCAACCGAGGCCTTGCCCGAAATCACTCGGGCCCAGGCACGACTCGGGTTGACATATCTTCGTAATTTGGCTGCGGGGAATAAGTCGGCTTGTTGCGGCAAAGCGACTCATCGCGACCAAGATCATCCCTGGTGGTAATCTTAGGTGTCGCAGCCTCCGGGTATGGAAATGTCATCGGGCCTGGGGCGCTTCCTGATGACGTCCACCAGTCGGTAACACAGGGGAATAGCCGACTTACTTCGATAAGGATCGTTTTACTGCGGCCTCCAAGCCCGGGAACGCGTCGGGCTCGGGACGCTGGCATCCCTGGGACGAACCCGGAGAACGTGGTCCCCACCGAGGCCTCGCCTGGCGGTACACAGGTTTGGGCACAACTCGGACTGGTCGGCCTGGGATAGCTCAGGCTGGACCGGATTTTTGGCCTTGGGTCTGACTCAGCGAGCTCGGGAATGCATCGAGCTCGGCAAGACCCCCTCAGAGGGCGGTTTAGAGATTCGAACCTGGCCACCCGGCCCCGGGTGAAAGGTCGGCTTAGAACGACAGAGTCATCCCCGGTGGTGAATCCCAAACTGCGACCTCCGAGTCCGAAAAAAGTCATCAGGCCCGGGGCGCCCTCTGAGAACGTTCAATGGTTGGCAGCACGGGGGAATGGCCGGCTTACCCTGACAACAATCGCCTTACCGCGGCCCCCGATCCTGGGAATGCCCAGGCTCGGGTTGTTCATCCCTGAGGTGAACCTAGAGAACGTGACCCCAGGCGCTGCAAGAGAGAACACGCATAGACGCCCCGAGGCCGAGCCCGCCGCGTGGCCTTATGGTTGCCCTTATAGCCACGCCGCGGGGTCAGGCCGCCCGAGGCGTCCTAAGAAGAAATTACTTTGGTTAAAGGGATGGACGAGACGCCGCGTCCGGGGGCCTTTAAGATGGCGTGACCTTCGATCAAGAAATCGCAACTTAGGTCGTGTTTAACACCAACTCTTCTACAAATCGAAAGAGATTAGCGAAATCGGAAGAAAACTTTACTATGGCCACGAACCTGGGCCGGACCAGGGGATGGCAACACAAGAGCCTTGGGCACGCCCCGAGGCATCAGAATTCAGAATACAGGAGCGAACACAGCAACAAAGGAAGAGGCACCTTATCTTAACGACGGCGAAGAGGAGCGCTAGACGAGAACTTCCGAGTTGGCCTACGCCCACGAGCTCGCGAGCTCCTCGCCATCGGGACCGCCAGACGGTAAGCTCCTCGCGGCTTGTTGAGACGACTCAAGGGGCCTCCCACGTGAGGGACGGCTTGTTGGTGTGGGAGCGGTCTTGATCCGTCGAGGACCAGGTCCCCGACGCGAAGCCCCTGGTCGGACGGCTCGGGCAAAGATGTCCGCGGAGATCTTGCAGTAGCGCCGAGCGCAGGGCGCGACACCTTACTTCTTCCGCCAAGGCAAGGTCGAGGACCGCTCCGCCGAGGTCGACATGGTCGGCCGAGCTCGCCCTAATGGAATGGAGCGCGACTCGGGCGGCGGGGCGACCTCGGCCCAAGACGAGCCGAAAGGGCTTGTCCTCGTTGTCCGGTGGTTGAGGTGCGATGGACCAAAGGATCGCGGGAGCTCATCCACCCATGCCCGGCCATGGCGATCGAGCTCGTCAAGACTCGCTTGAGCCCTTGGATGAGCTGCCCATTGGCGCGCTCGGCCGCCCGCTGCTCTGGGGTGGCTCACCGAGGCATAGCGACCTTGGTCCCCATATCCATGCCGAACTCTTGGAACAAATTTGGTGAACTGCGTTCGTTGTCGGTGATGATCTGCAGGGGACTCGCACTCGTGACCACGGCGAACGGAAGAACTTTACCGCACCTTGGCGGTGATAGCGAGACCGGTTTCGCTCGATCCATTTTGAAAAGGTGTCGATCGCCACGAATAGGAACTTCTTCCCCCCGACCGACCTCGGGAAGGGACCGAGAATGTCGAGGCCCCACGTCGAGAATGGCCAGGCGAGGGGAATGGTCTGCAGGGTATAGGCCGGTTGCCTCACTTTTCAGGCGTGAAACTGACAGGACTGGCAAGAACGAACGATGTCCCGGGCATCTTCCAGCGCCGTTGGCCAGTAAAAACCCATCCTGAAGGCCTTCCCGACCATATTCCTGAAAGAGGGGTGAGCGCCGCACAGGCCGGAGTGTATGTCGTTGAGCAGGTATTTACCTTCCTCTGGGATAATGCATTTTGACAGGGCGCCCAAGGCCCCCTAATGGTGGAGCCGCCACGACGAAGCTCAGATGAGCTCAAGACGTCGCCGAGCTCGCTCCTTTCGGCGGAGTGGCGGGAAGCTCCCCTTGGTCGAGGAATTTGATGAATGGATCCATCCATGTCGGAACGTTTTCGAGGAAGGCCACCGGGTCTTCCTGGTCGGCGACGGACGGTGTGGCCAAGGTTTCAAGAATGACGTCCGGCGGGAGCTCGTCGTCGGATGATCCGAGCCTGGACAGGGAATCGGCGGTGGAATTGTCTTTCCTTGGTACGTACTGGATCCTCAGGTTCCGGAACCATCTCTCCATCTTGCGTACCTCGGCGAGGTATTTGGCCATTAGAGGCTCCGAACACTGGTAGACTTTGTTGTACTGATTGACGACGAGTGCCGGGGTCTCCTTTCACGATTAGGGCGACGGATGCCCAGGACTTGCAGCTCGGAGGCCGGCCAAGAGGGCCTCGATTCGCCGCGTTATTGGTAGCGGAAAACCAAAGCGGACCACATATCGCAAGTGGTCACCTTGAGGGGTGATGAGGAGGACGCCGCCCTCGAGCGCCAAAGGATCTCGATCCGTCGAAGAACATAGTCCACGGGTCCTCGGCCGACCTCGGACTCGGGCGGGCTCGCCGTCCGCTCGGCCACGGTCCGCCAATACCGTGATTTGATGGTGGTGCGGGCCGTGAAGCGAAGGTCGAACTCGGCCACTCTATGGCCCATTTGGCGACGCGACCTCCGCCTCGGGGTTTCGAGATTTCCGAGCGGAGGTCGCCGGATGACCACCGCATGCGCTTGGAAGTAGTGTCGAGCTTCCGTGAGGCCATGAAGAGTGCGTGAGGAGTTTCGACTGGGATAGCGCCTTCGGTCCGTGGAGTACTTCGCTAACATAGTAGATCGGGTGCTGCCGCTCTACCCGTTCGGCTACCAGGACCGCGCTGATGGCCTGGGTCGCGGCCGCGAGGTAAAGTAGAAGCACCTCTCCCTGTTGTGGAGTTGTCGCAGAGGAGGACGCGAAGGTACGCCTTGAGCTCGTCGAAGACCGCCGGGGCCGGGTCCACTCGAAACCCTTATGATCGCGCAGATCTTAAAGAAAGGCGGCCGCGCGCCGAGCCGGAAATGAAGCTACCGAGGGCGATGATGCGGCCGGTGAGGCTCTGCACTTGCTTTACTGAGGTCGGAGCGGTCATCTGCTCGATCGCCTCGATCTTCTCCGGGTTCGGGCCCACGCCCGACCCCCCGATCATGTAGCCGAGTACTTTTTCGAAGGCCGTGCCGAAGAAGCATTTTTCGGGGTTGAGCTTGATGCCGAACCTGTTCAGGTTGACGAAGGTTTCGGCCTGGTCGTTGACGTGGTTAGCTTTAGAGAGGCTCTTGACGATGATGTCGTCGACGTACACCTCGAGGTTCCGACCGATCTGCGGGTCGAAGGCTTTGGCCATTAGCCGCTGGAACGTGGCACCCGCGTTGCGGAGGCCGAACGACATGGTCGTGTAGCAGAAGGTTCCGAACAGCGTGATGAAGGCGGTCTTGTCTTCGTCTTCTGCGGCGAGCTTGATCTGGTGGTATCCGGAGTAGGCGTCGAGAAAACTCAACATCTCGGCGTTGGCGGTGGAGTCCACAATCTGGTCTATGCGAGGGAGCGGGAAGTTATCTTTAGGGCATGCAGCGTTCAAACCCGTGTGGTCGACACACATTCGCCACTTCCCGCCCTTTTTTTGTACGATCACAGGGTTGGCCAGCCATTCGGAGTAGTTGACCTCGCGAATGAAGCCGGCTTTAAGGAGCTTGTCGAGGTGCTCCCTGATTATCGCCGTCTTCTCAGAAGAGAATCGCCGAAGCTTCTGGCGCACGGGTCTGCAGCCAGGCTTTGTTTGCAGTTTGTGCTCGATCACCTCCCGTGGGACCCCGGGCATATCCGCCGGTTCCCATGCGAAAATGGTTTTGTTATCTCGGAGGAAAGTGACGAGCTCGTCCTCCTATTTGGGATCGAGCTGGGTAGAAATGCAGACGCATTTGCCCGTGTCCCCCTCCTCGAGCTGCACGGCCTTGGTCGGTCCGTTTGGCTGGATAGCCATCTTCCGACGGGCGTCCTTCGGTGATCTCGGGCCCGGTGGGCAGATGCCGCCAAAGATCGAGCCTTTTCTTCGCAACCGTGTCTTTGCCTTAAGGTCGCCATGACCGTTATGACGCCCCGGCCCCGGAGCTTCATACACTAATGCCCGTAGTGATTCGCACCATGAACTTGACCGCATGGGCGCCCGAGGATGGCATTGTACGGAGATCGCCGCCCACGACCTCAAAGGTGATCAGCTCGGCGGAAGTTCACGAGTCGCCGAAGGTGACGGGAGGACCACTTGCCCGGTGGGGTGGTCGAGCTCCCAAGACGATGCCAAGAAGGGATCGCTATATTCTTGATTTTCACCGTGGTATTTGCATCCGGTCCAAGGCGCCGCTAGGAGTAAGTTGAGGAAGCGCCCGTCGACCATGACCCGGCCAACGACAGCGTTGCTTATGGTCGGGGCGACGACCAGAGCAATTTTGAAGTCTCGGGACATCCCCGGAGGGGCGTCGTCCCGGGAAAAGGTGATGGGGACGACGCCCCATCTGCAGGGTTGGTCGGCGGGCTTCCCGGCGGTGGCTTGATAGACGGCGCGTGCGGCGTCCTTCAGCTCACGCCGAGATCGGTATGCGGAGGAACCACCGAAGATCATGTCCACAAGGCGGCCGCCTGTTGAATTTGTGTCGAGGCCGCTTGGGCTGGCGCCGCCGATTCCTCCTGGCCGCTCATCGCCTTTTTTAGCGCGGGCATTTCCCGATCCCCTTATAAAGGCGCCGGCTTGAACACCATGTCCCGCGCCCCGCAGTCATGGTCGTGGATCTTGTGGAACGGCAAAACTTGTTGGCGCCGGCCGGCCGTTCCTCGTTGCCCAAGCTCGGATGTTCGCATGGAGGGGTCCTCGACCGCCCGGTTGGGCGCGCGGCGCTCGCTGCGGTCGCGGATGAGTTCACGAGGTCGGGGCGGCGGTCGGGGCGCATCCCCGCCTTCACGCTTGTCGTCGATCGTGGCGACTAGGCGAGCCGGCCGCCTCGACGCCGCCATGTCTTTTCCCGCTTTTGTCGCGTGGCCCGGTCTCCTTCCTTAGCGTCGGATGGCCTCGTTTACGCGAAGGCGAGGCCGAGCTGCCCGGTCATAGTCATGCTTCCAATGAAAGATCGTCGCATCCGCGTCTGCTTCGATCATGCGGAATAGTTTGTCGACGGTGAGTCTTGTGGCAATCTCGAGGTCCTCCGTAAGGCGCCCGTCTCGGACGCCAAACTTGAAAGCCTTGATGACGGTTTCGTCGGAAACATTGGGGATCGAGTTTGCGCGGTGAACCGCGCACGAAGTCCCGCAGATGTTCCCCTTTCCCGGATAACGCGGTCGAGTCCCGCCCCGCCAGCCGTTCGTAGCAACTCGAAGTTGAGTGGAGAGCGCTCTCACCGGGCGCCACGGCCGGAAGGTGTCGGACGCTGGTTGAAGAGCCAAAGCGGCGGCGTCGTCGAGCGGTGGGAGGTAGTTGGCCATTATGGCCTCGTCCTCCGGCCGCCAGATGGCGGTGGAGTAGATGGAGAGGAATTCGCGGGATTCTTGGTCCCGCCGAACCGCTCCATCATCGCCGCCTAAACCGAGCCGGCAGCCGCATCGACGGAGATCACTCGAGCACGCCGGCACCGTAGGTCGGAAGGTCACCGCCGCCGCCGCTAGCGTCGAGTCATCACCACCGACGTGGAGAACTCAAGCCGTGGCGCACCGCGTCGGCCGTGATGGTCGACGGAGCGCCGTTGTGGTGGCATCGCAAGCGATTATGAATCTTCTGTCGCCTGAGTCGAACGTCCGGAGAGGGACTTCTAAAAGTACCGCTGTCCGGACGGCGCCGTTATTATCTGGCGCCGACGATGGCGAGCCCACGCGTCGACCCTTCCGCTGGGGAGGCGGTGAAGATGGCGTTAGTGCGAGCCCGGGCGGATCCCGCCGTGAAGCGGTCGGCGATCACGCAACAGGGGGCCGCTGGCCGTCATGGGGCGAGACTCAAAGCCCAGAGAGCTCGCTTGCCGCCGGGGTGTGACGCCGTCGGTCGCTTTGTTGAGCTCTTCAGCCAGGGACCATCGAAAGAGGGCCGAGCCGGCCGGCGTGGTCACCATGACCGGCGATGGCCCGCAGCGTTCTTAAGCGTGTTCGTGCGGACGGGGAGGGCCGAACCAGCCGGACTGGGAGCGGGTCGCACCACGCCCCTCTCGTCGAATGGCGGCGATGGCCTGGTCGATGGCGACCTGGGCGAGCCGATGCGCCTCCCGAGGGGTTTTCGGGTCACCGTTGTCCGCCCCAGGGGTTGCCTCTCGTCCGTCGGCCGCGAAGGCATGACGTTCGTGGGGCGGCAAGGATGGCGAGAGCATGGATGTGGAGCCTTGACATTCGGGAACAACGCCCGAGCCCAAGCTCGCCGTTCGCGACATGCTGGTAGTGGAACTGGAGGTGTTGAGCCGGCCAAGATGACGAACTTTGGACGAACTAGACTTCGGGCCCCACGGTGGGCGCCAGCTGTCAACGATCGGGACCGCCGACCGTAAAGAAGGAGGGGGAAAGATCGTACGGAGGGCGAGGCCCAGAGCTTCGCTCGTCCGGATGGCACCCTTGGCGGGCACACTAAGCAGGGGAACCTGTGCAACCAAACAGGAGACGCAAGGTTTATACTGGTTCGGGCCGAACCCCTACTCCAGTTCGTGTGGCGGTGTTGTGTTGCCTTTTTTGTAGATGGCTGTACAAAGTTTACCAACGAGAGTTATTGGATCCTTGCTCAAGAGTGCTCGTGGCTTGGCCAGGAGAATCCCCCCTCTTCCCCGGGGTTCCTGCCTCCCTTTATACGGTAGGAAGGGGTAGCTTCAGTCCTTTGTCCTGTCGACTGGTCACCTCTCGTCCTGCCCACGTTGGGCGGTCGTCTCACCGGTCGAGGCGGTTAGGTATTTCAGGAAATGGCGACCGCCTCTACGATCTGACGAGTGTTGACGCCATTGCTCATGACGTTGGTGCCGCCGGGAGGGCGTGTCTTCGTTCAGACGTGGACCGGTCGATGGGACTGGAAGTATGACTTCAGCAGCCATTAAACCATCTTGGGAGATGGCCACCTGCTCTCGTATAGACACTTCGATTGACCCCATCCGTGGGGCACGTGGCTGTTGGCAGGTGGAGGCTTTGACACGCGGTCCTTGGCGGGGGTTGCCTTGGCTTGGTCGGAGTCGGGGGACCCCGTCCCGCTACGGAGGTCGGGAGCCCGGCTTGGTCGGAGTCGGGGAAGAGCTCGGAGAGGTCCGTCAGGTCGGGGAAGAGCTCGGAGAGGTCCGTCAGGTCGGGGAAGAGTGTCCCCGGTGGCCTCTTGAGGCCTTTGGTCGGATCCCGACCGATCCGTTCGGTGCCCCGGGCGGCAGACCGAGATGTTTCGTCTGGCTTAGGAACGATCCCGGGCACGAGAGGAACAAACACGTGTCAGGGGGACGCGCGCCAGGCTGTCCGATCCCCGACACAATCCTTGGGAGGAGACCTGCTGAGCGTGGGGCCGAGGGCGCGAGCTCCTTTCGAGCTGGAGGAGCGTGGCACCAAGGTAGGCCCATGGTCGGCTAGCTTGCCGTGCACCTGGAAAGCTAATGAGCTCCACATGTGCGGCAGGTGACATCTGATACGTCTTCCGTGGTTAGGAAGGAGGGCCTTTTTTATAAATTTATTCGGAGGGTGATCATATTTGCAAAAGGTAAAATGAACTAGAAACTTATACGCGGCGTGCCACGCCGCGGGCGCCGCTCTCCACGCGAGTAAATCGAGAAAACGTGCGATTGACGCTCCATGCACGAGTAAATCGAGAAAACGCGCGAAAAGGACCTAAAAAGAATATTGTGTTTTCCGCAAAAGGGCTTAAACGTAATGCTAGAAAAACGCAAAAAGGACCTAAACGCAAGAAGGAGGCAAGAATGTTTCCAGGATTAGTAGAAGGTATTATTTGGTGAGGGGTCTAAGAGCAAAAGACTCTCGAGTCGACAGCCTCCACGTGCAAGAATAGCTTTCAACCAGTCTATTGAACCGGCAAAACAACGCCATCGCAGATGGCCTCAGACCACACCAAAGACTCCTGGCAAAATCCCCAATCCACCGCACCGTCACCATCCTTAGCCCGTCACCTCCATCGCACTTGTGTCGTGCCTGCGGCCTCCAGATCCTTGAGCCGGTCTACTCGTTCGCGCCGTCCTTTCTACCCACGCCCACCCACCTGCCGCGGTGCCCCGCCCCCGCGCCCGTGCCGTCCCAGTAAATCCTCCTCCCTTCCCGGCCGTGCCTCGCTTTCCACTTCCACTGGTCGCTGTGTTGTTTCGCCTTGTTCGCGAGCTAAACTAACAATCGGCCGACCCGAGACGTGCAACCGCGCACCACCCGGCAACCAGCCAGCCGCGGCCCGCCTCGGTCTCTCCGGCCGACAGCTTGTCACCTCGTCGTAATTCGGCGGCCAAACCCCACGGAAATCGCGTCTTTTTTTCCATCTTCTCCTGGTTAGTTGCAGCAGCTTGCGTTTGGTTTTTGCCCTGCCCATCCTAGAACAAATAGACTAGTGCTGTCCAAACGGGCCGCCCGACACGGCACGGCCCGTTTAAAAATAGACACGACCCGTTTAGGCACGGCCCGTTTAGGCCCGGCTCGTAAACGGGCCGTGCCGTGTCGGCCCACGTGCCGAACCTTCGCCGTGCACGCCCGTTTGAGCCTCGGCCGTCTTGCCGACCCGGTCCTTCAGCGGGCCAACGGGTCTGGTCGGTCCCAGAGTCTGCTTAGCGTCGAAAATTTGAAAAAATTTAGAAAAAATAGAAAAATAGATAAAATATGGTAAAAAATATGAAAAAATTCAGAAAAAATGGGAAAATTTAGAATAATTAGAAAAACTCGAATGATGAATAAAAACTTTTTAAATATATATATAAATTAAGAAAAAGCTAAAATACAAGATAAATTCTAAAATAAGACAAATAATTTGAATTAGATAATAAGCTTTATTGATGTTTGACTGCCTCGTTAAAAACTTTGCCAAGTAAAAACTTAACACGAGAAAACCTTGGCAAAGAAAAAAGAGTACGACCTATAGCTCAGTGATACAATAAAAAAGTGAAGATTACAATTATTCTTCCTCATTATCTAGATAAAGATTTTCGAACGTCTCTGCCAAATTTCAAGTATTTTCTCGCAGTATGTTGAGCTCGTTGATTAGCTTGTTCCCAATCTTTCACAAAGGAGAAGTATTTCCACCATCTCACTAGTCGACTTGTTCTTCTCTCTTCGATTATTCTTCCTGATAGATCAAAGCGGACTCAAGAAACCGTGGAGACAGAACTATTAACACATCCGTGCTAGTATGGAAAGCACCGGATATGTTATCTTGTGCTCGTGCCACCACCGCAAAATGTTGAACTCCTCTTCCTTCTCTTGGTAGTTGATGATTGTCATTGTTGAGATAGGCAACTAGCTCCCACTACTTGATGTGTCCGCACTTATCGTTGATGTAGTTGAACTCCTCGAGGAAGAGCCACTGTACCCCATATCTTTCCCCACGCGGTTTTCTTCTTACTGTTAGGGTGTCTTTGGTGGAGGTCATTGCATGCGAACTCCAAAGAAATTTCCGATCGTACTTATCATAAACTTGATTAAGTTAGCACAGACGGTTGAAAAATAACTAGAATAATCAAGACTCACCGCATCACTTAGAAGTGAGAGAACATTACCGAATCCCCGAATTTTAGCTCTAGGATCTAAAATAAATGCAAATGCATATAACATAGGAATTTCTTGCCAATATTTTAAAAATTTAGTTTTCATAGCATAAACAGCTTCCCGCAATATATTATCATTTTCGTAGCTCTTTAAGTGGGTAGCAATTTCTAAAATATGATGCACAATTAAAGGAGAGGTTGAATAATAAACTCGGATAAAACAACAATGGAATCAAAAAAGTTCTAAAATGAAAGCAAGTATTTAGCAACATACCAATGTCGCTCTGTGAGTACCTAGGTTGACCATCCTGTAATGCGACGGTGCGTGTTAATAAAAACAGAAAATGTGCTCTCATATGGTATGACATTCTTAAGCATCAAGTAAGTAGAGTTCCATCTAACAGGCATATCCAAACCAAACTTACGCGGACGTACATTCATTGCAATACAATAAGTTTTATATGCTGCTACTCGTTGATTAGAATGAATTAAGAAAGATATTGCAAGATGAAAAGGTTCAATATCCGATTTAACCTCTTTAAACCAGATTTAACTATAAGATTAATAATATGGCAAGCACAACGATGTAATAAGAAAGATTCAAAGATATGAATTGAAAAGCGAGTAAGTATGTTCATGGCGAAGTATTTGCGGAAGCATTATCTAATGTTATTGCAAAATCTTATCATTAAGTCCAAAATCTTTCACAACTTTTACAATACAATCGCAATATTTTCACCAAGATGTGCTACATCAATTAATTTGAATCCTATGATCCTCTTTTCTAGTTGCCAATCATCGTTTACATAATGAGCAACTACACTAAGGTAATCCTCTTTAGCTCTACCACTCCATATATCAGATGTCAAAGACACGTAAAAGTACAGGTACTAAATTTTTCTTTTAGCTTATTGCGACAATTATTATAATATTTAATCAAATCTCTAGTTGTTGTCTGTCTAGAAACTGCAGAAAATCTAGGATTATGAGCGGTCCTAATAAAGTTTTCAAACGCAGCTGACTCACCAAAGTTTAAAGAAAGATCTTGAGAAGCGATTAAACGACAAAGAGATTCACGAGCTACTTGAGATTGTAGTCCCGATACGCATCTGCATCTGGTCGGGTTGTATCGCAGCGAATCGTCGCCTCAAGCCATTCCCGCTTTTTCTCTACAAATGTCAAGATGCCTCTTCAAGTGCCCTGCTCCACCAAGATTTCGCAGATTAATTTATGCTTACAATATTTACAAACAAAGATACCGATTTGGACGTCGCTTGATATCTCAAAAATCGGTCGAAATCTTCCCAGACTCCGATGTATGCGTCTTGCTCTTTTCGCCGGTGCTTGCCGACGCGCAGAGCACTTGTAGAGCTGAAGATGGCACGGCTCCTGCAGCTTCTTAAGCATATGATGCAAGAAGCTCCTCGGGTGAAATACCAAATCGAAGTCGAACGACGGAAAATCCTGCTCCATAAAGCAAACTACAAGAAATAATGACGCTATTAATACTAAAATATGATTGAAAATACTAACAAAATAAAATAATAAATCACAATTATTACCTTGATTTCTTGTGAAGCCGAAAGTCGAATTTGGATTTTTGACAAAACTATTTTTAATTTTGCCAAATTACCACTAAGAGCAAAAGAATTTCCACAAGAGAATGATTAGAAGAGAATGCAAGGTTGCTAGTGTAGAAATGAGGAGGGCACTAACTATTTATAGGAAAAATTCGGATTTTTCGAATTTTTTGATTTTTTATGAATTTTTAAATCTGCAACGCTTATAAACGGCTATTTTTTTAACGGGCCTAAACGGGCGGACCGTCTGCGTCGCCCGCTCAGAACGCGGCGCGTGCGTCTTGGCCGCCGTCGCGCGCCTCCGCCCAAGCACGGCACGGTGGGTTGGACCGTGCCGGCACGACTCGTTTAGCGTTGGGCCGTGCCGTGCCCGGGCCGTGCCCACAGTAGCGGGCCCCGTGCCGGCCCATTTGGCACGGCCCGTTTGGCCAGGTCTAAAGTAGACCATGTGGTAGTTTGCGCACTTGGGCTTGCTCTCCTCGCTCGTGGCGAGAAGGAAAGGGAATAGCGGAAGGGGAGGAAGCAATGGGCGGAGCGGAGGAGGGGCCGCACGCGGCGGCGGGCTACCCGCCGAGCGGGCATGCCAATGGGGGCGTGGAGGAGAAACTGGACGAGCTGCGGCGGCAGCTGGGCAAGGCCGACGGCGACCGCTCCGGATCGTCGGCGTCGGGGCCGGGGCCTGGGGCAGCGTCTTCTGCGCGCTCCTGCAGGACGTCTACGGCCACCTCCGCGACAAGGTGCGGGTCCGCATCTGGCGCCGCCTGGGCCGCGCCGTCGACCGCGCCACCGCCGAGCACCTCTTCGAGGTCATCTACGCCCGCGAGGACGTCCTGCGCCGGCTGATCCGCCGATGCTCCTACCTTAAGTACGTCGAGGGCCGCCTCGGCGATCGCACGCTCTACGCCGACGAGATACTCAGGGACGGCTTCTGCCTCAACATGATCGACACGCCGCTCTGCCCGCTCAAGGTCGTCACCAACCTGCAGGAGGCCGTCTGGGACGCCGACATTGTCATCAACGGGCTGCCCTCCACGGAGACAAGGGATGTGTTTGGGGATATTGGGAGGTACTGGAAGGAGAGGATTACTGCCCCGGTAATCGTCTCGCTGGCCAAAGGGATAGAGGCGTCCCTGGATCCCGTGCCGCGGATCATAACCCCGAAGCAGATGATTAGCAATGCAAGTGAGGTTCCTTTCCTTTTCTTTGCCCAATCATACAATTTTGTTCTTTCCTTACTGAATTGAAGTTGTCCTCTATTGTTTCTTCTCTGCAATTATACCGAACTTGAAGCTCTAACCATGAGATTCCTCAACCAGGTACCTGCAATGGCTATTATCGGTCTTTGCTGGAAACTACGTTATGAATTATTATGAATTCAAGATGTAATCGATTGTATTGGTGTAAAAAATTTACATGAAAAAAATTATTTCTGCTGAATTGGATAAAAATGAACTTCAGAGATGAATATTTCTAAATTTCCAGGAATGCCTTTTTGCTGATTGAATCATCTATTAAACTGTACCCATTGGCATGGTTAGACTTTATATATTCTTCTCTGTGTTTCTTGAACATGTGGAGAGATAACCAACTGTTGACCTGGCAATTAAGTTATTGGTCATGACCCATGTCTTCTGTTGGTCAGAAATCCTTTTAGCCATCACATGTTTGGTTTAGCAATCTCTTCCTGGATTAGTAGCACACTCTAGTTTCCTCTTTCTGCTCACATAACAGTTCAATGCTTTTGCTCAGCTTTTATTTAGCCCATTTCAGAATTTTATGTCCAAACTCCATTCCATGTGGTGTGTGCTGAATTTTAATGGTTAGCTCTTACTTATTTCGCTTTCCATCTCTGACTTCTGCTTGCGGTTTATGTATTATTGGTTTTAATGCAGGTGGGGTTCCATTGGAGAGCATTCTATATATTGGTGGCCCTAATATCGCTTCTGAAATTTATAATAAAGAATATGCAAATGCTCGTATTTGTGGAGCTGACAAATGGAGAAAACCTGTTGCTAATTTTTTGAGACAGCCTCATTTTATCGTGTGGGATAATAGTGACCTAATTACTCACAAAGTCATGGGAGGTTTGAAAAATGTATATGCCATTGGTGCTGGTAACTTCTATTTACTTGTCTTACTGCTTTTCTTTTTAAATGTTCTGTAGCCACTGTAAAACCATTTATTGTTGTGACCTTCGGCATAGAACTTGCCCTCATATATTGGAAACTTGGAATACATGCTCAACGTTAATCGATGTCCTCAGAAGTCAGTACCTTGTGTTGTTATAATGTTTTCTCATGCACTGCTACCTAAGAAATACAATGCCACAAGGAAAAAAAGACACTAGTTAGTGATATCTTGACTGCCCCATAATATCCAGAAGAAGGATCAAATAAATAAGAAGCGATGAGATACACATGACATGTGGAACTTTCTTCTGTGAGCATGGCTGGGCATTCAATCACCCTGTAAATGTTTTTTCATTGCCTCTTCAATTAGTCTGCTGAACATCCTGCTATCTCGTAGGTATGGTGGCAGCACTAACCAATGAGAGTGCAACCAGCAAGTCTGTTTACTTTGCACTTTGCACATCTGAAATGATCTACATCACCCACCTTCTGGAAGAAGAGCCAGAAAAACTTGCTGGACCATTATTAGCTGACACTTATGTCACATTGTTGAAAGGTCGCAATGCCTGGTATGAGGACAGAAGTTAGCTAAAGGGGAATTGACTCTAGAAATGGGCGACAGCATAAAAGGCAAAGAGGGACCATTCAGGTTTGCCCTTTCATTTTGATTGTTATGTGAACTTTTCAAAAGCTGTGGAAATGTGCCTCAAGATTGGTCATGTACTAAATTGCATTATCGTTTCATTCAGGGTGTATCTGCAGGCGATGATTTTTATGAACTTCTGAGTCAGGATAGTCTAAGTGTAATGCATCCAGAAGCCAACAAATCTGTTGGGCCGGTTGAGCTGTGCCCAATCCTGAAAACACTATATAGAATTTTGATCAAGAGGTTAGAATTCTCCTTTTTTTTAATGATGTAACAAAAGCCCATGCGATCTAGTTCAATTACTTTTTATTCGATTATCCTTTGTCAACAACCTATGTTACCACCGCAGATATCTTCATTCTCTTTGTCGATTGCTAGTCTGTCATGTTATTATACTTTATGCTAGTAAACGTTGTGTGTGCCTTAATCAACTGACTCGATTTGTCTACATATATGCACGGGGAATTTCCTACTGATTCGATTCTTCAGGCTATAAGAGATGAAACAATGTATATGATCCACGTGAAAGAATTGAGATGGCACAGGGTCACTCACTTTACCGACCATCTCTTCTTGGTCAACCAAAAGGAGATGCCAAAGCCTAGACAGACTCTCTTTTTTCTTTCTTTCCCTTAATGGTTATACATCTTCTAAGTCCCGTGTGCTCTTATGCATGCTGCTGCTGCTGCTGTAACATTAGAGTTCAATGAAGATATTTTAGTTGATTATTTGAAGAAGACTTATTGAGCGTGTTAAGCAGGTTGATGTGTTTCACGCCTATCATATGTATAGAAAATGTTTGGTGCTTCAATAATTCAATCATATTTCTTATTTCAAATTGAAAAAAGATCAAATCATTTCTTGTTTGATACAAGACGTCTTTCTAATGCTTGTATACCAGTTTGTACAGAATCTTTGTGGTTGTTATGTATGATTTTTATCCTCCAATTTTTAACATGTTTGTTACGTACTCGAGCTGAATGGGAATCAAATTGCAGGTTTTCAGTTCGATAATTGCCAAGGCGTATTATATTAGGGTCTTGTTTTTGCTTTGGATTCTCTAAATGTTAATTCTGGATTGTGATTGTAGAGAAGCTGATTCTCCAAAAACTAGATCCAAAAGCATATATAAAGTGGATTGTGGATTCTAATGTATATGGGTGGACTTGATTGTCAAAATCGATTACTAGAATCGAGTTGTTTATTTTTTATTCTGCTTTTGGGGTTAGAATTCATAATCAAAAGCAAAAACAAGCAGATCCTTAATCTTATGATTCTCGTCTTCCTAGAGCTTTGGGGCTGAGATGCTATCATCAGACGAACAAAACTACTCACTTGTGAATAGCTGCAAGTACTAACTATGTGTAGCTTCTCTTAAACCTCTCTGTGTCCGCATTGTCGCAAGTAATACCGAGGCATCAAAGAATGATAGAGCGAAATAATATTATCAATTTCCGTTTTCGTCCACAAAAGAATGCATTCTAAAGATATTACAGTAACTACGAGCAAAAGATTTCTTAGCAATGAGCAGGCTCAATGGTGAAATTCCTTCCAGAAAAACATGCGATGTTTGCCCTTATAATCATTGATCATCATGGAGGAGTAAATCTCGCTCAAAGCACCAAACCAAACCAAACCTGAAGAATTTTGAGCCAGATTATACGGAGAGAGATAGAGCTCAGAGAGAAGCCCACGTGGTACTGTAGCGCCCCGTACTCGTGAACGTGCTTGACGTTCCGTGCGATGGATCAGTTTCGTTCGTTCAGTCGTCCATCTCCATCACCCGAACACCGCGACCCACGTAAATCGTTTGTGGTCGTGCCGTTCGGCGTCCGTACAATGCGGACACACGTACGGCCCCCTGCGGAAATGGTTCAGGTGCAACTTAAGCGGTATATGTAGGTTAAGATCGTCCGATCAAGCGAACAAACGATCCAGATTGATCAACAGTGTGTTTTATAAGATGTTACAATATTGTTATTGCTTTTTGATTTAACGGTCCTCGTACAACTGATTAAGTTACGTCCCAAGCAATCTCTACTACTTCTAATTAGAAGTTGGTGGCAGTGGTCCGTTCTCCTTTAGAGTATCTGATTCGTTAGATCTGACATGAACGGCTGAGATAGAAGATGATTTAATTATATCTTAGATGGAAGGATTTTATCATTTTTTTAATAGAAATATTATTTTAGCATATCTCTATTCACATGTTCTTACTATGGAAGGATGTTATTTATAAATCGTATAAATTGAAGGATTTTCTCATCATGTTCTGCATAGATAGAAGGATATACTCACCATATCCCATAATACGAGAATTCTATCTCATCATATCTAGAAATGCATAGATTAAAAGGAAAGAATCACGCAACCAAATCACGTGCCAATCACGAAGATGTCGAAGAGATCTGGCTTTCATCCGCCTGCGTACGCTGCCTTCTACTTTCATCTACTCCCTATTAGAGGGCACTCACTCTCATCTCCAGGAGGACAGGCTGCTGGTCGGTAGTGGAGACACACATAGAAAGAGAAGAGAAAGGTTGCGTGCAAGAAGCAAGAAGATTTTCTGCAAGAGGAAAGCAATAACTTTATCCTCCTTCAATGATAAGAATTGATCTATCTACTAATTTTAATTAAGAGTTGGTGACGATCGTCCATTCTCCTTCAGAGTACTTGATTCGTTGGATCTAACACGAACGGTTGAGATGAAAGAGGATTTAACCCGATAGTCAAATCTCTTTGGAGGAACAAACTTTTCCTACTATTGAAACATAACTAAAGTTAGTGTTCTTTGCAAATAAAATTTTTGTCGCAAATTGAGTTTTCGTTGCAACGCACGGACACATAACTAGTTACACTAATCTCTTTCCATCGAACGTATCTATACCCCTTTATAATGCACATAAGCATTCTTTTCTACATCCACCCCCAAATAATGCACCCCACTAGAGATGGCCTAACCTTCATGCACTCAACGAAACGTCCCCAGAAACTTGCCTCCATCAAAATTAACCTTTCAGATCTTTCCTCAGCTTTACTCACCCACATCCGATGGCCATTATTTAATGTGTCTAACTCATCCCTGTGGCCCACAACAGATCTCCCCCCACCTCCAGTATCATCTCAAGGAAAAGGAAACAAATATCCTGGAATTAAGGAAAAGGAAACAAACGTTCTAGGAAAGAAAAAGACCATATATTACGTGCTGGGAAAAAGAAACCGGAAGACATGACACTATACTAGTGATCTCTAGGGTTGTGATCCTCTCGTGGTTGCTGCCCTTTCCAAAGCCACTATATATAGAGCACCGCACGGCGAGGGAGAGAACTCAGATTCAGAAAGAAAGAAAAAAGAGATATTTTCAGGTAGTTTGTGCTGCTGCTGCTGCTGCAGAACATAGGTAAGATGATGATTGCTTTGTGGGTTGCTGCCTGCAGCTTAATGCTATGCTCGTCGATCTCAGGTGAGTCAATTACCAGTTTATTACCGATCTGCGCTTGATTGTTGCATTGCTAAATCATTGTTTGATGGCCACGTATGTAGTTATCTTCGCACCATTAATCGGTTTCGGTGTTTTTGCTCTGCATTGTGTATTTTCTTCAGTTTGTGTCTATGTTAGTTCTTTGCTGCTATAATTTGGGCAAATATGAGAACAGGGGAAGATTTTTGGGTTACATAGGCCAAACCTTTAATTACCACTATGATAGCTCTTACATATATGAAATAGGGAAAATATCGCACGAAAACCAGCTAAGAATTGAAATTCTGTGGAGACCGATCTTCAATTTATATCAAATATGCTGCCCAATTTTTGCTCCTCTTTTTTCATGAAAACCGATCTTCATTGGAAGAGCTTCCTGTAAATTGTTAAGTTTATGGTTCCTTCTGTTTTTTTAGATAATGGAAGATTAAATCTCTCAGCCTCTACATCGTGAGATGCACACAGGCACCATTTATTACAATGTTACAGCCAAAAAGATGTCAAAACAAGAGGTCCAAGTACTAAAATAAAGTTGCAAAAGGCCATAAGAAAAAACTATGAAAGGGGAAATGTCTAGTGAAAATCATCAATCTGGTGAAAACTCGAGAACCAATTTTTTTAGCACCAAATAAAAATTCTAAAAATAGATTGATTACAGTTGTTTGGGTTATTTATTGCTTGCTGTTGGAGGTTGCTGGTTTGTTTCGTTCATTGTGTTATTGGTTAGGATGTCTACTCTAATCCTCTTGACAAATGATATCCATGGATAATCTTTGCATGCATGCTTGGTTTCTGCACAGATATTTCTTGGCATCTTAATTTCCCTGTCAATCTACCGACTTTACTGTTTTGTTTCAATTATTTGGTAAAACGTCAGCGACCTGAAGTCTCTCATGGTCATGGAGTGCAACCTAATGTTCGGTTATATATAGAATGCACATCTTAATTAAGGATAGTAACTTTGGATCGATTAGAATTACCATTTCATTCTCTGCCCCTTCCGTTCTTACTCCTACAATAGGTAAAAAAATCATTCATGGAGCTGGAACTAAATTGGAAAGGAAAGAAAAAAAGAGAAACGATCAACCAAATCCATGCATAGTTAATTCGTACCTGTGTATTTACACATTGCAAACTTCGTGCTTACTATTCATGTGTAACGCGTTCATGTACGCAGGAGTCGAAGGCATTGGTGTGAACTATGGCATGATCAGCAACAACCTCCCGTCCCCGGACAAGGTGATCGCCCTGTACAGAGCCAAGAACATCACCGATGTCCGCCTCTTCCACCCTGACACCACCGTCCTTGGTGCGCTCCGCGGCTCGGGCCTCGGCGTCGTCCTTGGCACGCTCAACGAGGACCTGGCCCGCCTCGCCTCCGAAGCCTCGTTCGCCGCGTCCTGGGTCCAGTCCTACGTCCAGCCCTTCGCCAGCGCCGTGCGCTTCCGCTACATCAACGCCGGCAACGAGGTCATCCCCGGGGACGACGCCGCGCGGGTCCTCCCCGCCATGCAGAACCTCGACTCCGCGCTGCGGGCCGCGGGGCTTAGCGTGCCGGTCACGACGGCCGTGGCGACGTCGGTGCTCGGGTCCTCCTACCCGCCGTCGCAGGGCGCGTTCTCCGAGGCGGCGCTGCCGGTGGTAGGGCCGATCGTGTCCTTCCTCGCGTCCAGGGGCACGCCGCTGCTCGCGAACGTGTACCCCTACTTCGCGTACTCGGCCGATCCATCGTCGGTGCCGCTCGAGTACGCGCTGCTTTCGTCGCCGGCCCCGGCCGCCATGACGGACGCTGGGGTGACGTACACGAACATGTTCGACGCCATATTGGACGCGGTGTACGCGGCGGTGGAGAAGGCGGGCGGGCAGGGGGTGGAGGTGGTGGTGTCGGAGACCGGTTGGCCGTCGGGCGGCGGCGGGGTCGGCGCGAGCGTGGAGAACGCGGCGGCGTACAACAACAACCTGGTGCGGCACGTCGGTCGCGGCACGCCGCGGCGGCCCGGGAAGGCCGTGGAGACGTACATCTTTGCCATGTTCAACGAGAACCAGAAGCCCGAGGGCATCGAGCAGCACTTCGGTCTCTTCCAGCCGGACATGAGCGAGGTCTACAACGTCGACTTCTCGGCGGGATCTTCTTTTTAGACGACGACGGCGATGACTGATGCATATCTCAGTGCATTCGAAGCATGGATCACCATGCGCGCAATTTGATGTTTGATTTACAAAGATATGTGACGTCGATATTTATATTTTTATACCATATTCCAAATTACAGCCTTACATGTAATATACTATACCCTCCGTTTCTTTTTATAAGGCGTGGCGTATATTGGTCACACGTAGAGATTTTAAAGAGTTATAGAACCAAGAGGATGATCGAGGTAAATGAACATAATATCTATAGCGCTAATATCTTGGGAATAAGAGTCATGTGAGTAGGCGTTTACTCAATAGATGTTGAAAAGAAAATGTCATTAAAGTTATATGTGTAACTTATATTTTAAAATGAAATTGAAAAACTATATGTTTTATATTTTAAAATGGAGGGAGCATACAGGATACACTTGTTTTATTGCTTCACATTTGAGAGGTAGGAATGTAATACTACTCCTGTGTTAGTGACAGGCAACAGCTTGAGACAATCAACTTGTTATTTGGAACAAGCGGGCCTGGTTGGGCCATTAGTTGGACACTTGATCTGGGTTGCCTTGTGAAATTTTTGCTCTCTGCTACTTTCTGACGCAACAATTTGCAGGTTGCTACGTTTGCACGAGCACACGAGCTAGCAGTTAGCACGGCCCAACTCCACACTCCGTTGTCGATCTTACACCGAGAACTTGGCATCTTCTCTGCTCGCATGTCGTTCGTACGTGAACTATGTTTCACGTGCGACTTCACCGCATGTTGGCGTCAACTCTCATCTTCATCCCTCTCATCACAGAGCCACACTACTGCCTACTGGTTATTGCTCTCGTACTAGTAAGTAATAACAGGTGACTACAGAGATCAGGAGCAGTTATAATTGCACAATAAGCAATTACACATGATCCGTATCAACTATTTTAAGAGCCAACGGCCATTTATGTGCTACAGTACTAATGTTTCTACAGTAAAAAAAGATGTTATAATACCACAAACAATCTAAGCCATTGATTCTCTATCCTGTGGTGCTGCCTATTTGTAACTGCTTACGTTGCGGCTACAGTACCAACTGCAGAGAAACCCGTCCAACTGGTGACGGAGCAACTGATAAGCACGACTACAGCTTTGCCACGGAAAAGCCATTCTCGCCCATCGGCCAAGGGAGGCGGCGAATGGGAAACAAACAACCAAACGAAATTTTGCTGGAAGCTCTGCCCTGCAAGCAAAGGCTGCTTCCCTCTCTTTAAGGCAAGTACAGAAGGTAGTATACTCTTCATCGCTGTCCCTACTCCCTACAATCGACTGACATCTTGAGCTTTATCGGAAGGAGTGCACGCAAGCATCTTTGGCATTTCCTCCTTTCCATCAATGGTCTGATGATCTGGCTTCTTTCTCTTGAGTGTAATAGTGGACTAGTAGTCACTCGGCCAATGTACATGCTTTTCGGCTCTAGTGTTGTGAATGATTCGACTATCAATTTGTAAAGAATTCAGATCAATGTACGTAATAACATGTTTGATGAACAATTTCAGAGGGATGAAACATAAAGCACGGCTGTTTGTCTTTGTATAGCAGGCAGCTAGAAAGGCCGAACTTGAGGCAATATCTCACATTCTTACTCCAATAAGCTCGAGATTTCCATTTCAGATCTGCCCATGTCACATCAAAATGGTACAAAAAAAAGGCATACGAGCGAGCAAGTGCGTAGTGGAAGTACCCTCCTGTCAAAACTGAACCTCACTCTTGCAACTTGAGGCCTATGAATTGACTAGAGCGTCAAAGTTTCAGGCTTTCTGGACGACTGCAATTGGCCAGCCGTATCTCTTGCCTTTTTCAAGGATAGATTGACATATTTCTCTCTGAATGCGCCGGATAAGTTTATTTGCCTTGATCTTACGGTACCTTAATTGTCTAGCTGATGGCTGTGACATACTGACGTAAGCCCCGGTTTGAAAATTTCTACAAATATTAAAGTATTTTTTCCTTTTTAAAAAAAAAAACTTGCGTTTTAAACTGTTTCTCAGTTTTCCTCTATTTACCACTTGCTCAGGTAGACCTTGGAGGCACGACACGGAATGGGCCCAATGGATATGGCATGTCGTGCCTCCTCGGTATGAGCTCCTCATCGTGCGGTGACATCTTAGGTCTTGTCTTGTTGAACGTGTGGAGTTGTAGATACCACTACCGTCGGTCCATCAACGTGGACGGCATCAAAGACGAGGAGCGAGCATCAACCGCCGGCAAGAATCCGGTACATAATTATTTGGGGAAAAATAACTAATTTTTATTTGTTCATTGGGTACAAATATAAAGTTACTGCATCATTAAAAACCTTACGCCTCAAAGTCAGGTTCCCCCTTGTAAGGTAAAAGAGTATAGCAACAACATGCATACATACTAACTACTCCTCAATATCCAAATTGCTCATGCGTTCCAGATCAGCATATGCCTGCACGATCTCAGAATCCTCCGATTGATGGTGTTGCCACTCTTTTGCCAATTCCCAATCATTGACATCCTTTCTTCAATTATTCTTTATACCACACTGAACGTCGCTTCCAAAGAGATGGTGGACATTGAAACAAGTAGAATATCTCATGCAAAAAGGCATAGACAAGAAATATCCACTTGTTGTTCTTTTACCACTCGAGCAAGTCTATCTTGCCTTTACCGGTAAGATCAGAATAGGTGTTTGCAAAATCATGCTCCAGGTAGTGATTCAGCTATGAGACATAATTTCATTTAAGGGGCGTCTGAGATTGAGAGGCTGAAGAACTAGACTTGCCATTTAGCTTATTCCACAAGTAGATAGGCACTCTTGTCTTGCCTTGTTGCGCCGGCTTTTAGGCATTTGATTCTTTGTCTACGAAGAAGATGGGAGAAAAGAAAAAAACTACTTTCTCTATTTGCTCAGTACCGAAGCAGAGCAAAATGACCTTTGTTCGCCCTAAATGTCTTCACCTAGAACTACTCCTTATCCCTGTTTCTCCCTCTATTTCTCCCCTCGCCCGCTCCCCCTCCACCAAACCCCTCCTTACTGCCCCTCTGCTCCGTTCCCCCTCCAATCCCTCTCTTCTTCAACTCTTACTCCACCAAACCCTCTCTTCGGTGAACTTGTACCCCTTCATCAACCCTTATCTCGTCGAACCCTGCGCCCCCTCCGCTCCCCCTCCATCGATTCCCCTCCAATTCCCCTCCTCGTCGGCATCGACTCATCGCTACTGCTATAGCATCGACGACCACCACCTCCATCAGGACCAGGATGCCTGCCACCGCCAGCATCGCCATCGGCTATACATCAGCTTCGCTTGCATGACGGTATGGGGCCAGCGAACCAAGGAGACTACAGATCTGGGTTTGGATGCGACGGGAACGGGAGCAGGGACCTCTGGTCCGATGAACCGATGGCAACAACGATAATGGCAATGACAAGGTACACTCTCTCTCCTCTGTGGTTACTCGTTCGTCCCACCATCTCTCACCGTCGACACGACACCAAAGGCCCTGCTGAGCCACGTCCCGTCGCTATGCCACCGCCGTGCCTCCGTACCGCCTGACCCGTCAGCCAGCCCAACAGACGTACTGTACCCGTACCGTATCTATAGGTCTTCGGTCTAGTTAGAAAAGCATGACCCAACTCTCAGTGTGTAGGCGGTCTAGGCTCATGGATCTTGTTTCTTCGTTCACCCTGGGGAGTGGGGACAGCCAGTCTGGGAACTGGAACTCTGGAAGTACTTGGAGAGCTGGGCCCAACCAAGCTTTATTAGTTGTATTAATATTATCCGAATAGAAATATCAGGATTCTGGAATCAGGACTGCAACACGCAACTGTACATTTGTACCTCTGACTCTGCCGGCGTGAGGCAGGTCGGCTGGGCCACCTATGATGAGTAAAGCAAAGGAAAAACAGTGGACACATAGCCCGACCTAGGGCTTAGTTTTCCAATTATTTTTTATGTTCTAGCTCTCTCAGATTTTTTTTTAAAATAGTCATATGCTTGTGATGAAAGCAGTCAGATAATGCTAGATTTTTTTTAATTTATTTCCTGCGGATCGGAACCGCTGAAAAATTATTTATATTTTCCATGGGGGAATTATTCTTAAAATTTCCAACAGTCGGAGTCGGCTGAACTTTTTTCCCATTTCCAGCGCTATGGGAGAGCTGAAAAATTTTATATTATTTTTTCCAGGCCTGCACTGAATATTTTAATTTTCTTTGCGCGCGAGACAGGAAAATTTCCAGCGGTCTACTACCACTGGAATCGCCGGCATAATTTTTTTATTACCTTTTTTGCCCTTTGTGTTTCAGCCGACGTATTTTTCCCAAAAATAGGCGGTCTCGTCATGAAATTGTAAGAATAGAAAAAACATGTAATTTTGTTTTGTTCGGCCGAAAATTTTATTTTCACTCATTTCAATATGAACATGCATAAATGTACTAACGAGAGCTCGGTCGTTTTCGTAATTCGCACTCGCATGCATGCACTAATAAGGAAAATAACGGCCCAACCAGATGTGACAGTTATTTGTGTCGTACATTTCAAAAATTCTTACAGTATATTTTTGCGAAGATGGATCCCATGCTGATGATTTTACGAGTGTAGCTTAGTACAATGAAAATTCAGTGGATTTAACGCTTAATTTTACTTCCCGCGTTTGGGGCCGTTGGGATTGTTCTTTTGCGGGGTCGCAACTCGCTGGATTTTTTTTGCGCGGTGAAAAATTTGCCTTGGCTGTGTTTTTCTCCTAAAAATGGCTATTTTTGTGACGTGCTGGAAAATGCGCTGGATATTCTCCCAAAAATGGCCATTTGCGGGGTCTTTTATTCATACCCATGAAGAAAAAGGTTTTTAGTCTATTCATGCCGGAGTGAAAACAAAAAAGAAAGAAAAGGCAACTTGCTCTCAAGGAAAAATCCTGCTCATGGATTTTTTAGATTTTGCCAGCTAAGTCTTTTCACACATGATGATGATAATGCAAAATTGAAAAAAGAAAATCTGCACGAGCAGTAGCACTACAGTATAGTGTTAAATCTGGGATTTTTAATAGGGGAAGAGACGAAGAGGTCAAAGCAAAGTCATAAATAAATAAATAAGTAAAGGCGGATAGAAGCACATGGAGAAATCCGAGCGAGCGCCAGAGGCCGGGCGGGCGATGGTACACCTCACAACACACACTGACACTACACTAGTCCGTCTCCATCTCTGACACGCCTCAGCACCGGCAAAAGCACGCGTAAAAATCCCTTCTTCCCCTCCCCCTCTTTTTAACCCGCTCCTCTCCTCCAAACCAGCGACGACGCCCAAACCGCCTCGGCTCCTAGCCTCGCCAACGCCCGCCTCTCGCGGTACCGTCGGTTTCGCCGCTTAATCGGCTCACTCCTTACCCGCCGTTTTAGTCGAACGTGGCGTCGTCGTTTTAGAGGCGGCGACCTTTGCCTTTCGTCGGATCGCTCCCTTTCTGTTCGCGCCGGTCCTTGCTGCTGGGATTCCGGCGCTTTGGGGCGGTTCCTGAGGCGGGGAGCGCCTTCACGCGTGTCTCGGAGGGTAATCTCTGGGGTCGAGGTCGGAAAGCCTTGGTCTTGGCGGGCTGGGCTCTCGAGTCCTCGGCGGCCGTCCATGGGGGAGAGGCGGCCCAGCTACAGGGACAGGGACAGGGGCGCGGGCGAGCCCGGCAAGTATTGGCGGCCACCGCGCTCTCACGGTGTGCCTCTTGATCCCTGCTCACCTTGTCTACAGTATTCTTAATATTTGCTCTTCGCTTGATTGTTTGCTGTTGGTTTGGATGGGTAGCGCCGTCTCCCGGTTCCTGGGTGGTTTCCTGTGTTGGAATTTCGGAATCCGCAAGAAAGAAATGTGTTTGGGTTGGGGAGTGATGTTTCCCTCTCTTCCACGATCCACATGCTCCTGGCAATGTGGAGAGGCGGTAACATTTTGGGTAAAATTGGCTGGGTAGGTAGTAACATCAAGTAAGTAGTATGTAGCACCTTTGATGATTGGTGTGGCAGTGCCCCGATGGGGTAAGTACATTCTCTTGGAGGATGTAACTCTGCCAGGAAAATTACTTTCGAGGATATATGTTGTTTTTTTTATGATTTTCTTCAGAGACTGACAATGTTTGTGAATTTGCTTTGCTTAAATTGCTAGGATTTTTTTTTTCAGGAATTGCACTGTTTTTTTTATGTCTATGACCTATGTGTCTCTCAGCTGACAAAGATTTGTTTATGTATGTATGATGCGTATTTTTTTAAGTTCAGATAGTAATTTTGGTCTGCAATGTAATGCTGATGAGTTCATGTTACATTATTGACCATTACGTATTCCAGGGAGCACCGATCTTTCAGTGTAAAATCTTAAGGAGAATTATCAGTGTCAGTGTTCTTTGCAGTTTTACAAGGATGCTGATACGACAGCAGATTTTGCTAAAAAGGAACAATATTTTTCTGAAATAATAAACGATAGTTCCAATATTTTTAAGCCTTGTAATTGGATAGGGGTCAACTATTCATCTGCACACCCATATCCCCTGTCAAGTAGGAAGTGAATAGAGTGTGCGCAATCACAGCACCTTTTTGTAATGAGCTATTTCATAACCTAATAATTCCATCGCCCATTTGAAAGTTGTATTTCTTGTGACATTAAAATTTCAGATATGTTCTACAATTTGATATGGTTGTAGCACGCCTCATATTCCGAACTCAGTTATGTGAATATGAGACCATGTTGGTTAGAACATGCATAGGATGCTAAAATATTCATGGAAGTTAGCATTTCTGGGCCAGATTTATTGATGGAAACTACTTTGAAGATTTATTGATGGAAACTACTTTGAAGTTTGAACTCTTATGATTAACCTACGTTGAACGTGTACTCTATGATTAACCTAAGTCGAACCTAAGTTGAAGATTTATTGATGGAAACTACCTGAACTCTATGATTAACCAGTAGCAGAGCTTTGGCAATGCTTTTTATTGTTCCCCATTGTAAGTACTAGATGTCTTATCGCGATCTAGTTTTTTTTATCATACCAAGTTTGCATTAGTTCTTGTTGTTTTGCTAGCATTTAAGTCAAAGTACCCTATTTAGTTTGATTTATCTGCACATGTTACGTTGAGGGATATTCATGACTCCTAGCTGGTTACTCCTTTTATCTATTGCTGCCTTATTCCAATTATAGTTTCTCTCTGGTCAGTGTTCTTATATCCCAATATTGAGTTTCAATAGCAGCAGGAACACACATAAGTTCTTTTTCTCTACATAGATTAGTGTCATGTACTCATAATGCATGGTTTATATTTGACTTTCAGGGGGCGGAAATTTCTCTGTTCCATTGTGGGAGAAGAAATTTTGCACTGATGCCTGTGCTATCCCCTGGGGTAAACTGTGTGAAACCAAGAAATTGTTGTCATTGTACAAAAATGTTGTTGACTGGGATGATTCAGCTGCATTAGAAGCTTTCAAAGATGCAAAGGCCCGTTTCTGTGCCGTATATCATGGTCAACCTTGTGATATCCCTTTACCTGACCCAAACATGTATATTGACATGGTCAACCCAAATGAACATGTTGACCCTGAATTGGTGGCTGATCTGGAGAAGTCACGGCGTGCTGTTCCCAAAAGGGATAATGCTGCTCCTGATGGCTGGGACTCCTTTATTTTTACAGACAGGCCAGTTCCGGCCACAGGATGGGGTGATGGGGAAACGAACAACACTCCCGGTCAGCAATGCTCTGTCAACTGGGATAATTTTGTCAAGCAGCCCATTGAAGCAAATTGCAAGCAAAGCTCAGCCAATTGGGATAATTATGTCAGCCAGCCTGCACAAACAATTGTTCAGCAAAGTTCAGGGAATTGGAACAAGTATGTGGAACAGCAAGGTCAAACAAGCAGCTGGGGGGCGCCAACCATTCCCTGCACGGCCAACTGGGACATGAGGGGTGACTCCCTGGATGCATGGAAACGTGATTCTGGGTGGGATTCTTCAGCTGTTCAGATGGAATCATGGGACAACTGTAGAGATAGCAATTTTGTGTCTGACAGCCAAGGCGGGTCATATGGACACTGGAGAAGGCGAAATAATGACTCAGGCAGAAGGAACAGCAGGAATAGAGATAGAGGAGGTCCCATTAGCTCAAAGGCCATGAAATCAAAGTACCACGCCGATGAGCGTAGTGGCACGAATATTGGCTGGAGGCACTGCCGGGAGAGAAATAACATGCATTACTCTTATGAGAAGCCTGATTACGCCAACCAGTCACTAGCAATGTGAGGAAGAACAAGGATTGAGGCTTGCAGCTATTGAGAGAAGATACTCTTGCTGTTGGCCGCTTCGCTTTGGAGGTGCCGTGTTGCACTAGTAAATGTGGACGCTTTCAGATCGAGCTACAATAGAGCTAGCCGAGGACCCCTGTAGGTTGCGTTTCCTTCTTTCTTGAAGTTCCTGTAGATAGTACCAACTACCAACCTAGTGAGAGTTTTGTCAAGCCACTTGCACCCTTTGTACAAATATATGTTTTGAGCTCAGTCGTTTTTGTTTACCGGCTGTATTGCAGCGTCAATGTTGCATAGTGGGAATGAAGATGGTATCTGTGTTAACTATTCCTTCGGTCAAAACAATGAGAATGACTACAGCACGTTATACTGTTCAGATCGATCCTAGGGGTATAGTACCCAACCATTTGACGGACATACTTGGATCATGAACGCTATCCTCGTCGTCTCTGACATCGCTGCTGCCGCCCATCCCCTCCCCCTAGCTTCCTAGCCCTACATCCTCTTGCTTCTTTGTGATTGTCGCACTCCTTGCCTTCGTCTCCAGTGTTGGCCGCAGCTCCGTGCACCTCCTCTGCTGCCCTTATCCTCGCCCACCCTCGCCTCCCGTTGTGGACGACATCCTCTGCTGCCCTTATCCTCGCCCACCCTCGCCTCCCGTTGTGGACGACAGCGACCTTGCTGCCTTACCGCACAACTAGTTCCCCTTCTCCCACTGGCCACCCTGTCCAGCCTAATATTTAGTGTGCCATCACCTCGCCGTGCCTCCCTTTACCGCTGCCCATCGCCTTACGCCCTCACCTGCCGTCGTCGCCTACCGCCAGGCCACCATCACTCCGACCTCCCTCCACAACCTACAACCTTGGGGGAGGGGAGGGGGTGAAAACCGTCGGTGGCTAGTTGAAGATGATCCATGGTGGCGAGGTCCCAAGCTTGTCGGTAACCACATGTGAAAGACGATCGGATGTGGTGATTTCCGTCACTAGCAACAAGGAAAACGACAAGATCCGGTGATTTCCATCACCAACAAGGAAAAACGACCGGATCCAATGGATCCCATCGCATGTGCCCTCCTCTGGTCCCCACGTTGGATCCGACCATCCCCAACACTGCTCTAGCCTCGTCGTGTCAGATCGAGCAGACATTGAAGACTGCAGATGCCCAACCCACCTCCATGGCCATCGGGGAGGATGGATAGAGAGAGAGAGAGGGTGGAGTGTGTGTGTATGTGTGTGAGAGAGAGGGGGAGGGGTGATAGGAGGAGTGTGTCGATCGATCGGACAGCAAGAAGTTAGTACACTAGGTTTTGAGTGGAACTGTCGGCGTTTCGAGCACCGGCAAGTAAATTTGTAAGTCTAAGGGGCCGCGCGTTCCACTCCCTGAATGGTTAGACTCAGAAGTCTAAGATGTATACTGGTTCGGGCCGAAGGTCCCTACTCCAGTTCGTGTGGTATCGTTGTATTCTCTTTAGTACAGATGACTGCACAAAGTTTACAAGCGAGAGTGCTAATGGCTTAGCAAGATGAGTTCGATTGCGATCCCCCTTTCCTACGGGGGTTCCTGCCTCCTTTTATACGAAAAGAAGGGGTAGGTTACATCGAGAATCGGGAGAGGACGAGATGACCTACACTAGGAGCTTCGGTCCTTCGCTCTGCTGACTCGTCATCGCCCGTCTTGCTCATGCTGGGTCGGTAGCTTAGTTGGTCAGGGCGGTTAGGTATTTCCCCGGGAAACGGCGTACCTGCCCTCTGCGAACCTTACGAGTGTTGACGTTGCTGCGTCTGACGTGGGTGTTGCCTCGGGAGAGGGCGTGTCTTTGTACTGTATGTGACCGGCTGATGGGACTGGGAGCATGACTTCGGTCAGTCATTAAACCTTCTAGGGAAGGAGCCACCTGCCCTTGTATAGTCACTTCGATTGACCCCGCTCGTGGTACGTGGTCGTTGGTGGTAGAGGCTTCGACACGCGCGCCCTTGGCGGGGTTGTCTTGGCGTGATCGAGTCAGGGGATCCCGACCCGCTGCGAGGGTCGGGAGCTCTGCTTGGTCGGAGCCGGGGGGTCCCGTCTTGCGACGGGGTGGAAGCCCGCAGTCGGAGACACTTCCCTCGGCCGGTCGGGAAGGGGTGTCTTGTGCGACCTTGCAGTGCTTGGTCGGTGAGTGGTGGGAGCGGCCTGTTGGGCTTGAGCTGTGCTTGAGGCTGCCGGCTCGTCGCTTTGGGCCGTTGGGGTACCCCTGTTATAAGTATTCGTCAGGAACGCTATACCATTCTTTAGTATTTCTTGAAAAACAATTGATCTTACGTGTTGAGTTAGGATGTGCCTTTTCTAATGGTAGGAGTAATACATTGATCTCTTGCGTTTAGATTGCTATCATGCTAGTAACTGCAAATTTCCATGTCATTCTCTTTTACTCATTTTCCGCGCTCTTTGCATTCTAGGATACGCCTTTATGATCTGAATCAGAAATACGCGTGGTTTTTAATGCAACTGAGGGGGAGTTTGGATTAGGGATATTTTGTTGAAATATTTTAGGATCTAGTTTAAATTCGAACTAAATTCGAAAATCGCCTAAGAAATTACCACTCATCCAAACAGAAAACTTGACTAATTTGAACTAAATGTTTTAGGTGCTACTCTAGTACTAAACTCCTATGTAACACAGCAAATGATTCAGATTTCAGATAGTCTGTGATGCTTTGATACAGCCCGGAGCTCGAGCAGACGACGTTACGGCCGCCGGCGCTCAAAGATAAACTCAACAGGCAACCGGACTAATTTGTCTCGGAGCAGATGTGAGCCTGTGACTGAATTAACATCGTAAGCCATCTGAAAGTTCTGGTTGCAACACTCAACGTGGCTTACCGGGGAGATACAGTTCAGTTGTAGTAGGGCTAAGCGAGCGTTTGTATGGTGATGAATTCATTATCAACTCAATCTAACATATAGATTTTTTTTTAAATGTCACATTTTAAAATAATTTTACAAAAAAATAATAAAAAATATACTTTTATCACCCATTCAATTGGTGACAAATGTCTATTTTGTTGCTAATTGATTTGGCTGAAAGATTGTGTTCTCGCGGATTCATTTGGTTGACAGGTTGAGTCTTCTGTTGCCGATTTATTCGGCGACAGAGGTCTACTTTTTGATTTTTTTTGGGGGTATTATATATATATTTATATATGAAAAATACATTCTACTCACAGGAATAGTTACTCCCATATTTGAAATACTACCTAAATAAACTTGAAATAATCATTTATCATTTTGGTATACTCATACATTAATTATAAGATACTTCAATATGAACCACATGAAAAAATTGCAAAGGAGTACACAATTTTTAGTCTATTTGACAAATATCCTCATATGCGTACACAAAAAGGAGGATGTGCAAAAAAATGTACATGCTACCTCTGAAAAAAGTACATACCACCTAGATAGTCTTATATACTTGTATACTACATGTACATACCCTTCGTTTCGCAAGATACTCTCTACGTTGTGAGATACAGCATAAGGAGTAACTACTCCTAGGAGTAGAAAAAAGGCATGTATATTAGTAAGTATTAACACAAATATAACCATATATTCATTATGCAAACACTACTAAGGTATGTAACTGCATGAGATTAGAGTACATAACGTCTCAGAAGAACATTGACAGATCACTCTAGATTGATATCCTGCAAATCCAAATCCACAAAGTGATCCATATTCTATAACCTCCACTGACAAATAGTATCTCTACCACAGTTTGGATCCTTTCAGCCTGGTGAAGCATTTCTTCTGCAAGGCTGTATGGAGGAAGTGATTCCATGATATAGTTGGCCTTACAGGAAAGTTTCATATTTGAGGGCCGCGCCTCATCAGTGCCTGTAACTTCAGTACAATGCCAATTGGACTGTAGTCGCTGAACGATACATCCGGAAGTGTGAAACAACCGTAAAATTTTGTTAAACCAAAAGAATGTCATTAGCCGAAATCTAATCTTGCTTAACAAAAGTAATGAGCATTTATTAATCCCATTCCTTGAATAATTACATCTAGATCCAATCAAATGAGCTTCAGTATATTAAAAGCTTAATCTACAATCACAACATGTTGCAAGAATGAATAGCTACAAAAAGTAGAAAATAAAAATCTTTGTCTCTAAAGTCTTATGTCGTCCAAATCTTCATATAACCTGCAAATGTTAACAGCATTGTTTTCATTAGTAGAATAAAAATTTATCGACAAAATGAAGTAAAGGAATTGAATTGAGTTAGAGATTGCCGTCAGCCCGAAAAAATTTATTATCGCTCATTGAGGTACTAAATGTTGTCTGTGGGCCAACTCGACACCTCTAACAGTTTGTTTCGCATCACTCGGCAATATTCAAACCTGTTCGAATTGTAGAAGCGCATATTTTGAAAATATCGTGCAGTAAAATCATTTTTACCCCTCAGTCATCAGAGCACAGTGAAAATAGATATATCCAACGTGTACTGTGCTTAAGGGACACGTCCTCAGTCCATAGACTTCTATCTTTAAGGCAACCAGGCAGCCATGCGCCAAGCCGCCAACCCATCGGACCTGCTCTCTCCAGAGCCTTCTGCCATAAGGCTTAAAAGCCAAAACATTTAAGGCAAGCCTCAAACAACTACCAGAGCAAGCCATCCAACACTCACAACAAGAGACCAAAGTAAGCACATCAGGAGGCCATCAACCAAGGAGCAAGAAGGCAAAGAAGCCTCAAACCTCAGGAGTAAGAAGGCAAAAAGATCACCAGGGCTAGAACCCCTTCTCTGGAGCCAGAAGGCTAACAAGTCAGAAGTAGTAGGAGGCCAAGCCAACCCAAACCAGGTTGTTGAGTGGAGCAAAAGAAGGGCACAACCACTTCTGCCTCCCCAACATCATCACAAACTGCATCATATTTTCGTTTGCTTCAGTCCCAGGTACTCATCCATACCCATTATTCCCAATAGCATCAAGTTGCTAAGATGTAGCAATAGCAAATAACTTAGCAACCAAATGCCAGTGAAGACTGAGTAGTAAGAGATGAAGTTACTAGTCTCATTATAGCCAGATCATCACAGACTAGGTTTCTTTTTTCACACTAGTATCAACCATCTCATATGCATAGACAGAGATTAATCCTTCAAGCGATAAAATGAGTAATCAGTAAAGAGGAAAAAGGGGATTGAGAGGTTGAGCTAGAGGCGGTTGTAGCAGGAGGCCGGCCAGAGTGGGTAGACCCAGTCGAGGCCGAGGCGCAGCCGTGTGGCTGGCGCCGTGAACCATTCGGCCAGGACGAAGCGCTTATGAAGGAAGCAAAAGAAAGAAGCAAAAAGCAAAAGAAGAAAGTGAGAAATGGGGAAAAGTAGAGAATAGCTAAAGCTAGAAGAAGCTCTGTTGGCCAGAACGACGACTAGATAAGGCTTCAACTGCTGTGGCGATTAGATAAATGAAGAGAGAGAAAAAGAATAAGAAGAGAAGGAAAATAAAGAAAAATAAGAAGAAAAGGAAAAGGGAGATAAAAGAAATTCAGAATTTTTGAAATATGTAAAATTTGCATTCGATCGCAGAAAAATAATAGCAAGATATGCATAAATCAATCGCGGCTGATAAATAAGCTAGAAAATAAAATAAGGAGAAAAGATAAGAGAAAAACAAGAAAAGTTAGATTTAAGTAAATCAGCTAAAATAATAAATATCTGTCTCTGTTGAAAAGCAAAAATCAATTTAAATCAGTTGAAACCCGTTAAAAATGATGAAATCAGTTAAATTGGTCTGTCGAGTATTAAATAAAGCACGGCGGTATAAAATCGAATTAAGCTCTAAAAATCACAAAATTAATTTTATAAATCTCAAAATAATAGGAAGAGCACGATGGACCACTTAAAACTTGCAAAAACTTAATTGCCGCTAATATGGCATTTATGTAATTTCAGGAAATAAATCAAATTGGACTGTGAATTCGCAATCGGGTGAAGACGAGTATTTTGATCAAAATCCAGACAAATCAATCCATAACCATCTTATTTTGGCCGCCGTCCCTTTTCCCGACCACCACCACCACCACCCGGTCGCCCCTCACCGGGCCAGAGCGGCCCGCAGTCGGCCAGGCCCGGCCGGCCGCCCCCTTTCCCGGCTGGTTTGCCCATGCGCGTGAAGACGGAGAGCTTCGGCTCTCTGTCGTGAGGAACAGCCAGCAGCAAAGAAAAAAAAAGAAAGAAAAAAGAAATGAGGAGAGAGATTGTCAGTCAAGAAAAAAAAGAAAATGAAGAAAAGGGGAGAGAAATAGAGAGATAAGGGTAGTATTATTGAAGAAGACGAGCAGAATTGTACTCCTTCTGTCCTGGAAAGTAAAGGACGGAAGAAATTTTAGGACAGATTATGGTTTCTGTCAAAAAACTATAATACCCCTATTTAATACTGTGTCTCTATTAATTGTCAACATGCATGCATTAATTAATCATGATTATAGGGAATGACCTGCCGCGTTTTTGTTTTGGATTATGTGTGGTCGCATGTATCTGCGTGCATCGTATGCATGGGCACAATTTAAGGACACAATTTAAGGGAGGAGAGCTCTCAATCCCTAATATTAGAGGACACAATTTGAACGCTTCTCTCCCTTATTTTTAAGGACGGAGGTAGTAGTTATTATGCAATAATGCCAAATGTGTAGAGAACGGAATGGCAACGGGATTAGTGTCCAACACAGATACGACCTTATGGTTTGGCCCGCGATATATCCGCACTTCCGTAGTTACGTTGTTGTCCTAAACTCTTCCCACAAATCCAACTCGCCGCGCTTCGATTCACGGGGATCCGTCTGCTCGATTGCCGGCCTCAGCGTCCCATCCATGAACCCCCCTCCTTTACGCTGCCCCCTTCTGTGGCTGGGTATCCATGGGCGGGAATCGATCTTGCTTTGCTTTGAGGTGGGCACCTGGGCGTGCACCGACTCGAGGCACGGCGTGCACGGCATGACCTAAGCCCGGTCCAGCACGTTAGAGGGCCGTGCCGTGCCGGCCCGGAACTATAGATCAGGCCATGCTGAGCTTGAAAATGGGGCACGACAGGCGGCACGATCCGGCACGACCGTTTGGGTTGTGCTTGTGCTGGCCCGGAAAATTACTTTCGAGGATATAGATTGTTTTTTATGATTTTCTTTAGAGACTGACAATGTTTGTGAATTTGCTTTGCTTAAATTGCTAGGATTTTTTTGAGGAATTGCACTGATTTTTTATGTCTATGACCTATGTGTCTCTCAGCTGACAAAGATTTGTTTATGTATGTATGATGCGTATTTTTTTAAGTTCAGATAGTAATTTCGGTCTGCAATGTAATGCTGATGAGTTCATGTTACATTATTGGCCATTTCGTATTTCCAGGGAGCACCGATCTTTCAGTGTAAAATCTTAAGGAGAATTATCAGTGTCAGTGTTCTTTGCAGTTTTACAAGGATGCTGATACGACAGCAGATTTTGCTAAAAAGGAACAATATTTTTTCAGAAATAATAAACGATAGTTCCAATATTTTTAAGCCTTGTAATTGGATAGGGGTCAACTATTCATCTGCACACCCATATCCCCTGTCAAGTAGGAAGTGAATAATGTGCGCGCAATTACAGCACCTTTTTGTAATGAGCTATTTGATAACCTAATAATTCCATCGCCCATTTGAAAGTTTTATTTCTTGTGACATTAAAATTTCAGATATGTTCTACAATCTGATATGGTTGTAGCACGCCTCATATTCCGAACTCAGTTATGTGAATATGAGACCATGTTGGTTAGAACATGCATATAGGATGCTAAAATATTCATGGAAGTTGGCATTTCTGGGCCAGATTTATTGATGGAAACTACTTTGAAGATTTATTGATGGAAACTACTTTGAAGTTTGAACTCTTATGATTAACCTACGTTGAACGTGTACTCTATGATTAACCTAAGTTGAAGATTTATGGATGGAAACTACCCGAACTCTATGATTACCTAGTAGCAGAGCTTTGGCAATGCTTTTTATTGTTCCCCATTGTAAGTACTAGATGTCTTGTTGCGATCGAGTTTTTTTAGAGAGGTGCTTTAATGTTTTTTTTTTTTTTACAGTTGCACAAATATTAAAGCATGAATGAAAAGTAGATGGAGATTGCTTACCCCTCGCTTGCTTTAAGATTTGTGCAACTTGTATTAGGAGGGAAAGCATTGAAGCACTCAGTTTTTTATCAAACCAAGTTTGCATTAGTTCTTGTTGTTTTGCTAGCATTTTAGTCAAAGTACCCTATTTAGTTTAATTTATCTGCACATGTTACGTCGAGGGATATTCATGACTCCTAGTTGGTTACTCCTTTTATCTTGCTGCCTTATTCCAATATAGTTTCCCTCTGGTCAGTGTTCTTACATCCCAATATTGTGTTTCAGTAGCAGCATGAACACACATAAGTTCTTTTTCTCTACATAGATTTGTGTCATGTACTCATAATGGGGCCGAAATTTCTCTGTTCCATTGTGGGAGAAGAAATTTTGCAATGATGCCTGTGCTCTCCTGGGGTAAACTGTGTGAACCCAAGAAATTGTTGTCATTGTACAAAAATGTTCCATGAATTTGAAAGAATTCTTCCGTCTTCTATAGCAAGCCGAACAGAATCTGGTCGGGTAATTGATACCACAGTAAAGATACTTTCCCATTTGGAAGATAATTTATTTAAGTTAGACTGGTTCTGAATGCGTCTTAGAACCATATCTACCATATTAAGTGTTCGTGGCTAAACTCTTTTATTGTAGTATCATCTTAAGCATGGTAAACAGGTTACTAACCTGATAAGTGCTCGATCCTGCTTTTCTTCTAGGATATTGATGTCATCTTCGTGCTGATTGTCTTGGTCTATTTGTTCGTGGAGAGTGGTTCATGTAGACTCCAAGTGAATTTCACTAGGTAACACAGCTTCTGCTCTGTAAACCAGTTGAAAAGGTGTTTCCTCTGTTGCTTTACTTGTCATTTTGCGTATAGCCCAAAGCATTGAGTAGAGGTCATCTACCCAAGCCCTCGAGCATGTCTTAAGGCGATCAAACACTTGTTTTTTCATACCTTGTATGATTTAGTCATTAGCTTGTTCAATTGCTCCATTGCTTTGAGGATGAGCAACTAAAGTGTAATAAATTTTTGTGTCTATTTCATCACAATAATCTTGAATAGACCACTTATAAACTGTGATCAATTATCAGTAATTTGCTGACTAGGAACTCTAAATCTAGTGACTATATTTTTCACAAAGAATTTCTTTGCTCTTTGTGTCGTAATGGAAACTACGGGTTCAACCCAATCCATTTTGTGAATGTGTCAATAGCAATAAATAGAAATTTAAATTCGTTGATTGCTTTTGGGAGAGGATCTACTATATCAATGCCCATGTCAAAAATGACCACGACAATGGTATGGACTGCAATTGATTAGCAGGTTGGGGCACCTGTCGAGCATGAAATTGGCATTGTTCATAGGTTTTTACAAACTGCATAGCATCTTGTAAAGTAGTAGGCTAATAAAAACATTGTTGGAATGCTTTTTCGACCAGTGTTCTGTAGGAAGCATGTGCTCTGCATAAGCTCCCATGAATTTCATGATGCAATTTTTCCCTGTTCTTGGGATATGCATCGCATTAGAACACCATGTGTTCCCTTTCTGTATAGAGTATTGTTGAGTATCTTGTACATTCGAGCCTTTTGAATTAATCTATCTTTTTCGTGAATGTCCTCAGGCAATGTCCCTTATTCTATATAGGCTTTAAATAGTTAGCCTAATCTGTATCCTACTCAAGGGCTCCGACCTCTGTACTAGTCGGGGATGTTTTCATAGAGTTATCTATAGAATGTTTAGACAAATATTCAAGAAACACACTTGTTAGAACATCTGATCATGCGGATCTCAGTTCGGATAACTGATCCGCTAAGAGGTTATTTTTTTGTGCTATATATTAGATTTCGAAAGCAATGAAGTGTTTTACCAATTTCGTCACTTCATCCAAACAGTTAGCCATTACCTCAATTAAGTGTTTTACCAATTTCGTCACTTCATCCAGATAGTTAGCTATTACCTTATCGGACATCCTATATTCATTGCTAACCTGGTTTACGACTAATTATGAATCGCCTTTCGCTAAAAGTCGACAGACTTCAATGAATTTTGCTGCTTAGTGCCCAGCTAAAAGACTTTTATGCTCTCCTACATTATTGATAGCAGGGAATTGTCTAGATTACATATTGTAATTGGTCGTCTTGAGGCGTAACCAATACTATACCAGCCCTCGAGTCCTTGATTTCTCGTGAGCCATCAAAATATAATATCCATTGGTTGGTATTAGTAGAATCCTGCTCTGCAAAGGGCTCATTGTTAGTCCATTCGACGATAAAATCTGTTAGAACTAGTGACTTAATTGCTGTTCGAACAACAAAATGGATGTCAGAAGAACCAAGTTCTACTGTCCACTTAGCAATTCGACCAGTTGCTTCTCCCATGGAAATTAGTGATCAAGATTGTGTTTTATAAATGTATTATAATAGAGATATATTAGTGATCTAGAAGATTAAAAGGTCATACTCTGTTTTTGGACCTGTAACTTTATAAGAAAAGGCCCACAAAGAAAAACAAGGCCCACAAAATCAGTTACTTAGTTACGGCTCTGACCAGTTTACTAACATGCCCTCCATTAGTTTACACCGGTCCGTCCGACCAGTGATTCGACTGCCCCAACCAGATTAAATTGGTCAGGGCAGACAGTTAACCCTGCATAGGAATAACATGCGAACAATTTCTTGACAGGTACAAATAACTACTCGAAAGTTATGTTGAAAAAGCATCTCCTGTGAGAAGACACATTTTGGCGAGAAGTCACCTTTCGGCCAGAAGACACCTTTTTGAAATATAACTGCCATATCTTCGTTTTGTATAAATAGGGAGGCTATTTGTACCATTGAGGACATGGTCATAAGAACTGTATAAATAGGGAGGCCATTTGTACCATTGAGGACATAGTCATAAGAACACACGAATTCATAAACTCTGTAATACTTGTACGCTGTAAAGCCATTTGGCTAATACTTGTACTCTATGATCTTAAAGGCTTTCAACCATTTTCATTTATAAGCTTGATTTAGAGACCCGTGTCCTGAACATCGATAAAATATCTATCATGTTACCTTAGTTTTAAACAGCGGAGACTACTTGGGAGTATAATGACAGACCAAAGGAGAGCTCCTTGATTGGGGGTATAATGAATCTCTATGCTGCTAATGTTGTCAAGATTACAAATTCCAGCCTTTTTTCAAAACTATTTACTGTGTAAAAATAAAATTCTAGTTTGGCTCCTAATATTTTATTTGAGCTGGGATTGTTGTATTTGGTACCTTGATACTTTTCAGGATTTTCGTAATACATTTGGCATTTTATTGATTTATTTGGTGTTCTCTAAGAATTTTCTAAAGGAAAATAATTATTTTCACAATTGATTAATTATTTCATAAAAGGAAAATTATTGGACCCCTAGTATATAGGTTCAATTTTATGAAAAAAATATTTACTCGGTCAAGAATCCTAATCATTTTCCTTCTATTCTGTGTTCCTTGTATACTTTAATAAAAAAATTACGTAAAACCATGGCTATGATTAGGGCTGGAAAAATAGGAGAGATCAGTGCTACGGTTTGATATAAACAGTGGTGTGCATATATCGTCTTGAGATTTGCTGATTGCGTCTGCAGATAATGCAACCTTTCTTATCCTTACGTTTCTTAGTTCTTGTTTTCTTGCTGTTAATAGAATGCTCTTCTGCCTACATTACAATCATGTGAAGCATGTGCATGCAATTTGTTAAACTTTGAGATGTTTAACTTCCTTAACTTTGCTAGAGACACAAGTAACTATGGATGGTGTGCTCGTGTCATTTGTGCCATGAGAGGGTCATATTTTCTCAGTATATGTTGGAAATTCTGTCATCGAGCGAGTAATGAGAATATGATGTTTGGTATCTTGCTCTGATATGCTGCTATACAAATACAACCTAAAAATTCTTTCAAATGACGAGTGGACTGAAGAGGATATGATGTCCACTATCTTGCTCTGATATGGTAGCTAGGCTTACAAACCACCGCGAGTTGACTCGAGCCAGTTTTCAAGTCAAGCTAAGCTTGATTTCTGGCTCATTCCTAAACGAGCCGAGCCGAGTCGTAATTCAGACCAAGCCTTGTCTAGATTGGCGGCTCGACTCGTTTCTAGCCCTGGATTGATCAAAAGAAAGGTGTATTTTCAGGGAGTGGAATGAAAGACGTCGTGATTGAGTTCTTGAATGCCCGCTACTTCGTTAACTTACTAGCTTGGTTATCATAAGATGTTTTTCCTTTTTAACACAGTAAGTATAAGGTAGGCTAGGGAAGATCAAAGAATGTTCACCTGCTAGCTTAACTTCTTTCTGCACTGAGTGTTGGAAAAGAGAGCGAGCATTTCCACTGTTCTGATGGAAAACATAACTGGCAACATAGGGGAAAAATCTTCAGACACCAGCAATATAACAGGGCACTAAAATTTTATATTTTGAGAGAACGAGTACGTGGTTGCCCTCAGCCCACTCGTGCTCGAACTTCGGTACGACGCGAATGCTCACCCCGTAAAAAACTAGTATAGTGCCAGTGCTAACGCTACGACGTCAGTACATCTGTTTATCAATTAAATAAAAGATAAGTATGAATATAACACTTAATAATAAATAATCTTGTGATCACATTGTACGTAGTACATATTTTGAAGGAGAGCGAATCAAACAACGAAATAAACACGGAGGATCTGCATACAAGGAAATCAGACTTGAATTGCCAAAACTGTATGTACTACATATTTGGAAAGAGAGCGAATCAAACAAAGAAATAAATAGGGAGGGTCCGCATGCCCGAAAGTGTTGCCCTTGATCTCCTCCACGCATCAAGGCCACAAGATCGCCTCCATGAGCGCGGCGTCGACACCTCCGCCGCCTCCGCTCCGCGAAGGTACGCTGGTCCATCTCCGGAGCCGATCGCGGCGCAAGCCCCTGGTGTAGTCGGCGCCGGGCGGGTCGAACGTCGCGCGGGCAGCAGTATGTCATCCTGGAAAGCTGGACCAATAATGACTTCCCTAATTGTCATCCAAATATGAATGCTAACATATAGCACCATTTGCGCGTCCTGATTAAGGCTAATTATCATCAGAATATCTGTTACTTCCCATAGTGTATTTAGGAATAAGTTCTAAAATGAACTTATTCCTTATATTTATCACACGATAATTGCATTTCATACACACAATCCTTATATAATATTTTTCGCTAAATAATATTATGGCAGCGGTACGTGAGCGCCTTGTATAGGATGTGGTGCATATGTATGAATGGAAGAAAATTAAGCACGCGATTCATGGTACTGACTGGTATGGTAAATATTGAATCGAAATCAAATGGGTTTAGATTTACAACATAAATTCCATATATATAGTTCAATTGAAATATATATGTGCGGGCTCTCCTGTTGTAGGCCACATGAATGAATGAGTTAGACACATTAAACAACGGCCATCGGATGTGGGTGAGTAAAACTGAGGAAAGATCTGAGACGTTCATTTTGATGAATACAAGTTTTTGGGGACGTTTTGCTGGGTGCACGAACATTGGGCCATCTCTAATGAGGTGCATTATTTAGGGTGAACGTAGAAAAAATTGCTTGTATGCATTATAAAGGGGTATAGATGGGTATACACGCTATGTAGACCATAAAACCTCTAATTAATTTCTAAACGTGTATACAAAACATGCACGCGTGTGCATACGTGTGAGGCATGAGTATAGTATGCGTAAGTCATGTGCGTCGTTGTATCCCTAAAAAATTGATATTTGTGTTAGACTAGCTCAAGAAGAAACATTGTTAACCAGCACTAACGAAGAAATACTAATCCAATAAAAAAATGGGCACCACACAACGTTTGATGGCGATATGTACAACCCAGCTCCAGGCCTAAAGCTTCAGAACTACATGCCGTGATGCCGATGGCACAACCCGTACGTGGCACACATGTATCAAATCAGAATGCGAATCCTAAAGCATGCTCAACAAAGCTGCTCTCTCGTCATTTGGACATGAACGTCATCCACAGTGCTGCTGCTGGCTGCCGCATCACGCGTCTCCTCGTTTGCAGCACTGCATTGGAATAGTATGCCAATTATTAACATTTTTTTGCACAAACTCGGAAATAAACGACCAGCGTATAAGAAAGAGACTTGAGATAGGATTATACCAGTAACCAGTACAGAATGTGCACGACAATAGCACAAAACAGTAAGATAGCGAGCACGTAGGTGGCCGTCATTGCCAGCATCCAATAGGAGTAGACAATGACAAGGACTGTGATACCTACAGAGAAGTCAACCACCCTAAGTCTGTTTCGAACACACAACAACAGTAGTAAATAGAAACAGATTAGCAAAGATTAGATGCCGTACCAAGCATCCCTAAATGGCTTGAGAGGCCAGCGTACCACTGCTTGAAACAAGAGCGAGCATACAGGCCGCAGGGGATGCCAAATGCTACCAATGTCCACCAGGAAGAGAACGCCAAGTTAACCCACCACGGTAGTTAGAAGAGAAGGGAGGATCCTTTAGAAGGTTATCCGGTCCCATGTAGGGAAGCAGATTGAGTGATGCAGACAGCGAGAACACCAGCATCGCTAACCACTTAGTCGACTGGTTCCCCTGTACCCAGCAAATCATTGCGTAGACACAAACGTCAGACATTTTATGTAAGTACCAAGATATACATTGACTAACACCAAAAGGTACCGAAAGTTAGCACGCCGGAATCTTGCCCAAAAAGAAGAAGAAGAAGAAGCAGAGTCTGAGCTTTTGCAGGTATACCTGAGCAGGAGAAGGCAGAGGAGGATCTGCGCTGGCCGTCCCGGACGCTGACTGCAAGAAAGAAACCGGTATTGGGCGACTTAGTCAATTGAGGACATGCAACTATGCAAGCCATTGTTGCAGTAAAGAATGTTTCTTGCAACTTAATGAACCTGGAGGAGCGGATTCTCAGTCATTTGATGACTCTGTCTCCTTTCTCGACAGCCACCGCGACGCCATCCGACCGATCCAACCTCTCGCCCGCCGCTCCCTCTCCCTTCTAGCTATCGAACTCGGAGAGGCCACCTTATCGACCTCCGCCTTGCCGTCCACAGCTTTCAGTTTGGCGGCGGTCTTATCCGCCTGCGCCCTGGACTCCTCGGCGGTCCTCGATTCGGGGAGGGACTGGCTGGCGAAGCGCAGCAAATCCTTTGCCTCGCGGATCATCTCCAGCACCCTAACAGGAAGCAGCGCCAGGGTGGAGTCGCGATCGAGATCCGCGGATGGCGTACGATCCATCTCGCCTTTCGTTGTCGGTTTCTTGGAAAGGGGAGGGGCTTCTTGGAAGGGGAGAGAAATCGGTGACGAGTACAAGGGGGGATAGGGTCAGGGCGGGATTTATATAGTTTTATGGTGGGTTGTTTGGGGGTGGGGTGGGGGGTTTGTTGCTGAAACTCGGCGACGAGCTCGGCCGCAACTTTGATGCTGAAAGAAACAGCGAGGAGGACTAGAGACCTGGACGATCTAAGAGTGCGCATTAGCTCATAAAAGTATCCAACAGCTCTGAATGGGGGAAGGAAATTCTACATGAGAAGGCCTTCCACTCGACGTCCTCAGGCGCTACCCTCGATCTTGCCACGTTGCCACGGCACCAATATCAGAACAAGCCATCTTCAACTCACTCCTCCGTGTCTCAAGTTTGGTTCGACACTGCCTCGCTCACCACGACCCTGCGCCGCCGCGTGACGGCCCACGAGTCAGCACGGAGATCGGTGGAGACAGCAGCCTCCTTGTGCAGGTCGCACGGCACGGCGGCACCACCACCAACCCTTGGCGCTCGGCGGTGTGAAGTCGCGACAGCGACGACGCAGACTTGGGAGCTAGCATGGTGGGAAGTCTCAGCATGAGCAATGGGAGCGAGCGGTGGAAGGTATTGTATGAAGAGAGCAAGCAGCATGAGTTGATGGATACGGTATCTAGTAGTAGCTTGACACCTATTAAAAGACCTCTTGTTCTCCCTCTCCAGAGGCTTCCGTTGTACTCTCTTTTTTCTAAAAAAAGACCTCTTATTCTCAATGGAAGCAATAACACATCCCCTAACACAATGTAGGTGAATCGGCTGTGCTGCTGCTTCTCTTCGAGCTAAGCCAGTTCTATGTTCAGGTTGCCGCATGTTTTTGCAATTAGGCATTTTTTTATAACCTGTTTGGAACACCAGAAATTCACAAGAATACCATAAAAATAGTTCAATTCCCTCATGAACGTGAGAACAAATTCTTCCATTCCAAACGGGGCCCTTATGCACAACCTTTCAACAATACATGTACATGACATGTCTCAGTATTCAACTATTCATAACCCGACAGTGGTTTTCCCCCTAATGCTCATGCTGAGCTAGAATACTGCAACCGCATGAATGGTCGGTTATTACATGTCAACAAAGTGCAGCATCACTGTCAGTAGGCCATCACCTAGATTCCAACATATTGAAATCCGCCCAGCCAATGTCTCGGATTGGTATAATGACCAATCCACAGCCATTACAGTAGTACCTATTGTTTCGCTGAGACAAAATCACAGACGCCTGTCAGAGATCTGCGCAAACTGGAACCAGCAGACAAGCGACACAATCGATGACCCCAGAAATAAGATTGCATGTTGTGTACACAGCCTGAGGTGCGGTCTAGAGCTTCAGTATGAGGCCAAGTGGACTGTGATCGATCACTCGCGGACATGTCTGGAAGAATATATGAATCACGGACTCTTTCTGAGATGGACTCGAGGACACAAGAAAGTAATCCAGGCGCCAATCTGCGAAGTCCACGAGCAGACAAATGCAACATAGCAAAAAAATCATGAGCAATTGAGCGTAACCTTCTGTTTACGCCGAAAGGCCCGAGACAATAGAGGCTAATTTGGATGATCTAATATGTGTGGAATGCGATATTTGAACAAAATAGATGGGTGTAAGTGATTGTTCAGTAATCATGCTAAATAATACATATGTATAAAAAATGATGCTCAGTTTTTTTTTCTTATGGTAAGGTAAAAGCTCATATCATTGGGTACATGTACCTTTATTAGTCTTCCGGCCATTATGACTATACCCCCCAGTAACTATACGCGACAACATTAGGATGCTGTTTTCGGAACGTATCAACAAACCCTTTGGACAAAAAATTAGTCTTGAACGATTCCCTTTCCTCGATTGTGAAGCTTGCACTTCTACGATTTCCCTGGACAATCCATAATATCCGCAGGAGAGTCAATCGGAAGCAAATCCCCAGGAAAAAAAGAAGAAGCTAAAGCGCCACCCGTGCTATAACCGCAAGCGCACATAGCAGTAGCACATTCTGCAACACCGTCGAAAAGAATGGAGGGGCCAGTATTTCGATTCGTCATCGGACCTAAACCCTTGACGGGCTCCACCCCTTTCTATTATCCTCCAAATTGAACAACTGCTGCTCCATGGTGCGCGGAAGAACCGAATCGTCAAAGAAATTACATGAGCCAGACCGAAGCGAAAATATCAAATGCACACAGGATGGGGGGATCGAGAGGGGGGATGGAAACCGTACTCGTAAAGACAGAGGAGAGAGGAGAACCTCCGCGCAGGAGCAGCGGTGGCATCGGCGAGCGAGTGCGCGGAGGCGCCGCGACGTAGAGGAGTACCTAAAAAGGGAGCGTGGCGATGCGGTGCGCCTAGCATTTTGCCGAGCCGCTTCGGTCTCTCTCTCTGTCTCCCCCTCTCCTACGGGAATTTTTTTTACTTTAATATTTATTTTTATTCTTTTTTTCAAAACTATGCGTCCGAAAAAAAAATGACAAAAATGCCCCCCGTCGCCCGTGTATGGGGCGATCGCCCTATACACGGGCGATCGGTGCCCTCTGCCGTCAACGCCGTTCGGCGCCGTTGGTGGGCCCCCTGTCGCCCGAGACATGGGCGACCGGGCGGAGGCCTTTTTTTTAGTTTTGTTTTGTAATTACTATATGCTTTTTAATATAAACCCCGTAACTTTTGCTAGGAGTGTCCAAATTAAATGAAACTTGTTTCTAAATTTAAATTTTGGAATGAAGAATTAGAGTGTAAAATAAAAATCCATGTGTTGTTTGCAGAATTTTTTTTTATTTGAGTTCGAATGCTAGGCTCTAACTGTGGATTGTGAAGGAATTATAATGTGTGTTGATCCATAATTCATGAAATAAATAGAATAAGTTATTACAACCTTATGCACTTCATTTTTGCAAAAATATCTAAATATGATTGCATTTTGAATAAAAGATGGCTAGTTTAAACCCTTTATAACATTCATTGTTCAAGCAGTTAGAATAATGTTCGAACGACCTCAAAACTTGATGAACCAGTTTTGTTACATTCTTGGGCTTGCATAGGTTACAATTATGTAAAAATATTTAGATGTCACTTTAGGTCGCACTATTTTATTGTTGTCCTAACATGCAATCAGAAACATGAAAATTACCGTATCTTTCGCAAACGATGGTAAAACTCGATGAAATCAAATCGAATGAAAATGCTATAACCTATCTCGATGGAGAAAAATAACATCATTTGGGACAAGCTGGAGCAAGAGGACATATACGAGCCCTCGGACGGTGAGCATACTCTTGAAGGTTGGGCATGACTGCTTATTACGACTTAAAACTAAAAGGAGTACCACGAACAAAGAAAACCAAAGTTAACACCAGACGTCTATTGAGTGCTTGAGGCCACTTCCCATTCGCCCATGCCTCGTGGGCTTCTCCGCACGTCGCGCCTCTCTCGCTTCCTCTCTCTCGGTCTCCTTCTCCTCCGCTTCCTTCCTACATGCCTCCTCGCGTGCGGCATCGCGTTGTTCTTGAAACCGCGCGTGAACTCATCTCGCCGGTTGGCTTGGTCAAGAAGCCGTTGGTCCTCGGGGTTGATCTCCGTATCAAACCATCGCTTAAATTCACACGATGGCGGAGGTGACCGCATGAAACGTAAATTAGCAAAGTTTCATTCACAAATATTATGTAACCCCGCACGATTGTTACCATGCGGCGATCCTTGAGCTCTTCTCCGTGGATCGAAGGCGAAGTTGCGGCACTTCCAATACCTCCTCTTCCAAGTTGAAATTTCCCAAGAGCGGACAAGCCCGCAAAGATCTCCGCACATACACATGGGTGCTACTGACTCCACGAGGTAGGAAGAGATCTTGGTACGCTAAATTCGCGGCATGCACTTGCTTCTTCCTTTGCCTTCCCTTACCCTTTGCACTTGCACGCCTCGGCATTTTCGATTGATGCTCACCCCTCTATTCTTTCTCCCGCTATTCTTTCGAGACCGCTTGTGAGAACGAATGTTATAAAGGGCAGATATCGCCCGGTATGGAGCGATCGCCTCATATTTGGGCGATCGCCCCATGTAAGGGCGATCGCCTCACATTAGGGCGATCGCCCCTACTAGAGGCGATAGGTGTACCGAAACGTTGGTGTGTTGTCACGTCGTGTGGCATAGGCAAGCAATGCATAAATGATTTGAACAATTTATAGTGATAACGCTGTCATGTTACTAACTCGGGGAGTTATACAATGTGCTGCTGAACGTAAAGCCATTACAAAAATACATCCGTACAACAAGTCAATCACGGCCACGCTTCCTAATCTGGCCCGTGGGGTAGGTGAGTGGCGACGGCGGACGGATGTCCCTCCTAGGCCGGCCCTGCGGCGCAGGCGTAGAGTAGTGCGGCGGCGGCGAGGCCAAGTCCTGTGGCGGCGCACCCGAGAGCTGAGAGGGGTCGAGGTAGTCGGTCGAAAGGTACTCCTCCGGTCGAACTCGTCGTCGAAGGCTCGTCGAAACCACCACGGGTTCTGGCTGGGCGCGGACGACGAGGGAGCCTCCGCAGACCATCGCCTCTACTCATCGCTGCGTGGAGCGTAGCGAGGAACCGGCAGGTAGGGCGAGACGCAGAAGGAGCCTCCAGCCCATCGCCCCCACCGCCGCTGCGTGGGAGCGAGCGAGGAACCGACGGGTAGGGCGAGGCGAAGGAGCCTCGTCACCACCGCCCCCGCTGTGCGTGGGGCGTGACGGGCACCGGGGTAGGGCGAGTCTTTGGGCGAAGTGGCGTGGTGTGTTGCGTCCGCCGACGTCTCGCGCCCTCGGCAGTGGCTGCGAGTCAACCGCCTCACCGTAGCGAGGACCCGACCCCAAGTCTGTCTCGGACTCGGCGGTGGTCACTGTATGCCCTCTAGGCGCGTCAACATGGACACACCTCCATCTCAATCTCCGCCAAGAGTGAGTCCGCATGTAACGCCGATTGGTATTACGTAAGTTACATGAAAAAGACGTGCCCATGTAGGTTCGATTGCGACACTTACCGAGGCGTTGTCCCTCTGGGACATCTGTGAAGGGTACGTGTCCGCTACCGATGCATGCCGTGCGACGTACGGTGCTGGTGTGTACCCCACCCTGAGGCGAGTGCGCGGGGCGAACCACTCCATGTACTGATCGTACATGTCATGGTCGTACGGCCGGGTCTCGGTGACCCACTCGTCGAGTGCGGCGTCCCACTGCAGGGCCCATGGCTGCATACGACATCACGAACTTGCGACACCGATGGAGCTACCGGGTAGCACTGTACCAACAACATGAGCGGTCAATCCCGCTCTACGGCAAAACCAACATAACTCCTCCATGTTGACGTCGAGTTAATAGGAATCAACTCTCCGTAAAACGGTCTTGCGCTCGGCTCACTCTGCTCGACCAAGAACCGAACAATGCGGGCATCCAAACCGAACATCCGAGACATCCACTCCAACAAACCCTCAGATGTCCTATCGCTCGGCTCGCATATGCCCCGCACGACTCTTGAAAATGATGATAGATCCACCCATCCGCCCCTGTGCTATCTCCTCATCTCCATAAAATATTTGGAAATACAATTTCTCCGACATCGCAACGTCCGACGGAAAAATATTACTCTAAAATACAATACTGATCTTGAAATTTCTAAAACTAAATACTACATTAAAGTTCTAAATATGAATCATGACATTAAATTTCTAAACAACACTATCCGAGAAATTGTAAACGCTACACAATCCTAAATTTTCTAAACACTACAATAAATTTGTAACGTACTTAATACTATACTGATCCTGAAATTTTTAAAAACTAAATAGTACATTAAAGTTCTAAATATGAATCATGACATTAAATTTCTAAACAACACTATCCAGAAATTGTAAACGCTACATAATCCTAAATTTTCTAAACACTACAATAAATTTCTAAGACTAAAATAAATTTGTAACGCATTTAATACTATACATCTGAAATTTCTAAAACTAAATAGTACATTAAAGTTCTAAATATGAATCATGACATTAAATTTCTAAACAACACTATCCGAGAAAATGTAAACGCTACACAATCCTAAATTTTCTAAACACTACAATAAATTTCTAATACTACAATAAATTTGTAACGTACTTAATACTATACTGATCCTCAAATTTCTAAAACTAAATACTACATTAAAGTTCTAAACGCTACACAATCCTAAATTGATGAATATTACATGCTACATTAGAATTCTAATAACAAACAGTCCTACAAGATTTTCTAAACACTACAAAATCGTAAAATTCCTAAATAATAGATTTATAAAATTTGTAAAAATACCTTAGCGTAAACGCATTTAATCGACTTTTTTTTCCTTTTCTTCTTCTCTTTCTTTTCTTCTTCTTTTTTTCTTCTTTTTCTTCTTCTTTTCTTCTTCTTTCTCTTTCTCTTTTCTCTTCGTTTATACCTCGGTCGGTGCTGCCTGCACTCACGAGCGAGCTGGGGCTTTAAAGTCACTGTCGCCCCAGCTCGAGCAGACAGGGCCCACAGTAACGGCGTGTGCTCTCTGGCGAGGAACAGCAGAGAGGAGCTATCGCCCGTGTATGGGGCGATCGCCCCATACACGGGCGACCGGGGGTATTTTCGTAAAATTTTAATTCGGACGCATAGTTTTGAAAAAAAGAATAAAAAAAAATATTAAAGAAAAAAAAATTCCTCCTACGGTCCAGCTGTGATGGGCAGCCGGCCCATCACGGCCCGGTTTTCTCAGTCCCGGCCTTTCCGGTGGGATGGGCTCTGTTACTCATAAGTGGGCACCGGTCCAACTTTTTTAGAAACGCATGGAGTTGGTTGGAGCTTTACTCGTAAACTTGTCGCGGTCCTCCCTAGAATCACCGCAAATGAAATTAGTAATTCTGATTTAGAAAAAAAGAGTGAATATCAAGCGTTGTTTGAGGGAAGGTGCTTCTATGCCCCATTATTTGAAAGCTACACAAATATTAAAATATAATGAAGAGTATATAGTGATTACGCTTGCTTAAAAAAACTGCGCAACTTGTAAAAGTGATGAAAATAATGTAAACAGCCTGGTAATCATTTCATACAGTAAAAAAAATAGTTATTGTACTGCCTTTCTTGGGCTCAGTGATCAAGAGTTTTCCAGGCCATACGTAAATTCAGCCTTAATTAGTGTCTTTAGATCGAGTGCCCCGGTTCAGTTTGCGGTAACAAAGTGACAGCCTGTGTTGTATCCACGAGCATGCAAGAGTTAGGAAGCATTGGTGCTGAGCATGTTCGTTGCATGTTTCATGAGAATTTAAACAGGTGATTAGATTAGTGCGATGTTCTCAATCTCACCCTCTCGAAAAGAAAGGCTTTCGTTGAATTTGCACCTCGTGGATTTCGTCCCTCATCATCTTCGGAACTTGATTAATTCATTTTGTCTGTTCCAATTTCAAATTACTGCGGTAATTAAGTGCATGACAAACTACACGTTATATAACCCTCTTTGAGATGCAGCACAGCATTGGCATTAATTAGTGAGAAGATGCTGGATAGCTTTCAAATGCGTTTGATTATCGCACAAATTAACCTACCATTAGATTAACCAAACCTAGCTAGCTAGTACACATGTAAAACCTCGATGGACTTGAATCGACAATTTGACATCGACCATGCAGCGGCGTCTACTCCCCAAAGAATTGCCATTCCGACAACAACACAAGTTAAAAAAAACCCTCGTCATCTAAAAAATTTGACTAATTTTCTCCAACGAAATTATTCATGTTTTGACCTTAAGATCATTTTTGAATCTAAATCCAACAACCCAACGGGAGTCCAACAACCCACGCTCCCGTTGTCTTTCATATTGAACCTACTCTTCTCCACTTCACCCGCCGCGTCCTCCCGACCACACCTCCACCGCCATTGACGCACGCACCACTGCCTTGCCACCTCTCTGGCACCTCCTCCTCCCCACTAGAGTTGTCGTTCGCATCTTTATCTTCCGCAGTCGCTATCTCTCACCACCTCCTCACCCATCGTCACCGTCACCTGCCTCCATCTCCCCTGCCCCACCCTTCTTCCCCGTATCTAGGGCCGCCGCTAGATCCACCACCGTCTCTCTATGCTTTCTGATATTCGTGTGATCTTGTCATCTCAGTCGACCTCCACGACCCTCCCTAAGCCCACGGCGGCTGGTCCACCGTCGGTTCTTTCACTGCCTCGGACTCCCTCTAAATTTGGACTCCGGTGAATCTAAAACCCTAACCCAGGAGAACCTCGACATTAAAGAAGCTCGCGAGAACCTCGATGAAGACTAATGTGAGCGAATGCACAAATCGTGATGTAAATCGAAAGATTAGAAATTAAACTGATAAAAAAAATCGTTCTAACATATTTATAGCAGTTCCGGAAAAAAAGCACAGAAGAAGTAGGAAGATAAACAAAACTATGCACGTCAACGCGTCATGGAAGAAGTGCATTGCCATTACAGGAGGAAGTGCTGCAAGTATCTGAGCCCCTCGTCGACGCCGACGTACCTACACTCCGATATCACCCCGAACCTCACCTTCTCCACCAACCTCTCCTCTCCGGTCACCTCGACTACCACCTCCGCCTCCAGTCTCGCGCCGCCACAGCCCGGCGCGGGCAGCCTCTCCGTGGTCCACGCTTCCCCCCTCACGCCACTGCCGAGCACTCCCGCCCTCGCCGCCGGCACCTTCGCGTCCATCATCACGACCGCCGCAGGCGCGACAATGAGCCCCGTCCGCACCGCTGTCCACCGGACGCTCCAGTACTCCCCCGGCCCGACCACCGCGCTCCGGTCACCCAAGTCCACCCCGAACTGGAACACGCCGGCGGCATTCTTGACACTGGCGTCGGAGGCAGCAACGGCGAAGGAGATGGCGTTCTCGCCGCCGGTGGTGAAGAAGAGATCGATGGCGAAAGTGATTTCGGCGAGGGCGAGGCGCGGGGCGGGGAGGGCGCGGCGGCGTGGGGAGGCGGAGTGGAACAGCGCGAAGAGGCGGCGGTGCCAGGAAGGGTGTCGGTCGCCGGCGTTGTCGTCATTGTGGGGCAGGTGGACTAGGCCGAGGGCGGATGGGTAGTATGAACGGCAGAGCCGCGCCCAGAGGTGGTCAGCGGCGAAGGCGGCGTGCCAGGAGGTGGAGACGCAGGAGGCCGCGGCGAGGGACGCGGCGTCGAGGAAGAGGGCCACGAGTGGGAGGGCCTCCCACGGAGGCGCCTGGGACGGCGCCGGCATTGCTGTTGCTTCGGCTTCGCGCATATGTCGCTGTCGCTGTTGTTGGGGTTCACGGTGTTTCGGCTTAGAGATCGATCCGTGGGCTACGGGCGTGCGTTTATATCGACCGGCACCCGTATGCATGTAGAATTGTAGAGGGGAGGGAGAGAAACAGCTAGCTATTGATTGGGGGAAAACGCTGGGCGGTGGCCGGGTGTGTGGGTGCGAGTGGAGCACACGTGGTTCGGGAGGACTAGGATGGCGCGGCGCGTGGCTCGCGCGGAGTTGCATGCCTTCGAACGGAGCCGAGAGGGACAGAGGCCATCAGGAATTCAGGGTTGGTCACGTTGCCATGCCAGCTTCGAGACGGAACGGCCAAGCACGGTTTCCTAGCCGTGTACAGTTGAGAAACTTCAGGTTTCCTATCCTAAGAGGCTTACATGTCCAGTCCCTCCCGGCAACCTCTGCGTTTCCGCTAATACGAATTCACTGTTGAATTGGTACTGTAAATGAACTTTTTAAGGCTCTGTTGGAAACGTATATGTATATTTCACAGCAAGTTTTTAGGAACTACGTACGCATGAATGAATCAGTTCAATTCTACAGAAATCGAAAGAAATTCTCGCGTTCTAAACAAGACCTTAGATTAGACGTTCGACCTAGTTTACTAACCAAACCCAACTGGCATCGTTTGGAGAAGCTCAGGCACATACTGATATGAATTCAGTTGTGCTTTTGTTGGTTCGGTCATGTTCCACGCAAATACTTGTTTGACCAAAAAGGCTAAAATATGGATAGGTATGTTTCCACTGCGAAAATACAAATCGTATGTCATCATATCTTGAACAAAGAAAAAGACAGTAGGGCCATTAGATTTGTGCACTACTACAGAACACCATATCACTGTCGGTTCTAAATTGGCATTACTGCCGGATATTAGAATCGGCAGTGATTTGTCATCACTGTCGATTCTAGAACCGGCAGTGATGTCGGTATCACTGTCGTTTGTATGCGAACCGACAGTGATAGTCCGGTTCGTAAATCACTCAGTAAAAAAAAAATTTATCCGGACCGACCACCACGTATTCACAAGTCACGCGATTTCCGCGCAAATCACTCAGTAAAAAAAAATTATCCGGACCGACCACCACGTATTCACAAGTCACGAGATTTTCGCGCAAAATACGCGCGCATGCCGGTTACTAGGACTCGAACTCATGATCTGCTGCTCCATGCGTATGCCCATTACCATCTCACCCATCACTCAATCCCCAACTAATATAGGATATATTTTTCTTTTGATCCTTTGTCTCCGAAACTTTTGATGATTATTTGGATATCTAAATGACTTCAAATGGAAAGATTATCAACTACAGAGTTGTAGATCTCGTCTAGAGCTACAATTTTCATATAAATTTTATCTTCATCCGACTCCGTATGAAAAAGTTATGATTTTTCGAAAAATGGTTGATAGCATTATTACTGTCGGTTGGTAATACGAACCGCCAACCGGCAGTGATACCATTATTTGGATATCTAAATTACTTCAAATGAAAAAGTTGTTATCTACAAAGTTGTAGATCTCGTCGAGAGCTACAATTTGCATATAAATTTTATCTCCACCCGACTCCGTATGGAAAAGTTATGATTTTTCGAATAATATCAGCACTATTGGTTTTTCTAAAAAACCGGTAGTGATAGTATTACTGCCGGTTTTTGTCCGAACCGACAGTAATAAGGGATTTATCACTACCGGTTCATCAGAAAAAACCGTTACTGCCGGTTTTCCATCCAAATCGGTAGTGATAATATTATTACTGCCGATTTTTAATGAATCGGCAGTGATATGGCGACAAATATCACTGATTCTGTAGTAGTGGTGAACTATGATAACAGTTTTCTTTCATCCTTCTCTCTTTATTTGTCTATCCACCAAAGGTCATCGGTAGTGCACAAACCAATGCAACAACAAACAAAAAGAAGCAATGGGATAGCCTTCAAGGCCTTCATTAATTTCCCAATATTTCTCATACGTTGCTGGATCTCTCACCTTATTGCAAACACACACCCCTTCATACTAATCCATCTTCCCCTCCTAGAACCAAGAGAACATCGACCATCCATTTACTGGTCCAAAGGAGGAATGGTGTAGCCTGCAAAACAGTTAATCCCAAAACAAACACACATATCAGAGTCAGTCCATAACCACACATACATCATGCATTTGTTAAAAAAGAAAAAGCTCACTTCCACACTTGGAGCCAGGCATGAATGGCCTCTTGCAATAGTCGGCGACGTACACCACTTTCTCCATGCTTATAATTTCCTCGATACCCTTGTCGACCTTGGAGCACAGGCACGGGACATCCACCTTTTGGAACACGTCGCAGCATTCCTTCGACGGCGGTTCCTTCGGGTTTGCCGGGGGCAACACGTACAATACGCACCGCGGGATAAGTGAAAATAGGTCACCGTCGCAGCTGGCCTTGGTACCTATAGCGGTCGACGCCGCATTGACCGTCATAGCCACTGTGAAGGCGAGTACCAAGATCAAACCAAGGAGTTTTGCCATGGTTGTTGGCTTGTTGCCAGTCTATGTACTTTAGAAAGCTTCCTGTGTTTAGATGATAACACAGGGATTGTTCTGGTGCGAGTGTTTTTATTGGGATGGCTGGATTTATATAGAATTGTTGGAGGTGCAAACAATTTATAGGAGAGGCCAATATACCATAAGTCAAATATATGCAATAAATGTATATATTAATTAGAAAGATTGAGGTATCTTTCAGCATATATTAGATTTGGTCATTTATTTTGTGAATTAATATTTTCAATGGAGTATATATCTTCTTGAAACTAATGTGGATAATGATGACGTTATAATTATCGTATGCATATATCAAATGTATATTTATTAATAAATCTATTCTCTATTACTTCTAATTAGGAGTTAGTGGCAGTGGTCCGTTTTCCTCTAGAGTATCTGATTCGTTAGATCTGACATGAACGGCTAAGATAGAAGAGGATTTAATCATATTTTAGATGGAAGGATTTTATCATATCTTTTTTGAATAGAAATATTATTTTAGCATATCTCTATTCACATGTTCTTACTATGGAAGGATGTTATTCTATATCTTATAAATGGAAGGATTTTCTCATCATATCCTGCATGAATAGAAGGATATACTCACCATATCTCATAATACGGGAATTCTATCTCATCATATCTGGAAATGCATAGATTAAAAGGAAAGAATCACGCAACCAAATCACGTGCCAATCACAAAGATGTCGGGGAGACCTGGCTTCCATCCGCTTGTGTACGCTGCCTTCTGCTTTCAACTACACCGTATTAGAGAGCACACACTCTTATCTCTAGGAGGACAAGCTGGTCGGTAGTGGAGACACACGCAGGAAGAGAAGAGAAAGGCGCGTGCAAGAGGAAGGCAATAACTTTCTCCTCCTTCAATGGTAAGGATTGATATCTCTCCACTAATTCTAATTAAGAGTTGGTGGCGATCGTCCGTTCTCCTTCAGAGTACTTGATTCGTTGGATCTAATATGAACGGTTGAGATGGAAGAGGATTTAACCCGATAGTCAAATCTCTTCGGAGGAACAAACTTTTCCTACTATTGAAACATAACTAAAGTTAGTGTTCTTTGCAAATAAATTTTTTGTCGCAAATTGAGTTTTCGTTGCAACGCACGGGCATATGACTAGTATTGACATATCTTCTGGGTATAGACTTAATTAGCTCATTTATCGGGGACCAATATTCGCAATAAATAATATTTGCCTAAAAACTAAGGAGAATAAGTATACTATCTAGTTATAGCCATGGAAGATAATAGAGTTAATTGTGACTTATGAGGTGCAGGATTGCAGTACTGGTCAAGGTTCAAAATTTTGGCGAATTTCGTCGAAATTTCGGATTTCGGACCCCCCGAATTCTAAACTACCGGCCGGGAAAAAAAATTTAAAAAATTTTGAAATTGCTACAATAAAATCCGAAATTTCGTTTTCCCGAGTGAAATCTCGTATTTTTTGACCGGTTTTGACCGTTTTAGGGCCGGATTTGACCGGATTTGACCCAATAACCATTAGGAAAGTCATCTCCTATGAAAATTTGTTGAAAAACCGAATTTTTTAAATATTTTAAAATTTTGGCAGAAATACTGTTAGATTTTTATAAAATTTTAAAAGCTTGATAATAATCTCAAACTTTTATGGTACTATCCTTAGTAGTTTAGTATAATACATAAAAAATTTCAAAATAATTTAACTTCATTTGTTATCTTTAAAAAATCAAAAACAGAATGAACATAATTGGGACAGTTATATTGTCAGAATTTTATAAATTTTCTTGGGTGTGATTATGATCTAAAAATTTTATGAGAGATTAATAATTGACTCATAACCATGATGTAAATGTTTAAAAAAATTTAAACTTGGTTTGTTTTGTCAATTAAATCTATGTAAGCATTTAACTTCGTTTGTTATATTATATTTCTAAAAACAAAAAGAAAAAAACATAAATGGTAGTGTGCCTTGTAAGAATTTTATAAATTCACTGGTGTGTTATCATGAATCAAAATTTTTATGGGATATTAAGAACTTCCTTATCACCATTCTGTAAATTTTTTTAAAAAAATTAAACTTCTTTTTACTGCTAAATCAAATCTATGTATTGATCATCAGACTTTTATCCGGACGTAGCACTGTCTGAATTTTTAAACATTATTTGAGAATGATCATCATATAAAAATTTTAAGAAAACATTAATGTTATATCAGGGCCATCCACAAAAATTTTCAAAAGTTTTTAACATGGTTTACATAATTTTTCATGTTTTTCAATTTTGCCGGTAAACATTTTAACAGGGCAGTAGACCAATAGTACTGTTAGAATTTTTAGAAATTCATAAAATTTGATCATCATCTGAAAATTTTATGAGAGCATTATAGATACCTCATAACCATGCAAAAAAATAATAATTTATAACGTGGTTTGAACCATTTTGCATTCGGTTCAAAATTGCCGGTCAGCGTTTTATCAGGACAATTCCAATGTTTGAATTTTGAAAAATTACACAAAATTTAGAATAATCTGAAATTTTTATTTAAATATAATGAATGTGTCATGAATCTCCAAAATTTGTTTTAACAATTTATAACTTGATTTGTACCATTTTTCATTCGGATCAAACTTATCGATCAGTGTTTTATCAGGACAGTACCACTCTCTGAATTTTTAAAAATTCCTCAGATGTGATAATCAGTTGAAATTTTTGTGAGAACCTAATAAATGTGTCAGGAACCTACAAAAAAAATTTCAAAATTTTTCGTTAACGTTTCGACCTCTTTTCAGCAGGTGCAAAAAACCCGAAATTTCGCCCGAATTTCGGATTTTTATTTCCGGAATGGACCGGATTTGAATTTTTAAATTCAAATTTTGTCCGAAATATTTCCGAAATCTAAAAATTTCGCCGAAATTTCGTCGTCCGGTCTGGGCCGAAATTTATTCCGAAACCGAAATTTTGAACCTTGGTACTGGTCATCCCATTTTGCAGAAAGTTATAAGTGGCCATCACATTTTAGATGGTGAACATAAAAAATAGATATTTTTCGGTGCGTCTCATGGGAAGCTAAAATGTTTGTGAGTAGGTAGTTTTTTTAAGTAGTTCTCCTTCTTATCATTTCTCTTGGTGTCTGTGTGTTATTAATTTTCAACATACCAGTCCTGCTATACATACGATGGCTCATGTACGAACCCAAAATGAAAAACACCTTAAGCCAGCTAAGACGATCTCCAACAACGTTCTTTAAATCTGTATCCCTATATCTTCATATACAGAATTTCTCAAAAAGATTCTTTTCCTACATCTTTTCCCTCTCCAACAGCATTCCCTAAATCCTACTCTCTATTTTCTCCCTCCTATATTATAATAATATTTTATAACCATCATATGAGCCACGTTTATTTTTCACGGGAAAAGTTCGAACGGCTATTTTTAATTACGGGAATTTAAAATTTATTCTAACGAACAGCGTAACAACTATATTGTAACGGCTATATTTTTTAAGGCTATATATACATAGCTATGTTGTAACGGCTATATTATAGCAGCTATGTTGTCACAGATATATAACATTTTTCCTGCCATTGCTTCTACCAGTGGCTTCATAAATACTAAAATATTTTCATATTTCGAAGTTGCAAGTCTCATGGCTTAGCTAAATGTGATACATATTCTGCATTTGATGCATTTTATCATATACACATTTCTTTTGTATGATCAGAAGACATAATCCAAGAAGGGACGAATAAAGACTAAAATGGAGGTAACATGCAGGTTAAGCATTCATTCAACAGAAATTAACACATGTTTCATGCAGCTGCAAATCAATTTGTTGAGGAACACATATTTAGTCCACATATACTACGGTCTATTACAATATCAAAGGCACGAATGAAGTAACGGTGCATCCATGAGGAAGAGCAATTTCAAACCATATACATATTAATTAACTCAAAATCCAACCTTCGATCTCCAAGATGGGGCCCTGTTCAATGTACAATTCTATAAAAGCAAAATAGCTATCTTTGTTCAAAAATAGATTATGTAGGCCTCTGGATGCATCTTATAGCCAACAGAGTCAACTGCATCAAAAAATGATACATTCTTGTTGTCAGCTGCATCAAAAAATGATACATTCTTGTTGTCAACTGTCTTTTTGAGGGATTGAGCTAGTTCTTCACTCCCTGCCATTAAGCGGCTGCACATTTTCAAGGAGCAAAAATGAGAATCAACAAATTAAGATCATGCCACAAATAGCACAAATCAGAATTGGTACTATTGCTTAATATAAGATGTAAATTATGATGAAAATGAGGGTAAACCTTCCAAAGCAGCTAATTTCAAATCGTGTAGGCTCCTCCGATGTAAACATAATAACCTCCTGTTACTAGACGAACACCTGGTTCAGAGCGTGCTAGTCGATTTGACCTGTAATCGACAAGGTAAAAATATAAAATTCACTCAAAGCCGATCGTGAAGATCAATCGGCTTAGATTCAATCAGTTCAAAGCCGATTAAATCAAGATAAAAGCGTAAGTCTAACTAGCCGATTAAGGCTAATCAGAGGATAAAGGTAGATCGATTCTAAAGAAGGCGATGTGCAGCAAAATCAAAATAAATCGAACCTGGGCATAATTGATGGAGATCAATAATCGGCGATGCACAACTTTATTGATCAAGATCGAATTACAAAAAGACTAAATTACATGAACTACTCCTAGTCGACAGGAAAAAGAGAATAATGTAAATTTGTGGGTATGATTGTGTTGTTCTCGCAGCTCGTCCTTGTCCTCCTTTTATATCCATCCGCTGATCGTGTCCTATTACAACACGTTACAAAGTATGATCCGTATCGGTCTTAATCCGGATAGTTTTTCCTAAAAATCTTTATTGTTACCAAATATCTTCAAATCTTTTCAAATCATCCGTTGGTTACTATATGTTGACTTTATCTTGCCGATTTTGACCATACCTGCCAAATTTTGGTGCAAACATATGCCCCCTATTTTTGAGAGATGACTTGTTATCTTTTAAAAATTGTAACCATCGGCTTTTTCTCCATCGGTTAACTGCTAACCCTCATACAGTAACTGCCGCTTTAATTGCGCCATAATTTTCTGACATGCACGTAGTGCGTTTTAACTGCTCGTGTCTTTTGAGATCCATCTCTCGCCGTTTCAAATTTTCACCGTGCTATAAAATGCGGCCCCCACAGTCATTCTTCACGCGCTCAAGCTCTCAAATCATCTGCAATCGGCTTCAGCTCTTCGTTTGACGAATCTTCAGAACGATTCCTTAGCTCAATCACCTTTTCAGATCGGCTGCAATGGACCCGAGTCATGTACTCATTCCGATCCCACACAGCAATGATCAATACTTCTTGGGGCCCTTAGGAAATTTAGATGTCAATACTGTCACAATCAAGAAATCCCTCATCTTCCGTTGTCGGCTTCTGGTCATAATACAGAAGGGTGGAATAAAAGTTTCAGAGCTTGGCAGACAGCTCTCAAAGGGTGGAGAAATTGGTTTATTAGAGTGGCAGCCCAAAAGAGGGGTGAATGGGAAAAAAATGGGTATAGCCGAGTGCATCCCTCTTTCCTTAGCCGATCCAGAAGCCAACGAGCCCCTAGTGGCCACGGCCTATTATTTTTGGTTAGATTGCTTCAATGTTTTTTGTTTCGCACTGGTACCATCGACCCTACTCTTTTGGACGTAGCTCAACTATGCTGCCTTAGGCCAGATGGTGAACAAATATCGACTTTTAGCGGTAAGCTCAGATATAAACTTATCAGATCGAAGGGTGAAGGATGGGCCAAATACATCGGAAATAATAACAAACAAGAAAGGGATATAGATCATGGACCAACCTTGTCCTGCTCAGTTATCCCCCTTTGATTTCAACGCTCAATCTGATCATGACACCCACAAAACTTGTTCACTGCTTCTTGAATAGCAGACCATCGATGTATAAGCGAAGTCTGTGAACGATCTAAGGTGAAAGTCTTGTTCTCATGGAAGTAGTCGTGTATTCTTCTCCAATAAGTAGCACGAGATTGTTGGTTCTCCTATATTGCATCGATACTAATGTTAAGCCATGCAGACACCAACAAATTGTCTTCATTCTCAGAGAAATTTTTTGATCTTCTATTGTTGGTCTTATTTAGGGACTATTCGTATGCACTAGAGATGGTTGCGAACCGATTGGGCTTTCGCGTGGAGAAGGGTCAGAACCATCCCAATTGAATGCATCCCCTCTCTCACTCAACAGGTTAATATAGAAGCCATCCACAATTTCTCTTCTGCTAACGACGAAATTTCTTAAGTTAAGAAACAACATCCATCAATATTACAATATCTAAAAAATTTGTAACAAGTCTTAACAGTAATACATAAAATTTTAATAAGCCTAGACATTGGCAATACAGGACTAGAACACTTCTGAATCATCACTGTCAATGTCGATACCCACATCTTCACAACGATGTCTGTCATCACATTTACCCTCGTCATCGCTCTGGTAATCGCAAGGAAGACACAAATCAGGATCTACATTCCCTTCAGGCTCTACTTCATCTCTTTGTATCAATTCATGTGACTATATGGCAACCTGCTCAAGACTGCGAGCTATAGCTTCGATGTCAATCACAAAGCTATTGAGTTCATTGCCATATGGACATGTGTTAGGACTAAAATTGTCTTTTGCAATTTTGTTAAGGTTAGATGCAATGCACTCTATTTGTTTTACTGTCCATGCCAAGTCTTTACTGAGTTTCTCCGGATTCTTGTCCATCTACATGTATTACAAGTGTGTAATGAACAAACTATTAGCCGTCATATAGGTTTCATACATAAGTACTGATTAGTGAAAGGACTTTTCTACCACACCACTATTCTGGGTAGATGCAAGTCAACTCCACATAATAGCATAACACTTAATGAGTATTGGCACATAATTCAACACTTCTAAATTCTAGACAGTCCTAAATTGCATGTTCAATAGTATTTGCTTTAAAACATAAATTCTTACTAGATAATACATGCAGATGGTCTTGAAAAACAGGTCCTAGAAAACAATACAGAGAGAACAGGTCCTAGAAAACAATATAGAGAATAACTCCTGCAATTAAATATGTAACATAAGTAGTATAACACTATCCAGATCAAATTTCAAAAGATAGTGCAACCACCACATACTAATATAGATTCCCAAATGAATGGTATTGATACATAAATGTAGGAGGCAATACAGAAATTCCCAAATTAATATTGAATGATGTTATCTATATTGAACAAGTTCTAAACCACTTGACCAGATCAGCTAGTCAGGCTTATAGTTTTTGTCAAGACCAGATATTGTGGCACTGTAGTTACGGGAAGCAATTCTTATTTGGGAACAATGATAAATAATTCAATTATAGATCTCTAGTTTAAGTAGAAGACTAACCTTACAAGTTCACGGAGAAATACTTCCTTGTGTATGTCCAAACTTGCTAACTATGTCCAGAATAAGTTCCCTACAGTTTCAACACAGCTAGTTATCTGAATCTTCAGTCGAAAATTTTATCAAGACCATGTCACCATTCCGCTCATTCAGAACGGAGCCATCAACTCCGACAAAAAGGCGAGCAAAATAACCATGACGCTATGTGGCTGGACAAAGAGCGAAAGGGAACTTGATCATACCAAATTCCGATCAAGATTTTGCATACATAGAGAATTAACAAAAAAATGTCATACATGGAACTACTTTCCCTGACATGTAAGGAAGGAACTAGACAAAATATATTGTCAGCCTACGCCAGAGGCAAAAACTGACAACCATAAGGTTGCATTCTAAGCTAATTTGGTTGCAATCAACAGATCCAAATCATGAGGTTTGACAACAAAGTTTCAGGAAACAAGAAAGTCTTGAGCTCTAATTCGTTGCAATCTCGAGTTCAAACTATCATTGTTTCAGTTCAAATCACCACGACAAATAAACAAGATAGCCACACCTGATACTTGAATCTCCAGCTCAATGAGTGAGCCTATCACAGAACAAATCACACATTTTCAGCATGAAATCTAGGCAGGAACCATCACCATATTCCCACATTCGTACCGACACTGCAAAATCTTTTATTTTCTGGGATTACTAGGGTTCATACCTTACAGATCCGCTCGATCCCGCAGCACTCAAGGTTGAAGAGGACGATGCGAGACAGACTGGGTTGATGACGAAGCCGAGGACCAGATCTGGCAGGAGGGAAGCAGTCTGGGTCTCTTCGCACGGGGGACGGAGCGATAGCTGGTGAGGGCACGTGACTGACCGGCAAACCACCGGCTCGCCTCCTCCACGACGCACGACAGAGAGGTGAGGCGGCACCTCACCTCCTAGACATCGCAGGATGGAGCGGCGGCTCGCGGCACTAGCCTCCTGGACGAACCTTGTGAGCGCAGGATTGACCGACCGTTGCTTCAAACGCAATGGGGAACATGATGGGGGATAAGAGAGAGGATACTAAGAAATAGTGATTCTCTCGTCATTACCTAAAAATGGGGAATCGGCTCAGGAAGCTGTTGGAGCCTTGGTTTTGCTCTATGCTCATACGGATTCCCTATTTTTTCGGATTGGGGTAGGAGAAGGGAAGCTGTTGGAGTTGCTCTAAGGCCTGGTCTTATCCGATTGTTATCTATGCAGGGTTTTGGAATTTGTTTTCATTTTTTTTACCCACCAAAATTTCCAAATATTTTAGTGACTTCGGATGAAATGTTCGAATCGAATTTGAATTTTAAACTTTATGTCTTAAGATATAAAAGTACTCAACCACTAACTCATGTCCCAAATACCCAACTATTATAGTGGCAAGTTTGTTGGCATAACTGAAGCGGATTGGTGGGTTTGATCCTCACCCAGGGCGCAATTTTTGTTTTCGATATTTGATGCCTGTGGGACCCACATGTCAGTGGAATAAATATTTGACAAAATTGAGGCAGCTCTTGCGATTATAACACTAGAAGTAAGGCATGCGCGGGAAGGACTTTTTAACCTTAAAATTTAAACAAAAACGAAATAATGTAACCGGTATGCACATCTTTCGAGACCCACCAAAAGAACCGAATTTGGATGTAATTTGGTAACCTGCCCACAAGCAAAAGAAAGGGAAAAAAAAGGCACTCCGCCCCTCAAACTCCAAATCGATAAATCCAGAGCCAGATCCACGTTTGATGAACTCAAATAGTAAAAAAAAATTGAAGTTATATGATCCCAAGTAGGAATGGCAATCGGGTGTAGTGAGCACCGGTAGTGCTTGCCTATATCCATACCCGCTAGTCAAATACTCCTCCATGGGTATACCCATGAAGGGTCATGGGCGAAGTATCGCGCCCATGCCCATCGCCTGTTGGTATTCGATACTCGCGGGTATACCCGTTTATCTGCCACCACCAACAACCATTCCAACCAAATGGCACTAGGAGCTAATGAGCTATGGTACTAATATAATCCTTTGGACGAAATTATGAGGATCAGCTACATTCTGTGGGTTGAAGAATGATTATCAATGGTTCAAAATTTCAAATGTACATGAGAATAAGAATTAAAATAACACATGTAGGCAAATAATGCACAGAAGCTCAAGTTCAACAATTACTAATATGAGATACCAACAATTGGGGATCTGGGGGCCAACTGGGTGCCTGTTCTAGCCCATATGTCAGTAGAAAGTGGTGGGTAATCGGGCGAAAAGGGTACAAGTGGAGCTCCCCTATACCTGTACCCGTTTGCCTGTCAGGTAAAGTTTAGCCCCTATAAACATGCCCACGGGTAACAAAAGAGGAATATACCCACCTCTATTAGGTTTTTACCCATGGGTACACCGGTAATTGGGTAAAATTGCCATTCCTAATCTCAAGTCTGTGTTTATGTGACTTGTGAAGATATATAGTTTAATACTCCTTTCGATTCACAAAAACTTATCGGTTTGGGATACGTGCATTCAAACTTTTGCAACTTTAGCTATTGATATATTTTTAAATATTTAGATTAGATGCATGAAAATCATATGTGTAGATTTTTATTGAAAGGTGCTTTCATAATATTATAATTTTATTGGATTTTTAAAATATATTACAATAGAAATTAATGATTAAAATTGAGTTTTGGGGACCGTATCGATGTCCAAAATGACAACTATTTGTGATTGGAGTAGTTGGTGTGTTCCTTTAACTTACATGTTGGGATAGGAATCTATTCTTTGTTTTTTTTTCCAAATAGCCAAGCTACCCATTGCATATTGGCACTTATCGAGTATAGAAAAGATATATTTCTCTTTCTTCTTACGAATAGAATTGGCTTCTTATTTTTAATGGAATGAAATAAATATTCATGCTTTCTAACAGAAAATCCCTTAGAGGGGTTAGGTACATAGGATATGGATAGTCTTTTCCAATGCGATAGAATAAAGTGACATCGTGTATATTTTTCTTTGCTAAAGGGGTATTTCCATGGGTTTGTCTTGGTATCGTATTCATACTGTTGTATTGAATGATCTGAGTCAATTGATTTTGGTGGATATAATGCACACAGCTCTAGTTTCTGGTTGGGTCGGCTCGATGGCTTTACACTAAATAGTGGTTTTTGATCCCTCTGAACATGTTCTGGATCAAATGTGGAGACAAGATATGTTTGTCATTTCCTTCACGACTCGTTTAGGAATAACCATTTCGTGGGGTTTTAGGAGGAACATAAACGAATCCAGGTATTAGCTAACCAAGCTGTACCAAAAGGACATGCATTGGTCTATGTATTTTTTAAACACACTTGGACCTCTTACTATGTCATGGACGATGCTTAAGTTCACCTCTAAAATTTGAGCAGTAATTTGCTCGATAGTACTGCTAAGATCACGTAAATTAGGAAATAACATTAACGTGTCATTGACAAGTGGTTTCAAACCCCCATGTCATCCTCACATTGAATATTATTTTCTAATGTATACCTCTTAGCAATATTAGTGAGCAAAATTTCCCATAATTAAAACATATAATAACATTATGTTCATTGTACAAAAGTAAAACTGTTGGTCTACTGATCTTATCTCCCAATAATCAAAAAGTAGAAAACAAACTTTAATTCTGGAGAAAACTTATTTCTGCTTGATTCTTTCTTTTCCTTCCAATTGGGAGGAATCAAGTCCACCAAGCAATATAGAAACAGAAAAGAAAAAAGTGAGCAAGTAGATCAATTTAGGAGAAGCTTTTATTAATTATCATTATTTCCCATTCACAGCATCTTCATATCGCTATGCTCGTGTTTGAATCCGGGCCCGCTAAACCAACGTCCTGACCATAGGTCGTTGAGCCACACTATACCTGCAAGCCCAACCACATAGCAATAACCAAAGGGTCTTGGGCCATCTCCCCCAAAAGACTAGTCCAATAGGTAGGTGCTCCCTCACCCTTATAAATCATGCTTTGTCTCCTCCCATAACCGACGTGGGACTGGATCTCCCCCACACATCGGGTGTGCTCCCCCACATCCATGAGGCTTGAGATGTATCTGGGATACTAGGCTTTGATACCAATTGTTGCATAACGCCTTCATATCACTGTACCCGTGTTCGAATCTGGGCTTGCTAAACCAGCATCTCGGCCTCAGGTTGTTGGCTGCTACACCAGCAAGCCCAGCCACAAAGCAACAACCAAGGGGTCTTAGGCCATCTCCCTCCAAAAGACTAGCTTGATAGATGGGGACTTCCTCACCCTTATAAATCATGCTCTGCCTCCTCCCACAACCGATGTGGGACTATCCCAACAAATCTCCCTCGGGAGTGCTCCTCGACAACCATGAGGTCTAAGATGCATCCAGGATACTTGGACTCTGATATCCATTATTGTGCAACGCCTTTGGACCGCTATACCCGCGTCCGAACCCGGGCCCACTAAACCAACATCACAGCCCTAGGTCATTGGGCTACTATACCCGTAAGCCCAACCACAAAGCAACAACCAAGGGGTCTTGGCTATCTCCCACAAAAGACTAACCTGATGCCATCTCACCCCAAAAAACTAGCTTGATAGGTGGGTACTCCCTCACCCTTATAAATCGTGCTCTCCTCATCCCACAACCAATTTGGGATTATCCCAACAATCCCCCCCCGGGCACATTTGGTGTCTTCCCTGGCAACCATGAGGCATTAGATGTATACGGCATACGTGGGCTCTAATATCAATTATTGTGCAATGCCTTCGGACCATTATACCCACGTTTGAACCTAGATCCATTGAACCAGCTTCCCAACCCCAAGTTGTTGGGACGCTATATCCGCAAGCCAAATAAAGAGCAACAACCAAGGGATCTTGAGACATCTCCCCAAAAGATTAACCTGATAGGTGGGTACGCCTCCTTCCACAACCGATGTGGAACTATCCCAACAAATCTCCCCCTCATGTATCGAGTGTCCTCCTCGACAACTGTGAGGATGTATTTAGGATACCTGGGCTTCGATACCAATTGTTGCGTAGCGCTATTGGATCACTATACCTATGTCCAAATCCGAGCCTACTAAATCAGCGTCCTGGCCCTAGGTAGTTAGGCTGTTATACTCATAAGCCCAAAAACAAAGGGATCTTGAGTCATCTTTCCCCAAAAGACTAGCCTGATAGGTGGGTACTTACTCACCCTTATAAAAAATAGTATAGTGCCTGTACTAACGCTACGACGGCAGTACACCCGCTTATCAATTAAATAAGAAGATATGTATGAATATTTGGAAGGAGAGCGAATCAAACAAGAAAATAAACAGGGAGGATCCGCATGCAAGGAAACCAGACTTGAATTTTTTACTACCCTAGCCAAAACTGTACGTACTACGTATTTGGAAGAAGAGCGAATCAAACAGGAAATAAACAGGGATGGTCCGCATGCAAGGAAATCAGACTTGAATTTTTTACTGTCCTGATCTCGTGATCGTATTTTTCCGAATATGACACTTCTCAAGATTTTTTTACTGATCTAGCCCGATAGATGCCTCACCACTATTTTTTACTGATCTAGCCCGAATATGTAGTACGTACAGTTTTGACTAGGGTAGTAAAAAAATCAAGTCTGGTTTTCTTTGCATGCGGATCCTCCCTGTTTATTTCCTTGTTTGATTCGCTCTCCTTCCAAATATTCATACTTATCTTCTCATTTAATTGATAAGCGGGTGTACTGCCGTTGTAACGTTAGCACGAGTACTGTTAATAAGGCTGAATATTAAGTACGAACTCTGCACGCTGTCGCGGGCATCAAAAAACTTTTTTTTGAAAGGCAATCAAAAAACTTTATATGTATCCAGTAAAGTGTCTAATAAAAATTTCATTAAAAACAAACATGATATATTGCCTGGTCATGGTGCATGGCAACAAAAGTGCGCACAGATCAACTTGTAAGAAGGTTCAACCTTGAACCATCACAATATATATAGATTATTTTTGCCTCGCCTACAAAGATATCACCCTCGTTGAAAAGCTTTTTACATATTACGAAACAAGTATAGCTCATAAAAGATATCCCATGATCTACTGGTCTACTAATTCCGTTTTCTTCGCACTTTTTGCAAAAAAGAAAAAGAAAAAAACAGTGAGCTATTGAACTTCTAGTATATTCTCATTCAGCAAATGTTTGTGCCCTAAGCATCTACTGCTGGAAGAAAGCACAATGAATCGCTGTCACACGAACGAAATCAAACAACCTTCCGTTCCATGGCAGTAATAGACGGAGTATGGCATTCTGTAGATGCCAAATTCCTACACAAAAGAAGACATTTGCATACTTTAGAAACTTGAATAATATACATATCAAATCAGTACAGAAGATATGGCTAGATTAACATTAGCATATTGTTGGAACTACAAAAATAGGACAATTAAATCTGTATGGAATGCCAAATGCAAGGTGTAGCATTCCAAATCTAAATATACATGATCAATATGAACAACAATTCCATACCTAAATGATTAGAAGTGATCTTTCAGAAACATTTGTCACACGAATTTCTCAACCCTCAAGGATCTATTTAACAATACATATAGTCAGACACCATCTGCTATACCAAATCTGTACACAGTGCAGACAGTCAATCCATGAATAATATACAACAGCGTATTTCTCAGCCCTCAAGAAGGATCTATTTAACAATACAAACGGTCAGACACCATCTACTATACCAAATTTGTACACAATGGAAGACAGTCAATCCATGAATAATATACAACAGCGCACGATGATTATGCGTAATAAAAGAAATAGCCCAAACTGGTAGCAGGCGGTAAAACATTGGTCTAAACATCAAGAATACTTACACTTGCAAAATTTCTTATAGCTGCTTAGTTGAGCTATTCTACCGAGAAATTGGTATATTCATATTGAACAATAGATTAGTAGCTGCAGGTCCCAATTTCCTGAGTGGTTCTTACATTGGAGGAAGTAATAACTATACACAGCTGATTTTACCACTCCATCTAACACAGTATAACCATTCTAATATGCAATATCTTTGGGCTGTCTAGAACACTACAGAGCTCAAAACAATTACCTACAAATGTAGTAATTGCTGAATTCTTTTTCCGCATGGAAAGTCATGTGTACTTTACATGTCTTAGCCCAACGCATCATCCTTTTATGCCTTCTACAGATATATTCAAATGCTCCAAAGGCAAACCATAATAAACATGAATACTCAAAATATATATGCTTATTTAAGGAACAAATCCTATGAAATTAATGATTGACCGGGTTATTGCAGCTCAATCCAAATGGGGGAATTGATCCATAGATGAATGAATAGTGTTACTACAGACTATTGAAGGTTTTGTGCAATGATCAAAATCAACATATTTACTATAAGCAATCCTTACCTTCACTCTCACCCATACATTTCTCACATTCATTAGACAACTAAACACATACAGCATATGAATTTTTTCAAATGCTGGTAAGCGACAACACGTAAGAACACAAAAACAAAAAACCTAACTACTGGTAAGGTGGAAATGGATGGATACCTCTGGTAAAGGGGATGCAAATGTGGCTCGGCTTCTATCTTCCTCTTCTCCACGCACTGACTGAAGAGAATGACTATGGGGCACTCCGCCGCCGCCGCCAAAATTCCCAGCCCCGCAAGAAACAGCAATAAAAGGGAGAAACACGAAATAGATGAGTTATGTAGCAACGATGGAACATCCAATTAAGATTGTCAGAAAGCAATTTTAATTGCGGCTTGTTTTGTGCATCTTACTGCAGACTATTGAAGGTTTTGTGCAATGATCAAAATCACTTGTTTTTCCTAAAAGCAGTCTTTACCTTCACTCTCACCCATACATTTCTCACATTCATTACACAACTAAAAACATAGAGCATATGAATTTTTCGAAATGCTGGCAAGCGACAACACGTAAGAACATAAGAACAAAAAACCTAACTACTGGTAAGGTGGAAATGGATGGATACCTCTGGTAAAGGGGATGAAAATGTGGCTCTGCTTCTGTCTTCCTCTTCTCCACGCACTGACCGAAGAAAATTACTATGGGGCACTCCGCCGCCGCCGCCAAAATTCCCAGCCCCGCAAGACACAGCAATAAAAGGGAGAAACACGAAATATATGAGTTATGTAGCAACCGGAAGAAAGCGATATACAAGGGAAAGAAACTCATCTTCTTTTCGAAAGGAAATTTGCTTCCTTCGGAAGGGCATCAATCAATCATCTTCACGAATAGAAATTTTGTTTCCTTCCGAATGGCAACAATCAATCCAATCCGGAACGGACGGAAGGCAATCCGGATCGGAAGGGGGCCGGGCTGAGCGAGCGAAATTCGGGCAGTGGGCTGTGGGGGCGCTGGAGACCGGATCGAGAGGGGGGCGAGCTGAGCGAGGAAAATCCGGGCGGGGGCTGTGGGGACGCTTGAGATAGGATCGGGAGGAGGGCTGAGCGAGGGAAATGAGAGCGGGGGCGCTGGAGACCAGATCGGGAGGGGGAGGGGCTGGCCAGGCACTCGCGCGGGGGAGGGGTTGCAGAACGGAGTGGGAGGAGGACGGTCTATCCAGGCCTTCGCGAGGGGGGGCGGCGCTTGAGAGCTCTGGTGGTAGGGTGGGGGAAGGAAACTAATAGGTTTCCATCCGGCAGAAGAATATCAATTCAGCCGTATTAATTACTTCTAATTTCTATATTATGGATTTAATTAGGGAGTTAATTAAAGACTGAATTTCCTTATTTGGAGGAAGATTAGACACATTAAACAACAGCCATCGGATGTGGGTGAGTAAAGCTGAGAAAAGATCTGAGATGTTCATTTCGATGAATGCAAGTTTCTGGAGACGTTTTGTTGGATGCACGAACATTAAGTCATCTCTAATGAGGTGCATTATTGAGGGTGGACGTAGGAAAATTTGCTTAGGTCAATTATAAAGGGGTATAGATAATGATCTGTCTCCTTCCAAAACCGATATGAGATTATCCCAACAACTAGATCTCTCACCCTACTCTAGCCACAATTCCTACAAACTACTCAACATAATTTTTCTGTGAGCACAACCCCGCAGATAACACATTATCTAAAGGCAGAGCTAGTCAAGGTGGAGAGACCTAGAAACTAAATGTAATGCTTTTTCTCCTGCAACCAAGATAATATCGAATGTCCATTTAGTGGCCAGGAGGAGGAATTGTGTAGCCTGCAAAAACAATTGAAAACAAAGCACACATCATACATAGTTTATAACATATATATATCATCATCAGTACAAAATACTTTTATAGAGGCCAGTATAGAACACTGACTTCCACATTAGCCAAGCTCAAGTGGACTCTTGCATAATTTAGCGATGTACATCACCTTTTCCATGCACACCACCTTCTCGATCTCCTTAGTGACCTTGGAGCAAGGTTCAAAATTTCGGCGAATTTCGGTGAAATTTCGTCAAAATTTCGGATTTTCGGACCACCCCGAAATCTCAATTACCGGCCGGGAAAAAAAATCTAAATTTTTTTTGAAATTGCTACAGTAAAAAAAAAATCCGAAATTTCGTTTTTTTTTGCCGAAATTTCGTGTTTTTTTGGCCGGTTTTGAAAGTTTTAGGGCCGGATTTGGTCCAATAACCCTTAGGAAAGTCATCTCCTATGAAAATTTGTTGAAAAACCTAAATTTTTAAACATTTTAAAATTTAGGCAGAAACACTGTCAGATTTTTATAAAATTGTACAAGCATGATAATAATCTGAAAATTTTATAGTACTATCCATAGTTGATTAGGATCATACATAAAAAATTTAAAAATAATTTAACTTCATTTGTTATCTTTAAAAAATCAAAAACAGAATGAACATAATTGGGACAGTTATATTGTCAGAATTTTATAAATTTTCTTGAGTGTGATTATGATCTAATTTTTTTTGAGAGATTAATAATTGACTCAGTAAAATTATATAAATTTTTCAAAAAAATTAAGCTTTGTTTGTTTGGTCAATCAAATCTATGTAAGCATTGAACTTCGTTTGTTATATTATATTTCAAAAATCAAAAAGAAAAGAACATAAATGGTACTGTGCCTTGTAAGAATTTTATAAATTCACTGGAGTGTGATCATGAATCAAAATTTTTATGGTATATTAAGAACTTCCTTATAACCATTATTTAAAATTTTCAAAAAATTTATGGTTTACGTAATTTTTCATTTTGTTCAAGTTTGTCAGTAAGCCTTTTAACATGACAGTAGTACTGTTCGAAAATTCATAAAGTTTGATCATCATCTGAACATTTTATGAGAGCATTATAGATACATCATAACCATGCACAAAAGATTTCAACAGTTTCTAACTTCATTTGTATCATTTTCCATTCGGATCAAACTTATCGGTTAGTGTTCTGTCAGGACAGCGCCACTCTCCGCATTTTTAAAAATTCCTCACATGTGATAATCAGCTGAAATTTTTATGAGAACATTAGTTATGGATCATAACCCTGTACAAAAAAATTCAACAGTTTACAACTTGATTTGTACCATTTTCCATTCCGATCAAACTTGTCGGTCAGTGTTTTATCAGGATAGTACTACTCTTCGAATTTTTAAAAATTCCTCAGATGTTATAATCATCTGAAATTTTTATGAGAACATTAGAATTGTGTCAGGAACCTCCAAAAAACATTTCAAAATTTTTCAATAACGTTTAGACCACTTTTCAGCCAGTGCAAAAAACCCAAAATTTCTGAAATTTCGCCCGAAATTTCGGGTTTTTTCGGCGAATTTCGGTTTTTTTTTCCGGATTGGACCGGATTTGAATTTTCAAATTCAAATTTTGTCCGAAATAATTCCGAAATTTCGTTACCCGGCCCGGGGCGAAATTTATTCCGAAACCGAAATTTGAAACCTTGCCTTGGAGCACAAATATGGAATGTCTGCCTTCTGGACCACACTGCAGCATGACCCCAAAGGATCTATTTTTGGGTTCCTAGTGTACATCACGTATGACACACATCATGGCCATGTCCCTTAGGTCTTTGTCGCAATCATCTTCAGCTTGGGTGCCCATGGTGGCCGACTTTGTGTCGGCCGTCATAGCCACTACGAAGGTGATGATCAAGAATAAACTCTCTGAGTTTTTTCATGACTACTAGTATCGACCCTAGTAGGCTCCACTCTTAAGTGTTAACACATTAATTGTGTGATTTTGGTTCGAGTGTTTACAGTTGGGTAGTTGGATTTATATAGGTGTGTTGAGGGGAAGGGTTCACTTTTACTCTGCAATGTGACAAACATCACGCTCATGTTCTTCACTCGATGCAAAACCATTGGTTTCTATCAAGGTGCGGGTGGTCCTATGCAAACAAGTGTCAACACTTTTGTTTGGTTTTTGACTTGCTTACATCTTAGAAGCAATTAGTTAATTTGCTGGAGGCGTCACTACATCCACGCTGCATACATGCGTCATATGGAAGTTTGTTAAGAAAAATATTTTATTAGCCCATTTACTGGAGATTTGTAATTTTATTTCTCTACGATAGGTCAAGCCAAGTTGAGACATTTTTTTTAAAAAAAATTAGTCACGAGCTCTAGCATTCACCTAGAAGGAAGCAAACATCCAGGTGAATCCAGAATCTGAACCCAGGTGGGTGAGTGGATGACGTCAACTCTTCACTAACCAACCATGGGCCAATTCTGGTTGGAACAGAACGTCAAAATACTTTGGAACAATTTTCTCTTTATTATTTCTCGCTCTGTTCGCTTACAAAACTCAAGTTTACTCCTATATTTATACCCAAAATTACAGTCCTATTTAACAGAATAGGATTCTACTTCTTTGTTTTAATCGGACTCCTCATCCTAAACTTTCTTAATACAAACTTTCTCAACTAAAACTTTCCTATTACAAGATTACTTCTAACATCCCCCTAATCTTATAATACCTTTGATCACGTCGATCTTCTCTCTCATCTCCAAGAACTTGTTCAGCTCGTTCCGTGTGCTCAAACTGCGTTGTCTCGCCTGCGTACATGAAACAACGTCGTCCTCCCCTGAGTCGCCTACACCCGCACCCATGTGGTGCCTTTGCGTCCTCCTGACGTCTATGCTACGATACTGCGAAAAAGACACGACGCGAAACAAAATATGCCGAGAAACAAAATACACCGAGCGTTGAACTATTGTTGTTTTCAGGAGCCTTTACTTTACTTCTTGCATCACTCTCACGATGATTTGCTGGCTTGACTTACTAGAGCTTGCCTTCTTACTGTATTAGTAGGAAGACATGTTGTTGTACTGTACTGTCTTATCCGCGATCTGCCGCACGGGGCTGCGTCGCTTCCTGCTTCGGCTTATCTTTTTCGCCGCGAGTGACATCTTCCTGGAATCAGGCTTTTTTGTTTCCGTTGCTCAACTTGCCTTCTGAAATTTTCCTTCGCTTGCACACTTGCCAAACGTATCTTTGCGAAGCTACTTCCGCTTGCTTGCACGTACAACCTCCTGAGGATAGCGTTGCAACTCTTTTTTTTTCTTCACGGCCGTACCTGATGTAGCCGATATGAGTCCGTTTTTCTTTGCTTCTTGCTTCTAGCGCTACAGCTGTCTGGGACTCGCAGGAACACACGCCGAGTCGCCTAACCAATCGCTTGATGCTCCTTAGACAAAGAACTCCGTGAATCAATCTGCTTCGGCTTGCTACTGTCTCGTGTCTCTCGCGAGTCGTGATCTGCTGCGCGGAACTTACGCCCGCCGATCCACGCCGTCGGCTGCCGTGAGATGGCCGCCCCTGGGAGTCTCCTCCTCCCGAGGGCAGCGGTTTAATCTAAAACCCTAGGCTCTGATACCAATTGTTAGAACAGAACACGAAAATACTTTGGGACAATTTTTTCTTTATTACTTCTCGCTCTATTCGCTTACAAACTCAAGTCTACCCCTATATTTATATCCAAAACTACAACCCTATTTAACGAAATAGGATTCTATTTCCTTGTTCTAATTGGACTCCTCATCCTAAACTTTCTTAATACAAACTTTCCAAACTAAAACTTTCCTATTACAAGATTACTTCTAACGGTTCTTAGCCAATTTAAGCCTAACTTGACTTTAATTGACATTTTTAGCTAGTATCGGTCATTTCACCCAAATTAGCTAGCCAACCACCACTAATAGAACTAGGCACGTATGCGCGGCGGCACGCCGCGCCGCGTACGTGGGCATCGCCGCGTAAAGAGGATTTTTCTGATCGAAGAAAAGAGTCGCAAAAAAACCTAAGGATTTTGGAGGGTGTTCTTGTAAAAAAAACTACATAAACCGCTAAAAAAATAGACCACAAAAGGCTGGGGGCATACACGGGAAAACTGTACAAAAATACAAAACTTTTGATGCCTTTTCTGAAAAAAAGACTCTAAAAAATTTCGGGGGGTCACTTCGAAAAAAACAACATTTTAGGCCTTTCCGCGTAATTACAAAAGTCTGGGACATACACGGAAAAAACTGTAACAAAATACGAAACTTTTGTTTTTTTTGTGCAAAAAAAAAACAAATACAAAACTTTTGATGCCTTTTCTGCCAAAAAAAAAAAAGACTGTAGAAAAATTCAGGGGGTCATTTCGCAAAAAGCAACTTTTTTAGGTATTTTCGCGTAATTACAGAAGTCTGTGAACATACACGGGAAAAATTGTAACAAAATAGGAAACCTTTGAGTTTTTTTGTGGAAAAAAAACTTCTAAAAAAATTCGGGGGGTCATTTCGCAAAAAACAGTATTTTTAGGCCGTTCTGCGTATTTCCGTAAATTTCGGGGGCTTCTTCGCAAAAACAAAATCGATGCCACGTGTCGCGCGCGCGGCAGGCCACGCGTCGGCCGGGGAAAAACCCGAGCGGGGCGATGCAAGCGTGGCGAGTGAGTCGAACGCGGGTCGCTCGCCCGCGCACGAGAGCCGCGCCGCTGCGTCGTGCTGCCGTTTGCTTCTAATTAGCGTAATCTTTTACTTGAGGTTGAGCACGGGCTTAATCACGTGGGCGACGCGGCGCGACGGCCCGAAATCGACGTGGCCACGCCGAGAGCGCCGGAAACCTCCAAAGTTTAATATCTGTATTATATGCATAAGCCCATGCCTTTTTTAAATACACCTGAACTTTTTATTGACTTGGCCATGGGCCAGATGGTCAAGGTAACCTCTAAGATTAAATGATAGAAAACGTTAATTGTACAAAAGTACGAATGGTTGATCGTCACAAATTGAAATAACCATAAGTAGGAAAAAGCTTTATTTCTGGGGGAAAAACTTATTTGTTCTGGTTTCTTTCTTTTCCTATCCCATTGGGAGGAATCAAAACCACGAAGCAATATATATATAAACAGAAAGGAAAAAGATAGCAAGCATATGTCTTGAGGAGAAGCCTTTATTATTCCCATTATTTCTCATACATCATTGGATCTGGATCTCTCACACCACTCTAGCCACATTCCCCACAAATTACTCAACACAACATTGCATATTACACATATCCCAGGAGACATCGCCGGTCATGGTAGAGAGACCTATAAAGTAAATCCAACACTTCTTCTCCTGAGATTAACAAAACATCGACAGTCCATTTATCGGACTAGAGGAGGAACCGCGTAGCCTGCAGAAATAATCGAAAACAAGACACATGTCATGGATAGTTGATAACAGGCATATATTGTGCATTAGTACAAAACACATCCATAGAGGTGAGCATAAAACACTTACTCCCGCACTGGGAGCCAGGCACGAGTGGATTATGGCAAAATTTGGCGACGTACACGACCTTCTCCATGCACACCACCTTCTCGATCTCCTTAGTAACCTTGGAGCACAAGCATGGAATGTTTGCCTTTTTTATCACTGCACAGCATGCCTCCGAAGGGTCTATCTTTGGGTTCGCAGGGAACATCACGAACTGCTTGCACTCCTGGATTAGTTCATTTAAGTTGCTGTCGCAGTTTTTGTCATCCTTGGTGCCCGTGGTGGCCACCGCAGCCACTATGAAGGTAAGAACCAAGAACAAACCCAAGAGTTTCGCCATAGATATAGCTGCTAGTGGGATAGTTAGATTTTGGTGCGAGTGTTTAGAGTGGGATAGTTGGGTTTTTATAGGTGTATTGAGAAGGCTCACATTTACTCTGCAACGGTTTGCTAATAGCACCCTCATGTTCTCCACTCGATGCAAAATCAAAGGTTCGATCAAGGTGGGGGATGACAAGTGTCAGCACACAGGTGTTGGTTGTGTAGACAAGTGTCAATACTAGTGTTGTTACATAGACAAGTGTCAACACTATTGCTAGGCTTTTGATCACTATATCTCAAAAGCAGGTAGTTTGTTGGAGATGTCATTGCATCGACATTGAATACATGCATCAAATGTATATTTATTAAGAGAGATTAAGATCTTTGGAGTATATATTTGATTCACTCATTTATTTATTGAAATTGATTAACTCATTTATTGGAGACTTGTCTTTTCAAAATAAATATATTTAAACAAATAATTTCTTAAAAACAAGGATGATAAGGATACTTGCTACTCCCTCCGTCATGGAAAGTAAGGGACAGAAGAAATTTTAGGACAGATTATGGTTTCTGTCAAAAGACTCTAATGCCCCTATTTAATACTGTGTCTCTATTAATTGGCATCATGCATGCATTAATTAATCACGATTATAAGGAATGACCTGCCTCATTTTTGTTTTGGAATATGTGTGGTTGCATGTATCTGCGTACATCTGCATGCATGAGAACAATTTGAGAACACAATTTAAAAGGGGAGAGCTCTCAATCCCTAATATTGGAGGACACAATTTGAATGCTTCTCTCCCTTACTTTCAAGGACGGAAGGAGTAGTTCTTTTTTGCAATTATAGTGTAGACATACACGCGCGCGCACCATGCACTCACACAACACACGCGCCTGCGAGTATGCGCTCTTAGCACATGCCTATAGTACGGAGGCTAGGATAAATCTGCAATATTGCAAAATTCCTATTGAGGTGCACTAAAGGGGAGCAACCACTACTACACAAATATACATCACAATCGGTTCTTTTTTATCATCACAGTCAGTTCTAGTGGTGACACAAAGTGATTAGACAGAGATGAAGTGCTGCTATTACAGTCGGTTCTTGCCCGATAGAGATAAGTTTCTCATCTCTATCGGTTCTTCGTAAGAAGCGATAGAGAGTCGGCCTCATCTCTATCGCTTCTTAAAAAGAACCGATAGAGATGAGTCCATCATCTCTATCGCTTCTTACAAAGAATTGATAGAGATGACCTCGTTATCTCTATCATTTTCTTGTGAGAACCGATAGAGATGAAGGCATGTGGTGTGCTATTTTTCAATTCACCCTCCAATTAGCACATATTTCACACAATATGCACATATCACATTCACACAGCAATTGCAGACAACATATCACATTCACAGAACACGAACACTTTGTTACAATAAACACATATCACATTCGTTAATAAAATAGAACTCAAACATGCTTAACCATCAGTACACATACAATCGCATTCAGATATGTAATATTGCACACATATGGTCTAGTAGGAGCTTTCGGGATCTCTAAACCGTCCGTCCTCCGACAAGCATTCTATCCAGTACCACTGGCATAAGTGGTCTCATATCTTGTTGAGTGCAGTGCTGTCTACACTCTTCTGGGGGATATTGGTATGCTGTAAAATAGAAACGAGTGCTATAATTTAAGTTTTTAAATTTCTATGTGAAAGACTAATTGTATTATTATGCATGTACATATACTTTAGGGAAACGGTCTGAGCTGGCAATCAAGATTACCATGTAATGCATGACGTACAAACCACAGAGGTCGTCGCTGCCCTGTTGATGACACTGTGAAGAAAGAAAAACAAATTAAGAGACGAATAAAATATGTCAGAAAATCTAAATCTTATATATGGTATCCACTTGTACCTTGAAGCGGACATACTTCAGCTTGGAGCCCTTTTTGTCGTCGTGTGTCCCTCCTGCTTCGACGTATTCCTGAAACCCCTATATACATTGGAGAGATGTCGTTGAGTAAAAAAATAATGAACGTAGTTAAATACAGAAAGTGTTAGATAAGAGTAGTGCACTTACTGCTCCAAAGGAGGCTTGATCGCGTAGGCCATCGGTCTCTTCTCAATCGAATTAAAAGTGTACACTTTGTTGTCACTCGGAAAGAGCACGAGTAGAACCCAATGGTTGCTTATTAAATGGTATGCAGCGAAGAAAATAAGTTCACATACGGTTTAAGTGCGTAGAAGTAATTGAACGGTGAAGTAGTACTTACTCCTCGTGGTACGGGAGTAGAATGAAATCCTTCTTCGATTCAGCTTGCAATGCCGTCTTGATGTAGCAGGCAACCCATCAACAATGATATCGAATGAACTAATTATATAGTGCAGTAGCTTGCAAAACTTTTGATTACAACGAAATAAAACAAGGGTACCAACGATGACTCCTAATCTCTAAATAGGTTTGGTCCTAATCCCATTCGACGATATGTGGTTCGGGCAAGTTTCTAACCCGTTGTACAACTCCAGAGAAAATTTTGGCAGCATCTCCCCGCTGTTCTCCGGATACACGTCTCGACAACAGGTCAAGAGGGGTGTGTATCTGGAGAACATAGGGATGGCAACAGGGAAAATCCCCACGGGGAGCACCCTCCCATCCCCGATCCCCGATAAGCAAAATTTCTCCGTCCCCGTCCCCGATCCCTGACGGGTTTGCAGGCCCCGATGGGGACTAATCCCCGAAAATGCTATATAAAAGATCACATGTTACATAAATAAATCACTAGATTAATAGTGCATGTGTGATTAAGTGTGAGTGAATCACGAGAGTAATTCATATTTAGCATGTTTATTAATAATGACCTCACATATATTCTTTTTTCTTTTGAGAATAATCATTTGCTCCCACCTAGTAGTGATAACGCGGGGACGGGGAGGGGGAATGGTGGAACGTCCCCGTCCCTGCGATCCCCGACGGGGACAACATTTTTCCCGATAAACCCCCTGTGGGGAGAGATTTCCCCCTGTCCCCGTCCCCTAATAGGGGAATTCCCCGCGGGGAAACGGGGATCGGGGCCCATTGCCATCCTAGGAGAACACCAAAGAGACGCTACCGAAATCTACTCCGGAGTTGTACAACAGCTCAGGAACTTACCCGAACCACATATCCTCGAACTGTCCAAAGAACGTGGATAATTCAAGACTGCTTGCTTATAAATATGCTATTTCGATCGGCATATTTATAAACAAGCACTCTCGAATGGGAGACGTAGGTTCTGCAGCCTAAACTCTAACATTCATCACATGATTGCAATAATAATTCCAGATTAACACAAGAGCATTACAAATTAAGATAATTAAATTCATGTGTGCTTGTCAAATAAAGAGTGCAAAATCTGATAGGATATACATAATACCAGTGCAACCTAAATTTTCTTCACGACATGTTAAAATTACATACTACAAAAATGAATGGTTTAAAGGAATGCACACATTTTAAAGAAAAATCACAAATTCTGCAAAATGAGGGGAAATCTCCTCAGGCTAGGCTTCAAATTTACCCTCTTAACACCCACCCTTGAGGATTTCAAATTTTCTCACCCAAATATTGCTTCCAATCACAGAATATGAGCTATTTTTTCGGATGGCGACGGAGAAATATCCTCTGAAACAACAACAGAGGAGAGTTCAACCCGAGAGGTATAAATAACCTAGCAAGACACATCACAATCAGTTCTCACTTAAGAAGCGATTGCGATGTGCACACACATCACTATCGGTTCTCATTTGAAAAGCGATAGTGATGTGATCATTCACATCACTATTGCTTCTCACATAAGAAGCGATAGTGATGATTACATGCACAAGTGAGAACCGATAGCGATGTGCATGATCATCACTATCGCTTCTCACAAAAGAAGCGATAGTGATGAGCACGTCCACATCACAATCAATTCTTTTGTGAGAACCGATAGTGATGTGCATGAACATCACTATCGCTTCTCACATAAGAACCGATTGTGATGTGACCAGTGCTACATCACAATCACTTTTAACCTCAGAACCGATAGTGATTATTATTAACACTCCTCCTAAGTCATCTATCACAATCGTTTTTTCTAAAAACTTAAGAACCGACCTAGATGAAGCGATAGTGATGTACTATTCTATAGTAGTGAACCGGAATTTGAACTCTAATGGGTGGAATTCTAGGATACTTGCTAGCACTACGGATGACAATAGATTAATTTCCGATGAGTAGAAAACTAAAATTAAAGGAACAATATAAAGGAACAGAAGCCAACACAAATCAGAGAAGCCTCTCTCCTTTAGTTTTCCTAAAAAAAAAATCAGAGAAGCCTTCATTTCTCAATCCAAATTCAAAATGCTATTGCTCGGATCACTCGTAAACACATTTCGTACACGCGTGTAGATATTTTAAGAGAAATTTATTCAGGAGAGTGTGGTAAACTCACACTCTCTCTCCAGGTAGGAGTGGTATACCTTCTTAACGGACATACAAACACAAGAAAATAGTGGCAGAAATAGCATACGCGTTCTTCATGATCATCAACTCGGAAAGACAGGCTGCATTAAGCGAGCGAACCGGGAACGTGATAGCGTGCAGAAAACAGTCACAACAACCATGAAGACATGAATCAAGCGCACAATAGTATACGCTGGTATCATATTCTCAATTCGTTTGTATATTCTAAAAATGCGAAGAGCCCAAGAGATCATATGTGCATGTAGTGCATTTCGGCTTTCTACTATATTTTACGGAAAAAGAACTTTCTGCGAGGTCTCTTCCAATGCCACCGAATGGTTAGTCTAATTCCCCACTATCTAAACGAACATTCAAGTTTGATCAACAGTTGAAGACTGAGCCCTCGTGCAAACAGCGTCTCTGGACTATCTATAAACTCTTGTAGCTAGTGTACATTATACTTCGATCCATAGTGGGAGCCAAGCTGGAAGGGCCTCTTGCAGTAGGCGACGACGTACACAACCTAGCTTGTCCATGCAGATGATCTGCTCGACCTGCGGGGTGACCTTGGACTGAGCACAGGCACGATATGTTCACCATGTCGATCAGCGTTGCGAAGAAATTACAAGCACGGCGTAGTTGTGCTGTGTGGCGCAGGCAGGCTCAGTCGCTCAGGTAGTTGACTATATTGCCATCCCTGTGGTAGCCTTTTGGTTTTTGTGGATGTATCTCAGAAGGCGCATCAGATTTTTTTTCCTATCTCGATCTCCATGTGGCAGTAAATTCTGACTGTAGTATTAGAACTAGTGAGACTATACATGAATCCTGCATAAGTTTGTGTTGCTTATTATGTGAAGGAATAAATTTAATGACAGCATATGAAACAAGACTTGTTATGAAAAGGTATAGGCATTTTTCATATAAAATGTGATAGTAACCATGTACACAAGTATAGGACTATAGACTATACACCTTGATCTGTAAATTATTATTCAACATCTATTTACGGTATATAACAAATTTTTTAAAAACTTGTTCCTCCCCTTCTTTTATCTCGAGCTGCAGCTGCTGTTGGATCATTTAGCTCCCTTCACAATCTTAAACTGGTCCCGGACCTCCATCGTGCTTGAGTTTACAAACTGAAGAAAACAGTGTCAGTACTCAGTTGTTCAGACTTCCTATGCAAATATTGAACCATTTATGAACACCCAAATTGTGGCTTTCCAACATTTTTTGGAAGCTCGTTGTATTTAAGCACTTCCAATCTCTGACTTACTACTTTTTAAACATGCGAAAAGAGAACGAGGTAAAAAAAGAAGGAAAGATAAGACTGACCTGAACCAGCATGTCGGTTCTTGTGGCATGCACCCTGGCATAGCCGAACTCTGAAATCCTTGATAGGCTCCAGCGCTCCTGCTAGATATTTGAACAGCAAGACAAGGTTGTCAACGAACAGTATATGAGTTTTCAACTCTCTCTTATGTCCTAACTTTCATCGTAAACGCCCCTACTCCTTAAAAATCATGACTATTTGCTTTGTAGAAAAACACACAAGACACAAGCTGTAACTCTTACAATCCTAGGGAAGCCGTCCAGAACGAATCCCCCTGCTCCAACAATGGCATGAACTGGTGCGGTGTAGTCACTGTTATTGTAGGTATCAATCCCATCTGCATCTTTCTTTGGCATGCCTCTGCACTTGCTCTGGTATACTGCACAAGTCCTCTCGTAGTTGTGCACGTGGCCGAAGAAAACCAAATCCACCTATTCATCCAAAATCAAACCATGTCACCATAGCGTATTGTAAATTTGTAATCACATGGTCAATTTTTTTTTTCAGTCTTATTTCAACTACAATGTGATTTCTTCTTACCTTGTAGTTGAGCAAGAGTGGCTCAACAGAGGCAACAAAATTTGGGTCCACGTTGGGCAGTATACCGACAGTAGATGAATACATTGGTCTATGCCTGTAATGGACATTTAAATGGCAAATGTTACCTCTGGTATCAGCTAATGCATTCCAGAGTATCATATCAAAGCACACCAAGAAGGCAAGAACTAGGTCTAACCTCAGGTATCAACATTTTTATATGTTCGGCCTGTTTGTTTTGGGAAAGGAATTTTTTTTTGTATTGATTTACCTCTAGAAAAAACCATTTCCAGAACAAATAGAGAGTATTTAACTCACCCGATGAAGATCACCCATGGCGTTCTCGATCTATCAACTGATGACAAATCTTCCTCCATCCAATTGTACTACTCACACAACAAAGTTTGCAGAGAAACATCAACATGTAAACAATTGCCAAGTCTGAAATACAAATGGGAAAGGTGCCGTTAGTTACATACTTGCTCCGACTTCTCTGACCACTTATGTTCTGTCGACATTACAATGAAGTGGACGCTCCCTTGCTCGATCGAATACCACGGCTTGTCCTTACTGACAGCAGGCATGGGGAAGTAGGACTCGTAGGCGACTCCGCATTCCCCACCTGAGTCCGGGGTCACATATACAGAACCTGACGCTGCATAATCCCTGAACAAGACATCACCAGCTCATGTTGCTAATGCTGCACGTCGTATTGTTAACCCATTCATTTCTGAAGTTCGGACTGAAGGCGTAAGATTCTGGAAGAGAACTTACCTTTCGTGATTACCAATGGCAGTCATGTATGAAACTTGAGATGCGAGTGGCGTGATGAGGTGAAGAAAGAAGTCCCATTCGACCAGAAATCCCGTGGCGTAGCTGATGTCTCCTATGTGGAAGATCGAGTCGACTTTCTCGGTTTGCACCTCTTTAGATAGTGCTTTGGTCACAGAAATCGATCCAGGCTGCAAACGCGTGTCATGAATATTAACATCAGGCCATACCATATGGAAAAGTACAATACAATCTGCAAGTAGAAGATCCGTCTTAAAACAATTTTACATCAAGGCAACATTTCGTGTACCTTCATTTCAAAAAAAAAAATGTGTACCTGAATATAGTGTTCTACCGATGGATCTAGTGGAGCCTTCCCCATATCGCCATAGATCACAAAGGATAGCTCATCTGCCCCTGCGGCTGGTGCGGTCTTGAATTTGATTGTGTCACTCCAGCCAACAGAATCACTAAACAAGCAAGAAATTTAAGATACTAATTATATGTCATACAGAAGGCACCAGCCAACATGAGCTCATGAATTGTCTTAACTAGTCAGGACAATACTGCACAAGTACCGGCTGATTGATGCAGTGACATGCATATTACTAACTAGAGACATTTTTATCATCCTTCGAAGGTACCAAGCTATATATTAAGCTAGCACTAAGAGATATCAAAAGTTTAAAGGGTGAAGATATTAAGAGGTACCAAGAGTTTAAAAGTAATTTGGTGATACCCTCTGAGGATGGTAAAAAATCTCTACTAACAATTACTAATTTCTACAGCATCTTCTGGTTCCGGTGTGATGGACCAATGGTCGCAAGGATCTTATAGTCACAAGAAAAACTTTCACCTTCCGTAACGGTAAGTGTAGGACTGAGAAGGCTGGAGCTCGGTCATGACGGCCGAATGGATGTAGCCGGGGTCATGCCACCCGAAATCCTTGGCGGGGCTCGGCAACACGGCAATACCTGCACGCGCACACACTTATCTGAGGAGACGCAGGATTAAACATTGCAAAATCTACTTTTTCAGTGTCCTTTCTCGGTGATAAACATATGATCACTCACTGCACATATCCTTTTGTGTGAATGTTGTAACTACAGAAGTAGCGGACTTGCTCCCTCCATACTGAACTTGCTGCGGCCTCCCGTCTCCGCTCACCCATGTAAGCCTCATCTGATACGACGAGTCGACGACCATGCGGTGCTCAAATATCAGTACCATGAAAACTACGGTCGCATTTGCAGAAAAGCATGGTGGATTGCTCGGTGCTCACCGAGGTGGCCTTGGAGTCGGTGCTGGAGAGGTGACCGTGCAGCGGCTTGTCGGGGTTGGCGAACCGGAGCGCGCCGGACCGCTTGAGGAGGCACGGCGTCTGGAAGCCGCCGGAGAAGAGGACGAACTCGACGTCGGTGCGGAAGTTGATGACGTGGAACGTGAGGGTGGCGGCGCAGGTCCGGACCTGGCAGGCGCCGGACGCGCCGCGCTTCTGGCACGCCACGTTCTTGCACGCCAGGTAATTGGGGTCCCTTATCAGGAACTGGGCCTGCACTTCAGGCAGGCTTCGTGTCAAGTAGCTAGGGACCTGAGATGGTTCTGGGCGCAATTTTGCCTGCCCAGCCTTGGCCGTTGGTTGGGCCTATCCAACTATATAACTAGGCCTACATTGTCATCTCCCACTATGTGGGTACGGTTCTAGCTAGATACTATCAATCATGTCTTTACGCTAGCGGTGCATGCATGATACAGGTTTTTTCAAAGTTTTTTTTCGGATTTGCTATATATCTGTATTTTTCTTTTACGAAATCAGTCTGTTTTTTCACCTTTGGATATACAATTATATTCTGTCGTCTCCCCTTCTTCTCTTCAGCTTCGGTGAGGCTGATCTCGCCGTCGCTGAAGACAAGTGCCCTCGCCGCAAGCTCCTCTTCATAAATGGGCGCTTCTTCCTATGCCCTTTTTATTTTCCGGCGGCGGTAAGGACAATGAGGCGCGCGGGGTGAGGTAAGAGGAGGCGCAAGGAAGGAGAAGACGGAAGCGGCGGCAGTCTACTGAGCCGAAGAAGTGTGACTTGCGAGCTCGTGTCGCGTGTGAGTTGTGAGATTGGTGGCGGCGACCGTCTCCTGTCGTGCGATGAAGCGGTAGAACTGGAAAAAATTTACATGTACAATTCTATAGTCTTGTATAATAGTTTCGTATCATTGTAAATCTTATACATAAATCCAAAATTTGCTACAAGTACATCATAAATAGTTCTACGGTCTTACAAACCCTAAACCAACAAAATTGGAACCAATTCAATCAACAAATTTAACCTATTGAAGAGGTAATCTCTTAGCATTTTTTAAAAAAATTTAGGGCGCTGGTGCTGGGCACCCCTAAATCCGCCTAAGATGAGATGGGTTACTAGAGTTATAGATGTTAGATCTATTTTGGAGAGTAGGATCACGACCCGACGGATGAAAATTCGATTGAGTTTTTTTAGAGAACTAGCAAACGATGTATATTTTGTTTGACTCCAGATTGTCTTCAGGAACCATGCTGATGCAACATCACACTTCGGGCATGTGCCCATGTGCAGTCGATGTTAGCACGCTTGATAACTAGGCTTATGCTTCATGGATGGGCATATATTCAAGTGAGACTAATTAATGCACACGTTGCATTGGGTATAACGAATTATGTCGTTATAGCAACACTAAGCCAGCACTGTCTTTTCGTGAACTCAACAACCTCTTCAAGAGAAAATTGAGCATGATAGAAAGGAGTTGATATGGCAACTGCCGTCGTACCACTGAGGACGCAGCTAAAACATGATATGAGATGAAATGTTGTGGCAACTAGATCCTACAATAGTATAATGAATAAGGCAATGAAAAATTGCAAAAATAGGTAGGTTAAAGAAACAGCAGTTCATGCAAAATCTCACCTTGACAGGGTAGTGGCACAGAAGAGGGAGAGTCGCCAGGTCACCAGTCTGGATGTAGTTCAAACCATTCAGAGGGCATCCGGAGACACTGCGCGTGCATTATTAATTCACAGAGAAATCCATCAAAAGTATCGAAACACTACGTACGTACTGGAAAACAAATCAAATCATCATCTGTTTTCCAAGCCAGGAGGGGCGAAAACAAATGCGATCAATGTTAGAGATTAATTGACATGTTTCTTTAATTACCTGGAGTTTGAAGGCGTGATCATGGCGACCCAGTCGGACTGGTCGGGCACGACGACGCCTCCGACGGTCACGTTGATGAACGCCTCGTCGGGGAGCGGCCCGCTGGTGCTGACATTGATCGCCAGGTACGGGCTCCGGTTCAAGCACGACTCCAGCGGCTTCCTGTTGATCGTCCTGAACTCCGACTTGCCCGCGTACCTCTCGTGCATCACCGGCGGCGGCCGAGGAAGCGGCGAGCACGACAATGCGGCGCAGAGGCCGAGGAGCACAAGCAAAGCAGCCTCGGAGGAAGGGAACCTCATCGCCCCACGCACGTAAAACTAACGAACCGCACGTGGCTGTATGCCGTCGCGCGCGCCCAGGCCGAACGAATCGTGCAGGGGCTTAGAATGGGGATCGAGCGAGGAGAAGAAGGCCGGGCCGTTACGGCCAGACGTTGCAGCACCAACACGTCTCCCCGCGCGGTGTGGACGATAATCGACGGGCGTCGCGACGAGAGCGGAGCGGAGGAGGTATCCTCGAGATATCAGCGTCCCCGAAAGCGAGATGGGAAGAAGCTAGCTGTACGTCGCGCGGTGGGGAGCAGGCGGAGGCGGAGCTGCCAATTTTCCTTTCCTTGTCCGCAATCAGAAGGTTTGGGAACCCGATCCGATCGACCACCCGCGCCCGGCCCGGTTAATCCCGATGGTCAACGGACGACGAGGAGATCGAGGGAGTTGTGCACAAGCACAACTAACGGTTGATGGGCATGCAGCGCATTAATCATCTGTGCCTGTGTGTAGCACACGGTGGACGTACACCGACTGATTAAGTGATCATAAGCACATGAAGTAGACGGACGGGTAGGCGATGGAACATGTGTGCAGTACTTTCCTTTTCTCTGTAGCGCGGGAACATGTGCATTACTGGTTCGTAGCAATCGACGAATCGTACAGCGCATTGATGTGCCGCCGGCTGGCTTTGCCTCGATGTTGGATCAGTCGGTAGTTTTCTGATGGAACTACTAGTCGAAGACGCAGGCAGGTTCCGTTGCCAGTTGGTTCCGCTCATCGCTCGTGCGCAGCTGTTGGAGCTACAAATCGCACTGATAATCGCCAAGATAAGTAGTATAGTGTGTCCTTCTAGTATATCTTATGCATGATGATGCGGATTGAGAACAAGATTGTGTGCGGATTGAGAGTTTTTTTTATTAGTCTTTTTATGGTTTGTTCAAACTCTTTTCTTCATTTGTTTGTTGCTTGCTAAGTCTTTCTTTTTGAGTCTCTTGATGACAACATTTTTATTGTAACTTTGTAATAAACGATTGGCTGTGTGCATCTCATGATGCAGAGGCCGGAAGGTTAATATATTCTTTCATTATCTAAAAAATCTTATGCATGATGCTGAAAACTTTCAACAGTTACTAAGGTCAAGATTAAAAGTACAACGCAGCGTGAAAGTTTTCCGTCGGTTCTTAATTAACTGGCCGAGAACCAGAATAGGACGTCACGCCATCGTGTACGTCGCGTTATTGTGCTTGAGCCAAAGATAATTAGTTAACGATTGGTAATTCCACTGTGACAATATCTGAGAACGAGATTTCACAATTGTCAGTCGCCTCTCCATTAAATTAATTACCTAGTGAAGCATGTCCCTATTTTTCCTAAATAAATGCTAAATGGAGTATGTCCCTACCCTTACTTGCAGTGGCCTGTTCCTATCGAAGCTATGGCGGAATGTTTTAGCAATTATTTTGCATAGCCTTGTCCTTTTACATTAGAGCACAGTTCCCCACTCAAATACTGAAATAGAACAACTAAAAAGAATTTCCCAGGTCATCAAGCTACAAAGAATTTCCAACAGGCGCACAAGGAATATCTTTGAATGTAACCCAGAAAAGAATCTGCAATCTAACCTACCATTGAACAAAAGAACAGATTATCCACAACATCGCCTGGACACAAGATTCCAGAACTTTGGAGACGCTGGAGCTGCCATTGTTAGCAACAAAACAGCCTGGATAAATGATTATTGAGTTTATTGGCATTTCTGGGTGCTGAATCACGATTGTTACTCTGTATTCAGTTCTGTCTAAAAGGCCAAAAAAGCCAAGGAGTTCGTGGAGCCATAAGTAGCAACATACTCAAAGAAATCCTTTTCAACTTTCTGCAATCCTATGCGAACAATGAAGAGGAGGAAAATCAGCACAAAATCACATGTTTATGACTGCAGATCAAGTACATAGGAAATCATCCAAAAGCTATATTCAGTGATGAATTTGGCTCTCAGAGCACTTCTTGATCATGTGTTCGTATGCGCGTGAATCATCTGTATCGACCAAATCGTTCTTCTAATATCTCAGTTCATCATCCCGATTAAACCATATCCAAATAGCATTGATTACCTCAACGCAATATTGCAAGAGATTTGAGCAAAAGTTTATATTTACTCTGCTAATTCCCTCAAGTACTGGATTTCATCAAGCAACATATGGAACTATCCTCCGAATACCTCCGCAATGAGGCTAATCAAAAGAGTAGTGTTCTCGATTCCATCCGAAACTTTGAAGGTGTGAAACCATGAAAAAGATCAAGTGACTGCAGCAACAATCAAGCCCCGGGATTCGCCCACCTTAACGGAGCTTGACCCTCTCTGCTGGAGATATGCCTTAGAGATAATCATAGAGATGATTATATTTTTTTATATTTATAATTTATTATCTTGTTCCTTGAATAATATCATTATTATTTATTAGCAAGTATGTCTTGTTTGTGAAACTCTATATATGACTTTGTGATGATTATTCTAAAGTGATTCCTAGTTGATAAACATATGAGGATACATATGAATAGACTAGCATATGTATTAGTTGATGACCATGTTTCACGGATCATGGATATGAAGATATGAAACCAATAATATGGATACATGTTAGTAACCTGGAAATGGACAACGAATGGGCAGTACACAGCAAGGTCCGCATATTTGGTTTAGTTCCAGGGGGCGGTGCCAGATAATAATTACAGGAGAATTTGGAAGGCCAGCACAGAAAACAAATGTAAATTATTTGCATGGCTATTCCTCCAAGACAGGATACTCACGGCGGACAGGTTAGCAGTGAGGGGCTGGCCGCATTCTATTTATTGTTCTCTGTGAGGCTCGCAAGCTGAATTGCAGCATATCTTTTTCTTCTATGCCCCTTCACTAAACGGATATGGAGAAAGGTATTCTTACATTTGCGCCTCAACCCACACATTCCACACGCAGGGTTATCAGCTTCGCTTTGGTGGCATCGTATTTCACGGAACGTGCCCAGTATTTCATGTAAACAGGTGGATAGGGTCGTAATCTATACGTTGTGGAACCTATGGAAGGAAAGGAAAGCGAGAATTTTCAATAATTTGTATCAACCAATCCATGTGGTCTTCTCACGTACGTATTATTCAGGATGTAAATTCTCGTATGATGGCAATGCAGCAGGGTTGCTCAGTCTTATATCCACTCAGCCTTCCAGGCACATGACGAATCTTTGGCTACAGGCGTTGAAGGGCAGGGTCTTATTGGTATCAAACTCGTTAGCTCCAGGTGCCTTTTGTTGGCATGACCACAATTCAGCAGGAAGCTCTCTGGCAAGGGGCCGTCTCACAAGTGGAAGAACACATTGTTAAAGTGCATAGAAAAGAAGGACCTCATATGTTTAGTGCTCTACTAAAGGCGGTGGTTGTTTTTTATCTAGCTTGCGCCAGTTTTTAGGGCTTTTTAATTCCAATGTGTGTTATTGGGTTTTGCATTTGTATCTAGCAATAAATTGCAATCCTAGAGACAAGCAATCAAAATCAATTTAATTCTATGAATGTAAATTGCTTGAATATAAATAATGAATGGAAAGCAAGCACAAGAGACTCGATACTTTTTACCGTGGTGTTCGGAGACTTGCCGATCTCCCCTAGTCCACGTTGAGGTTAGCCTAAACACATTGGACCGGCTCCACGAATTGAGCACCCACCTCGAATCCACTAGTGGCAGCTCCTTTTCCCTCCCGGGTAGGCGAGCTCCAACCTTCACAAACTTTGCTGGGACTTCTCACAACCTCCGTTGAGAAGGTCACGGCGCACGACGCTCTACGCCGTCTAGGAGGCGGCAACCTCCAAGAGTAACAAGTCAAGCTTTTCCGCTTGAACTTCACCTAGTGCAACACATGAACTTCCGGTGACCTCCTAAGTGCAACACATGCACAAGAGGCTCTCAATCCACTTCCTAATTACAATACATGCAATTAGGGCTCACTCTTAGCTCAAGAAGCAAATGGAAGAGGACAGCACATGCACTTAACTCCTACAAACACCCAAATGATCTAGCAACAGCAACCCCCCTGCCCTTTGCCCCCTAAGGCCTCCTTTTATAGCCTCCAAGCTAAAACTAGCCGTTGGGGACAAATTGGGCAAAAGTCCAGCAAACCCGATGCTACTGCCCTACTAGGATCGGTAGCACCAGCCTCCTCGTCAACGGCTACAAAACTAGCCGTTGCAGGAAATCCGATAGCACCGGCCAACTGGGAGCGGTGCTACCGCTCGGGCGGTAGCACCGACCTTCACCCCAGTAGCACCGGACCCGAGTCAACCGCAAAAACATCCCTCTAGCACCGGACCGAGCGGCAGTACATGCTCCCATAAGCGGTACTACCGGCCAGGCGGTGCTACCGGCCCTATATGGGCGGTACGACCGGCCATATGGAGAAACGTAGTTTTTCACAAAAACTTTTCTTCAAACCATTAAAGATTTATTCTTTGAGCTATGTGAGGATCAACACATGATCATAACACTATGCAAAACACATTTGCACATGTTAATCACATACTCCAAAGAATCGCATTAAGCACAACTTATTTGCAAAACACATTTACAAATAAACCAAAAACTTATGAGATCAATCCTCTTAGCCATGTGATGATCAACACATGATCAAGTCAATTTGCAAAACACATTCGCAAACCCTATTCATATGCTCTAGGATCGAAACCCATAATCTCAAGTTCATTTGCAAAACACATTTGCAAATAACAACTCCAACTTATTTGCAAAACACATTAGCAAATAAACCACGAACTTATAAGATCAATCCTCTTAGCCATGTAAGGATCAACACATGATCCCGACACTTTGCAAAACACATTTGCAAATGCCAACACATGCTCTAGGATCGAACCTCATAACTTCCAGCTTATTTGCAAATAACAAATCAATACTTTACAAAAACACATTTTGCAAACACAAAGCATAAACCAAGCTTAGCCTTGTGATGATCAACACATGATCCAATCACAAGCTAGAACACCAAAGCATGAGCTCTCTATTTGCAACACATGCAAATCTCTAGTACCATGCAAACAACCACAACAAATCAAGTTGCTTGAGCTTTCTCCTTTTGTAACACATCCAAAACTTAGCTCCAAGCAAAAACCATATCAAATAAGGTTCAATTAAGATGCAAGTATGAGCACCCTTATTTGCAACACATGTAAATACTTTGCTCATGCAAAATCCAATGCACGAGCTTCACCCATTTGCAACACATGCCAAATGGTTAGCTCAATGCAAACACCAAATAGGAGAGTGAGCTAGAGTGAATCGGATTGAGTTCATCAACACATGATGAAGCTCAAGCTAAAAGACTCAACCCCTCTTAATAGTACGACACCTAACTAGTAACCCGGTCTCACATTCAAACACCGAGACCGGTAAAAGACTAGGAACACATCCTTAGCCCTAGCTAGTTATACCTTTGCCTCTAGCGATCCACTTGAAGCTTTTATGATTTCCAATCATCTTCTCTCCGGGATCGAATCTTCTTCTTCTTGTTCACCAACACATGATAAACCTTCTCTAGCCTTCTCTTCACTTCGGGATCACCTCTTGAAGCTCATCAACACATGATGACTTCTTCTTCTTCCCGATTCTTTATCATCTTGGACTCAACCTACTTCACAACTCATGGAAGATGTTAGTCCAACAAACACGGTTGTCTCAATTATCACCGCACTCCATTGACACATAATGGGTGCCTCTAAGATCGATTGAGCACAACCCAAATCAACTTGAAAGATTAATTGGTGTCTTGAGTACTTTGATGCAACTAATGCTTCACTATACTCAAGAACTTTTCGCTTGTTTTTAATCAACAAAGAGACACCATCAACACATGATAAAATGTTCTTTGATTGATTGAGAGACAACCGAATTCAATTTGAACTTATTTAAATTGACATGAGTATATATCACTACACAAGTTTCATATACTCAATTTGATGGAAAATAATTATCCAATATGTTTGAGTGATGGAAAGGGATCAATACATTTGAGACCATCAACTATAGAATAAACTCTATTTGATATGTGTATATAGATAATTGGACTTTGGAACCAATATGCACATAATCAATCTTAGATTGCATATGAGTTTATCCTATATTAACATGAGTATACTTCAACTACACAAGTTATATATATACTCAAAAGATTATTTCAAAGTCTTGATCCTTTTTATTATATAGCAAGAGGACATGGATCGATACAATTGAAACATTAAGTTAAATTATTAACTCCCCCTAGATGTGTGCATTCATGTATATATATATTTGGAAACGTAATGCACATATTTAGACTAAGGCAATGAAAGAGTTTATTTTTTTAACTTGAATCCTAAGTATGCATTAAGACAATAGAGTGAATATGAGTGCATACCTTGGGTTTTCCATTTTCCATCCGAATTTGAGACTAATAAGAATGTAGCTCAATTAAACATGTTAGTCTCATAATGATTAGATTTGCCATTAAACAATGATTAAACATTAATATTAAACCAATCACCAAAACCAATGGAGCTTGAACTTACAATACCTTAGAGGCGTTGCTGCGAAGCTTCAACGCTATGACAATCCGCAACCTATGACATTGACGAGGATGATCTGCAATCTATGACAGTCACGAGAAGCTGTTGGAGAAGGTACGAGGCTAGTACGACTATAACCGCACCAACGCGCTACATCGATTCTACTTTCGTTACGGGTATGTGCGTCTAGTGGTAATTTTGTGATCTATAACTTATAGTAGTTTCTTGGTTACGTGATAGAAAATTTTAAATTTATGCTAGAGTAGGCTACCTACTCTCCCCTCATGTTCTTCCTCACGTTATGTTCCTCCATCAACCTCCTAACCTTCGTCACATCATCCCGCCGTCCACCCATGACATACGGGTCGCATAACAGCGTATATAATCTACCGTTTTCATCAGAGATATCTCCATTGCCAAGACTTTCTTCATTCCCTCCACTGAAATGTTAAAATTCTTAAACTTCTTCCATGCCGCTAACAATGAAGTCCAAATATTGACATTTGGCTCCACTCACACGGTCTTGATAACCTCATAAGCATCTTCCAACTGCCCTACCTTTGCATAGATATCAACCATGCAACCTGTAACGACCCCCATTTTTACATACTTGCAAAAATGGAAATCTAATGTGCATTTCCGTACTAGTCCCATGATCAGTAGCTAGTACGCACATACACCAATTGGAATCACAACCATACAACAAATATTAATTAAGCGGAAGCTATTACATAAAGAAAACTCTTACAGATCAGAGATAAAGCAGCATAAGAAGCAAAGTCTTGTAGTGTGCCCATCCAACACCCGCAGCAACCGACAAGGCATAATCCCTAGAAAGATGCGACGAAGAAAAACCCGCAACTCTGCGATTTAAAGAAACCTTCAAGCTCGGCAACTTAACCACCTAAAAACCACATATAAGCAAGGGTGAGTACATACGCACTCGCAAGACTTGAGCAAAGCCTATAATATATGCAAAGCCAATTCAAAGGAGGCTACTACGCTTAATTTGCATAAAGCGAATTGACATTGTAAAACAAGTTATTTGCAAACGGAATTTATAAAAGCATAATCGATCGATATGAAATAAGTAAAGCATAAGTAATATTCACAACCCATCGTGAATATCGAATAATCCGAAATGGAATCCATCAATGTCGATCCTTTGACATGAAAACAAAAGTCGCTAAACAAGTTCCAAACCACAATCCATTTTAGAAAATTAAACATTTAACTAGTGCAAGTTCACCAAGTTTCCCATGACCGAGGGGACGGCTAATCGATTAGATTTACACTCTGCAGAGGTGTACAATCTGTACCCACAAGTCATGACCTTTTCTTTTGCCGCAAGTTTCACGACTTAAAGCGTGTGGCCGAATGTTCATGACGAAAACCTTTACATTACCTAATCTAACTTTGCACCAAAGACCGGACGATAAAACCCACGCTATAGCTGGGAGAACTCGAGCATAGGAATGTTGGAACTCCCCATAGACGTGGCGCATACCGTTATATTGGTAAGTGTTGTTCCCTAACACCTCGGTGTGGGCACCCCATCGAGCAAACCCCAAAGGAAAGCCCTTACTACTTCAAACCTACCAATGTGCAAAGTTAAACTAGATAACTTAATTGGTTTAAGGAAGCCCCATAACAACACTTGTGGTTTGCACGAAATATCTTGGATCATACAACACTGAGTTCGGTCCTTAAATTGACACGGGCGATACTCCACCCTAACTACGTGCAAATCCCTCTGCACCTCCGGCTATTGCCAATAATCGCCCGCATCGAAACCATAGTTTTATTTTGGGTTTTTAATCAAAATACCCATAGCCAACAGCTACAATGACAACATTTTCCATTTCACAAAGAACACATTTTGATCTGATCATCGTCATCATTTATTCTAAAAGCATGGCTAAGCATGGATAAAAGTAATCGTATATACCCATGGTGACATTCAGTAATTGTCTAAGTTTATTCTATGGTTATCAAGGCTCACATTTTCATACTTATCAAGGAAGTTTCATGAGACAACGGGTGTAACTACTAGTACCACAAAATAGCAATTTACAGAAAGTAAACGTATGCATGAAACATTTTAATAAACAATGCAAATTAAATTCTGGGATCAAGATGGTCAAAGGAGGGTGCTTGCCTTGCTTATATATCGTTTACGACGAAGACGCGATCGCAGGCGACGGAGGCACGACGGAGGAAGGGACGTCGAACTCTACACGTCGATCGATCGGAAAATATAGCAAATAGTAAACTTCAATAAGGGCGAAAAGAAGACAGACAGAAAATCAAATAAAGATTCATTGCAGAAAATAGGAATGATTTAGGGTTTGGATTATATGATTTCGAGATGTTATGATTTAGATAATTACACATTCATAAAGTTAATGGCTTTTAGGATGAGCAAAACATGGTTTCCTTTGATAGATTATCTATTCTTGATTTACGAATTGTAGAGGCTAAAATTATGAATTTTAGTATTTAAAACTTCGAATTATAGATGCTAAAATTATTTGGATTAAAAGAGTTAGACACTAGTTAAGGTTACGCTAATAGCACTTAGCCTTAAGACTTGCATATGAAGGGTTTTAAATAAGTTATGATTGATAAACTAGCTAATTAGACTTATTTATGGTTTTTAAGAAGGTTCTGGTGATACAAATATATTAACTACAAAATCCTTATTACAAGGTTCACTAATTCTTATTGCGACAAGGTTCATTAAACATAAAACTAGGGGTTATTTGACTACTAAAGTTTATATGTAAAACATGATGAAATGAGGTTATTTCTCCGAAACTTAATAGCATATACTTTGAATAACATATCTAGACGGATTTTATACATTTTAGCTTTTAGACGAGACATTATTTTCTTAGTTGAAAACGCTTATATGACATTAAAGGTTACGTAAACTATAATTTTTATGGGTATTCAACTAGCAAGATTTAATTGGAACACAGGTTGTAAATGAAATATTTTTCCAGAATATGGTAGACCATATCCTAAATATCATTCCTAAACTGATTTCCATAATTTCTGCATTTAGACGAGAGGTTCTGCGGATTGATGAATACGCTTGATAGTTCAATTTTTACTCGATAAGAGTTCAGTTTTTGATATAGGACTGCGACTACACTGCCTAGGATAATCCACTCAGTTTTTAGGTATTAACAGGATATGACTTTAGAAGTGATTTAAAGTTGGTTTCGCGACAATTGGCTTTTATCTGCGATGTTTTTCCTATAAACGATCATTAGGGTCTAACATTATATTAATTCAACCTAGCACTAACATAAGATATTTTTGCCTAATCAGCAAGGGTACTATTTTTCGAGGTTATTAGATTTAGTTTCATCAAATTCTGAATTTATTCGCGAAGGTTACAACTATTCCAAATATGCAATTATTTACTTTTTGACCATTAATCATTTACTGTTTTATATAGCAAACTTTAAATATTATTTGATATCTGGAAACCTTATGATGCCAGGGGTATAACTAAACTGGTTTGACGATCATTTGAATTCATTTGACCTATTTTACAACCATTTGACTTTGTATGATATATGTATATGAACATTTTACATTTAAGTTATTTCATACTTTCCACGATAATTCAAATCAAGTTCACTTCTAAAATATTTTGGCAAACTCAGGTATACTACTGCCATGATAATATTTAGAAATTATATTTTACTTATTCTATGTTTCATGTATTCAAATTATGTATATTTGAATTTTCTAATATATTGAATACTATCTTTGATAAAAGTATTTCAAACAATAATGAAATTTAAATATTTTTATATATTTGAACTCCTGGAAACATGATTATTTCACTAAAATTGGTTCCATTTATTTTTAAGTTTGTTTACAACTTTTTAATATGAAGTACTTATTTAAGCTTCTTCTTTAAATTTGAATTTCAAATTTATCCAGTGAACATTTTCAAAATGTTATTTCATATTATGAATCTACTTGATTTTACATGAATATAGAAATTGATTTCACTCAATTCGGAGTTATAATGCAAAATCTACAAGCATTTGAATTGGCTCGGTTTTGTAAAATGAATCAAAACGGAAATACGTTTTGGATCGAAAGCGATTTCACCGAGTGAATCAAGATGTTTTGACCGGCTGATGTAACGGGCCCTTGGTCGATGAGGGAAAACAGAGCGGCGGCTAAGGTCGCTTTCGGCGACGAGCTCCGCGAGTTTCGACGAGTGGGGGCCATGGCTAGTACCAGTGGACCATGGCGCGCCTGGGGGAGCTGCCGGTCACCGGCGGGGACGGCTGGAGGTGCCTGCCACCGGCGGCGTGCGGCGGAGGGAGGTGCGGCTCGCCGGGGAAGAAATGGGAGCTAGCTCCGGTTGAATCGGTAGCACTGGGAGGCTCAGTGGGTCACTGGGGTCCCGTTTTTGCGGTCACCGGCCGAGAGGCGACGGGTTGGCCTGCCACCGTCGGCCGGCTGTGGGGAAGAGGTGGCGCAGTGGTGACGGTTGATCAGCAGAAGAAAGCTGAAATTGATGGGTAGTATGGACTCAGCGATGCCCAGAGATGCTTCGGTTGCAAATAATTGGATTGAGACTTACCGGTTTGGCTCAATTGCGATTCCTCCCCATTTTCGGGTTCTTGGCAGAAATGGCGAAGGGAAAAGGAGTTCAGGCTCTAGCGTTTGGTTAGGGAGTGAATGAGGAGATGCAGAGATGGGGAAGCCTCAGTGCAATGCTCTAGTGGTATTTATAGCCGGAGAACAACTTGCTTCACAGTGTTTGAACGCGCGGCAAATGTTGCGACTCGGTTCTGCTCTTGGCGACGAGTTGGCGCAACTTCCTTTCCAGCTCAGAGGCGGTGCGAAATGGCAGGGCATGGCACGGAATTGACTGGGTATGGCGCGGGAGTCTCGAGGGTGGACGTGGCAGCGGCAACCAGCTCGGGGCGGCGCAATTTGTGCTGAGACGCAGAGAGCTCGGGAAGGAGGGAGCTCACCTGCGAAGAAGAAAGGGGGAAACGGAGTTGCCAACTGACAGCCGAGTTCGGGGCCACCAGTCAGTGTCTGAGGGGGTTTTTCTGTTGCCGCTGAACGGTTACGGCACAGTGGACATGGCCCCACACGTCAGTGAGTGAAGGCGAGTCAGAGGATAAGCATGGCTCAGACAAGCTCCATGTGAGCATTAAAATGGCCATCAGATCAAGTGGGAAAATTGTGAAACTTTTTGACCTGCGTCTCCTGGTAGTTTCTAATGCCCAGTAAAAATTTGAGGTTAAAATATGTTACAATGAATTAATTAAAATTCTGACACTGTACATCCACCAAAATTTCCATTTCGGATTTGTATTTATTTAAAGGTTCAAACCTCATTATTTATTTTTAAAACTTTTATGAGGGGTTATAAATATCTCAAGGATGTCTCTGTAAATTTATCAAGTCAAAATATAAATTTAATAATTTATAAAAATTCTGACATGAAGTTTTCTAGTTTTTGATTGTTTCTGTTTTTGAATTATTAGAGGGCTTTGTATACATTATAAAATCCTGATATTTTTAACAGAGATAAAATAAATCATGAGGGTGTTGTGGTAATTTTTCCAGATCCATATAAACTTCGAATATTTTTCATTAATTCTGGCTTGTACTGTTTTTAGTCAAAAGAGGTGTCATAAATTTTATTTACCCATTTTTCTGTGCATAAAATTTTACATGTTGATTTTACTGACTTACCAGCATGGTATGGTTCCATGGTAATTTTTCCAAATTTTTATTTTTACCATTTTATCTTTTTACCATTATCCATTCTTTAATTCTAGTTGTTTGATTTTTCATTCAATACAAAAATCCAAGGAAAATCCAAATAAATTCCATTCATGTCAATAAAAATCAGAAATAAATATATTCAAATTCAAAATATAAACTTTTATATTATTGCATTTTTCGGGATGTTACACAACCATAGTGATGTATACATGACTCAGAGCAGTCATACCGGTATCATCTCTACCACCATCTTGAAAATAATTGGTGATAAATATTCTAATCGGAAAAGACACTCTTAACTTCAATGAGACAGTTACATATTTATTGGACATAGAATCCTTGAAAAAACCATAAGAATCTTTATACTCGGATGATTAAGCATTAGCTGCAATAGGTGTTGCAAAAAAAAAAACAAAAGTTACATGAAGAAGACGGGCAATAGTAAGGGCACATGTGTATGCTATCTATGTGATGAGGTAGGTCATATGATAAAGAACTATCCTAGTTTGAAGAAAATAGAGGGTGCATGCTCAATGATGGTAATAAAAGATGATTCAGACGTACTTGTTGGTTCCACACATGTTTGGAGAGGGAGATGTTTGACAAATGATCTCTACGCTCTGCGCATAGAATTGTATACTTAGCAGATTGCAAGGTGTATACAATTACTGAGGTGAGAATAGTTACATTGGAGATGTATGATAGAGTACATTATACATTGACGGATATTTGATATGTTCCTAATAGAAAGAAGAATCTAATACTAATGAGGTCGCTTAAACTTAAAGGTTGTGAGGTATTATTTCGAGTTAGAGACATGCGAGTTACTTGGAAAGGACATATAATCATGAAAAATATCTAGAGCAAAGGAGAATACCGATTAATGGGTAAACCTAAAAGAAAGGCAAACAATAGAAGGTCTGGAAAAAAATCTTGATCAAGAGAAGGAAACCGTGTTGTCAACGGTAGGTAACCATATCTTAACTGCAATTATATGTGAAACTGCAAAGAATGTTGCAAAATATAACAGACATAAAGACGATGATGCGAGCTGTTGGAAGAAAGAAGATGTGGCGAGACCAACTACGTGGTACCAATGAGCAGGTGAATCTCGAAGACGGTACAAACCTATAGCATGTAAGGCTATAGAATATAATGTGTGATTAACCAAACTATGCAAAGAAAAAGCTCTCAGGTGAAGGGTTCGGAAGTCCAAACCCAAACCCAAACCCAAACCCAAACACTAATACACATATTACGGTGATGTGCATGAGTCACTGTAGTGGGGGCACTTCCAAAGATGAGAGGAAAAACAAAAAAAATACGGAGCTGATTTGGAGCAAATTCTTGAAGGAGCATGATGATTTTAACGGATAAAAGTCAAGGTGAAGATTGTTAAATATGATGATTTATATATAGTCTTTCAAAATTTGGAAAGATATGCTACATAAATTCTAATAGGATTAGAATTCCTATTTTTTTAAAGTAAGATTTCTATTTGCTTTAGAGGATGACTAAGGGGCAATATAAACCCATGAAGTCGTCATGATAATCCAAGCAATAAGAGACCACAAATCAACTTATTCAAAGTAAAAGATGTACGAGAGGATTAGAGAATAGATTATTCTTTAGTACTAGATTTTTATAAGAGGTAAGGATCTCGCAGGCACGAAAGCAACCTCTTGCCTAGGCCCTAGCTACCTTGCCAACCTCGCATTTGTGCTCGACGCGCGCCCACGGCCCCACCGACCGTGCCTCCCAGTCTCCCACCATCGCCGCAGCACCGCCCCAGCCAGCCGAATTAACCCCCAAAACAACCAAAATAATCGCAGAAACCAACCCACCGGCCGCACCGATGGAGCTGGCGTCGCACGACCTCGCGGCGCTGGGCGCCGCCGAACTCGTCCGCATCTCCGCCTCGATCCCGCGCGCCGCGCCGCGCACCTTCGCGCTGCTCACCGCCTGCCTCGTATTCCCGCTCTCCTTCGCCGTGCTCGCCCACTCCATCTTCACCCACCCCATCCTCCTCCGCCTCCAGAACACCAACTCCGACTCTGCCCAGTGGCTCAGGCTCTTCGCTTACCAGTTCATCTACCTCATCTTCCTCTTCACCTTCTCCCTCCTCTCCACTGCCGCCGCCGTCTTCACCGTCGCATCGCTCTACGCCGCCAAGCCCGCCTCTATTGGATCCTCTCTCGCCGCGCTGCGGCCCATCCTGCCGCGCCTCCTCCGCACCTTCCTCTGGGTCTCGCTCCTCATGCTCGCCTACCACCTCTTATTCGCCCTCACCGTCGTCCTCCTCCTCATCGTCTTCTCCCCCTCCCCTTCCTCCCAGCGCTCCCTCTCCTTCGTCCTCCTCCTTGTCGTCATCGTCTTCGTCTTCCTTGCGATCCATGTCTACATCTCCGCGCTATGGCACCTCGCCAGCGTCATCTCCGTGCTCGAGCCGCTCTGTGGGCTCGCCGCCATGGCAAAAAGCAAGCAACTTCTTCAAGGGCGCACCCGCACGGCCGCCGTGCTCGTTGTCTCCTACTTTGCTGCCTGCGGCGTTACCGCGGCTCTGTTCCGTGCCGCCGTTGTGAAGGGGCGAGGCGAGGAGGGGAGCCTCGGCCTGAGCTTGCCCTGGCGGATGCTTGTCGGCGCTGTGCTGGTCGCTGTTCTCGTCTGTGTGAATTTGTTGGGGCTGCTCGTGCAGAGCGTCTTCTACTACGCCTGCAAGGCCTTCCACAACCAGCAGATTGATAGGAGCGCGCTGTACGAGCACCTCGGCGGGTACCTTGGCGAGTATGTGCCGCTCAAGAGCAATATACAGATGGAGAACCTGTGAAATTGGCGCATATGGGAAGGGTAAGCTGCTCACCTGTTTGCTCCATACTATTGTTCTTGTGGATCTTGCTCTATAGAAGAGACTGGTGTTACTAGGATTTATTTTGTGTTCTTGTGTCTAGTTTACTGTAGTACTTGTAATCTGTAAGTACTAATCGCAGTATGGACCAGTCTATGGAATGGAACAGAGATATATAAAGAAAGTTCTCTTTCTTTTGCAAAATTGTGTCCCTGCTGTCTTGCTTTCATGTGATTCGTGTTATGATTTATGACCTATGATTGATGATTTAATAGTTGAAGAATGGAGGTTAGCAGTGTGTAGTTGTTTTACTCTTTACTAATGTTAGAAACAGTTCATGTTTGCTGGTGCTCTTATTTTTTGTTCAGTGGGGTATCGTATCAATCCAGGGTTTGGTGGCACTTTGTAAAGAAATGGTGTAGAATTGATGTTACGTGAATTTGTTCCAGAGAAAATATGCACCATTGTGAAATTTCTAATGTTACAAAGTATAGTGACAAAGCAACAGAAGGCTCAAGCAGGGTTGGAGATGATCAGATTTCCTTTCTGGAGATTAATCACATTATCATGTTGAAGTTAGAAAAGACTAGTCACTGGTTAGGCAGTTTTTGATGGAGAATGCTCTAATGAGTACAATCAATAGTTTGATTGTTAGGAGTGGAAGAGGACAGAGTGAGACCAGGACTGAAGGTTTCCTTTCAGTTTCGATACCTAGTGTGTTGAATAGGTTTTTGAAAGAGTGGTGAAATATCGACATCTTTCTCTTTTGGGAAAACATTGCGCAATGAGTCTTATTCTATATCAGTGATCTTTCTGTTCTTAATTTGTTATATTTCTTGCAACCATGAAAAGCTGTTGTCCTTATGGTGCTGATTTTCATCACTGTACTAGCAAGCAAAAGCTTGTTGAAATTGAAAACTAGGCTCTCTAGTTATTGCCCTGCTAAAAAATGATATGATACAACTCTGTTGATTACTTGATTGAATTGAAAGCAACCACACAACATTACATATGCTATTTCTAGGATTGTTTTGGTCTGTTGGAGTTTCTAAATAAAATTTCATTTGTTAGATGGCTTTGGTATCTTATCTTTCCTTGCAGAAATTTACATGGTTGTGTGATTCTCAGCATTTTAACTTTGCAAGCTTTCTAGGTGTCATTAGGGGCTAATTGTCATTTCCATTATCCAAAGACTGAATGGTGTGGTAATGGGACAAACTATAAGGTGCTACCAACAATTGGGAACATAAAGAGCTTTAATGAAAAGAACAATATTGCTTTTAAGTAATGGAAATGATAGTAAACACATTAGGTATATTTGGTCATATCCTTTAACCTTTATGAAAGAGGTTCCTGCAAGATGACTCGTCCAACTATTACAGGATACTAGAATGCTGTAGTTGTGCTTAATTGCCACCAGGGTTTGGATGAAACCATTTTTAAAGATCATTGGACTCACATATCATGGAAATACCAAAAATTTCATCCATCAAGTAAGAGTGGTTCCTAAATTTGAGTCGCGATCACGACGATAGTGGGGAGTATCATGCATGACCATTGTGCTATGTCCTCCCGGTTTGTATTACTTACAAGGTAGTGAGATATACATACAATTGTGATTTACAAATCATAGGAAATAGGAACTTGAGAACAATTGGATAATAGGGCATTGTCATGCAACATATATAAGGTGTAGTGGGTTTCAGGTTCTAAATCTCGTCGAATTTCGCCGAAATTTTGGATTTCGGACCATCCTGAAATCTAAAGTACTGGCGGGGGGAAGCTGAAATTGCTACAGTAACCCCAACTTTTGTTTTTTCTCGACGAAATTTCATGTTTTTTTGGTTGGTTTTGAATCTTTTAGGGCCGGATTTGACCGGATTTGGTCCAATAACCCTTAGGAAAGTCATCTCCTATGAAAATTTGTTCAAAAACCGAATTTTTTAGATATTTTAAAATTTTGGTAGAAAAACTGTTAGATTTTTATAAAATTGTACAAGCTTGATAATAAGCTGAAAATTTTATAGTACTATCCTTAGTTGCTTAGGATCATACATAAAAAATTTCAAAATAATTTAACTTCATTTGTTATCTTTAAAAAATCAAAAACATAATGAACATAATTGGGACAGTTACATTGTCAGAATTTTATAAATTTTCTTGAGTGTGATTATGATCTAAAATTTTTGTGAGAGATTAATAATTGACTCAGTACCATTATATAAATTTTTCAAAAAATTTCAACTTTGTTTGTTTGGTCAATCAAATCTATGTAAGCATTGAAATTCGTTTGTTATATTATATTTCAAAAATCAAAAAGAAAAGAACATAAATGGTACTGTGCCTTGTAAGAATTTTATAAATTCACTGGAGTGCAATCATGATTCAAAATTTTTATGAGATATTAAGAACTTCCTTATCACCATTTTGTAAAATTTTCAAAAATTTTAAACTTTTTTTATTGCTAAAGCAAATCTATGTATTGATCATCAGACTTTTATCAAGACGTAGCATTGTCTGGATTTTTTAACATTATTTGAGAATTATCATCATCTAAAATTTTAAAGAAACATTAATGTTACATCAGGACCATCCACAAAAAATTTCAAAAGTTTTTAACGTGGTTTAGATAATTTTTCATTTTGTTCAAGTTTGCCGGTAAGCCTTTTAATAGGACAATAGTACTGTTCGAATTTTTAAAAATTCATACAGTTTGATCATCATCTAAAAAATTTATGAGAGCATTAGAGATACATCATAACCATGCAAAAAAAATTCAAATGTTTATAACGTGGTTTGAACCATTTTGCATTCGGTTCAAAATTGCCGGTTAGTGTTTTATCAAGACAGTAGCAATGTTTGAATTTTTAAAAATTCCGCACACTTCAGAATAATCTGAAATCTTTATGGCAATATCATCAATGTGTCAGGACTCTTAAAAAAAATTACAAAATTTTTCGACATCGTTTGACCCACTTTTTTCCATTGCAAAAAGATCGAAATTTCGGGTATTTCGCCCGAAATTTCGGTATTTTTCGGCGAATTTCGTTTTTTCTCGGTAGAAAACAAATCGGATTTGAATTTTTGTTTTTAAATTTCGGACGAGATTTGTCCCAAATACCTGAATTTCGCCGAAATTTTAGAATCCGATCCGGGCGGTATTTTATCCGCAAACGAAATTTGAATACTTAGTGGGTTTCAGTAGACTACATGTTTGTGGAGTACGAATTGTTGGTGCCAAAATCATAAATGCACTATGCCTGTGTGACGACGTGCTGCTTTTGTTGTTTGAAATGCCATTTTGTTTTGCTCGTTTAAAGGTAAAGCGGGTAATGCCACGGCATGATGCATTCCTCCGTGTTACCCAGCTTCTCTTTCTGAATAAACAGCTTTCAACAATGTATGTCTAGTTGTCTACGAAGAAGCGTTGTTCCGAACGATTTGTCGGTGCCGTGATGATGATGGACTGCTTGTGTTTGGTTCTTTCTGCCTTTATTAGTCATTACTGTCGTCACTCGTCTCTTTAGTGGTACAATGTGCGGTCATACTGTTTCAGACCTCCTTACCTTTCAGACCTCTTGGTAAGGATGCTAATGGCTAAAACCTAATACAGATTTGGTCCAAGTCTAATATTTTTTTTATAGATCTGTATCCAGTCTGATTAAAAAAAATAAGGTCAAAGCTTAGTCTGGGTTCAAATGAAACTCTGGGCCTTGATTTTGGCATTTATTTAGACAAACTATTTTTTTTATGAATTGATAGTTTTACGGTGCAATATTCAAGTGATAAAACTAGATCTATAATTACATATCTCATTTACTGGAAACAGAGGTTGAATGCTTCAACTTAAATATGTTGTTGAAGTATGTAAAGCAAAAAAGAAAGCATTAGTGCTAAAGGCAACATCAATTGGTTTACTTGGCTGGTAGTGAGAGATTTAAGGCCTGTTTGGCATGGCTCCAACTCCTAGATTCTCGTTTGGAGTAGATGGAGTTATGCCAAACGGTCTAGCTCAAAAAAAAATCGAATCTAGAGTTTGGTGAATCTGGAGCAGACTATAATTCATTTTTATGGAGCAGAGGAATGGCTGCTCTCCACACGAAGCCAACCTTCTGTTACCAAACTATCTTTGGAGTTGGGTAAAATTACCCGCAAAATACCCCTCAACAAAACCTCAGTTCCTCAGTTCGTCGCTTCGCCTCCCGCACACGCGTCCTCGACCCAAGCCCGGAGTCGGCGACCCAAACCCTACCATCCGCGACCGACGCCCGGCGTCCACGATAGCCAAGCCAGCCGGCCGGCGACCGAAGCCCGGTGTCCGTGATACCGATTCCCCGTCCAGGTCTTCCCCCTCGAGAGGCCAAGAACCCGGAATCGAGGAGATTAGATATGGATTTTCTAGTCTAGTCTCTGTACAAATTTTGGATTTCTTGATTTGTTCGCCCAGTTCTAAAGCACTAAAGTTGCTAGCTTTCGCCAAGAATTCGGTGGAACCCTAGCTGGGTTATTGGATGATGTTTGAATCTGCCAGGCTTGATGAGTGATTCAGTTCTTTGCCTCTGATTTAAGCGCTGCTCCATTTCTTGCGTTCTTAGTTTGTTTTCCACGATTAGCAAGTTCTTGACTTTCATCGGCAAGCTAATCGAATAATTCCCATTCACTTGTCACTGGAACCAAAAAGTCGAAACTTTAGATAAAATTTCAACCAAAAAGTGAATAATCCCCATTCACTTTGTCACTGGAACCAAAAAGTCGAAACTTTAGGTAAAATTTCAACCAAAAAGTTGCATAAGGTGTGCACGCTGCACATTTCATTGTGACAAGAACTTTAATATTGGACTTGAGCTTTTGATATGAAATTTTGTTGTGTTTCCTTGTGTCCCATTTTATTAGGTATAAGAGGAAAGAGGCAAAGATTCAGGCTTGGATTAACCTGGAAAGTGGAAAGTGCCAAAGCTGAAGCACAATCAAGAAAGCTCGAGGTAAAGAACAACAAGGAAGGTTCTACAAAATGGGCGAGATTTGTCTGTCAAGAACAGGTTCTTGATGCTTGTAATGGATGATTTGAACGTGTGAAGAAACTGAAGTGTGATATCAATTGATGTCATGTATCAAAAGCTGGGATTTGTTTTATAAGGTGATATACCAGGTCGATGAATGTTTTTTGAGAGGTGCTTCTATACTTTTCTTTTCTACGGTTGCACAAATATTGAAGCATGAATGAAGGGTAGATGGTTATTACTTACCCCTTCGTTTGCTTTAAGATTTGTGCAACTTGTATTAGGAGGGAAAGTATTGAAGCACTCATGTTTTTTTGCTAGAAGTATTTGGCTTGCATGTACGTGTCTGCTCAAGGTCACTGAAAATTAAGACAGTTCATCCAATCAAAAGTTCAGAAGTGCTTGAGTCTTGAGCCCAGAACAAGTGGATCGAACATACGCACTAGCAAAATACTGCAGTTAGCCATTTACTCGCAGCAACAGAAACCCAATTGAGATGACTTAGAAAGTGATCATATCATCAGATGAATTAGAAAGCGATCATATCATTAGAAAACCAAGGGTATTGTTGATAATTTACACACAATCATCCCATTCTAAAATCTACAGTCAGCCTTCTAGCCAAACACTCCTACAGACAGCTCCAGATTCTCAAAGAATCTACTCCACTAAGAATCTAAGATTTGGAGTTAAAAAACTGGAGTAGGAGCTATACCAAACATGCCCTTAGTAGAAAAACATAAGATCCAAGCCTAGCCTAATCTGATCTAGATCTAATCCAAATAGCTATGATCTAAAATAAATCCAATCCAATTGGAATTTTGGATCAACCTAATCTAAAAGTCTAAATTGATCCAAACCCATTAGCACCCTTACCTCTCGGTCACACGTGTTGTGTGAGAATGTACGATGCCTGGTGAGTGGTGACTGTCTGAAGAAGAAACAAGTTGTCCTGTTTGTAACGTAGATTTCCCAGCCGATTCTCAGTGACAGACAGACAGAGAGCACGGATACCGACAGCTATTGCTGATTACCCATCTTTTTGTAGCGACTGATTTTAGAACGGTTCTAGCCAAGTTGTCCGTTGTCCACGTCCGTAGTGATAGGATCAACCGCCAAAACCGTCTCGAGTCTCTGTCTCACTACCAGGTCCTCAACACTGAATATGTGAGAATGGGCCTAGGAATTTCCTCTGACAGAAGCCGTGCTCGTTCGTACCAGGAAATGTGCGGCCGTTTGTACCTTCGGCGGGAGCGCCAGTAATAGCATCTGCCGTGGTAATATGGAATACTCCTATCGGTACTCCGGGTGGGAGCTGCAATGTGAAGCCAGGCAGGGCGTTTGGAGCAAATTTGTCGCATTAAGATTATTTGTATAGTGCCGATGTTGTTTCAGTTGTGAAGATAGAATGCGTCATGTCTTAATTCCCTTTCACTGTTGTCTATCGATGACTTCAAGTTAATTTCGCGTGTAGACTCCCAGATTTAAGTCTCAAACTCGCCTAGTTTCAGACATCAGTCGTAGAAATTGCTTTTCTGACTTGGAACAGGGGGGAAAAAAGCAAAACCGAAAATCCTTACTCAACGAAACAAGTTCTTGCGTACAATAAGACCAGTAACGAATTTTTTTTCCCGTGATTCAATACAAGTATTGTTCTTTCTAAATGTTTGTAATGTCTTACTGTGAGCAAACACAAAAATTCTGGGAAGTTATTCAAACAATTCCCAAAAGCTCTGCACAACATCGACTCTTAGATGATTCAAGCCGTCGAACAAATGTACAGAAGGTCAAAGAAATTGCTACAAATTCCTAATGGTACAGATGAAGATTAAAAAAACACAAGAAATGAAGCTTCGTAGGGCAACGCAGGCACTAAGCTTCATCTAGTGCTACAACTCCTGGAAGTTCCTTCCCTTCCAACAACTCTAAACTCGCACCACCTCCAGTTGAAATGTGGCTCATAACATCCGCAACTCCAACTTTCTCAACAGCTGCAACGGAGTCTCCACCTCCAATTATTGTTGTGACACCCTTGCCACTAAGCTCTGCCAACTTCTTTGCAATTGCCTACAGAAAAGAATTCAAGGTATGTTTATTTCCATGCAATTTTCTATAATAGGATAGCTGAATTATAGACACTACCTCAGTTCCTACTGCAAACTTGTCAAATTCAAAAACTCCCATGGGACCATTCCAAATGACTGTCTGACTAGTTTCCAAGGCAGAACTGAAAGCTACAATTGAATCTGGGCCAATATCCAGTCCCATCCATCCATCAGGAATTGCAGATGCCGCAACAATCTAAAGAACAATCTCATTGTCAGACGCTGTTTGCAAAATTTCTTTGACCACAATTTGGGTGGAAACTGGAAAGTACTATTTTGAAAGTGGCTGGAAACTCCCAGTATGTACTGATAATTAAGAGACCATAAACTATGACAAACCTGATTATTAGCCTCGGGAGCAAACTTATCAGCAATGACTACATCAGTTGGCAACATAAGGGAGACACCCTTTTCTTTTGCCTTTGCAAGCAGAGATATTGCTAGCTCGAGTTTGTCATCCTCAACCAATGACGTGCCTACTGAGAGTCCTTGTGCCTTGTAAAATGTGAAGATCATACCACCACCCAAGAGAAGGATGTCACACTTATTCAATAGTGATTCAATAACTCCGATTTTAGAGGACACTTTGGAGCCACCCACGATAGCAGCAAATGGCCGTTTGGGGTTTGAAACAGCTCCAACAAGGTAATCAAGCTCCTGTCATTTTTATATTATTTTTTTAAAAAAAAAGAGAGTAGATTCAGTCATTCAGTTAGAAACTTGGAAGAACACAAAACGAAAGTAGATGCTAACAATTCTTCTTAGAAAGTACGGAGGGTTTAGAGGTTCAGGAATTAATCAAAATTATGCAAAAGGATGCAAACCTTCTGCAAAAGGAACCCTGCAACAGCGGGCTTCAAGAACTTGGTAACTCCCTCAGTTGACGCATGTGCTCGGTGAGCAGTTCCAAATGCATCATTTACGTAAAGATCTGCTAGGGATGCAAGCTTCTTTGCAAACTCTTGGTCATTCTTCTCTTCCTCCTTGTAAAATCTGACATTTTCGAGGAGCAAAACCCTGCCATTTGGCAGTGCAGATACCAATTTCTCAACTTCTGGGCCAATTACGTCATCCGCTTTTTGCACCTGTTTGTGCATGCAAACATGGTATAGTATGATCAAAATAACTAAGTACTAGTACATAAGCATACATTCGAATTTACAAGTATCAATATTGTAAAAGAAAAAAGAATACCTGTATGCCAAGAAGATCAGATAACCTTGGTACAAGGGGAGCTAGGCTAAACTTAGGAGTAACACCCTTAGGGCGCCCCTGTACATCCACATAAAAATAAATAAATAAATAAGATATATTTTGATGACATGTAATCGTAAGGAGCTCCTCATCAAACTAGCATAATGATACATAGTATCTAAAAAAGTTCTCTATCAAGGAAGGTGCAGTGTAAATTAATCAAACTTTCTGGTGCCACGACAAATTACAGGTGCCCCAGCATAATGAACTACATCTACGTTACTTAAAATAATTATGCCAGATCCAAGGCCATGTAAACTGGAAGGTTAACTTCTCCTGATGCAGAGCAAACAACTGTTTAGGTCCAGCCGTCCAGGTATACCAGAAGCAACTGTGTATATTCTCCAACTGTGTAAGGTCATCTTCGAAGCAACTGGATGAATTACACAATTTCAGCTCTATGTATACAAGAAGCAAATTCACAGCCTACAGGCAATGCTCGTGTATTATCTGATATCTCAAAACACTGAAGATCATGTACCCAGCATAACTACATGGAAAAAGTGTATTTTTGGTCCCTCGACTCTTGCTCTAGTTTAATTTCCATCCCTCATTTGCAAAACCGGGTAGAACCTGTCCCTCAAATGTTAAAACCAGTGAAAATCACATCCCAAAGGTGGTATTATAAACGGTTTTTGCCATAGTGGCTGCCACATCATCAATTTTGACAAGTTGGCTGCCACATAATCACTTGACCCCACATGTCAGCCCCTACATCATATCTCTCCTCTCTTGCTCTCAATTTTCCTCCTCTTGCGGCACTAGCATTCAACGCGGACGTCCCAAAGGTGAAGGGATGTCACGTACAAGCCAGGGCACGGCGACCACAACGCGAGCCTCTACCGCCGCACTACCTCGGCTCGGCCAACGACGCGGCGCTCCCCATCGTGGCATACTTCCACGGCGGCGGCTTTTGCCTCGACTCTGGCCACTGGCCCAACTTCCATGCCTGGTGCCTCCACCCTTGCCTCCGAGCTCCCCACCGTTGCGCTCTCCTTCGACTACCACCTTTCCCCCGAGCTCCACCAAGACGATTAGGCTGGAGGCATCTTCTTGAGCTTGGCCAGGAGTTTGCTTGAGAACGCGTCAAGTCGATCTATCAATCTGGTGAGCTACTTTGACATCCATTCGCGTCATATCGTGTCACTCCTTCAACCCCCAATTTAATTTGATTATTTTGCTCAAAGTGACAGGCAATCGGGTTTCTTCTCCCTCGTTTTCGTTCGGGTTTCGCAGTCGCCGTTCATCGTCTCTGGTAAGTCTCAGGCTAATTAACTCATACCCGATAATCCCTTCGTTGAGTTCTACGTTTTGACACACTCAAATTTCTGTTGCATCCACTGTGCTGTCATACCCATGAGCAACTGATCCGTCACCATTGTCATGTCCATTGCCGCCTCATCTTCCGTGCACAAACACCTGAACCACCAGCGAACTACACATGGACTGAGCATTCCGTTTTGGTATTTATCTTGCCCACGCTGGCCCTCCCCTGTTGCCGCCGTGGAGGCCCGAGGCACTTCATGTCGTCCGTAAGAGGAAGGTGTCTTCTTTCTCTCCCTCTCTGTCACACATCACTTACAGATGGGTGATGGGTTCCACATGGGCCCGTTGCCAAATGGCAGCCACGTCAATCAAAACCACACACAACAACAGGCGTAGGGATGTAATTTGCACTGGTTTTGAGATTTTGGGGATGGATTCTAAACGGTTTTACAAATGAGGGACGGAAATTAAACTAGTGCAGGAGTGTAGGGACCAAAAATATACTTTTTCCTAACTAAATGGACACAAGCAATGATGCAAGCGCACATATGCTTTACCTAAATCTAATTCCACAGCCTATAATCTCTGTCAGGCCCTATAAATTTACCATTCTGCACACCATTTTTAGTTTCTAGCTCACCCATCTGGTGGTATATGCGCAAAAAGCATTACATCTGGGAAAAGATTGGTACGGCGAGGCTTACCAAGTGGCTGGAGAGGATGACCTTGGCGCCATTGCCAATGAGGTGCTTGATGGTGGGGATGGCGGCGCGAACGCGGGTGTCGTCGGTGATGTTCTGGCTGTCGTCGAGGGGCACGTTGAGGTCGGCGCGCACGAGCACGCGCTTTCCCTCGAGGTCGGCGGCGGTGAGGTCGCCCACGCTCCTCTTCGCCATCGTCGCCGCGGCGCTCGTCGCGCGTCCTGCCGATCCCGCGCGGCAGCGCGACGCGACGTGGATCGCCAGCCGCCGGTGGGCTCCCCGCCGGCCGCGAACCCCAGCAGCCGCGCCGGCGGGCACGCGACGGCGAGGCCCGCTCGGCGGAGCGGCACGGCGGAGGCGGCTGCTACGGCCCGGCGGGCAGCGGGGCGGGCCAGGAAGAGGGAGGTGGGCGTGGCCGGCGCCGCCATTAGCGGTGGGATTGGGAAGGTGAGGAGGCAGGGAAGGTATATTTGCTGGCCGCGGCTGAGAGGCCGGGATCCAAGTCGCGCCGATGATCTCAGTGAGAATCGGGTTGGTGCACGAGGGGGGAGTGGCAGACTGAGAATAAACTGCAATCCCATTCCCAGCCGTTCTGCAAAAAACGGACGGTCTGAAAAGCATCCAAGGATATGATCGTGTTTTTTTTTTTTCATTTTTTTCCCGATCGGGCATTCAATCCAGACCGATTCCTCGACTATTAGCAGCACCTGCACCGCTTACTCTTCTACTGGTTTGCAACCTGAAGAAATATGTTTACCGCGTGAGTTAATCCACAACAGAGAATACTACTTCCTGGACCATGGGAGATGAGCCTAATAGGGTCCTATTTGGTACAGCTTCAGTTTTACCAAATTCGTAGATCTGATAGAGCTATATATTTCTAGCTTCATCAGATCTGTGAAGCTGAAGCTGTGAATATATTTAGAATGTTTAGGTGAGTCGTTTACATTTTAGACTAAAAATATAAACTTAAATCACTTTATTTTAGCCTATAAGTTTTAAATCTAAAGTAAAACTAGAATCTGGAGCTCTGCTAAACAGGATCTATGTCATAGGTGCGCCCAGAACAATTCGGAGTTTGGGGCTGTTTGCCTTGCTTTCAATAGTTGATAATGTTTGATTTACTAATTTTGATAGCGCTGATTAAATTTGGTAAGTATTTGATTTGTTTCCTAGCAAGATTTCTTCTCTCTTACTCTTCTCTTTTTTTTGTGCTAATTTTTTATCAAAACATCGGTAACTTATTTGAAATCAAAATTTGATAATAACAAGCATGCACAACATACTCCTGCTCTACTGCGTAATCATCATTTATCTAGTTTCTTGAACCTCATTTTTAAATCTGCTCTTCTCATACGTGAATTACAAATTTAGCCTCTCTCTCACCACAGAAGATACGGCAAACGTATGTATACTATGTCGTGTTCAGAGAGCGCGGAAGCTAACCGGCACTGCGGCAAGGCATGCGAGCGCTGGAGCGCGTGGGCAGGCGAGTGACACAGGCGGGTAGGCAGACGCGTACGTGTAAGAGGCATGCGAGGCTAGATTTAAAAGAAAAATATAGAAGAGTCTGGCCATGATTTCCTCTACTGCTGCTTGCTCGTGGCTTGACCAACCGACGTCGGCTGCCGATGAGCAATTAAAACTGAGAGCCACATTTGCAAGTCGTGTCGAGTCCGCGTTTCCTAGCTAACGTTTGAAGTGATCTGAACATTGCTCGAATATTTGTCTTATGCAAGATCAAATTTCGGCTGATTCATCATGCATGTACTATATTTTTTAATAATGAAAAATTATATCTTTCAGTCTTTACATTATAAGATGAACACATTTAAATACATGAGTTATAATTAACTGAGCTATCTTACTTGTTATAGACTTTTAGTTGCATCGCGATAGAAAGTCATGATTTATACATGATTAACTACAGAATTGTGAGTGTATTCAAACTCCGAATGAAAAATAGTATAAACCATGTTAGAAAATTTTGAAATTATTTGAGAATGGTAATGATGCATCATTAATGTTCTCATAAAATTTTTAGATGATGATCAAGATTCATGAATTTGTAAAAATTCGGACAGTGCAACTGAAGGCTGATCGCTAAATTTCAACCGAATGAAAAATCATTCAAACCATGTTAAATTTTTTTAAAACTTTTTATAGATAGTCTTGATGAATCACTAATAATACCATAAAATTTTCAAATGATGATCAAACATGAAAAAAATTATAAAATTATGATACTGTTACTATCTCATTTATGCTAATTCTGTTTTCTATTTTTAAAAGATAACAAATTAAGTTAAAATATTTTAAAAAATTCCCTGTCTAATCCTAGACTACTTAAGATAGTACCATAAAATTTTCATAGCATGACAAAGCTTTTTTAATTTTATAAAATTCCAAAAGTGTTTCTGCCAAAATATTAAAATGTCTCAAAAAATATTTTTTTCGACAAATTATCATCATAGATCACTTTCTTATGAGTTACTTATGTAATTGAAGTCAAATCCGGACATAAAATAATAAAATCTGGAATTTTTAATGAAATTTCGCCCAATTCAAGTGAAAGTTTGCCAAAAAAAACTAAGTTACTATAGTAATTTTGAATTTTTGATACGGCCGGTAATTTGAATCTCGTGGAGGCTCGAAATCCGAAATTTTGCCTTTTGGCAAAATTTCACCAAAATTCATCGAAATTTAGAACCCTGGACGTACGTCGACTGATAACCTCCGCGTCTTCCTAGTTTCTCTACTACTTCTAATTAGGAGTTGATGGCAGTGGTCCGTTCTCCTCTAAAGTATTCGATTCGTTGGATCTGACATGAATGGCTGAGATAGAAGAAGATTTAATCATATCTTAGATGGAAGGATTTTAAAATATCTTTTTGAATAGAAATATTATTTTAGCATATCCATATTCACATGTTCTTACTATGGAAGGATGTTATTCATATATCTTATAAATGGAAGGATTTCTGGCTAGAAGTATATACTCACCATATCCCATAATATGGGAATTCTATCTCATCATATCTGAAAATGCATAGATTAAAAAGGAAAGAATCACGCAACCAAATCACGTGCCAATCACGAAGATGTCGGGAAGACCTGGCTTCCATCTGCCTGTGTATGCTGCCTTCTGCTTTCATCTATTCCTTATTAGAGGGCACCCACTCTCATCTCTAGGAGGACAGGCCGCTCGGTAGAGGAGACACACGTAGGAAGAGAAGAGAAAGGCTATATGCAAGAAGCAAGAAGATTTCCTGAAAGAGAAAGGCAATGGTAAGGATTGATATCTCTCTACTAATTCTATCCTTCAGAGTACTTGATTCGTTGGATCTAACATGAACGGTTGAGATGGAAGAGGGTTTAATTAGGAGTTGGTGGCAGTGGTTCGTTCTCCTCTAGAGTATCCTATTCGGTTGATCTGACATGAACGACTGAGATAGAAGAGGACTTAATCATATCTTAGATGGAAGGATTTTATCATATCTTTTTTGAATAGATATATTATTTTAGCATATCTCTACTAGTATAGTGCCTGTGCTAACGCTACGACAACAGTACACCCGCTTATCAATTAAATGAGAAGATAAGTATAAATACAATACTTAATAATAAAAGAGAAATTTAGAATTTTAAATGGATTTAGAAAGAAAAACGGAACTACATGGAGGTCGAATGGGCGAAAACGAGCTCCCAAAAGATTTTAAATCAAGAAAGAGAAAGAAAAAAGAATTTTCTGATTTTAGATTATTTTTTTGCAGCTTCCACAGAGGTCGCAAAGGGGAGGGAAGGCCAGGGGTATAGTGCCGATCGCAGTGGGTCGACACTGGTGCGGCGAGATCGTAGTGCCGACCCACTGCGACCGTCATCTTTCCCAGCGCAAGGGGGACGAAAGGCCAGGGGTGGCCGCCCGGTCGCAGTGGGTCGGCACTGGTGCGGTGAAATCGCCGGCACCGGCGCCTGCGGGAGAGGAGTCATGGTTACGATGAATTTCACCGGGAAAGATGACGGTGATGGCTTGGGTTACCTCCAAAATTCGGCGATCTTTACAAGAGGGAGCACTTGGGGATTTACGCAATGCGATGGGGTGGAGGAGAGCTCGCCGGCTTTTTATAGCCCTGAAACAAGCATATTTATGGAAACCATAATTAGGATCAAATCAGATTGGAAGAAAATTTTGACAATAAAGCACGAAATTTGGGAATTAACACCATAGATGGAAATAGGAGATTTGGTGCGGGATTGATGAAGCTTTGGAGCTTCTTTCTTGCTTTAATGGAGGGAGAGAAGAGAAGAAGCTTCTCTGGTCTGGGTTGCAGTTAGAAGAAGCTACAGGTGGGTTGCCTTCATTTTTTTAAAATATAGAAGGATTTTTGAAAAGATAGCACATTAGGTTAAAAAATTCTAGAAAAATTCTCAAAAAAACTTTCGATTATTTTGTACTTAATAAAATTATTTTTTAAAAAAATTAATTATAAATTTGCCGAGGCACGGAGGCCGTGAGGTCGCCGACCAACAACCTCGCCGCGTTGGCAAAGCCACCGATGACGACCGTGGAGCCATTGCAGACCTGCGTTCTCCCAGCCGCGTTGCCCCGGCCGTCGCGTGTAATCTCCCAGCCGCGCTGCCCTATCTCCCGGTTTCCTTTTCCCAGCACGTAATGTATGATCCTTTCCTTTTCCAGGACGTTTGTTTCCTTTTCCTTGTTGATGCTGGAGGTGAGGGAAGGTTTGTTGTGGGCCACAGGGATGATTTCGGAAAAATATAGAAAAATAAACTGCGCTCGCCGACCGCTGGATCCGCAAAGAAAAAAAAGATAAAAATTAAATAATGGTTTCATTGACCGGTTCTGCAAGAAAAAATTGAAAAAATTAAGCAAAGACTCACTGCACTGTTGGTTCCTTAGATAAAAATGAAAACAAAAATTCAGCGCTCTCCGTGAGCTGAAATTAGGCTCTATGGGGCTAGATCTGTAAAAAAGTCTCGAGAAGAGTCATATTCAGAAAAAAAAATGATCACAATGCCAGGACAATAAAAAATTCAAGTCTTGTTTCCTTGCATGCGGATCCTCCCTGATTATTTCCTTGTTTAATTCGCCCTCCTTCCAAATATGTAGTACGTACAATATTGGCCAGTAAAAAATTCAAGTCTGGTTTTCTTGCATGCGGATCCTCCTTATTTATTTCCTTATTTGATTCGCTCTCCTTCCAAATATGTAGGTGGGGGAGGTCTGTTGTGGGCCACAGGGATGATTAGACACACTAAATAATGGCCATCGGATGTGGGTGAGTAAAGCTGAGGAAAGATCTGAGATGTTCATTTTGATGAATGCAAGTTTCAGGGGACATTTTGTTGGGTGCACGAACGTTAGGTCATCTATAGTGAGGTGCATTATTTAGGGTGGACGTAGCAAAAATTGTTTACGTGCATTATAAAGGGGTATAGATTCACATATTCTTACTATGGAAGGATGTTATTCATATATCTTATAAATGGAAGGATTTCTGGATAGAAGGATATACTCACCATATCCCATAATACGGGAATTCTATCTAGTCATATCTGGAAATGCATAGATTAAAATGAAAGAATCACGCAACCAAATCACGTGCCAATCACGAAGAAGTCGGGGAGACCTGGCTTCCATCCGTCTGCGTATGCTGCCTTATGCTTTCATCTACTCCATATTAGAGGGCACCCACTCATCTCCAGGAGGACAGGTCGATCGGTAGTGGAGACACACGCAGGAAGAGAAGAGAAGAGAAAAGCTGTGTGCAAGAAGCAAAAAGATTTCCTGCAAGATTGCTTTCTTCTAATTAGGAGTTGGTGGCAGCTGTCCGTTCTCCTCTAGAGTATCTGATTCGTTGGATCTGACATGAACGGCTGAGATAGAAGAGGATTTAATCATATCTTAGATGGAAGGATTTTATCGTATCTTTTTTGAATAGAAATATTATTTTATCATATCTCTATTCGCATTTTCTTACTATGGAAGGATGTTATTCATATATCTTATAAATGAAAGGATTTTCTCATCATGTCTCTTAGGTCTTTGTCGCAATCATCTTCAGCTTGGGTGCCCAAGGTGGCCGACTTTGTGTCGGCCTTCATAGCCACTACGAAGGTGATGATCAAGAATAAACTCTCTGAGTTTTTTCATGACTACTAGTATCGACCCTAGTAGGCTCCACTCTTAAGTGTTAACACATTAATTGTGTGATTTTGGTTGGAGTGTTTAGAGTTGGGTAGTTGGATTTATATAGGTGTGTTGAGGGGAAGGGTTCACTTTTACTCTGCAATGTGGCAAACATCATGCTCATGTTCTTCACTCGATGCAAAACCATTGGTTTCTATCAAGGTGGGGGATGGTCCTATGCAAACAAGTGTCAACACTTTTGTTTGGTTTTTGACTTTCTTACATCTTAGAAGCAATTAGTTAATTTGTTGGAGGCGTCACTACATCCACGCTGCGTACATGCATCGTATGGAAGTTTGTTAAGAAAAATATTTTATTAGCCCATTTACTAGAGATTTGTAATTTTAGTTCTCTACGATAGGTCAAGCCAATTTGAGACATTTTTTTTTTAAAAAAATTGGTCACGAGCTCTAGCATTCACCTAGAAGTAGGGGTGAAAACGGTCGGAAACGGTCGGAAAACACTGAAACCATTTTTGTTTTCATATTTTTCCTCGGAAACGATATCGGAATCGATAACTACCGAAACAAAAACGGCATCAGTAATTCGAAAATATCGGAAACGAAAATTTGATACAAAATATATATCGGTAACGATCGGAATCCGAAAAAGAGACCGGTAATATCGTAACGACATGTACCGCCAATTGACTTCAAAAAATTCACACAAATCGTACATCCACATAGAAATTAGTAATAAATAAATATTCACAAATTTACGATGAACATACATTACCAATGTAAATGTATACAATAGCATAAATAGTCTAGAAAATCAATATCTTATAACGCATAACGGCATAAGCATTAAGCAACATCACATAGCACTTACATACAGCATACATTAAAGCATTACAACAGATTCGCATAGCACTTAAAAGCAATACCTTATAAGCATTTACAATTGATGATATCACACATTCCATACAGGCATACATAGCATAAGATAGTCTCCACACGAGTCTTTACATCACATAGTATAAGATAGTCTCAATATCTCATATCAAATAATACATCTCTCCACATGAGGATTGAAATTTATTAGTCACTTGCTACTAGACCGACTAGACCCTTGCGGCGCCAAACCGAAAATATGACATACAAAGACATGCACATAGATAATCGGAGCTCGGAGCATATAGATAATCACGGCGATAAATCGATAATGAAGCATTGGAGATACGAAAATAAAAGCAAAAAAAACATGTGATACTGACAGAGTAGTTATTATCACTCATCAGCATCAGGAATACGACCAATGAAAATGAGTGATGGGCATAGAAGGCATAAGCTTCTAAACGAGTGACGGGCATGAAAGGATTGATCTCATAAGTTCTTGGTTTATTTGCAAATATATGTTGCAAATGAGGTGTGCTTAATTTGATATTGGAGCATGCGATTAGAATTTGCAAATGTGTTTTGCAAAATTGTTTTGATCATGATTTGATCATCACATGGCTCAATATTTGATCTTATTGACTCTTTCGAGCTTGTAGTCATGCCCTTGATCAAGTCTATGTGAGGGATTTCGAAAAATCAGATTTTAGACTTGAATAACTACATTAGAGTTTTATTTTTATCATATTTAAAAATATCTATGGTTGCTTAAATCATAAAAATAGGTGGAGATTGTAGCCCTCGTGATAAGCTTCGCATAGAGTCCAAAATCACCTAAATCGGAGTTCGGGGTAAAAAGTTATGGGCGTTTTAGTGGTCAAGGAGTATGATCGTGGGTGGGCGATTCCGTAATTACCGATGAATTTACCGATTTTTTCCGAAAACCGAAGGAAACGGTCGGAACTTGTCAAAACCGTTATCGTTATCGTTTCCGACAAAAAATTCCGATTTCGATTCCGATTCCGAACATTACCGATACCGACACGTCCGATCGAAAAATTCCGAAAACGGTTTCCGGAATTCCGGGATTTACCGATACCGTTTTCAGAAGCAAGCACCCAGGTAAATCCTGGAATTTGAACCCAGGTGGGTGAGTGGATGACGTCAACTCTTCACTAACCAACCATGGGCCAGTTCTTGTTAGAACAGAACGCTAAAATACTTTGGGATAATTTTCTCTTTATTACTTCTCGTTCTGTTCGCTTACAAAACTCAAGTCTACCCCTATATTTATACCCAAAACTACACCCCTATTTAACGGAATAGATTCTACTTCCTTGTTCTAATCGGACTCCTTTGCGTTGTCTCGCCTGCGAATATGAAACAATGTCGTCCTCTCCCGAGTCGCCTACACCCGCACCCACCTGGTACCTCTGCGTCCTCCAGACGCCTGTGCTGCACCCACCTGGTGACGTATATGCTGCGATACTGCGAAAAAGACACGACGCGAAACAAAATATGCCAAGAAACAAAATACACCGAGCGTTGAACTATTGTTGTTTTCGGGAGCCTTTGTTTTACTTCTTGCATCACCCTCACAATGATTTGTTGGCTTAGCTTACTAGAGCTTACCTTCTTACTGTACTAATAGGAAGACATGCTGCTATACTGCACTGCCTTATTCGCGATCTGCCGCACGGGGTTGCGTCGCTTCCTGCTTCGGCTTTTCTTTTTCGCCGCGAGTGACATCGTCCTGGAATCAGGCTTTTTGGTTTCCGTTGCTCACCTTGCCTTGTAAAACTTTCCTTCACTTGCACACTTGCCAAACGTATCTCTGCGAAGCTACTTCTGCTTGCTTGCACGTACATCCTCCTGAGGATAGCGTTGCAACTCTTTTTCTTCTTCACGGCCGTACCTGATGTAGCCGATATGAGTCTGTTTTTCTTTGCTTCTTGCTTCTAGCACCGCAGCCGTCTGAGACTCACGGGAACACACACCAAGTCACCTAACTGATCGCTTGATGCTCCTTGGACAAAGAACTCCGTGAATCAATCTGCTTCGGCTTGCTACTGTCTCGTGTCTCTCGTGAGTTGTGATCTACTGCGCGGAACTTGCACCCGCCGATCCACGCCGTCGGCTGCCGTGAGATGGCCGCCCCTGGGAGTCTCCTCCCCCTGAGGGCATCGACTTAATCTAAAACCTTAGGTTTTGATACCAATTATTGGAACAGAACACTAAAATACTTTAGGATAATTTTCTCTTTATTACTTCTCGCTATGTTCGCTTACAAAACTCAAGTCTACCTCTATATTTATACCCAAAACTACAGCCCTATTTAACGGAATAGGATTCTACTTTTTTGTTCTAATCGGACTCCTTATCCTAAATTTTCTTAATACAAACTTTCCAAGCTAAAACTTTCCTAATACAAGATTACTTAACAGTTCTTAGCCAATTTAAGCCTAACTGACTTTAATTGACAATTTTAGCTAGTATCGGTCATTTCACCCAAATTAGCTACCCAACCACCATCAATAGAATATGCATAAGCCCATGCCTTTTTTAAATACACCTGAACTTTTTATTGACTTGGCCATGGGCCAGATGGTCAAGGTAACCTCTAAGATTAAATGATAGAAAACGTTAATTGTACAAAAGTACGAATGGTTGATCGTCACAAATTGAAATAACCATAAGTAGGAAAAAGCTTTATTTCTGGGGGAAAAACTTATTTGTTCTGGTTTCTTTCTTTTCCTATCCCATTGGGAGGAATCAAAACCACGAAGCAATATATATATAAACAGAAAGGAAAAAGATAGCAAGCATATGTCTTGAGGAGAAGCCTTTATTATTCCCATTATTTCTCATACATCATTGGATCTGGATCTCTCACACCACTCTAGCCACATTCCCCACAAATTACTCAACACAACATTGCATATTACACATATCCCAGGAGACATCGCCGGTCATGGTAGAGAGACCTATAAAGTAAATCCAACACTTCTTCTCCTGAGATTAACAAAACATCGACAGTCCATTTATCGGACTAGAGGAGGAACCGCGTAGCCTGCAGAAATAATCGAAAACAAGACACATGTCATGGATAGTTGATAACAGGCATATATTGTGCATTAGTACAAAATACATCCATAGAGGTGAGCATAAAACACTTACTCCCGCACTGGGAGCCAGGCACGAGTGGATTATTGCAAAATTTGGCGACGTACACGACCTTGTCCATGCACACCACCTCCTCAATCTCCTTAGTAACCTTGGAGCACAAGCATGGAATGTTGGCCTTTTTTACCACTGCACAGCATGCCTCTGAAGGGTCTATCTTTGGGTTCGCAGGGAACGTCACGAACTGCTTGCACTCCTGGATTAGTTCCTCTACGTTTTCATCGCATTGTTTGTCATCCTTGGTGCCCATGGTGGCCACCGCAGCCGCTATGAAGGTAAGAACCAAGAACAAACCCAAGAGTTTCGCCATAGATATAGCTACTAGTGGGATAGTTAGGTTTTGGTGTGAGTGTTTAGAGTAGGATAGTTGGGTTTTTATAGGTGTACTGAGAAGGCTCACATTTACTCTGCAATGGTTTGCTAATAGCACCCTCATGTTCTCCACTCGATGCAAAATCAAAGGTTCGATCAAGGTGAGGGGTGACAAGAGTGTTGGTTGTGTAGACAAAGTGTCAATACTAGTGTTGTTACATAGACAAGTGTCAACACTATTACTAGGCTTTTGATCACTATCTCTACTACTCCTAATTTGAAGTTGGTGGCAGTGGTCCGTTCTTCTCTAAAGTATCTGATTCGTTGTATCTGACATGAACAGCTGAGATAGAAGACGATTTAATCATATCTTAGATGGAAGGATTTTATCATATCTTTTTTGAATAGAAATATTATTTTAGCATATCTCTATTCATATGTTATTACTATGGAAGGATGTTATTTATATATCTTATAAATGGAAGGATTTTCTCATCATGTCCTGCATGGATAGAAGGATATACTCACCATATCCCATAATACAAGAACTCTATATCTGGAAATGCGTAGATTAAAAGGAAAGAATGACGCAACCAAATCACGTGCCAATCACGAAGATGTCGGGGAGACCTGACTTCCATCCGCCTGCGTATGCTACCTTTTGCTTTCATCTACTCCCTATTAAAGGGCACCCACTCTCATCTTTAGGAGGACATGCCGGTCGGTAGTGGAGACACACGCAGGAAGAGAAGAGAAGAGAAAGGTTGTGTGCAAGAAGCAAGAAGATTTCCTGCAAGATTGCCTTCTTCTAAGTAGGAGTTGGTGACAGCGGTCCGTTCTCCTCTAGAGTATCCGATTCGTTGGATCTGACATGAACGGCTGAGATAGAAGAGGATTTAATCATATCTTAGATGGAATGATTTTATCATATCTTTTTGAATAGAAATATTATTTTAGCATATCTCTATTCACATGTTCTTACTATGGAAGGATGTTATTCATATATCTTATAAATGGAAGGATTTCCTCATCATGTCCTACATGGATAGAAGGATATACTCACCATATCCCATAATACAGGAATTCTATCCCATCATATCTGGAAATGCTTAGATTAAAAGGAAAGAATCACGCAACCAAATCACGTGCCAATCACGAAGATGTCAGGGAGACCTGGCTTCCATCCGCCTGTGTATGCTGCCTTCTGCTTTCATCTACTCCCTATTAGAGGGCACCCACTCTCATCTCTAGGAGGACAGGCCGGTCGGTAGTGGAGACACACGCAGGAAGAGAAGAGAAGAGAAGAGAAAAGCTATGCGCAAGAAACAAGAAGATTTCCTACAAGAGGAAGGCAATAACTTTCTCCTCCTTCAATGACAAGGATTGATATCTCTCTACTAATCCTATCCTTCAGAGTACTTGATTCATTGGATCTAACATGAACGGTTGAGATGGAATAGGATTTAACCCGATAGTAAAATCTCTTCGGAGGAATAAACTTTTCATACTATTGAAATATAACTAAAGTTAGTATTCTTTATAAATAAATTTTTTGTCGTAAATTAAGTTTTCGTTGTAACTAATAGACACATGACTTGTTCCTCCTCGTGCAGGTGTGCCTGCTCGCGATGATGGCAGCGTCGTGGACAGTGCAAGGAAGGCTTGTGAGTGCGTTTCCGCCGCCTGGATGCTGCCCTCGCTACCTCGATCGAATGCTGCGTGGCCGATGGCGCCGTGGCCGCCGGGCCATGACGCTTGTGCATGGTCATGGAGCGCCGCGTGCCTGGCTGCCTGCGGCTTACGTCGATATCCTCCCGGTGATCCAGTATCAGCAACGTGACATATCATTAGTTATGTTCAGCGTATTCTACTCAATTACTCTAGCAAATAAAATGGGAGAAGTTTGCTTTCAAGACGTCGCCAACAGCTTCAAGCTATGTACTTCTCTCTATTGTAAAACAATGTTATCCGTCCTCGATCGATACATCAAAGAACAGTAAATATAAATAGGGAGCACAAAAAATATACAGAAGAATTCTATTCTTTCTCTTTATTAAATTAGTTTTTTTTTACAAGTGGATGTCAAATATATATTAGAAGACAGTAAGAGATAGATTTGGATTCACACACATAGAGATAGAGTCCAATAATATTAGAACTTCAAATCCACCCGCATAGAGACTGACGGTGGCGAGAAGGCCGCGTCAAACCAGTAGGTCGGTGGCGCATGGCTCCTGGCCAGCGCGAGCGCGGAACCAACAACGCGCAGGGGCGGGCGCGGCTTGCGATAGGCGCAGCCATCCGATGGGGAATATCTCCCTTTTTTTATTAACAGTTCCATAGAGAGGCATAATTTCCTTATTTTAATCCATGATGACTAAGTTAGAAAATTAGAGAAAGATAATTTACAAGATTAGGGGCTGATCAAGTGCGATTAACTCACGTAGCTCAAACTTACAAAGAGCTTGTAGTAGATTTAATCGCGTGTTATCGGTCGAATTCGATGCAGTGTAGATTGATACAAGCAGACGATCATGATCGGTCTTGGCAGAGCTTCGTGCTGATAACGTGTTGTAAAACAATGTCATTCGCCCCTGATTAATCACAATGCACCAAAGAACAGTAAGCACAAATACAGTGCACACACAATATAGGGAGGAATTCTGTTATCTCTCTTTATGGGATTAGTTCTCTTGTACAAGGGTGTCGGGGGTCGGCTGTCCTGACACGTGTCCAGGCCCCCCGGGGGGCTTTAAGCCGTCCTCCTCCGAGCTCGGGGGACTGTTCCCGAGCCCGGGCAAGGTCCCCCCCGAGCTCGGGCCAGAATTCCCCCGAGTTGATGCCAGACCGCAACGATCTCCACGACCTCGGTGCCCCCGGCCCGGACTTCGATGTAAACAGGTCTCCTCTTTTATGAATGTATGACTTATGTCCCCTGCGTGGGAACTAGGGCCACCTGCTCTTGTCGGTCCCTCTGCGCAGGGACCAGGGCCATCTACCCCTGTCAAATCCCCCGCGTGGGAACTAGGGTCAACCACCCTCTAGCAGCTCCTGCCAGTCCCCCTACGTGGGGACTAGAGTTAACTACTCCCATCAGATCGCAGATGACTTCCCTACATCAGCCTCGGAATCAGCGTCAGGGGCCTATAAAGCACTCGACCACCCCAATTGGAGGGGCAGAGGAAGAAAAAAGAAGGACAGTAACGATAACGATATCGCGCCCAACAACCTACAGAGACACTTGTACACCATTCCATTCCTAGAACTCTTCCCGGCCGTAGCCTTCGAGCGGCCCCGAGGTCGAGCTCCCTATGTATCCCTCCCCCGAGGAGCCTTTAGTCATCTTTCGCCTACGGGCAAGACTGGAGTAGAGCTGTTACCCGACCTAGGGGGCTCGAACCAGTATAAACACTGTGTCCCCTGCCCGATCGTACCTCTTCCCTGTGCCGCGCGCTTCCTAACCCACCTTCCCGCGCAAACGCGACTCTGGGCCTCGCCCCTCCGTGCGATCTTGCGCCCTCTTTCTTTGTGGTCGACGGTCCCGATCGTCGACAGCTGGCGCCCACCGTGGGGCCCGAAGTTTCGTTCGTCCAAAGTTCGTCACCTCAACGACGTCAGCACCTTCGACTCCACCATCGGCATGTCACGATCGGCGAGCCTGGGCTCGGACACTGTCCCTGAGTGCCAAGGCTCCACCTCCATGCTCTCGCCATCATGGCCGCCTCACGAACGCCGGGCCTTCATGGCCGGCGGCCGCGAGGCGACTCCTGGGGTTGACGACGGTGGCCCGGAAACTCCCCGGGGGGCGCATCGGCTCGCCCAGGTTGCCATCAACCAAGCCATCACCGTCATCCGGCGAGAAGAGCGCGGTATGAGCCGCTCCCCGTCAGGGCAGCTCAGCCCTCCCCATCCGGACGAGCCTGCCCGGGAGCGCCTGCGGGCCATCGCCCGGGTTATGGCTGACCCTGCCCGGATCGGCTCGGCCCTCTTCCGACAATCCTTGGCCGAGGAACTCAACAAGGCAACCGACGGCGTCGCGCCTCGACGGCGAGCGGGGTCCCTGGGCTCCGAATCTCGCCCCATGGCGAGCAGCGACGCCCTGCCGCATGGTCACCACCAGCAGACTCCTCGCCCGCGGGCTCACGCCCCGTCACCATCCCCTCCGCCTCGTTGGCAGGAAGAGGTGGTGCGCGGGCCCGCCCGCCGCCAGGGGGATGATGACGACACTCGCTCAAGCAGCAGTACTTCCGGAGGCCTCTCCTTGGACGTTCCGCCCAGGCACCGAAAGATCCGCAACCACCCGCGCCATCACCCTAACAACGCCCCCGCCGACCGTCGTGGTCGACGCGGGGTGCGCCGCCGGCTCGAATTCCCCCAGCAGCGGCGGCAGTGGCCCCCCGGCCTACGGCTGCCCGGCATACTCGGACGGCCTCCGTCGAGTGCACTGGCCGGCCTGGTTCAAGCCGGCAATGGAGCGGTTCGACGGGACCAAGAACCCTGCGGAATTCCTCTCCATATACTCCACCGCCATCCTGACGGCCGGCGGGGACGAGGCCGTGATGGCCAACTATCTCCCCACCGTGTTGGACGGGGCTGCCCGCACCTGGCTCTTCAACCAGGCGCCCGGTTCCTTCCGGTCATGGCGCCAGTTGCGAAGCGCCCTCTACTCCAACTTCCAGAGCTGCTATGAGCGGCCTGGGCGAGAAAGGGACCTGGACCGTGTTATCCAGGGAAAGGGCGAGCACCTGTGAGATTTCGTGCGCCGGTTCACCCGAGCACGGAACTCGATTCCCAACATCTCTGATGAAACCGTCATCAAAGCCTTCAAGTTCGATGTCCGGGACAGACGCCTCACGGAGGACCTCGAAATCGCTTCAAGGCTCACTGTCAACAAGCTGTTCCGCATGGTGGAACGATATGCGGACGCGGATGACGCCGTCCGCTGGAAGCACGACTACGACCGGGGCAAGCTCGGCCTCGCCTTTGGCGAGGCGAGGCGAGGCCATCCGGCACCAAGGAAGGAGACCCAGCCCCGCGCGACAAAAAGCGGGGGAAAGACCGCGGCACCGAAAGCGGCCAGCTCCGCGTGGTCGCCATGGTCGACAACAAGCGCGAAGAGACGGAAGCACGCTAGCCCGACCGCCAGGGGCCTCAACAGAACCTCCCCTGGCTCGAACAGGCGCCGCGCCGGCCCCAGCAAGGGTAGGGTCGGGGCGGACCCCCTCAGGCGGACGCCCGACCTCGGGGCAACGAGGAACAGCCTGGCTTCGATGCCAACAAATTCTGCCTGTTCCACAAGATCCACGGCCACGACCTGCGAAGCTGCCGGACGTGGCTGTTCAAGCTGGACGCCTTTTACAGGGGGGCTAGAGAGATTCCCTCACTCCCAAGAGGTGACGAGCAACCCGGCGGGGTCGACGCCGGCCAGGCCCAAGCGGGCCTCGACCTGGAATTCCAACCGGGCGACCGCCGTGTGGACGTAATCTACGGTGGCTCTTCAGCATACCGGTCTCGACGCGAGCTGAAGGACGTCGTGCGCACCGTGTACCAAGCCACCACCGGGAAGCCCACCGACCAACCCGGTAGGTGGGACGACATCCCCATCACCTTCTCCCGGGACGATGCCCCCTCAGGGATGTCCCGGGACCTCAAAACTGCCCTGGTCGTCGCCCCGACCATGAGCAACACTATCGTTGCCCGAGTCATGATTGATGGGGGCAGTTCCCTCAACCTGCTCTTAGCAGGCGCCCTGGACCGGATGCAGATACTCCGGTCAAAAATCAAGAACATAGCGATCCCCTTCTTCGGCATCGTACCGGGAAGCTCGACCACTCCGCTCGGGCAAGTGGTCCTCCCGGTCACCTTCGACGACTCAGCGAACTTCCGCACCGAGCTGATCAACTTCGAGGTCGTGGACGGCGATCTCCCCTACAACGCCATCCTCGGGCGGCCAGCCCTGATCAAGTTCATGGCTGCAAATCATTACGGGCATCGGTGCATGAAGATCCCGAGGCCCGGCGGCGTCATAACGGTCCGTGGCGACCTCAAGGCGGCGCACGGCTGTGAGGAGAAGGCCCTGGCGCTGGCTGGCATTTTGCCCCAGCCGGGCCCTGAGACCACCCCAAAAGGCACCCGTCGGAAGGCGGCCATCCAGCCGAGTGGCCCGACCAAGGCCGTGCAACTCGAAGAGGGGAACTCGGGCAAATGTGTCTGCATCTCCACCCAGCTCAACCCAAAATAGGAAGACGAGCTCGTCACCTTCCTCCGAACTAATAAAAGCATTTTTGCATGGGAACCAGTGGACATGCCGGGGGTCCCACGGGAGGTGATCGAGCACAGACTACAAACAAAGCTTGGCTGCAGGCCCGTGCGCCAGAAGCTGCGGCGCTTCTCCCCCGAGAAAGCGGCAATAATCAGGGAGCACCTCGATAAGCTCCTCAAGGCCGGTTTCATTCGCGAGGTCTACTACTCCGAATGGCTGGCCAACCCTGTAATTGTACAAAAGAAGGGCGGGAAGTGGCAAATGTGCGTCGACCACACGGGCTTAAACGCCGCATGCCCTAAAGATAACTTCCCACTTCCTCGCATAGATCAGATCGTGCATTCTACTGCTAACGTCGAGATGTTGAGTTTTCTCGACGCCTACTCCGGCTACCACCAGATCAAGCTCGCCGTAGAAGATGAAGACAAGACCGCCTTCATCACGCCATTTGGAACCTTCTGTTACACGACCATGTCGTTCGGTCTTCGCAACGCAGGCGCCACGTTCCAGCGGCTGATGGTCAAGACCTTCAACCCACAAATCGGCCGGAACCTCGAGGTCTATGTCGACGACATCATCATCAAGAGTTCCTCTGAGGGCGACCACATCAATGATCTGGCCGAGACCTTCGTCAACTTGAACAAGTTCGGCATCAAGCTCAACCCCGAGAAGTGCGTCTTCGACACAACCTCCGGAAAGGTGCTCGGCTACATGATCGGGGGCTCGGGCGTGGGCCCAAACCCAGAAAAGATCGAGGCAATCGAGCAGATGACTGCTCCAACCTCAGTGAAACAGGTGCAGAGCCTCACCGGCCGCATCGTCGCCCTCAGCTGCTTCATCTCCCGGCTAGGCGAGCGAGGGCTGCCCTTCTTCAAGATCCTGCGCAGGCATGGGAGCTTCGAGTGGACCCCCGAAGCCCAACGATCTTTCGACGAGCTCAAGGCATACCTCTCACGTCCGCCCCTGCTAACAACCCCGCAGCAGGGCGAGGCGCTGTTGCTTTACCTCGCGGCCACGACCCAGACTGTCAGCGCGGTCCTGGTGGCCGAGTGGGTAGGGCGACAGCACCCAATCTACTACGTCAGCGAAGTGCTCCACGGGCCGAAGGAGCGCTACCCCTTGGTCCAGAAGCTCCTCTACGCCCTCTTCATGGCCTCGCGAAAGCTTCGACATTACTTCCAAGCACATACGGTGGTCATCCCGAGCGGGCTCCTGCTCGGGGAGATTCTCAAAAACCCGGAGGCCGGGAGCCGCGTCGCCAAGTGGGCTATGGAGCTGGCCGAGTTCGACCTCCGCTTCATGGCCCGCACCGCCATCAAATCACAAGCGCTGGCCGATTTCGTGATCGAGCAGACGGTTGAGCCTGCCCCCGAGCCCAGGGTCGAGGACGAAAACTCTTGGACCATGTTCTTCGACGGGTCAAGGTCGTTCGAACGCTCGGGGGCCAGCATCCTCATCATCACCCCTCAGGGTGACCATCTGAGGTACGCAATCCACTTCAACTTCCTCGCTACCAACAACGCGGCGGAATACGAGGCCCTCTTGGCTGGACTGCGAGCTTGCAAGTCCCTGGGCATCCGCCGTCTAATTGTGAGAGGGGACTCCCAGCTCGTCGTCAATCAGTACAACAAAGTTTACCAGTGTTCGGACCCACTGATGGCCAAGTACCTCGCCGAGGTGCGTAAGGCAGAGAGGTGGTTTCGGAACCTGAAGATCCAGCACGTGCCAAGAAGGGACAACTCCATCGCTGACCTCCTGTCCAGGCTCGGATCGTCGGGCAACAAGCTTCCGCCGGACGTTATCCTTGAGACCTTGGCCGCGCCATCTGTCAGCGACCGGGAAGACCCGGTGGCCCTCCTCGAGAGCGTTTCGTCATGGATGAACCCAATTGTCAAGTTCCTCGACCGTGGGGAGCTCCCCGCCGCTCCGACTGAAAGGAGCAGGCTCCGGCGCCGCGCGAGCTCGTACAGGCTCGTCGACGGGCAACTTTACCGTCAAGGGGCCCTGGGCGTCTTGTCAAAATGCATCACTCCTGAGGAGGGTAAGTATCTGCTCAATGACGTACATTCCGGCCTATGCGGCGCTCACTCTTCTTTCAGGACCATGGTCGGGAAGGCATTCCAGATGGGCTTCTATTGGCCAACGGCGCTCGAAGATGCTCGGGGCATCATCCGCGCTTGCCAGGCCTGCCAGTTCCACGCCCGGAAGACCCGGCAGCCTTCCTACGCCCTGCAGACCATCCCCCTCGCCTGGCCGTTCTCGACGTGGGGCCTCGACATCCTCGGTCCTTTTCCGAGGTCGATCGGGGGGAAGAAGTTTCTATTTGTGGCCATTGACACCTTCTCGAAATGGATTGAAGCAGAGCCAGTCTCCGCCATCACCGCCAAGGCCGCGGTAAGGTTCTTCCGTTCCTTCGTGGTCACGGGGTATGTAGTCCCTTGCAGGATCATCACTGACAATGGGATGCAGTTCACCAGCGAGCTGTTTCAAGAGTTCTGCACAGACATGGGGACCAAAATCTGCTATACCTCGGTGAGCCATCAACAGAGCAACGGAGCGGCCGAGTGCGCCAACGGGCAGCTCGTCCAAGGAATCAAGAAGCGAGTTTTCGCTGAGCTCGGTCGGCGCGGCTGGGCCTGGGTGGAGGAGCTTCTGACCGTTCTCTGGTCCGTCCGCACCTCATCCAGTCGGGCGACGGGGGCGAGCCCTTTCCAGCTCGTCTTCAGGGCCGAGGCTGTCCTACTACCCGAGGTCGCGCTCGGCTCCGTCAGGGCAAGCTCGGTTGACCAGATCAACCTCGAGCAGGAGCGATCCCTCGACCTCGCTCTGGTGGAGGAAGCAAGATGCCGCGCGCTGTTGCGCTCGGCACGCTACCTGCAAGGTCTCCGCAGGCATGCCGCCCGAGCTATCCGACCCAGGGGTTTCCACGTTGGGGACCTGGTCCTAAGGCGAATCCAAGACCGCTTCGACACAGACAAGCTGTCCCCGCTGTGGGAAGGCCCCTACAAAGTCGTTTCAGCAAGTCGCACGGGAGCTTACCGCCTGGCGACCCCCGATGGCGGGGAGCTTGCGAGCTCATGGAATGTAGACCAGCTCCGAAAGTTCTATGCCTAATGCTCCTCCTTCATCCGTTTTTTTTAAAATGTCCCTTCTTGCTATCATGATTGTCTCTCATATCCCGAGCAAACGCAACCCGGGCCGTGACCCGGGCGCTTACCTCCGGGGGTCGAATCCGCGTTAAGCCGATCCTCATCGCGGCAAGTCGGTCGTTCCCCCCGTCGCAGGGCTCCCCCTCTCGGTCACGCCCGTGGGCTCACCAAACTCGGGATACTCGAGTTTCGTCCCTCAGGTCCCTTACTCGAGCTACCGTGATAGCCCCGTGATTCACCTCCGGGGATCGGGTCCGCGGTAAGCCGATTCTCATCGCAGTAAGCCGACCATTCCCTCTGTCGCAGGGCACGGGCTCGGGACCACCGCCGATAGGGGCTCCGAGCTAAGGGACCCGGTCTAGTTTTTTTTCTCACAACAAACTACGCTGCCTTATTGTATCTTATCACCTCTTATGCTATCTCGCATCTTGAGCAAACATGTCTAGGGGTCATCGCGCAAGAACCAACGCCAGAAGGTTGAGAGCGCAGTATGCCCCCGAGGCGCAGGAGGTCCCGACCGGACAGATCGCCTCCGGAGGTCAATTTCAAGGAACGCTTGGATCTCTTAAACCCTGCTTCACAGCACTCTGGCTCGGCCCAGGTAGGCACCCGCAATAACGATCTCCTTCGCTTCCGACTCTAACCTCTTTTGGTCTGCGGAGGGGCGTGGCGACCGGCCACGGCCCCAAGTTGCAGGTTCTTCCGTCAAAGATTGCGCCATCTTAGAGACCTCATGCCCAAGGCTCCGTTCGCTTTCTTTCAAGCCGTAACTCTCCTTTTTATCATAGAACGCCTCGAGCGACACGACCTCGCGGCGTGGCCATAAGGGCGACCATAAGGTCATGCGGCGAAGGTTGATCTCGAGGCGTCCATGCGTGTTATTTTTTGCAGCGCCTAGGGTCGCGTTATCTAGGTTCGCCTCGGGGATGACCAACCCGAGCCTGGGCATTCCCAGGATCGGGGGCCGCAATAAGGCGATCGTTATCGGGATAAGCCGGTCATTCCCCCGTGCTGCCAACCATTGAACGTTCTCGGAGGGCGCCCCGAGCCCGATGACTTTTTCTGGGCTCGGAGGTCGCAGTTTTGAATTCACCACCGGGGATGACACGGTCGCAATAAACCGGCCTGCGCAATAAGCCGACCTTTCCCCCGGGGCCAGGTGGCCAGGCTCGAATTCTTGAACCTCCCTCTGAGGGGGACCCGCCGAGCTTGATGCATTCCCGAGCTCGTCGGGTCGGACCCAAGGCCCAAACCTGGTCTGAGCCTGGGCAACCCCAGACCGGCCAGACCGAGTAGTGCCCGAGCCTGAGTACTTCCAGGCGAGGCCTCGGTTGAGTTGAGGTCGCACTCTCTAGGTTCGCCTCAGGGATGTCTGTGTCCCAAGCCTGATGCTTTCCCGGGCTCGGAGGCCGCAGTAAGATGATCCTTATCGAAGTAAGCCGGCTATTCCCCTGTGCTGCCAACCATTGAATGACCTCAGGGAGCACCCCGAGCCTGGCGACATCCCAAGGCTCGGAGGACGCGATCTCTAAATATTGCCGACCGGGGACGATTTCGGTCGCAATAAGCCGCTCTGCCGCAATAAGCCGACTAATTCCCCCGTGGCCTAGCAATCAAGATCGGTCGGCCCTCTATCCGAGTCGTGCCCGAGCCTGAGTGATTTTGAGCGAGGCCTCGGACAACCCGACCTAGTGCGTCTCAGAGCTCGGTCAGCCTAGCCTAAATGGTTCGATTGAAAGATGATGGCTCGCCTCGCAAGGCCTCGCGGGACGTTCTTACCTCTCGCCTCAAATCCGACGTTATTCAGACTCTACAACGCAGGTCGAGCTAGTTTACGAAGGCGACGCGGACGAACAAGCGAGCTAAGTCTTCTAAAGAAACGCGACTTTATGAGGCTTGGCAAAAGAGATTATATTGTCTTTACAAGGGGGTGCGAATCTTTCGCCCCCCCCGCCCATCTACTAACTTGGTTTCATAATCTGCAGACATGTCTCGCGCGAGCTTCTCCCGCTCGAGGTCAGAGACCCTCCGCCGCAGCGCAAGCGCTTCGGCCTCAGCCTTGTCGAGCCGGTCGCGATCGCTCTGAAGCTGGGTCAGGGCGCTCTTCCCCGCTTGAGTCACCCGGGCCAGCTTCTCCTCGAGCCTGGCGACCTTGGCCCCCGCCTCGGCAGCCTTAGCTTCCGCCTCGGTGGCCCTCGCCTCTGACCCGGCCGCCATCTTCGCAAGCGCAACCACCGTCGCCTCGGCCGCCGCCGCCGCCTTGGCCTTGAGCCCGGCCGCTTCGGCCTCGAGCTCTGCGGAAGCCGCCCTCGGGGCGGCAGAGAGCTCCTCGAGCCGAGCCCGGAGACCCGCGACTTCCTTATGTGCGGCCTCCGCCTCTGCCCGCTCAGAGTCCCGGTTCCGCAGCTGCGTTAGGAGCCCTTCCGCCTCCTTCCGCGAGGCTGCGAAATCTTCAAGCGCGGTCGACGCGACGGAGTAGTTCTCCTCGCAGGCCATATGGGCGACCTCAAGGCGCTCCCGGAGCTCCTGCGTCTCTCGCTGCGCGGCCTCCGCCCTCGAGCGAGCAGCAGAGACCTCGAGCTCGAGACGCTGGATCGTCGCCAAAGCGCTCGCGCGGTTCTCATCTAGGACGTCCTGCTCCTTCTGCTGAACTCGGACGAGGGTCTCCTCCGCCCTCTTCCGCTCCTCCTCGACGGCTTCGGAAAGCGACGCGGCATGGAGGCCCCTCTCAACGTTCAGCTCGCGCTCGACCTCCCGAGCCCCGCGATCCCGCTCGGCCTCAACGGCTCGCGCGAGCTCGAAGGCCTGGGCCTCCCTCAGGCACGCGACTTCCTCCCGCCCGTGCGCCGCAACAGCTTCAAGCTCGGCGGCGTACCTCTGATTGACCTCAATAGCATCACAAAGGGCCCGAAAGCTGAGCGCGTACCCACGCACGACCCCGTACCCTCAGGAGATTAGCCGCAGGCCCTGCGAGGACGGAGGAAAAAGTCATCACAACTCCAAGAAAGGGAAAATGAGAAAGAAGGGGAAAACCCAAAACAAATACGCTTACCGCCACCAGCCGCTCCTCCAGCATCGGTAGGTTGATGGCGCCGTCGAGGCCCCGGGGCAGTTCACCTGCAGCAACATCCTCAGCGCCGGCGCCCCTCGAGGTCCTGAGGCGATCCACTTCGGCCAGAGCGGTAGCGGCGGAACCCCTGTGGTGGCGGCGACGGCTCGGGGCTCCTTGGTCGCCTCGGTCGCCGCATGCTGGTCGCGCCGCTCTCGGCTGCGGCCCCTCGGCCGCGGGCGCCCTCGGCGCGCCCCCTCGGTCGAGCCCGTCGACCGCGGCGTCCTCAACCACGGCGCCCTCGCCGTCCTCGACCACGGCACCCTCAACCGCACCGCCGGCGGCCGCGTCGCCATCAGCCGGGCCGCCCTCAATTGCGCCCCCCTCCGCCGTGTAGTCTTCCTCCGAAGACGCGGCGAGCAGCATCCTGTGCGTCTTAGGTCGCGGCACGAGGCGGTAGCCGTCCTCGTCATCTTCCTCCTCAGCCTCGCCCTGGACCACAGGAAAGGTCGATCCCCCTCGGACGCTCGAACGCCGCGACGGAGCGGGGTGACGGAAAATGTACGGAGGCCGTACTTGACGCGACGACTCCGCAGCAGCAGCCGGAGGACTCCTCCCCCGGGTACTCGGCGTTGGAGCTCGTCACTCATTTGCGATCCAGTGGCTCACACAGAAGCCGCCTCGCCATCTCTTGAGGAGCAAGGGTCAGTAAGAGAGGGACCAAGGAGAAGGCACGAGGGATGCGAGTTCGGGCTCGGATGTCCCCGAGCTCGGGTCATCCGAACTTACCACAACCCGGTCGCAACACTCGACGTGGGGCTTCTTGGTGGCCAGCTTCGGGGCAACGGGGGCCGGCCTCTTGCCCCCCCTCTTGCCTTTGTTTAGGCCAGGGAGTGGCAGCATCTGCTTCACCGTGTCCCAGAGCTCCCTGGTCGCCTGCACGAGCTCGTTACGGTTGGCGTCCGAATATGAGTTTTCGAGACCAAGATCAAGCCAAGGGCCGTTACCTCGCTACTCCGCCCCAAGACGTTCTTGGGGACGCTACCGCCAAGATCGTAGGCGGTGGCAGCCTTCCCGAAGGTCTTCTGCATCCTCGAGGTAATCTAGGCCGCCCTCAGCGCTGCAGGAAACCGAAAGGAAAAGAAAAAAGAATCTCCTATTGTCAAGCAAGGCAGCCTCGATCAAGTCTGGAAGGGCCTGGGTCGTGAAATGCTGACCTTCGTTGCTTTCCCGGGTGGCGTCGTGCCTCCTGGTGATCTCGAAGAAGGGGTGCAGCCTCTTCCGAAGAGGGAACACCCGGCTCCGCAGGTAGTCGTGAACGACCACCTGCCCCTTGAGCCCATGCGTCGCGAAGATGTGGATAAGAGTGACCGCCGCCTGGTCGGCCGCCGAATCCTCGGGCTCCGGGGTCTCCCGCTTGCCGTCAACCGCGGCGCCATTGTAGGCGAGGCCGCTCCCCTTGCCCTTCTTCAAATAGAACCACTTCTCTGTCCACGGTCCGAGCGAGTCCTGGGTTGGGATTTGGAGGAAGGAGCCAGGAAGTCCGGCCCGCAGCCGAAAGTAAAGACACCCGACGACGGGATCCTTTGCTGTGCAGGACAAGGAATAAAAGCGAAAAAACAACGAGGGGGTGGGAAGGACACCCAGAAACCGCTCGCAAAGATGAGCAAAAATGGAAGGGTGGAGGAGGGAGTTAGGTACCAAGTTGACAAGCTCGATCTCGCACTGCGCGAGGACCGTCGCCAAAAAGTCGCTCTCCGGGGTGCGCAGCCCGAAGAGCATGTAGTGCTCTGTGCTCACGATCTCGTCATCCGGAGGCCGCAGCACGTTCTCCCCGGACGGAAGCCGCCAGGAGAATGGATCCAACAGTCCCAAAGTCTCCATCTCCTTAATCTGCTCTGTGGTGAGCGTGCTCCTCCCAAATTTTGCCATGGAGTCGGGGGGCTCGAAAGCAAAAGGCAGAGGCGTCGGCGTGAAGACACGAGGAAGAAGAAGACAAAGAGTGCGAGCAGTAGGGAGGAGAAACTCTGAAGACTAAGGTCTCCCGGTTTTAAAGACGCCTCGACTACCGGCATCACTATTGCCTCAAAAGGCGCGCCCGCAGCCGACGGGCGGTAACCGAGGCGTCAAGACTCTTCGAACCCCCGCACGAGCATATCTTTTCAAAACAACCACCAACTGTCCCTCCGACTTCCTCGCCCAAAAGGTCCCGAGCCCGATCAAAGGAGTGACCCCTCCTCGAAAACTTCAGACTCAAGAGCGCCTAGAGCCTCAGACCGCCTCTTGAGCCTCGGGGGCTGGTTGTCGGGGGTCGGCCGTCCTGACACGTGTCCAGGCCCCCCGGGGGGCTTTAAGCCGTCCTCCTCCGAGCTCGGGGGACTGTTCCCGAGTCCGGGCAAGGTCCCCCCGAGCTCGGGCCAGAATTCCCCCGAGTTGATGCCAGACCGCAACGATCTCCACGACCTCGGTGCCCCCAGCCCGGACTTCGATGTAAACAGGTCTCCTCTTTTATGAATGTATGACTTATGTCCCCTGCGTGGGAACTAGGGCCACCTGCTCTTGTCGGTCCCTCTGCGCAGGGACCAGGGCCATCTACCCCTGTCAAATCCCCCGCGTGGGAACTAGGGTCAACCACCCTCTAGCAGCTCCTGCCAGTCCCCCTACGTCGTGGGGACTAGAGTTAACTGCTCCCATCAGATCGCAGACGACTTCCCTACATCAGCCTCGGAATCAGCGCCAGGGGCCTATAAAGCACTCAACCACCCCAATTGGAGGGGCAGAGGAAGAAAAAAAAAGGACAGTAACGATAACGAGATCGCGCCCAACAACCTGCAGAGACACTTGTACACCATTCCATTCCTAGGACTCTTCCCGGCCGTAGCCTCCGAGCGGTCCCGAGGTCGAGCTCCCTATGTATCCCTCCCCCCGAGGAGACTTTAGTCATCTTTCGCCTACGGGCAAGACTGGAGTAGAGCTGTTACCCGGCCTAGGGGGTTCAAACCAGTGTAAACACTGTATCCCCTGCCCGATCGTACCTCTTCCCTGTGCCGCGCGCTTCCTAACCCACCTTCCCGGGCGAACGCGACTCTGGGCCTCGCCCCTCCGTGCAATCTTGCCCCCTCTTTCTTTGCGGTCGACGGTCCCGATCGTCGACAAAGGGGATACCAAATATATAGTAGAAGTCAACATGAGATAGATTTGAATTCATCCACATAAAGATAAAGTCCAACCATATTAAATTTTCAAATCCACCCATATCTTAACACTTTCTACTTGTGTTCAATCCTGCACCTATTACCTTTACCCTGTACCTGTATTGTTCACTCGTGCTAGGGCTAGGTCTAATGCCAACCTTCAAGACCGGCATGAAGCGTTCGAAGCATAAACAACCACGGTGTCCTCTTGTTGGTCAAATCGAAAAACGATAAATCCAAACGAGAAAGGTGGTAGTATCCCGAGATAGCCCCTCGGGCCGCAGCTTCCCCATGCGGCCGAGCTCCATAACAAGGCATTGACCAACCCGGTTTGTGGTGGTCTGGCGCGCAGTCACAGCTCGTCTCGGCACCATACACAGGTGCTGCCCACTTCATGATCTCGGACATCTATTTTTTAAAAAATCGTCTTGTACATCTATTTTTTTTAAAAAAAAATTGTGTTGTACTAGATGTAAGGTGTGTTTAGTGGGATAAGGTTCAATGTAACGGATAGTTCGTAACATATGGTTCAATTGTTTTCGGTGAATGAGATGTTTAACATCTAGAGTGAATATTCTTCAAGTTATATCTCACTAGGATGTGATGGTTCGGTTGAAGTAATCAAACATATAAATGATTTTTCTTTTTTGAATCGTCTCATATATGTAGCATTTCGTACAAGTAACAAAAACATACTAAGCCCTCTCAGGTGCTTGCTTAAAAATAAGAAAGGGGAATCCAAAGATTCTTTCGCAAAATAATCTATCTTTTTTTAGGTGGCTTACACATCAATTCTCATGCTATAGAAACAACATACATATGGTGGGTTCCTGCAATTGGTGTGGGGCAGCATTGAGTTGCCAAAGGTGGGGACGAAAGGTTGAAACAGCCGGGGAGATGGAGGTGACCGGGGTGAAGAAGGCAAGCAGTGTTGACAGATGAGGTGGCAGCGGCACGTATGGTGGCAATGAGGTAGGAGGAAAGGAGTGAGTGACTAGGGTTGGAGGTTACAAACGTGCTTATATAGAAAATGGATGGAGTGATATGGACCATTTGATGAAGATCTAAAGGTAAAAAAGGTCTGTTTTTAGGGATAGAAACAGTTACATGATGTGTAGGACTATAGGCACACCCAAATAGTTAATGTCCATTTGGATTTGAGCATCCATGGATTTAATGTATTTGGATATAGATGCTATCACTTTGATTTGGGTTGGAAATGGATTGAATCAAAGCTTATTTGGAAATGAGTAGGATAGTTAATATTTAGATTTAGATATCCATGCATTCCCAGTTAAACCCATAGATAAACGTGATTGCCATATATATATATATATATATATATATGTATATATGTATATATATATATATATATATATGGGAAGCTAAAATAGGGCACCATGGTGCCTGGGCACCATGATTTCAAATGTGCAAATTCAAGCTGTATTTGAGTACAATTTTCAAAAATTTCAGTTTTAGGGTATATACCCATCTATAACAATTCAAATGAAACACATACCTTTGAAAAAATATACTCAAATTCAAAGATTTTGAACGAGTTTGGATCACATGTCTTGCTGATTTATATATAAAATCAGTACATACCTACAACCAAACTATCATCAAAAAGGGAAACTATAGTTTGAATTTCAGTTTAAACTTGTTTGAACTAGTTAGTAAACTAGTTAAACTCAGTATCCTAAAAATTTCAAAAAAATTCGCACGAAATACATAGGAAAAATACCATTTTTAGATCATGGTGCCCAGGCACCGTGGTGTCCCAAGTAATTATACTATATATATGTATATATATATATATGTATATGTATATATATATATGTATATATGTATATGTATATATATGTATATGTATATATATGTATATGTGTATATGTGTATATGTGTATATGTATATGTATATGTATATATGTATGTATATGTGTAAATATATATACATATATATATATATAGACATATACATACATATATATACACATATACATACATATATATATATACATATATATACATATATATATATATACATATATATATGAAGATGAAATGGGGCAACAAGGTGCCTGGGCACCATGATTTCAAATGCATGAATTCAAGCCATATTCGAGTATATTTTTCAAAAAAATTAGTTTTAGGGTATGTACCCATCTATAACAATTCAAATGAAATGCATACCTATGAAAAAATATACTCAAATTCAAAGATTTTGAACAATTTTAGATCACATGCTTTGCTGATTTATATATAAAATTAGCACATACCTACAACCAAACTATCATTAAAAAGGAAACTCTAGTTTGAATTTTAGTTCAAACTTGTTTGAACTAGTTAGTAAACTGATTAAACTTAGCATCCTAAAAATTTCAAAAACATTCGCATGAAAATACATAGAGAAAATATCCTTTTTAGATCATGGTGCCTAGGCGATGGCAGCCTCGTGGACAGTGCAGGGCAGGGCTGTGACTACGATGAATCCGATGATTGGAAACTGCCCCTGCCCTCGCTACGCCGAATGCTGCTGGGCCACCGGCGTCGTGGCTGCCAAGCCCTAACCCATGGATGGCATGCCGCCTGCCCGTGGTACGTCGATATCCTTCCAGTAATCCACTATCAGCAGCGTTGCAGAGCAAGCAAGCATCTTTCACTTCGTATCTCTTAATAAATGTCTGAAATATCATACAGTCATGATCCATCTCATGTACTGTGTATTGTTATGTTCATCGTATTGTACTCAGTTACTTAAGCAAACAAAATGGTAGGAGATTGCTTTCAGGCGTTGCCAAGAGCTTCAGGCTATGTACTCCTACTTTATGTTCATTCCAGTTTGCAGCATGCTTTCTTCTTTAAAGAAAGAAATGATCATGTGAGCACGCGTGGTGTACAACAATTCTGAAGATTTTTCTGGGGAGTATGCACTGATTTTCAGCTTGTTGTTTTTCATGAATCTTTTGAACATAAAAGTTTCCAGGGACAGAAAACAAAAAAAAAAGTAAAAAGGGAGAACTTTTACAGCACACCTATCCTATTACTACTCCCTTCATCCTAGTTTATAAGGCATATATGTTAAATGGTTTTGTGTACAAATATACGGTGTATTTCATATTCTAATGCAAAATTAATGTAATATTCCCTTTATACCCTTAATAAATATCCAGTTTTACTTTATATTTTTCTACATGTGTTGAATATTGTGCTTAGACATAATAATTAGAGATAGTCTAATCATTATCAATATCTCCTTAGTCTATGTGCTAAGAAAAAATACACCATATAAATTTAGACGGAGGGAATACCTCACAAGAGGTAGAGGTGAAATGGTCTTCAATTACCATTCATAGACTATTATGGTCAATTATTACATAATAAAAGGAAAAAAATAAATATTTTGGCACCTCTCATTGAAAGCATGAAAGTTAATAAGGTAAATAATTAACGATAATAATCTCAGTTGCTATATTTTACAACATCGTATGCGTGTGAGGGTTTAGGGTTTAAAAAAATTTGTCTTGTACAGAATGTAAGGTGTGTTTGGTGGGATGAGCTTCAATGTGATGGAATAATCCGTAACTTATGGTTCAATTGTTTTTGGTGAATCATGGTGTAACATCTAGAGAGAATATTCTTTAAGTCATATCTCACTAGGACGTGATGATTCAGTTGAATTAATCAAATACATAAATTACTTTTCTTTTTTGAATCATCTCATACATGTACCACTTACGAGTAACCAAACACATCCTAGGCCCTCTCAGGTGCTTGCTTAAGAATAAGAAAGGGGAATCCAAAGATTGTTTCACAAAATAATCTATATTTTTCTAGCTGGCCTACACATCATCTCTTGTGCTATAGAAACAACATACATCTGGTAGGTTCTGGCAATTGATGCAGGGCGGTATTGAGCTGCCAAAGGTGGAGAAGAAGGGTTGAAGCAGCGGGGGAGGTGGAGGTGGGGTGAAGGAGGCAAGCAGCGTTGACGGATAAGGTGACAGCGACGAATACGGTGGCAATGAGGTAGGAGAAAAAGTGTGACTAGGGTTGGAGATTGCAAAATGTGCTTATGTAGAAAATGGATGGAGTGATATGGACCATTTGATGAAGATCTAAAGGTAAAAAAAAGGGTCTGTTTTTAGGGATAGAATGTAATGACCCCTATTTTCACATAAATGCAAAAATGGAAATCTCATGTGCGAACAGTACTAGTCCCATGATCAGTAGCTAGTACGCACATTTACAACAATTGGAATCACAACCATACATCATATTATTAAAGCGGAAGCTAATTTACACAATAATCTTACAATTCAGAGTTTATAGCAGCAAAGAAGCAAAGTCTTGTAGTATGCCCATCCAATCCCTCAGGCAACTGACAAGGCATAATCCCTAGAAAAACTTCATCGTTATCATTTCCGAATCCTGCGACAATTATGTTGCATCGGACTAATCTGATTCTTCACCTAAAAACAACAATTAAGCAAGGGTGAGTACTTTCGTACTCCGCAAGACTTTTGCAAAGCCTATGATATATGCAAGCCATTTCAAAGGAGAGGCTAGTGTGGTTAGTTTGCATAAAGCCGATTTGAAATGTAAATACAGAATAGTAGATTGCAAAACGGAATTTAAGTAAAAGCAATTTAATACTGAAAGTAACAGAATGTAAGCATAAATAAATCTCATGTACCTGGGTATCATGACCATATCCAAGAACCATTTCTATTGTCACAGCAGAAATTTCCGAGTAACCATTCCTATCAGTCCCAGGTAAAAATCCAGAGTTTTACGAAAATAAAAACAGCTAACTAGTGCTGGCGCACCAAGACTCCCATAACCGCGGGAACGGCTTTTCGAAAAGTTTGACACTCTGCAGAGTTGTACATCTTTACCCACAAGTCATGATCTTTTCCTTTTGCTGCATAGTTCACGCACCTTTGGCGTAGTGGCCAGAATGTTCATGACGGAAACCTTTACATTATCTAGGCTAACTTTGCACCAGCCCGGTGTCGATAAACCCGTACTATGGTGTAAATATTTGTACAGTCACTGCACAGTAATGAATAAGCATATCCATAGTATGGCGTACACCGTTGTATTAGCAAACGTGACTCCCAACACCTCGGTGTGGGCGCCCCTACGAGCAACCAGTCACTGAAGAAGCTCGTACTACTCCGGCCTTCCAATGTGCAAAGTTAAACCAGATAACTTAATTGGTTTAAGGCTGTCCCATACCAGCACTTGTGGTTGTACGGTAAATTCTTGGGTTTAACGAACACGTAGTTCGGTCCTTAATCCGATACGGGCAATAATCTCCACCCTACACTACGTACAAGTCCCTTGTACACCCGGCTATTGCCAATAATTGCCCGCAACAAAATTATAGTTTTATTTCCATTTTTGATCAAAATACCAACCAAGAAAGGTCATACCCATCAAGTTGTCATATCCAACATTTTTAATCATGTTAAGGTTTTATGTTCATTTAAGCATGGCTAAGCATATCACTAAGTGTGAGTAACCCAAATTGACTTCATGTACTGCCTATGCTATTCTAGGGTTATCAAGGTTCACAAACCCATACTTATCAAGGAAGTTCTATGTGACAATAGGTACAACTACTAATACCCAAAATATAGCAGACTTTAATAAAAGTAACGTATGCAATAAAACATTTAGTGAAAACATTTATAAAACTGGGATCAATATGATCAAAGGGGGTGCTTGCCTTGCTTATTTATTGCTTACGACGAAGATGAAGCCACGACTGACGGAGGCAACGACGGAGGTAGCGACTTCGGATTCTACATGTCGTTCAATCGGAAATATAGCAAATATTCAACTTTAATAAGGGCGAAAAGAAAACAAACAGAAAACCAAATAAAGATTCATTAAAGAAAACAGGAATGTTTTAGGGTTCGGATTGAATGATTTCAAGATCTTGTGATTTAGATAATTATACAAACATATTGTTAATGACTTATGATAAAGAAGGCATGGTTTCTTTGATAGATTATCTATTCTTGATTTACGAATTCAAGAGGCTAAAATTATGAATTCTTACATTTATAACTTCGAATTATAGATGCTAAAATTATTTGGATTAATAAGATTTAACACATTAGACAATTGAGCTGGAAACTATAAATGAATAACACTTAATTCCTTAAGTGATTTTGTATAAGAAGTGACTTTGAATATGTTAGATTTATTGAACTAGGTTACTGGATTTATTCATGGTTTTTAAGAAGGTTCTGGTGATACAAATTACATATTTGTTTATTATTTCAAAGTTCGCTTATTCATAGGATTGAGTTCATAAAACATAATACTTAGGGTTATTTGGCGATTAGGACTTATTTAATTTATTTGCAAAACATGATGAAATAAGATTATTTCTTCAAAATATTATAGTCTATACTTTAAAGAATATTTCCAAGTTAATTTCATACTTTTTAGGTTACCAGGACTTGGTTTTATCAAATTTGAATTTAGTTTGTGAAAGATACATTATTTGGTTAAGTATTGATTATGACTTTATTACAATGATTCTTGCTAAATAAAATAGTTTGCTTATATTATATGTTTGGAAATCTAGTTTCTTTATTATGATCATACTTTTCATTATCTCTACATGCGTATATTTTTCTACATTTACAAGTCTTATGTTTTTAATGTAATTCAAACTTATGCATATATGATATTTTATTTCAAACATTTAAATGGTGATAAATTACTCATTCTTGTCTTTGTGAATTTATTAGATACTTTGTATGTGCCTCTATTTATTGCTACGGATTATTGTATGCACTTATTCATATATATACCCTTTTCCATTTGAATAGCTTACTATTTATAAAACAAGTCTAAATCAAGTTCATACCTTAATTATTTTAGCATCATAAGGTAGCCTACTGATATTTAGTGATTTAGAAATCAATTTGACTTACTTTAGATTCCTTTTGCACAAACTATGCATTTTTGAATATTTATAGTATTGAAATCAATCTTTAATGGAAAATGATTCAAACAAAGTTAGAATCTAAATATTTTTATACATTTGAGTTGATGACAACATAAGGAGTCCATTAAAATTGGCTTCATTCAATTCTAAGTTGTTTTGCAACATTTTTATATCTAGCACATCTCTAGGCCTTCTATTCAAATTTGAATTTCAAATTTACCCAGAGATAATTTCCAAAATATTATTGCATATTCTGAAGGTACTGAATTTATCATGAATTTAGAAATTAATTTCATCTTATTTGGAGCTAAAATGCAAAAGATATAATTAAATGAATGTACTAGGTTTAGAAAAATACTGAAAACTGGAAATTTACCAAAATAGGAAAGTACGTCTTCAGGCTTTGAATACGCTTTCCATATCTGGACTCGGCTGAGTTGAAGGGTCGTTACTGGGCTCGGCATAACGATCGGGTCGCAGACAGTGGATCGACGCTGAGGCCCGCGACGGCAGCGATCGCATGGCTCAAGAGTCATCGCGATCGACAATCGAACCCCATCATCTGACCACAGAGAACAGGGCGCCAAGCCTTCCGGCTCGCCGGCGGCGAAGGACAGCCGGAGAAGAGGAATCGGTTCCGCCGCGAGATTCAGCAAGCGCATGCGCTCATGAGGGTGGAGTTATTTCGTCCGGGGATGACCGAAATCGGTGCGCCACGGGAGGGAGGCGGCGGAGAACAAGGCTGACGGCGGAGCGGCGAAACCGAAGCTTCCCGAGCGTGAACATCACCAAGGTAAGTATCAGCATGACCCACTGATTCCATTTTTCAACTTTTTCAAAAGGATGGGGGAAGAGAATGAGCTCTCACCGAGCGGGTGCGGTGACGAAAGAAGATGTCGCGACGGCTCACGGAGAAGAAGGAGTGGTGGCGAGTCTTTGGGATGATTTTAAGGTGTCAAGGCGAAGTATGTGTAAGTATTCGAGGAGAAATAGTTTGTGGCGGCGGAACGGTGATTTTCCCCCTTTTCCGGGTTTCGCCGGACTTGGAGAAGAAAGCGGGAATTGGTGGTGATATGGCGGCTTGGATCGGTTTTGGGGGGTTCCAGAGGTGTGAAAAAGTGCCAGCGATGGTGTTTAAATAGGCGGAACGGTCGGTTGACACAGGATTTGAACGCAGCTAGAAGAGGACGGCGGCTCGGCACGAGATACGTGCCAGGGCAGCAAAAATCGGTAAGAACGATTGCCGTGGCAGCTTTGGCACAGACAGAAGGTCGTTTTGTGATGCAATTGCTGCCCAACTCATGCCGTGGCAAGGGAATTGCCAGTAAATCCTTGCCGCGACGGAATTTGGGCGAAGACAGCAGAGGCGGCAAGAGACGGAGTTTCGGCTTGGGTTTTCTTCGGTGCAAGATATGGCAGGCTGGCGGTGGTGAGGTGACAGAGGAGCAGCAGGTCGGCGATGGAAGAACATGGGCTGAGAATTGCGATGCCGACTGGAAAATATAACAAGAGGAGAGGCGGTGTTCGGCTGTGCGCGCGAGAATAATGAGCCAAGGAAGAAGAGAGAAGAAGGATCGGGAGGCTGGCTGACAAGTGAGGGCCGGTTGGTAGTGGAAGAAAAAGAAGTCGGCAGGGGCACAGCTGGCCAGGATGGCCACTTGACAGAGAAAGAAATGAGGAGAAGTCTGCCGAAAACTCTGGACAGCACAGGATAGATTCATTGGTTTAGATCATAAAACCGACTCAACATTTTATGCAGATTTTTCTATATGTCGGCAAGGATGAGATAAAGGTATGGTAAAATTTTCAAATAAATATTATTAGTAAAAATATTTATAAAAATCTGACAATGCAATATTTTCATTTTCTGTTCCTTCTGTTTTATATTTAATTGAGGATCAAAGTAAGATTAATATTTTATGAAACTTTTTCACAAGATCTTAAATGACATTATTTACATTATATAAAATTTTCATAATTTTATTTTGTATATTTTATTTTTAATAATTCTGACATTGAACTTTTCAGCTTTCCTCATTATCTGTTTATGAATTTCTAAAATTATTAAACGATGGGATAAATTCTTGATATTTTTACCAGACATATATAAGATAATCATGTCGGCAAGGTTAAAATGTTAACTCAGGTTAGTTTAAGGTAACTTCTGAAGAAATCTTGCAACTTCAGATTGTTGATTATCTTTTCAAGATTACAATATCTTTTCTTTTATTTAATGTGTTCAGATCACTTTTGACAGCATGTCAAGGTCTATGACAGTTCCTAATATTTTAATATTATTTTTGCAGATTTTTATTGATATGGTGTTTTTATATTTTTACTTTTACCATTTTACCATTTCAATAGATATTACTTTTCTTTTTAGAGCAAAATTCAAGAAGAACCAATAATTCAGAAAACTCAGAAAATTCAAATTCAAATTAAATATTACATCTCAAATTTTTTTTTATATTTTGTTTTTTTTGGAAGAAATAGTTTTAATGAAGGAAATATTCTTTTCTTTCAAAATTAGAATACAAGAAAAGAGGAAAAGATATTTATTTTAAACCAAAATCTTGATTCCAATTGAAATTTTTATTCAATTCCATTTTTAAATTTTAAACTTTTTATTTTTCATATTTTTGAATTTTATGGGATGTTACAGACTACCCCCCTTAACCGGAATCTTGTCCCCGAGATTCGCAGGTCTAGGGAGGGATAAGAGGAGCACAGGATGATTCCGATGATATGATTCATCCAATCATCTTGGAATGCAAAGGGTTTTGATTTTGATTGGGATTGACAACAATCTTTATCATGAAGGAATGAGTACTTAAAATTAAATTGATTAATTGCAAGATATGAATACACAAGGGACATATTCAAAATCAAAAGGAATGGTCGTAGAAATTGATTACGCAAAGGATGTGCTCAAAAATCAAAAGGAATGATTGCAAGAATTGAATACACAAAGGAAGTACTCAATTTACAAAATCAAAACGATTGATCGAAGGAATTGAGTATACAAAGGACGTACTCATTTTGCAAAGTTAAAAGGAATGATTGAAGAAATTGAATACACGAACAAAAGGCGTACTCAATACCTTGATAAATGCGTTAAGTGCAATCACATGAAACAAAGGTTTATGTTCAAAGCTTCATGTTGTAACAAGGATTGCTCTGGAAACTCAACACAAAAGGTGCTGGTTGCCGAGCTTAGCATTGACGCGATCATCGACAAAAGAGAGCTTTATCTTGCAGCTGCTGGCATTTATGAAAGAACATGCAAGTTGGATGAGGCATCCCGGATTATCGACAAGATCATTTAGACAGCTTGGGGTTTGCTGCTGACTTCCTTGAATTTGGTAAGCAGTCGAATTGTTCTTAGCAGACGTTGGCGATGCATCCAAGTTCTTCACAGTTGATGTAGATGACATTGTTCGTCTGATTAGGAAAATAAGGGTTGCTTATTGATGAAATAGATGATCACAATTTACTAACGAAAGTGATGATCAAAATTGAAAGTGGTGGTCAAAATTTACTGATGAAAATGATGATCAAGAAATGGTTAAGATCAAGGAACTTGACTTTGGAATTATTCGATGAATATGCAAAGATAGAAGGGGGTAAGATGAGAATTAGTTTGATTATAAAGTAACTTCCAATTCTCTTAAAATCCTTTTTGTTATTTAACTTATATAGATTAGAGAAAATGAGATAAAAATATGAGAATGGTTTAATCCAGAGTTATCTTTTATCCATTAAAATCTTGTATTATTAGATTTTTAGCAATCTAAAAGGAAAGGAAAAATTATTAGATAGCAGTCTAATTCAAGATTCTCTTTTGAATATTAAAATTCATATTATTTTAGGTAACATTCCGTTCCTTAAAATTTTCTTGATTAGATATTCTTATTGATTAAGGGTTGTCACGTCGTGAAGTTTTAACTTATGTCGAGCATTCACGAGTGCATCCCGAGAAGTAATACAAAAGATTCACAACAAAAGTTTAACAGCACGTAAAAACTTTAAATTCAATCAAGTGTATAGAGGGTCTAAAATTTTATCTTATCGGCTATCCTATCTTAGGGTACACTCTTTTTCCGTATAACAATGCTGGTCTTTCATTCTTCATGGCATGACTTGATGCCGTCGGAATCTCTTCTTCTAGGACTCTTTTTTTTTAGTCTTCAATAACACAAGACCATCTTGGCTTCGAAGTCATCATACAATCGGCGAAGTGGCGAGATGAAGTATCTTCATATTCATCATCATAGTTAGGTGATACTTGCGGGGAGGATTGAATATGGGTTGGTTTAATCGGGGTTTAGATACTCTCGGTGGGTCTAACACAATAATGGAGGTTGTGCTATTAATTCTGACAAGACTGATTTTAGGAAAGATTAGGAACTAGAAGAACATACAGGTGAGGAGTTCTATAGAGAGAAAGGATAAGTTGTGAGAAATTCTATAGAAAGAAGAGATAAGCTTGCAAGAATTTCTTATAGGAAGAAGAAACAAGTTACTTTATGAAATTTTCTTTTAAGCCTACAGGTTGAGATTTCTGGATTCATACATAAGGGCAATTCAATGCGAAACTTTAACATAAAAGTTAAGTTCACACGTAAATTAGCCCGGACAGGAAAATAAAAACCAATTGCAATCAGCAAGATATAACACTGCATAATATGATGTATTGAGCTAGAGTCGAATAATGTCGCTACGAGCAGGGTTCCTTTTCTAACGAAGAACCTAATATACTCTAATCTTCCGTGTTTTACTGTCGGATGATACCAGCTCTTCATGAAGTAGAATCTTCAGTCTTTACTTCTGTTTTGTCGGGGGTAGCGAAGTGGTATGTCCCGTCTTCCTTGAGGTTGTCGACGTAGAAGTAGTCTTCATTGATTTGAGTATGAAGAAGAGTAGCGACACATCTTGGACAACTTCGGAAGCAAATAGCAAAGATGAACTATGAGCGAGAATTGTTTTAAGGGAAGAGGAATTTATTTTACAAATCAAAATGAAAGTAGGAGGTAAGGATAAGAACTTAGGGAGGAGGAAAGAATAGCAATGGCTATCTTTTGCAAATATAATAACTTTTGAAAATAAATTTTGAATTTGACCCACTAATACTATCGACCATTCTAGGGTTTATCTCGATCAAGATGGCTCGATACCAATCAGATAACCCCATTTTCACATAAATGCAAAATGGAAATCTCATGCGACAAGTACTAGTCCCATGATCGATGAGCTAGTACGCACATTTACAACAATTGGAATCACAACCATACATCATATTATTAAAGCGGAAGCTAATTTACACAATAATCTTACAATTCAGAGTTTATAGCAGCAAAGAAGCAAAGTCTTGTAGTATGCCCATCCAATCCCTCAGGCAACTGACAAGGCATAATCCCTAGAAAAACTTCATCGTTATCATTTCCGAATCCTGCGACAATTATGTTGCATCGGACTAATCTGATTCTTCACCTAAAAACAACAATTAAGCAAGGGTGAGTACTTTCGTACTCCGCAAGACTTTTGCAAAGCCTATGATATATGCAAGCCATTTCAAAGGAGAGGCTAGTGTGGTTAGTTTGCATAAAGCCGATTTGAAATGTAAATCTGTAATAGTAGATTGCAAAACGGAATTTAAGTAAAAGCAATTTAATATTGAAAGTAATGAATGTAAGCATAAATAAATCTCATGTACCGGTATCATGACCATATCCAAGAACCATTTCTATTGTCACAGCAGAAATTTCCGAGTAACCATTCCTATCACCCTGTAAAAATCCGAGTTTTACGAAAATAAAAACAGCTAACTAGTCTTTGGCGCACCAAGACTCCCATAACCGCGGAACGGCTTTTGAAAAGTTTGACACTCTGCAGAGTTGTACATCTTTACCCACAAGTCATGACCTTTTCCTTTTGTCGCATAGTTCACGCACCTTTGGCGTAGTGGCGGAATGTTCATGACGGAAACCTTTACATTATCTAGGCTAACTTTGCACCGGCCGGTGTCGATAAACCCGCACTATGGTGTAAATGTTTGTACGATCCACGCACAATAATGAATAAGCATATCCATAGTATGGCGTACACCGTTGTATTAGCAAACGTGACTCCCAACACCTCGGTGTGGGCGCCCCTATGAGCAACCAGTCACTGAAGAAGCTCGTACTACTCCGGCCTTCCAATGTGCAAAGTTAAACCAGATAACTTAATTGGTTTAAGGCTGTCCCATACCAGTACTTGTGGTTGTACGGTAAATTCTTGGGTTTAACGAACACGTAGTTCGGTCCTTAATCCGATACGGGCAATAATCTCCACCCTACACTACGTACAAGTCCCTTGTACACCCGGCTATTGCAAATAATTGCCCGCATCAAAATTATAGTTTTATTTCCATTTTTGATCAAAATACCAACCAATAAAGGTCATACCCATCAAGTTGTCATATCCAACATTTTTAATCATGTCAAGGTTTTATGTTCATTTAAGCATGGCTAAGCATATCACTAAGTGTGAGTAACCCAAATTGACTTCATGTACTGCCTATGCTATTTTAGGGTTATCAAGGTTCACAAACCCATACTTATCAAGGAAGTTCTATGTGACAATAGGTACAACTACCAATACCCAAAATATAGCAGACTTTAATAAAAGTAACGTATGCAATAAAACATTTAGTGAAAACATTTATAAAACTGGGATCAATATGATCAAAGGGGGTGCTTGCCTTGCTTATTTATTGCTTACGACGAAGATGAAGCCCCGACTGACGGAGGCAACGACGGAGGTAGCGACGTCGGATTCTACACGTCGTTCAATCGGAAATATAGCAAATATTCAACTTTAATAAGGGCGAAAAGAAAACAGACAGAAAACCAAATAAAGATTCATTAAAGAAAACAGGAATGTTTTAGGGTTCGGATTGAATGATTTCAAGATCTTGTGATTTAGATAATTATACAAACATATTGTTAATGACTTATGATAAAGAAGGCATGGTTTCTTTGATAGATTATCTATTCTTGATTTACGAATTCAAGAGGCTAAAGTTATGAATTCTTACATTTATAACTTCGAATTATAGATGCTAAAATTATTTGGATTAATAAGATTTAACACATTAGACAATTGAGCTGGAAACTATAAATGAATAACACTTAATTCCTTAAGTGATTTTGTATAAGAAGTGACTTTGAATATGTTAGATTTATTGAACTAGGTTACTGGATTTATTCATGGTTTTTAAGAAGGTTCTGGTGATACAAATTACATATTTGTTTATTATTTCAAAGTTCGCTTATTCATAGGATTGGGTTCATAAAACATAATACTTAGGGTTATTTGGCGATTAGGACTTATTTAATTTATTTGCAAAACATGATAAAATAAGATTATTTCTTCAGAATATTATAGTCTATACTTTAAAGAATATTTCCAAGTTAATTTCATACTTTTTAGGTTACCAGGACTTGGTTTTATCAAATTTGAATTTAGTTTGTGAAAGATACACTATTTGGTTAAGTATTGATTATGACTTTATTACAATGATTCTTGCTAAATAAAATTGTTTGCTTATATTATATGTTTGGAAATCTAGTTTCTTTATTATGATCATACTTTTCATTATCTCTACATGCGTATATTTTTCTACATTTACAAGTCTTATGTTTTTAATGTAATTCAAACTTATGCATATATGATATTTTATTTCAAACATTTAAATGGTGATAAATTACTCATTCTTGTCTTTGTGAATTTATTAGATACTTTGTATGTGCCTCTATTTATTGCTACGGATTATTGTATGCACTTATTCATATATATACCCTTTTCCATTTGAATAGCTTACTATTTATAAAACAAGTCTAAATCAAGTTCATACCTTAATTATTTTAGCATCATAAGGTAGCCTACTGATATTTAGTGATTTAGAAATCAATTTGACTTACTTTAGATTCCTTTTGCACAAACTATGCATTTTGAATATTTATAGTATTGAAATCAATCTTTAATGGAAAATGATTCAAACAAAGTTAGAATCTAAATATTTTTATACATTTGAGTTGATGACAACATAAGGAGTCCATTAAAATTGGCTTCATTCAATTCTAAGTTCTTTTGCAACATTTTTATATCTAGCACATCTCTAGGCCTTCTATTCAAATTTGAATTTCAAATTTACCCAGAGATAATTTCCAAAATATTATTGCATATTCTGAAGGTACTGAATTTATCATGAATTTAGAAATTAATTTCATCTTATTTGGAGCTAAAATGCAAAAGATATAATTAAATGAATGTACTAGGTTTAGAAAAATACTGAAAACTGGAAATTTACCAAAATAGGAAAGTACGTCTTCAGGCTTTGAATACGCTTTCCATATCTGGACTCGGCTGAGTTGAAGGGCTGATGGCTTGGCTCGGCTTGGCAACGATCGGGGCTGCAGACAGTGATCGACGCTGGGGCCATGCAGCGGCAATGATCGCGGCTCAAGAGTCATGCGATCGACGATCGAACCCCACTGTCTGACCACAGAGAACAGGGCGCCAAGCCTTCCGGCTCGCCGGCGGCGAAGGACAGCCGGAGAAGAGGAATCGGTTCCGCCGCGAGATTCAGCAAGCGCATGCGCTCATGAGGGTGGAGTTATTTCGTCCGGGGATGACCGAAATCGGTGCGCCACGGGAGGGAGGCGGCGGAGAACAAGGCTGACGGCGGAGCGGCGAAACCGAAGCTTCCCGAGCGTGAACATCACCAAGGTAAGTATCAGCATGACCCACTGATTCCATTTTTCAACTTTTTCAAAAGGATGGGGGAAGAGAATGAGCTCTCACCGAGCGGGTGCGGTGACGAAAGAAGATGTGCGGCGTACGGCTCGCCGGAGAAGAAGGAGTGGTGGCCGAGTGCTGGGATGATTTTAAGGTGTCAAGGCGAAGCTGTAAGCGAAGTATTCTGAGGAGAAATAGTTTGTGGCGGCGGAACGGTGATTTTCCCCCTTTTCCGGGTTTCGCCGGACTTGGAGAAGAAAGCGGGAATTGGTGGTGATATGGCGGCTTGGATCGGTTTTGGGGGGTTCCAGAGGTGTGAAAAAGTGCCAGCGATGGTGTTTAAATAGGCGGACCGGTCGGTTGACACAGGATTTGAACGCAGCTAGAAGAGGACGGCGGGTCGGCACGAGATACGTGCCAGGGCAGCAAAAATCGGTAAGAACGGTTGCCGTGGCAGCTTTGGCACAGACAGAAGGTCGGTTGTGATGCAATTGCTGCCCAACTCATGCCGTGGCAAGGGAATTGCCAGTAAATCCTTGCCGCGACGGAATTTGGGCGAAGACAGCAGAGGCGGCAAGAGACGGAGTTTCGGCTTGGGTTTTCTTCGGTGCAAGATATGGCAGGCTGGCGGTGGTGAGGTGACAGAGGAGCAGCAGGTCGGCGATGGAAGAACATGGGCTGAGAATTGCGATGCCGACTGGAAAATATAACAAGAGGAGAGGCGGTGTTCGGCTGTGCGCGCGAGAATAATCAGCCAAGGAAGAAGAGAGAAGAAGGATCGGGAGGCTGGCTGACAAGTGGGGGCCGGTTGGCAGTGGAAGAAAAAGAAGTCGGCAGGGGCACAGCTGGCCAGGATGGCCCACTTGACAGAGAAAGAAATGAGAAGAAGTCTGCCGAAAACTCTAGACAGCACAGGATAGATTCGTTGGTTTAGGTCATAAAACCGACTCAAAATTTTATGCAGATTTTTCTATAGGTCGGAAAGGATGAGATAAAGGTATGATAAAATTTTCAAATAAATATTATTAGTAAAAATATTTATAAAAATCTGACAATGCAATATTTTCATTTTCTGTCCCTTCTGTTTTATATTTAATTGGGGATCAAAGTAAGATTAATATTTTATGAAACTTTTTCACAAGATCTTAAATGAGATTATTTACGTTATATAAAATTTTCATAATTTTATTTTGTATATTGTATTTTTAATAATTCTGACATTGAACTTTTCAGCTTTCCTCATTTTCTGTTTATGAATTTCTAAAATTATTAAACGATGGGATAAATTATTGATATTTTTACCATACATAGATAAGATAATCATGTCGGCAAGGTTAAAATTTTAACTCAGGTTAGGTTAAGGTAACTTCTGAAGAAATCTTGCAACTTCAGATTGTTGATTATCTTTTCAAGATTACAATATCTTTTCTTTTATTTAATGTGTTCAGATCACTTTTGACAGCATGTCAAGGTCTATGACAGTTCCTAATATTTTAATATTATTTTAGCAGATTTTTATTGATATGGTGTTTTTATCTTTTTACTTTTACCATTTTACCATTTCAATAGATATTACTTTTCTTTTTAGAGCAAAATTCAAGAAGAACCAATAATTCAGAAAACTCAGAAAATTCAAATTCAAATTAAATATTACATCTCAAATTTATTTTTATATTTTGTTTGTTTTGGAAGAAATAGTTTTAATGAAGGAAATATTCTTTTCTTTTAAAATTAGAATACAAGAAAAAGAGGAAAAGATATTTATTTTAAACCAAAATCTTGATTCCAATTGAAATTTTTATTCAATTCAATTTTTAAATTTTAAACTTTTTATTTTTTATATTTTTGAATTTTATGGGATGTTACATAGAAACAGTTACATGATGTGTACGTAGGACTATAGGTACACCCAAATAGTTAATGTCCATTTGGATTTAAGCACCCATAGATTTAATGTATTTGGATATAGATGTTATCACTTTGATTTTGGTTGGATATGGATTGAATCAAAGCTTATTTGGAAAGGAGTTAGATAGTTAATATTTAGATTTAGATATCCATGCATTCCCAGTTAAACCCGTAGATTTACGTGATTGCCATGCGTCATGCTGTATATATATATAGGACTTTCTATGACAAAGAGGAAAGGTGTACCGTGAAAGAACTAGAGTGGTGCATATTCTCGCCGCTCTGCCGTGATCGAGGTGATGTCGACTGGTAACCTTCGGCTCCGTGTCCTCGTGGTTTTCCTCGTCGTGCAAGTGTGCCTGCTCGCGATGATGGCAGCCTCGTGGACAGTACAGGGCAGGCCTGTGACTGTGAAGTATCCGCAGCTTGGCTGCCCCTGCATTCAATACCCCGAATGCTGCCGGGCCACCGGCGTCGCGGCTGCCAAGCCCTAACCCATGCATTGCGCATTGCCTGCCCGTGGTCTGTCGATATCCTTCCGGTAATCCACTATCAGAAGCGTTACAGAGCAAGCAGGGCGTCTCTCACTTCGTGCCTCTTAATAAATGTCTCTGAAATATCATACAATCATGATCCATTTCATGTACTGTATTGTTATGTTCATTGTATCGTACTCAGTTACTTACACAAACAAAATGGAAGGAGGTTGTTCAGCGGAGTACGCACTGATTCTCAGCTTGTTGTTTGTCATGAAGCTTTTGAACATAAAAGTTTCCAGGGTCAAAAAACAAAAAAAAATGTAAAAAGGAAGAACTTTTACGGCACACCTATCCTATTACTACCTTACAACAGGTAGAAAGGAAATGGTAATCAATTACCATTCAAAGACTATTATGGTCAATTATTACATAATAAAAGGAAAAAAATATTTGGCACCTCTCATGGAATGCATGAAAGTTAATATGGTAAATAATTAACGATAATAATCTCACTTGCTATATTTTACAACATTGTATGCGTGTAAAGCTTGCTTTATTTACAGCGCCCCTGTGATGGTCCAGGGTTCTGTGAGGGTTTAGAGCTGTTGTTGTTGGTGTGATGCAATCTATTTATTATTTTATTAAAGCAAATACAAAAAAAAATCACCACGTGCGTTTTCAAAGGCTAGAAATATATTATTATTTTATTAAAGCAAAGGCAAAACAAGCCACTGTGGTCGCTCTTAAGAGCTAGAAATTCTCATGTTAATCGTGTTGGATCTAGATTACAACGGCCTAGATTAAAACAAAGGGTCCATACAAGTAAAATACAAGACATAATTGAAATTCAGAATAAAATAAAAATAAAATTATCAATTTGATTTCCATACGAATTCCTATGTAAAATCCGTAAATAAATATAATTCAAAATAAAAATTAAACAAAATTAGCAATTGGATTTGTATACATATTCCAATCAAAAATAACTAAAACTCGAAATAAAAAATAAGATAAATTTAGACATTTGATTTTGGTATGAATTCTAAATTAAAATGCCTAAATAACTGTAATTCAGAAGAATCGGAAGAAAAATTAAAGAAATTTTAGCAATTGATTGCTGTACGAATTCCAACAAAAAATAAAAGAAAATATGCAATTTGATTTCTATATGAATTCCAAAGTAAAATCCTTAAATAACTTAAGTTCAGAGTAAATTAAATAAAAATAGCAATTTTATTAGTACACAAACTCCAATAAAATGTAACTAAAATTTTGAATGAAAATAAAAGTTATAACAAGGATAACACGTACGAATGGTGTCGGAAGAGACTATAAAAGAGTGCAATGGCGCTGACCTATCCTACAAGAAGACATTGACCAACAAGGAAGCAGCTAAGGCGGTGACAGCGAAGATGAGGACAATATCATGTTGCTCACCTTAGCCATTCGACAAGGATAATGTCATGTTGCTTGCTGCAGCTATTGAGCCAAAAGGCTAGAGTCGAAGAAGCCAAGGGCCATGACAACAAGCGGTGAGCATCAGCATTATTGAAGAAGATAGTGGAAAAAGAAGCTAGATGATGGGATAGCCCTAGTAGAGAGGAGACGAAGTTTTGCATTGAAGAAAAGTTATGGACGATATGGGACCATTGGGTAGTTGGGAGCATACCATCGCTAGTGAGGGGCACAACATCCCCAGAGATGGTGAGGAGATTCTACATATCGTTAGACATCGACTAAAGTAGACATGCCAGCATCGGTAAAGATGGGAGGTGATGAGACCATGCTGGCCCAGCAAGCCATGCTTTTACCTCAAGCCAAGACAAGGGCCAAACAACTTCTGATGCTCCAATCCCAGCCCAAGATCAAGCCCAATTCGTTCACGAGTCCAGTTCGGCCTCCAGGAGCAGTCCAACTAAAAATGACCATATCTGGGTCATACGAAGTCCGTTTGAGGCGTTCTTGGACTCTACGGAGAAGTCCACGACGAGAGCTTTCCAATAGAAGTGGTTTCACATCCAAACTCCTTTAGATCAACGGGAATCGTCAAATCAATATAACGAACAGAATTTGCCAGGTGCTGCGCCACCTCTACTTGGGCCCAAAAGCCTTGTACAACCTAGGGTTTCACGGCCACCCCCTTGGCCGCCTCCCTTGCCCTCTTCCTTATATATATTCAGTAGCCGTCGCTAGAATAGATGGGTTTTTCTTAGATTACAACTAGACACTTTGTCAGTTCTTCGCCGTTCATCGGTTTGTGGAACCCCAACTCGTGTGCTTAATATTATTCGCAATTTTAGATTGCATCTTCTATGTTCTTGCTTGTGTTCTCGATTCGCATGCAGGGATAAGCCTTCTTGGCGAGGTCAACCGTGTTTGTGCGTGGTTGATAACCAAAGGAGCCATGGTGTAGCGATTACAGGGTTCGAATCAGTTCTGATTGGAAGCCGGATCGTCAACGTCGAGTTCTCCACCAATCGACTTACTACTACCTGTTGGAAGATCGGGCCACCGTTCCCATCAGGAGGTCACTACAATTAGTGAGGAACCCACAACATTGAGTTGGCCAATATCGAAGAAGGGGAGTGACCGACATAGGATAACAGGACATCAAGTATGTATAACATCATGTGTATTTATATATATTGTAATCATCTAGGCCTCAAATTTAAGATAATTATGTGTTTTTATGATTAATGACGTTTGTTTGTCAAGACTATGTTTCAAGGTTTTAAGATGAGTTATTGCTTGGCATTGGTATATTGGGAGTTTTTGGTATTTATGGATCCCGAAAAGGTATAAATGATGGCAAAGCATGAAGATTAAGGATCTTGTGACTATAAACGATCCAAGGAGCCGAGTTTGGATCATTTAGTGATTTGTTTTATTTTTGCTTTGGCTGTACTATTAATTGGGGTTCAAAACTAGTAGCTTGAGCTTGATGATATTGTGTAGCTAGTTATAATGCACACTATGTCTCTTTAGCTCATATATAGTCAGAGGAAGCTAAGAAACTAAGTAAGAATATCAAATTAGAAATGTGTGTGAAATTTCAGATTTGGTTAGAAAATTTATAGTTAAGTTAAATAATCCAACTAGGTCGGATCATCAGTCAGATCAATTTAACAGAGAGCATGTCCAGTGTATTTCAATAGGAGTTGAATGATCCAAATGATCTGTAGCATCCCAAATTTTGCACTTTTGAATTGGTTTTATGTATTTTATTCCTTTAAGGATTTTTATTGCTAATTAAACCTTAATGTGGATTTTCCTTAATTAAAAAAGTATTTAATATGATTAATGTTCAACTGAAAATTTCCAAAAATATTCTATTTGAGTTCTTTATACTCTAAAGTAATTTACATAATTTTTGGCATATTTCTAAGTGTATTTGCTATTTATGGAAGTCTATTTGTATTTTCTGTATTTTCTAAAAAGAAATATATTTATAAAACCTGAAAAGGCTTTGGACCGAAACCTATCCAGTCCGACCTAGAATGAGTGGCCAAGCCAGCCTACTAGCCCAACTCGTGCGCTAGCTCACAGTAGTGAACCGCATAGTCACAGTAGCGACCAGTAAGGCCCAAGTCACCCACTGGTCCACCCGGTGCTTGACCCACTTATCAGGGTCTTCTTCTTAGCCATGTCCGATTCAGACTGTAGCTCTGTGTCTACCATGGATTCCATCTCTATTCCAAGCATGATAAGGACCCTAGGCCATTTTAAGGAGCACCCTAAGACTGTCATGAGCCATAGAACCCGAGCCCTAGATCGATCCACTTTGAGCCGCCATCGTGGGAGGAAATCGTCGATTTGCTACAGGTAGTGAGTTCCTAGACCCTTGGACTACCTTATCTTCTTCTTCGCACTGTGTTGTAGCCGTGTTGGCGTCAAAAACTTGATGTAGGGTTTCTGACAATAGCACACCAGATGAACACCTGGTTCAAAGCGTGTCGGTCGACTTGACCTGTAATCGACAAGGTAAAAATATAAAATTTAACTCAAAGCCGATCGTAATGATCAATCGGCTAGGACTTAATCAGCTTGAAGCCGATCAAGATCAAAGTAACAGGGTAAATCTAATCAGTCGATTAAGGCTAATCAGAGGATAAAGGTAGATCGATTCTGAAGAAGGCGATGCGCAACAAAATCAGAACAAACCAAACCTGAGGCGTAATTGACGAAGATCAACAATCGGCGAAGCGCAACTTTATTGATCAAAATCGATTACAAAGGCTGAGTTACAAGAACTACTCCTAGTCGACAGGAAAGCAAGAAAATAAAAGCTGGTTGATTGTATTGTGTTGGATCCTCTGCAGTTCGCTCTGGCCCTTCTTTTATACCCGCCGGCCGATAGAGTTCAGTTACAATACGTTCTGTGACCTGATCCGTATCAGTCTCATTTGGATAATCTCTCCCAAAAGATTATGTCGTTACCAAACGCCTTGAAATTTTACCAAAATATCTGCAGGCTTCCGTATCCTTGACTTTTTTGCCGATTTTGACTTGACTTGCCGAATTTTGGTGCAAACATATGCCCCCCATTTTTGAAAGATGACTTGTCATCTGTCAAAAATCATAATAATCGGCTTTTACAATCGGCTAACTGTTGAACTTCGCTCAATAACTGCCGCTTTACTTGCGCCGCAATTCTCTGACATGCATGTAGTGCACTTTAACTGCTCGCGTCTTTTGAGATTCATTCCCACCTTTTCATCTCCTTTTACCTCCTGTATAAATATTCGGCCCCGATGCGGTCATTTTCACGCTTTCAGGCTCTCTGACTCTTAAACATCGGCTTTATCAAGTCCGTTGCTCAATCCTTCCTTCATCGATTGGCTTGCTAAGATCGGCTGAAATGGACGCGAGTCAAGTACTTATTCCAATCCATAATAGTAAAGATCAGTATTTCCTTGGCCCGATAGGAAATCTAGACGCCAGTACGGTTATTAGTCAGGAAATTCCTCGCCTTCCTCTATCGGCTGCCGGATTTAACATAGAGAGCTGGGAAAAAAGCTTCAGGGCATGGCCAACGGCACTCAAAGGATGGAGATCTTGGTACATTCGTGTGGCTGCCCAGAAAAGAGAAGAGTGGGAAAGGATAGGTATAGCTGAGTGCATCTCTCTCTCTTTAGCCGATCCAGAGGCTAATGAGCCCTTAGTGGCCACGGCTTGCTATTTCTGGTCGGAGACTTTCAACGCCTTCCTGTTCCGTACTGGCCCCATCGGCCCGACCCTTATGGACATAGCTCAATTGTGTTGTCTTAGGCCAGATGGGGAACAGATATCGGCTTATAGCGGCAAACCGAAATACAAGCTCATCCAATCCAAAGGAGAAGGCTGGAGCAAGTTCATCAGTAACAACAATAAAGTAAATGGGTCGATATCAGATGAGGAGCATGTTGCTTTTCTGAACTTGTGGTTAGACCGATTTTTATTTTGTGGTGCTTCTTTGGGACCAACACAAGTATATCAGTTAATAGCAGAGCGGTTGGTAGAGGGTCGTCGGCTAGCCTTGGGAAAAATGCTTCTGGGAGTAGTTTATCAAATGATGCATGTGATTAGGAGTAGGTTATTTACCGGGTTTGCCAGATTTTATGTCGGCAATGTAGGCGGCCCTCTCTGGTTCAACCAAGTATGGCTTTACTGCTTATTTAGCCGATCCTTCAAACTGGAGCCCATGGAAGACTCAGCGTTCCCTTGCGAAGATACACCAGAGAATGCAGTCCCAGAATTCAGAGCTAGCTGATCTTATGGCGAAAGATTCATCATGTGTTCTGGCAGCAAGAAAATTTCTCCGGTTGGCCTAAGAAAATACTTATCTTTCTTTCTGAACTTAGATAATAATTGTAAAACCCACCTAATTTTTTTTCTTCTTTCCCCAGAACTTCTAAAGGTCCAGTTCATCTGTTCTAAATCCTCCCTCAGTAGTATCTCAGGCTAAAAGTCAAAATAATGTACAAAAAAAACATCATCCGAAAGATTTCATATCTATGCGCATTTATTAATCAAAGAGCATAAAAGAGATGGGTATGTGTATGTGCATATATACATATATATTAGCTCGTGCTCTTTGAATCAAATCAAATGCACGTCACTTTTAATTAGACTAATCATAAATAACCAATCAACCTCAACAATATACCTATGCTCGTTATTCTTCTCAACACTCAAGTCACAGAATATGTATATGCACATATGTATATGTATATCCTTGTTTTTATACACACTAGTCTCAACTCAAATACATCTCATTTTCACATAAGAAAAGTAACAGATCATCCAATAGCCGATACTCAAAAAAATTATAACTACGTTCATACCCATTCAAATCATCAAAAAGTTTAAACGAACTACTCATGTGCTCAACATCATATATATAAGTACTCATCTGCGCAAAATATCCATTCTTTCAATACACGATTCACAATCAGCAGAATCACAACATAAACCCAATGTCTTTAGTTGTAATCCAACTCAATACACATTAAGCATCCAGCTAATGAAATCAAAAGTCATTAGTGCGAATGGTTTATGTCAAAGTACATATTGTTGCTCCTAGACAGTTTACAACAAGTTTCAAATCTATAACACCTACAACCAGTCGTTGCATGCAAAAGAATTTCCACCTCTAGCTGCTACCATCCAGACCAGTCTGCTGCTCTCCAAACCGACTCGAAGACCTGCCCATCCCTCTCTAGCTGGTTGCCTTGCACTTTTGCCCATTCCTTGCCCATGCTCATAGCCAGGTGGAAGGGGAAGACCTGCATGTCCTCCACCTGCCCTACCAGCCCACGGATACCCCTCCAGCCCATAGTTTTGCCCCCAAAACCAGGCTGCAGCTGGCAATGTCGGTTCACAGCAGTATAAAAGCAAGTCAAATGCAGGAAACCAAGGACTCTACTACTCACCAGACAGTAGTTAACCTACCCATTTGCCCCTCTCTGCTGAGAGGAGGAAAAATCGATCAAGGAAAAAGAAGGAGAATAAAAAGAGCAGCTCTGTCCCTTTCCTCTCCTACCACTCCCTCCTTGCCTCCTGCATTGAGAAAGGTGCCAATCATCAAAGATCTAATTGCCTTGCTTCGTTTATATGGAGTAGTGATGAATGGTGGTACAAAATAAGTAGAAATTAAGATTTCCTAAGCATGATGCTGTACAAGCAATAAAATGAATAGTGCAACATCATAAAGTACAATATGGAATGAAAGTGAACACTAGGATTCAACAACAATATCTCAGACACAATATCATGATCAATACATTAATGTTAGCATATATTCACTGTGGTAATAAGCAGTTTCTAATATAATCATTCAAAAGAAATCTTGCAAGATCAAGTTCATTCCCTATCTTAAGCAAGAAAACACAGAAACCTCAATGCATATACCACTCCCTATTACTAGATTTCAACAAATCGACATTCATCTCGCTGTCTAGATATACATGCCCTGTTAATCACAATATGCAAATAAAAGATATCTAGCTCATACACAAATAATCACAAGAAAACTCAATATGCCAGTATATGGAATCTAATGCTGGACATCTCTAGCTCACAATCAATTTGGACGTAAATCACATCATAAAACCTACAACCAATGCCGACTCAGTCAGAAAATGGATCATCAATTCAAATACTACCTTCTGATTTCATAATATAAACCTTTAGCACTAATCATCTCACTAGCAAAGGATTCATGTACATGAATAAAAACATAATGCTACTCATCAACTCAACAGGATGTAATATCATATAAGTCTTTGCTCAACAGAATTAATACAAAGCTAGTATATCTGAAATCGATTATTGATCAATAAGCATAAATATTACTGTGAAGCACATAAGAAACATTGCAGTCTATACATACATGTATGAACACAAGAGCAGAGATTAATTTCTGAATCATACAAAGCTAATCACAGAGTCCAAGACTCATCAACTCACACATCCCTCTCTGTCTTTACTCGCACTTATCCACAAATTCATACTAGCTACACCAAGGATTAATCAGTATCTAAGGGCAAATGTATTTAAGACCTTGCGGCAAATACATTATTGCTCACAGCCAAACTGAACACAAGTTGCATAGCAAAATCTATAACCTTTTATCCCTGCAAATCTAAAACCCAAGCTTCTAGCAATGTACAACTCACATTACAGAAGCTCATCATGGATCTACACCACTACGCATATCATCTTCAAGAAATAAGAATACAATTCTGAGCATATAAATTTTTGCAATTTACTAAAACCAGTATAGAACCAGTGGTGCCCTATGGGTAGAAAAAGGAGTAGTGGCACTTAGCTTATGCCTCCATGGCCGATTTGGGGGACAGGGTAACCGACGCGGGCGGTCGTCGTGCCTCGTGCTTGTAGCCGAGGGCTCGGGCTCCCTTCCGCCGTCGGGTCCAGTGGAGGAGCCGAGTAAGGCGACGGCCGGGTGCGAGTGATCGGAGAAGAGGGGTAAAAGAAAAAGTGAGTAAAGGGAGGGAGTGTAGAAATAGGAGGAGGAAGAAGGTAGAGAAGTTCTTACCTCAGGGAAACGCCGGATCTGTCGAAGAACCGCAGGTCCAGGCGTGCATCCGGGGGGAAAGGGTCGGGTCGGGCCAGCGATGGCGATTGGAGAAGCGGCGGCGCTCGACGCAAGTAGGGCATAGGGCTTAGCTCGGGAGGATGGCGCGTGAGAGGGAGGAGAGGGAAACCTGGCGGCCGAGGGCCGGAGGAGGCCGATCGGGCCAGCAATGGCGCTCGGGAGCATGGCGGGGTGAGGCGGCGGTGGGAGAGGCGGCGGGCTGGGGAAAGGCCGAGCGCTGGCGCGGCGCGAGGGGGAAGCCGGGGAGGGGGACCGTCGGGCCGGTGGTGGCGTGCGGAGGGGCACCCAGAAGGCGGCGGCGTGAGGGAGAGCGTAGAGTGAGGGGGAGAGCAAGGTGCGGTCGGGAGGCCGCGTCGATCGGTGGGAGTTGGCGGCGAAAATCGAGAGGGAGAGGAGGAGAAAAAGGGGGGGCTGTGTCGGCCGAATGAGATGAGAGGAGAGAGAGGGAGGGGGAGTGGGAGTGGGGTGCGGTAATTTAGGGTTAGGGCGTCGAGAGCCGGCTGGGCCATTTGGGCCGTAAACTTTGGGCCGACCGGGGTAAAAAAAATAAAAAAAAATAAAAAATAAAAAAATAGATAAATAAAAAAATAAATATAAAAATAAAACTTAAGATATATAAATAAATAAATTGATGGAATAAATACATGAATGAAATTATAAAATAATATAATGTATGTTTTATCTGAACCAATTTGTCAGAATAAGAAAATAAGTCATGGAAAAACAATAGAAAACTAATCCAAGATTTATTTCTTGTTTTTCTCTTTTCTTTTCTCTGAAAATAAAATAAAATAAAATTAATTATGATCCAATTTCCACACAAACATATAGATTGATAACCAAGTAAAACATCACAAACTCCAACTCGAGCATTTTAATAAATTGTCTCACAAATCACTAAATGAAGAACTTACTTTTGAAATTTAACCAAAATTTGGAATTTATGAACATTAAAACTTTGATACTCTTATTAGGAAATCACCCCAATAACAACAAAGGGCAGCAAGAGCCACTTCATGCTGTGGACGGCTCTGTGATCATACACCCAGGCAAGTCGCCCTTCGATCATGTTTTGTGAACTGATTTTGTGGCTTGGGTTGTTTGAAACTCTTGCATTCATCACAAAAATTATTTTCTAAAATAAATTAAGTCACGCTAACTGGATCAGCTGGATCCAGTGTTAGAACCATAACCTTGGTGAGGTTATGGAGTAATTGGTGGGTGGAAGAGCTCAGGGTATGAGCAACCCCGGTTGGGTTGCTATGAAAGTCAGGGCTCCTCCACATAGGATATCATTTAAGGACAAACCAAACTGGTGCTTACCTCAAAATCGGCGCAAGCCGCGCTGACCATAGACCCGGTATGGGATGGGCTGAACTAAGTAACCGACAAGTAGCTGACTCTGCCAAGGTGAGAAAGGTGACTGTGCCAAGTGAGGGCAGTCACCCTAAAGCGAGACGTCGGGGGAGGAGTCTCGACCCGCATGCCTTTGGTGAGGCGAGGCGGTATGGAAGAGGTCAGTGTACAGTTGGCCAAACGTTCTGTTTCCTTGGTTTATTAGTGTGCCTAAGGAAGCGCACTGTGACAATAAGCCAAAGTGATGCTATGGGCAAAGCAGTACACCTCTGATCAGAGTCAAATGTGATATCACTCCTAGCTTCCGGGTTTGGAAGTGCATCGTGTGGGTTTTCCTCTAACACAGGATGTAAGACCCCACGTTGTTTTGCTGCCATTAGAATTTAAAAGTTAAAACTTGACGATTTCTAACAAATGGGTAAAATGGTACTTTGGATAAAGTACTACTTTGAAGTAGCGGCTTGGTGGCCGAAGAGTATATTTATATACCCATGCATAAAGGTTTCGCGGCTTGCTGAGTACTAGAGTACTCAGCCTTGCTTTCTTTGTTGTTTTTCAGATTATGTTGAGTCCACTCAACCAGATGAGATAGAAGGCAATTTTCTCGATGATATGAATCTTTATGATGATGCCAATGTTGCTGTGGAGGGATATGAATATGAGGGGGCTGACGACCAAGACCTGGCGGAATAAATCTACCCTCTAGAGGGAGGCAACTAGAATAAGATTGTAATATTAGGTGGGCGGTGTAAAAATCACCGTAGCCAGACCTAAGACAGTACTATATGTACATTAAGAATAATCCCCCGTTACTATTCGGTGGAAATTTCTATCCGTGCATGTGTTGTTTTCCTTAGCCTGATCCTGGCGCACTCTGCTCTGTGGTGCTTCCACTGGTCCTGGCCTGGTCAGGCGAAGTGGGGGCGTCACAGAATAAAGGTGGTATCAGAGCAAGGCTAATGAAACAAACATGTACCTTAGGTAGAGACTGTAGACTGCCTTAAGAAGGCTAGACTTTCTCACCTTATCTTTATCAACAGAAAAAAAAATCTTTTCTCATCTAAAAAAAATTCTTTTCTCTTCTTATCTAAATAATCTACTCATTTTGAAACTCTTCTGCTTCTCTCCTAAATTTTTATTCTTCTACATTAATGCAAACAGTAAGCAATCTTAAAACATCAATATAATGACATACCATCAGAATAAAATAACCATGAAAAGAATTATGATAAAAGTGACTAGATTAAACAAGTCACTTAATACCAAATGACTTAAATACAAGCATAAAAGTTACTTTCTGTAGATTACAGTAACTTCCACTTTAAAAACATGTGCTAACTAAATTCTTGTCTAAATATATAGAATGGAGCGCAGGATACCCGGATCCGATTTTAAGTTGGAGGATTTGGTCTGCTTCTCTTGACTTAACTAGCAGCTATTCTTTTGCTTTTTACACTCTCTAGCAAGATTGTGTAGCTGTAGCTACCCCTCCCGAAGTCCCACAGCCAGTTTGGTCAGACAGAGTAGTTGATAGTTCAGTAGATAGATAGGCCGATAAATTTACTTTTGTTCCAGGTGCACGTATAGTTACAAATAGTGACCTAATGACCCTAAGAAAATGTTATGACTGATAGATATACATATATTTGTGTTGTTTCTTTCAGTATCTCTTTTGCGGTTTTATTTATGTGTTTGTTCAGTTGTTTTTGCTTGGCTGCTTGTGTTGTTGTGAGTAAATTTATAAGTAATACCATAATAGGTATGCATTCAATAAATTGATAACAACTACACTAAAATAAGAGTTTAGCTATTTAATATCAAATCAAACTAAATCGATCATTAAATCTCCATCATACTCTCTATCCTCAGAATCAAACTCATGGCATCTGGTAGTGGTTCCCGTAATGGTACCAATAATCCAGTTGAAGGAATACCTGAAGCCTTAAGAAGTATGGAGGATCTGCCTTCTAGAGAAACCCTTCCTCCATCTCCACCTTTGCCTCCACCTATATCTAGAACTGATTACATGGGCCAGATGATGTTATGGATGGAGCAGTCTCGTAAAGATGCTCAAGAGCAGCAAAATAAGTTCATGGAACAGTTGTTTGGGACAGTTACAAATTTAGTGGCAAGAACCCCAGATCAAGGAGTTACTATTGGAGAATTTCAGAAAACCAGGCCACCAACCTTCTCTCATGCTGTAGAACCCTTGGAAGCAGATGATTGGCTGAGGGACATGGAACAAAAATTGGAAACAGTTGGTTGCTTAGACCAACAAAAAGTTCGATATGCCTCTCACCAATTCACTGGGCAAGCAGCCACATGGTGGAGAAACTTAAAGAACACCTATCCACCAGACTATATTATCACCTGGCAAGAATTTAAAAATAAATTCCGAGCAGCACATATTCCTGAAAGTATTATGAAGTTAAAGAGAAAACAATTTTTGGCATTCAAGCAGGAACAAAGAACTGTTACTGAGTATCTAACTCAGTTTAACCACTTAGCTCGGTATGCTCCGGAGGACACAAATACTGAAGCTAAAAAGATATACCGATTCACAGAAGGATTGAGACCATCAATCCAAGTTCAGTTGGCTGTCATTAAAGTCACTGAATTTCATGACTTAGTGGACCGAGTTATACTCATTGAACACCGGCAAGCTACCTTAGAGGAAGATCGAAGAAAGAGGGCTAGGATGGACCCTAGAAATTTTGTGAGAAATGGTAATAGACCCTCTATTCCAACATGTGCCCTAGTATCTGGGTCAGGCCAACCCACTTCTTTCCAAGCACCCAGACTGGTGGTTACACAGCCAAGAGCTCCACTACGATGCTATTATTGCAATGGACCTCATTTGGCCCGTGACTGCCCAAGATCCAATGTCTACTGCTTTGAGTGTGGGCAGAAGGATCATTACAAGAATCAATGTCCCGACAAAGGAAAGCAAAAGATGCCAGCCCAAAATGGAACAAATCCTGTGCAACGACCTGCACCACGTCCTCAGAATGGGGCGCCCGTACGTGGGAATGCTCCAGCCAACCGCGGACAAGAACGCGGAGGGCTTGTTCGTGGACCCGTCCGCTTAAATCATGTGGACGCCGCTCAAACTGAATCAGCTACAGATGTAATCACGGGTAACATTCTAATCTCTCCTGCATCAGGGATGATCTTATTTGATCCTGGTGCCACACATTCCTTTATCTCTGAGCATTTTGTTAAGAAGCATCATATTCAGTCCACTCCGCTATGCAACCAAATAAATGTTCAATCACCGGGTGGTCCGATTCTAGCACAATACATCTGCTATAACCACCCTCTCATCATTCTAACGACCCCTTTAAGGTGAATCTCTATACTATCAACTTAAGTGGACTAGATGTTATCCTTGGGATGGACTGGTTGACGCGGCATGGAGCCATTGTCGAATGAGAAACAAAGAGTATCACTAAAAGGACCTGGCAATGAGGAAATAAAATTTAGAGTCAGAAAACCCAACTTATTCCCAGGCCAAAAGCTAATAGCCACCTTGTACTCTGAGAGAGCTGAAGATGTCCTAATAGTCCAAGAATTCTTGGACGTGTTCCCTGAAGAGTTACCTGGTATGCCTCCTCATAGGGAAATACACTTCACAATTAATCTTAAATCCGAGACAACAACCATATCCAAAAGAGCCTACCATGTGTCAGCAGGAGAATTAGAAGAATTAAGACAACAATTGGATGAGTTGGAACAAAAAGGTTTCATCCGGCCAATTGTATCTCCCTGAAAAAAAAGGGATAGAAGTATGAGGATGTGTGTAGACTACCGTGAACTCAATGAAGTAACCATTAAGAATAAATACATGTTGCCAAGGAGAGATGACCTGTTTGACCAACTAAAAAGGGCACGCTTATTCTGTAAAATAGATCACCGATTTGGTTTTCTCCAGTTGAAAGTGAAAGGAGGATGAACTAAGGATTGGATACCCATATCTATTCAAGGTTCAATGCAAGAAATTTCGAGGACGAAATTTTCTTTAAGGAGGGAAGGCTGTAAAACCCACCTAATTTTTTTTCTTCTTTCCCCAGAATTTCTAAAGATCCAGTTCATCTGTTCTAAATCCTCCCTCAGTAGTATCTCAGGCTAAAAGTCAAAATAATGTACAAAAAAAACATCATCTGAAAGATTTCATATCTATGCGCATTTATTAATCAAAGAGCATAACAGAGATGGGTATGTGTATGTGCATATATACATATATATTTGCTCGTGCTCTTTGAATCAAATCAAATGCACGTCACTTCTAATTAGACTAATCATAAATAACCAATCAACCTCAACAATAGACCTATGCTCGTTATTCTTCTCAACACTCAAGTCACAGAATATGTATATGCACATATGTATATGTATATCCTTTTTTTATACACACTAGTCTCAACTCAAATACATCTCATTTTCACATAAGAAAAGTAACAGATCATCCAATAGCCGATACTCAAAAAAATTATAACTACGTTCATACCCATTCAAATCATCAAAAAGTTTAAACGAACTACTCATGTGCTCAACATCATATATATAAGTACTCATCTGCGCAAAATATCCATTCTTTCAATACACGATTCACAATCAGTAGAATCACAACATAAACCCAATGTCTTTAGTTGTAATCCAACTCAATACACATTAAGCATCCAGCTAATGAAATCAAAAGTCATTAGTGCGAATGGTTTATGTCAAAGTACATATTGTTGCTCCTAGACAGTTTACAACAAGTTTCAAATCTATAACACCTACAACCAGTCGTTGCATGCAAAAGAATTTCCACCTCTAGCTGCTACCATCCAGACCAGTCTGCTGCTCTCCAAACCGACTCGAAGACCTGCCCATCCTCTCTAGCTGGTTGCCTTGCACTTTGCCCATTCCTTGCCCATGCTCATAGCCGTGGAAGGGAAGACTGCATGTCCTCCACCGCCCTACCACCACGGATACACCTCCACCCATAGTTTTGCCCCCAAAACCAGTGCACTGCAATGACGGTTCACAAAGAAGATAAAAGCAAGTCAAATGCAGGAAACCAAGTACTCTACTATTCACCGTTACTCACCAGACAGTAGTTAACCTACCCATTTGCCCCTCTCTGCTGAGAGGAGGAAAAATCGATCAAGGAGCAAGAAGGAGAAGAAAAAAAGCAGCTCTGTCCCTTTCCTCCCCTACCACTCCCTCCCTGCCTCCTGCATTGAGAAAGGTGCCAATCATCAAAGATCTAATTGCCTTGCTTCGTTTATATGGACTAGTGATGAATGGTGGTACAAAATAAGTAGAAATTAAGATTTGCTAAGCATGATGCTGTACAAGCAATAAAATGAATAGTGCAACATCATAAAGTACAATATGGAATGAAAGTGAACACTAGGATTCAACAACAATATCTCAGACACAATATCATGATCAATACATTAATGTTAGCATATATTCACTGTGGTAATAAGCAGTTTCTAATATAATCATTCAAAAGAAATCTTGCAAGATCAAGTTCATTCTCTGTCTTAAGCAAGAAAACACAGAAACCTCAATGCATATACCACTCCCTATTACTAGATTTCAACACATCGACATTCATCTCGCTGTCTAGATATACATGCCTTGTTAATCACAATATGCAAATAAAAGATATCTAGCTCATACACAAAATATTCACAAGAAAACTCAATATGCCAGTATATGGAATCTAATGCTAGACATCTCTAGCTCACAATCAATTTGGACGTAAATCACATCATAAAACCTACAACCAATGCCGACTCAGTCAGAAAATGGATCATCAATTCAAATACTACCTTCTGATTTCATAATATAAACCTTTAGCACTAATCATCTCACTAGCAAAGGATTCATGTACATGAATAAAAACATAATGCTACTCATCAACTCAATAGGATGTAATATCATATAAGTCTTTGCTCAACAGAATTAATACAAAGCTAGTATATCTGAAATCGATTATTGATCAATAAGCATAAATATTACTGTGAAGCACATAAGAAACATTGCAGTCTATACATACATGTATGAACACAAGAGCAGAGATTAATTTCTGAATCATACAAAGCTAATCACAGAGTCCAGTACTCATCAACTCACACATCCCTCTCTGTCTTTACTCGCACTTATCCACAAATTCATACTAGCTACACCAAGGATTAATCAGTATCTAAGGGCAAATGTATTTAAGACCTTGCGGCAAATACATTATTGCTCACAGCCAAACTGAACACAAGTTGCATAGCAAAATCTATAACCTTTTATCCCTGCAAATCTAAAACCCAAGCTTCTAGCAATGTACAACTCACATTACAGAAGTTCATCATGGATCTACACCACTACGCATATCATCTTCAAGAAATAAGAATACAATTCTGAGCATATAAATTTTTGCAATTTACTAAAACCAGTATAGAACCAGTGGTGCCCTATGGGTAGAAAAAGGAGTAGTGGCACTTAGCTTATGCCTCCATGGCCGAGTAGTGGTGCCCTATGGGTAGAAAAAGGTGAGAAAGGTGACTGTGCCAAATGATCCCCAGCCTTTCACTCCTTGACTTAGTTCAGCCCAGGACCAGAGTACGATCTTTAGCTGCAGCCAACATGGTTTTGGAAATAGCCGATGATTTGCAAATCAGATCCTTGCCTCACTTTGTTTTGAATAATCGTCGATCTAGCCGATATTCTGCATGGTGGTCTTCAATTGCGGAAGCACTTCTCCTTGATCGTACTCCATCGACTATTATTGATTCCCTTTTCCCAGACCTTCCTGAGCCGACGGTATTTTTGGATACTGATTCAAGCGACGAATCAAGCTCTGGATATGATAATACGAGTCTTATAGATGTTACTGGTGAGGTATTAGTAAAATTTATTTTTCCTTCTTATCGTAGCCCATATGAACATATCTCATTGGTTTTATCTTTTTCCCTTGCAGACCAAAGCTGCTGGCAAGAAGCCGATTGATGTTCCTTCAGCCAGCAAAGAGAAACGACTGCATAAGGCAACTGCACTTACCGGCTATACTTCTGGTTCCTTGGGCATTCAAAGTCCATCGTTGTCTGATTTAGAAAGGCAACAGCAACCAAGTAAGTTATGTTCAATCATCTTTTGTTCCTTTTCATTTTCCTTCATTAACTAACTTTCTAGCCGATGGACCTTCAGAAAAAAAGCCGAAGTCTACCAAGGTTCTTGCCAAGAAAAAACATTCCAAACCACAAGAACAAAGTGGCGAAAGTTCATCGCACGGATCGGCTACTGCTCAGGTACTTTTCCACCTTTAAAAGAATTTAGATCTAACTTATCCCATCGGCTTTCATTATATTTAATTCTTTTCAGCCTACCGAATCATCACAAGTAGCCAACATTCTGGCCAATCTACCAGACATATCGGCCAGAGAGTCATTGCCTCCTCAGCCGATATCGACGCCTGCAACCGTTGCAGCTCTAGTGTCTTCTGATCCGTCCAACATCCTCAGCTTCAATCTGTCTGACTTAGATGATCCAGAAATCTTTGCGGCCAACGATTATATCTCTGAAATCCAACAAATCATCGCGGTTTCAAAAAATGCGTCGGCGGTAGTCTCGTCGACTCCCGGAATGCAAGAGCTTCTCAACAAGCTTTTTGATCTGGTGTCAAGGCCGCAATCAGAGATTCTGAATAATAATCAGCCAATTCGAGACGCCATGGCCGCAGTTGAAACCGACCTACCACCAGAGGCCATGGCCGCACTGCTCGAAGTATGCCATCTGGATGAGAAGAAGGCTTTAGTGGAGGCAGCTCAAGACAGAAAAGCAAAGAGAGAAGCCCAAAAAGCCGACCAAAGGATTCTTAACAAACTGGTTGCAGAAACAAAGGCAAAGAAGAAAAAATTTGATGCAACCATGGAATCCCTGAAGGCTACCAAGACTTCTCTCCAGAAATTGGAGACCACTAGAAAGTTCCTTGAGGAAGAACTGTCCAAGACGATGAAGCTCATCACTGAAGGCCAAGATTCCTTAGAAAAAACCTCATCGGCCGCCAAGGATCAGAAGGTAGAGATAGCATCGGCCGTGGCAGCCTTTAAAGAGCAGTCGGCTTAGCTTGTACCCATCCCAGGCAGTGCGATAGAAGATGACAGAATCTTGGATGAGGTACAGGAAACCATAGCAAAGGCGGCTGGGGCTCTATCGGCTTTAGGTGCACAACTCCCAGGTTCTGGGATGTAATACTGATGTCATTTAATGGTGCTCTTTTGTTAAACTTATAATCGGCTGTTTAACCGATTTAACTATGTTTTCCAGTGAATGGATCTCTTTGAATCTTCAATCCTTTTAGCCGATTAATAGCAACGTTAACTTGGCTTTTGAACACAATATTCGGCCGACTAGGCTCCGATCCAGACGCTAGGGTAGTATTTCTTCAAGTGTTTCTCGTTAATAGCTTTCGGCAAAACGTACCCTTCCAGCGTCTCTATTATGTAAGAATTTCCACCGACTAGCCGATTAATTTTGTACGGTCCTTCCCATGTAGGTGACCATTTTCCAAATCGGCTGTCTTTCGACCCAATAGGCAGTATCGTCTTCCATACTAAATCGGCTTGATCGAACGACTTAAGCACGACTTTTTTATTGTAAGCTTTTGCAACTCTGATTTTATTCTTTTTGAGCCGATCTAGCGTGGACAACCGTAACTCTACTAATTCGTCCAAGTTATCAATCATCAGAGCATTGTATTCTTGAGCCGACAAACCATTTTGCCTGGCTACTCGTATGGACTCAATGTTGATCTCTACGGGTAAAACGGCTTCTTGACCATATACTAGCTGATAAGGCGAAAGCTTCGTTGCTCCATGATACGCTAGCCGATACGCCCAAAGCGACTCTAATAAAGTTGCGTGCCAATTCCTTGGTTTTTCATCAATCTTTCTTTTGATCAACTTGATTAGTGTCTTGTTAGACGACTCGGCCTGCCCATTAGCCTGAGCGTAGTACGGGGATGAATTTAACAGTTTGATTCCAAGACTTGTCGCATAGCTCTGAAACTCATTAGACATGAACATCGTGCCTTGATCGGTAGTGATTGTTTGTGGTATTCCAAACCGATGGACAATATGTTCATTAACAAAGCTGATAGCTTCAACACTCGTTACCTTTTTAAGTGGCACAGCTTCAACCCACTTGGAGAAGTAATCGGTCGCAGCCAAAATATACTTATGGCCCTTACTAGAAGCAGGAAAAATTTGGCCGATTACATCTATTCCCCATCCTCTGAATGGCCAAGGCTTGATTATTGGGTGCAAAGCCGATGCTACCGCTAATTGTATATTGCTAAATTTCTGACAAGTTTGGCATCCTTTATAATATTTAAAACAGTCTTCTAACATTGTCGGCCAAAAATAACCCGTCCGCCTAAGCATCCATTTCATTTTATGAGCCGATTGATGAGAGCCACAAAGGCCTTCGTGCACTTCACCCATTGCTACCCGTGCTTCTTCAGCACCAAGACATCTTAGTAACAATCCTTCCATGGTCCGGTAATATAAAGTATCATCCATAATGATATATTTTAAAGCCTGTTGCCTAATCTTGCGCTCTGTCGGCTTGGATGGATCGACCAGATAATCTTTTATTCGCGTTCTCCAATTGGCAATATCTGTGCACATGACTGCCATGTCTACCAGCTCAGTCTCCTGACTTCGGCCGAAATCTTTGTATCCTGATGCTTGCTGGGCTAAAGCGTTAGCTCTATCGTTCAGTTCTCGAGGAACATGACCGATAGAGAATGATGTAAAAGAGCCGATGATCTCTAAGCATTATTCTAAATACTTCAGTAGCACTTCATCTCGACATTGGTATTCTCCCTTTATTTGCTGTACAACTAACAGCGAGTCACCATATGCCTCGACAGCACTCACTCCAATATTTTCCAACAATTGCAAGCCTTTGAGCAACGCTTCGTACTCGGCCTGGTTATTCGAGCATCGACTATTTATCCGGAATGCAAATTCAAAGTTATGCCCTTTGGGTGAGGTGAGTATAATGCCGATACCATCACCTTCTCCGCATACTGATCTGTCAAAGAACAGTTGCCAGGGTGCGACCGAGACGAAATTTGCCGCGGTATCATGTCCTGTCATAAAATCGGCTAGGACTTTCCTTTGACTGCTTTGGCCGATTCATATGACAAGTCGAACTCAACCAAGGCGTAAGCCCATTTGCCAAGTCGACCTCGCAGGATAGGAGCTGATAATATATATTTTATAACATCGGTTTTGTAGATCACTTTACAGGCCGATGCTAATATGTAGTGCCTTAGTTTTGTGCACGAGAAATATAAGGATAGACATGATTTCTCAACGAGAGGGTACCTGACTTCTGCATCAAGTAATTGTCGGCTCAAATAAAATATAACTCTTTCCTTACCATCAACCTCTTGTGCTAAAACAGCTCCAATAGTTTCTTCTTCAGCCGATATATACAATCTGAACGGAATCCCTTTTCGTGGTGCAGCTAAAACCGGGGGACTAGATAGATATCTTTTAACGTCATCAAAAGCCTTTTGTTGATCAGCTCCCCACACGAATTCTTCGTTATCTTTCAACTTCAACAGCGGGGTAAAGGCTCGAATTCTACCAGAGAGGTTTGAGATAAACCTTCGTAAATAATTAATCTTGCCGATCAACTTCTGTAAATCGTTCTTGCATGTCGGCGGCTTGGTATTGGCTATAGCCTTAACTCTTGCCTGATTAACCTCAATTCCTCTTTCATGCACCATGAAGCCCAAAAATTGCCCAGTCGACACGCCAAACGCACATTTGAAAGGATTCATCTTCAAGCCATGTGATTTATGTTCTGGAAAACCTTTTCTAGATCAGCCAAATGCTGCAAGTCTTCTGCAGACTTCACTACGACATCATCGATATATATTTCAACGATATGGCCGATTAGATCGTGGAAAATCAAATTCATGGCTCGTTGGTATGTTGCTCCAGCATTCTTTAGGCCGAAAGTCATAACCGTCCACTCAAATAAACCAATGGCACCAGGACATCTAAAAGCGGTTTTTGGTATGTCGGCTTCTGCCATGAATATCTGATTATATCCGGCATTCCCGTCTAGAAAGCTTATGATCTTATTCCCGGATGCAGCATCTATGATCATATCGGCTATTGGCATCGGGTATTCGTCCTTTGGTGTCGCCTTGTTCAAATCTCTAAAGTCGACGCATACTCGAAGTTTTTCGTTTTTCTTCATGACCGGAACGATGTTGGAGACCCATTCCGCGTATTGGCAAGGCCTTATAAATTTTGCTTCCAACAATCGTTCTATTTCTTCTTTTATTATTGTGTACAAGGCCGGATTAAAACGTCTAGGGTATTGTTTAAACGGCCGATATCCCAATTTTATAGGCAGCCGATGTTCTACCAACTGGCAGCTTAAACCGGGCATCTCATGATATTCCCAAGCAAAACAATCTCTGTAATCTCTAAGGATTTTGATCAATCTTTCTTTGTATTTTATATCTAAATTTGCACTAATAAAAGTTGGTCTTTTTCTATCACCACTACCTATGTCGACTTCTTCGAGCAGATTAGTAGATGTGAAGTCTTGACCCAACTTTTCAATCTCTTCAAAGTCTTCTATGGCTTCGCAGCTATCTGTTATTTGCCGATAGCTTTGCATTTTATCCTGTAACCCCTTTAGTGTTTTTCTTGTCCCCATCGACGTAACACTTCGTTTGCCCGATCAAAAGTACCCGGCTTGACGCTGATCGGCATGAGCCCTGATTTGCTTACGCAGATGAAGTCACAATGGTCCAGCGCTTTTCCCGATAGCAGCCAGCTTCTTCGTGTTGCCAATTCGCATCGGAGCTGGCCATGGCGATATGAGCCGATGTGTCGGCTGTGACGACTTCGACCTCCTCTCCGTTCCACTGGACAAGCGCTTGGTGCATGGCCGACGGAATGCAGCAGTTGGCATGAATCCAATCCCGACCGAGCAGTACGCTGTAGTTTCCTTTGGCGTCGATTACAAAAAACGCTGTCGGCAAAGTCTTGCTACCGACAGTCAGTTCTGTGACCATGACACCCTTTGCCTCTGTTGGGTCGCCTGTGAAGTCATTTAGCACCATGTTAGTTTTAATTAAGTCTTCATCAGACTTACCCAATTTTTTGCACGTCGTGTATGGCATCAGGTTCACCGTGGCTCCTCCGTCTACTAGCATCCTTGATATCGGCTTGCTATTTATGTATCCTTTTAGATACAATGGTTTTAGATGCCGATGATCATCTCTGGGTTTCTCGAAGATGGCACTCTGAACGCCGGAACATAACTGAGCAACCGCCTCTTTAGCCTATTCGGTTCTGACTTTGAACTCGGCCGGCAACGTGAACACCATGTAAATATCCATGGGAGGTGTGTCATCCCGAATCATGGGAGAATCCAAGTCATCAGCCAATTCAAAATCTTCTTCGGCCTGTTCTTTTCTTCTCCATTCTTTCTTGACGCCTCTGATCGGACGTAGTTCATTGAACGTTTCGTCTCTGTCTTTCGGCATCGGCTTCACGGATTTCTTGCGTCCTTAGCCTCTGAAGCCGTCGATGCTGTGATCGGCTAAGGCCAGATGGACACCACCTAGGTTTGGGCTCCACCGGCTTCCGTATCTGGCCAGCCAAATCCTCCTGATTAGAATTGGGCTTGTGTGTCTTGACTTGGCCTGGCTCCTGATCTGGTTTAGATATCCTTTCGTGGACGGGCCTTCTGTAATTTCTGCCCTGATCTTGAATCGGCCCAGACAGCCTAACTCTAGCCGATGGCCTTGGCCAATCGTCTTGGGGATAATGCTCCATCGGGCAAGTATATGGTGATGGCAACACCATTCCCCTTTCCCAGCAAAACTGCCAAAAGGGACACCTTCTATGTGCCCTCTCCACATTCTCAGTACAGTACAAATTATTCGACCGACGAGTAGGATATCGTGGTTGGCTATTCCTCCTTTCGTATTTCTCCATTAATTGTGAGAACGTTGGTCCTGACCTTTTCGCTGGCTGCCTTGATGGGGACTTTTCTGCTTTGTACCATTTACCCACCTGAGGATTCCCCTTGGGTTTAATGGTTCTCGAGTTTTTTCCTTCACGATCGGCTTCTATTTGTAAGGAGCCGATTGTTTCAGCGTCTGATCGCCGTTTGAACTCGATTGGATGTTGACTTGTCGATCCCTTTCTGGCTCGTCATGCATCGGCTCTTTTCCTTTAGCCGAACACTGAATCATGTTGATGGGGAATGGATCAACATCAACTTGCATGGTCGACTGATCAGCAAATTTCAACCGACCATCCTTAATAGCAGATTGGATCTGTTGACGAAAGATATTGCAGTCATTAGTGTTATGCGAAAAAGAATGATGCCACTTGCAATACCTGCATTTCTTGATCTCATCGGGCGACGGTATCATGTGCCCTTCTGGCAATCGTATTATCTTCTCTTGCAGAAGTAAATCGAAAATACGATCGCATTTGGAAACATCAAAAGAGTACTTAACCTCCGACTTGTTCCTAGTCGGCTTAAACCAAGGACAGACTAAGGATTTCTTGGATCCTTTTACCCATTCGGCTATATTTATTTCTGCTTCCTCGTCTTCCGAGGAATCACTTGGACAATACTCAACCATATTGATTTTAGCCTTGTCCTTTTCTTTGTTATTGCTATTTTTAAACCTGTCCTTGAACACTTTATTATTAGTGAATCGGCTCTCTTCAGCCGATACGCGATGCAATAAGTGGCTAAGGTCGGTGAATTCTTGCCCCCCAAATTTCTCCCTAAGCGGCGGGATCAAACCTTGAAATGCTAAATCGGCGAGTTGATTGTCAGGTAATGTGATGCTAAAACACGATTCCTAATCTCTAAATCTCTTGATGTAATCCGTTACCGATTCCCCGAATTTTTGGTGGACAGAACTTAGATCTGAAATCCTGAGCTCCAAACTGCCCGAAAAGAAGTACTCATGGAATCGGCTTTCCAAATTGTTCCATAAATGGACCGAATTCAGAGGCAAGCAAGTGAACCAAGTAAACGCTGCCCCAGATAAAGACAACGGGAATAGTCTAATTTTCAGCCCGTCGGACTGGGCCACTTCACCGCATTGCGTGATAAAGCGTCCGACATGTTCCAGGGTGGTGATAGAATCATCCCCAGAGAATTTGGCAAAGTTCGGGACTCTGAAATTATGAGGGTAGGGCATGCGATCTATGTAATCGGGATACGGCTTTCTATAGCTGATAACCTTCCCTTTTGGTTGTATGCCGAATTGGTCCCTCAAAACGGTAGAGATCTGATCGGCCCAGTTAGCACTATCGGCCATTGGCATAGCAAGCCCTTGATAATGTCGGTCATAATCGGCATTCTGCCCCCCGAGTGCAAGCTCGGGTTGCCAATTATCTTTGTCTTGTCGACCACGACCATCCGATCGTGCCGATTATGTCTGACTTGAGGTTCCGGCACTGGGACAAATGGTTCTGAGTATGTTACTACCCTGTGTAGACCTGGGTTTCTAAGCAGGGTAGGCTCTTGTGGGAATCTCTCGGAACCAATCGGCTGTGAAACTGATTGGGGAAAAGCATAGAACGGAGCCGACGACGGCAAATTGATTGATGCATCTGACCTAGCGGCGTCGGTATAGGAGTGGTAATGGCTCACCCCACTTGACCGGGGGTCTCTAGGCAATATGATGGTGGGTTGTGTCGGCATCATAGTGGGGGGTGAGGTTGTAGCCGATGGTTTAGGATCGGCCGGTGCGCTCTGCGTATTTTGGGCCATTGAAAAAACAGGATAATTTGGCAGAGCTTGTAATGGGTCTGACAGGTTTCCTGACGAGGCCAACTCCTGGGCTATAGTTTTAACGCTGTTCGCTATCATCGGCTTACGAGTAGTAACAAGGGCCGATGATTGATTTATCAGGGCGTGATGCACAAATTGATTTATCATAGCTGATAATTCGGCTTGAGCGGGTAGGTATCGGCTTACCGGTTCTGTGACACCTGCTTCTCCCAGGGCATTGACCGTCGGCAGGGCGGATTTTTGGGTGACGCCACGTCTAGTTTTCTGATAGCAGCTTATCATCATCTCTTCTAACGCGGTCTTCCGATCTTCAATCTCTTGGCGTTGTTCTGCTGTCAAATCATCTATTGTTGGGACGATAATAGCTTCTGGGTTGAGATCGGACGGCTGGATCGACTTTCCTGATGAAGACATGGTCCCACTGGGCATGCCAAGAGTGTGTTAGCGTCAAAAACTTGATGTAGGGTTTCTGACAATAGCACATCAGACGAACACCTGGTTCAGAGCGTGCCAATCGATTTGACCTGTAATCGACAAGGTAAAAATATAAAATTTAACTCAAAGCCAATCGTAATGATCAATCGGCTAGGACTTAATCAGCTTGAAGCCGATCAAGATCAAAGTAACAGGGTAAATCTAATCAGCTGATTAAGGCTAACCAGAGGATAAAGGTAGATCGATTCTGAAGAAGGCGATGCGCAACAAAATCAAAACAAACCAAACCTGAGGCGTAATTGACGAAGATCAACAATCGGCGATGCGCAACTTTATTGATCAAAATCGATTATAAAGGCTAAGTTACAAGAACTACTCCTAGTCGACAGGAAAGCAAGAAAATAAAAGCTGGTTGATTGTATTGTGTTGGATCCTCTACAGTTCGCTCTGCCCCTTCTTTTATACCCGCCGGCCGATAGAGTTCAGTTACAATACGTTCCGTGACCTGATCCGTATCGGTCTTGTTTGGATAATCTCTCCCAAAAGATTATGTCGTTACCAAACGCCTTGAAATTTTACCAAAATATCTGCAGGCTTCCGTATCCTTGACTTTTTTGCCGATTTTGACTTGACTTGCCGAATTTTGGAGCAAACAAGCCGGTGCTCGTAGTTTGCAAGGAGTTCGTTGTCATCGTTCAAGCCACACCGCCACCTCTTTCATGGGTGTTGCTGTTGCTGGAGATCGCCAAATCTCGTGACAGCTACGTCATGGTGTTCGCCTCACCGAGAGCTATCCAATGGTTCCACCTAGAGTCATTGGAGACCATCGCTGATGACCTTTGGTCCTCGCAAGCTGTCCAATCGGTGTGGCGGACTTGATGCTTGACACATGTCGGGTAATGTCATGCCACGCAAGCCCTAGTCCATGCGTGGGTTTGGTCCATGTGAGGTGAGTGTATGACTTGTGGGGCCCACAAGGTAGTCTCGATTTCTTTTATAAAATCTAAAAAATCATTTTATATTTCAAAAGGGGCTAGGCCCACATGTGAGTCCCTCGAGAAGTAATATTTTATTTTCTTTCTCTTTTTCTAGATTTGTTTGTCCAATAGATTTTTCTAGAGTATGTTCTCCTTCATACGAACTCCGATTGAGTCTATTCAAGTTTTTAAATTCATCTAAATTCAAGCTCTACACTTTGGTGGATTTTATTTAATTTTTGGATTTTGTCTTATCTCTGTTTTATATTTATTTTGGTTTTTGCCATTCATTTCGCTTAGACGTTGAAGTGCCTAGAGCGTACGAAGGTGAAGAGTTGACTCAAGTTAAAAGGTCCATATCAAGATTAGGAGTTGTTTCAAGGCAAGTTGTGCTTTGATTATGCTGAATCCAGTTTTAAAGATTATATTTTGTTTTAATCTATTGCATGTTATTCAAGTATAACTGTTTTCAAATAGTTTGGGAATTAGTAATTCAACCCAATTGAATTATACCTACATTGTTATTTGCTATACCATATTCATTTGTCACCCTAAGATGGATAATTATTAGTTGGTTGCTAATAGATACCAACATGAGTTGGTTAGATCATGATTAGCATACTTAGCCATGCCATGAATCATTGATATCTTTTGGAAGTACAAATTCAAACTTGACTAATGATATATGAAACATGTTTATGAAAAAGGGTGTATCATGTATTGTCACACAATGATATTGAGTTGTTGATGGTATGTATTGCACGATAATCAACTGGAGTGTTAAATGATTTAGATTGAGGCAAGTGGCAAGAGATTATGGTGTGTCCATATGACATTGGGTTGATGATTATATGTGAATGTATTAAGACTGGTTACTGAGATTTAATTGGAAGTCTTGCCTCGGTCAGTTAAGGACTTAACCTTGTAAGCTATTGAACTTTGCTAATCATACAACCACATGTCTATTATGGGCCAGACCTAACCCAGTAAGTTATCAAGTCTTGACATATGATATCTCAAGAGGATAACCAAGCTATGTGCGTGGTTAGGGAAGGTGTGTGTTGTAGTGGCTCCACATCTTTAACAATGATTGTTCCTAGTCTAATGATGATTCCCTCTTATTCTTCTGTTCTATGTGAGGGAAGGATAGTGAGACCAGGCTTATCGAGAGTATCTATGTTCGGATAGAGTTTTCGAAAGGTTTTTTATGATATTTTAGCCGCACATCGATGAGTACATGTCAATTGTATGATATTATGAGATTGATCATGCCTTGTGGGTAAAGTGTATAACCTCTGCAAAGTGTTAATCTATTTGAATAGCCATGTCCCCAGTTATGGACATTGCTTAGAAATTTCACACAAGGGTTAGATTTTATAAAATAAAACTTGGGAAATGAGTCTATGTGCTAATGGAACTAATGGAAATTGGTTTAGATGGTGTACCAGTTTATCTTGAGAAATATATGAGAAATTTATTATTATTATCATTTATATTTACCGTATTCAAATGAAAATACCGCTTTATTGCAAAATAGCCATATTAGCCACTTTATTAGAATTAGCCTTGTATGTAGTTATATTAGACTTGCATTCTGCGCACAACTTGTTGAGTACTTTATATACTCACCCTTGCTACAACAAAATCATCTGTTGAAGATGAGTCTACACCTGCTATAGAGGAGGAGTTCCGTGAGGAGATGAGTTACTAGGTATCAAACCTTGGCAAATGCCTATGGCATGTTGTTGGGTTATCCATGAAGTTTTCTGCTTTGTTGTTTTCTTAGAGTTAATGCTCTATGAGGCCTAATAAGTATAAAGTCGGCCTTAAGATCATTCAAGTATATTTTATTTAATAAATATAGACTTTATTATGTTTTCATTGTGTATGATTGAAATATTACATCTATGTTGCCACTGTGTGCACTAGCGTGATCCTGGACTAGTGCAGTATACACAAAGGGTCCAGATTTGCATATTCGGATCCTGACATGACCCAGAGCATAGGTCAAATCAATTTGACAGAGAAGTGTTCAAAAGAACCTAGAGGATCTGAGTGGATCAAACTAAGGGTCGGATCAATTTTACAGAGACTTGATCTGAGATGTCTCCTTGTGAGCCAGATGATCCGAGTGGGTCGAAGCATGACCCGAATCAATTTCACAAAGGTGTTCTTGAGAAGTTGCGCTAGCCTAATAATCTGAGCCTAACAGATGATCCAGGTGGGTTAGATAATCCAAATTTGGTCGGACGATCCCAGTGTATGCAACGAGTATATTTTTTACTTTAAGGAGCATTTAAGCTGGATAATCCGAGTGAGCTGGATGACCTGAATCAAAAAGATACTTTTAAATATCTGTGTCTATCGGCTAGTTTCTATGGAGTGGAGCTATAAATAGACCCTACGGGGTTTCAAGTTAGAGCTCCTATGACTCCATTTAAGTGTTCATTCTATTGAGGAGCTTAAGGGTGTTTTCAAGTTTGGATTGAAGATCTTGAGTGCACGAGAGAGTAGATTAGGCCTAGGTTATACATCACTCCTAGTTGCTTGATCTTGCTGAATTCAAGTGAACTCTTTGGGATTATTACTCTTGGAGATCAGTGTCTCCTACATGGCTTGGGGGAGTTAGCTTGAACACCTTACTTCGAGGAGCTTGTGGAAGGCACCGGGAGGCTTGTGAATGTTTGGAGTTCACCTATCCAGAGTGGAGAAGGACTACCACGAGTGGATGCTTGAGTGCTTGCGCTGTCTCGAGTCGAAGCTAGAGTCTTGCGAGAGTACTCCAATAAGGAGTAGGGAAGATCACCGAATCTCTGATATCTCGAGAGAAAAATTCGTCTATGTTCCTTGCCTCTTTTACGTTTCCGCACTTATATTATTGTATTTCATTGCTTAGCTCACTAGAATTGGTTGGAACTATCTTACAAAATTTCACTAGAAACCCTAGGCACCTAGGTTGGATAATTAAAGATTATTATTTTTACTTTAGCTACTGTGAGAAAGTATCCCAATTCACCCTCACTTGGGCATCCGATCCACTTCATATATACGCATGCATCTGTATGAATAGAAGCACGGGTGTACAGAAGCAGAAGATCAAAGTGCTTGGAGTACAGATGGTGCAGTTGTAGAGAATAGACTCGAGGCCACCGACGAGAGATAGAAGACACACGGTTTAGTGGGGCAGCCGACATATGAGGAAAGATAAGTTCAAGGTAAATCCCATATAGTGCATTAGTGTATGCTAGAGCAAGATATTATAATACCATGTAAAAAATAATTTATCGTGCACATAATCAACGTATTGGAAGTACATGTGCATGCATACATTTTAGAGAAAAGAAATTAGTGGAAGAAGAATATAGTATGCAGCTACATAATCCATGTACGATGGAGAATGGTAATGTCTCAAAGAACCATAACAACTTATTATTCTCAATGATTTTCTTCTATCGAAATTTATAATTAATTACATTTCTCAAGCTATATTTTTTTAAGCTTATATTGCCATTTTAATGTTTATGATGTCTTAAAAAATTAAATAGCCTATAAGATGCATAAATATATTTTAAAGCACCTAAGTTGTACCATTTGATATTACAAATTTTAAAACAAATTTTGTCGCATAAATGCACGAATCATCGTGCTAGGTATGTCAGTACATTGCAACACTGTCTCTCGAGCTTTGTTCTGGTTGTGTAAATTACTTAACTTAGCGTCCGTGGAGCTCTGTCATCCTGCTATATTCGAGATCTTTCGTTCCCGTCACGCATTTGCGACCCTGTACAACTAGTTTGATCTTGCTAGGTCCATTGTTAGTACGCAAGCACACCGGCAATCAATAATGGAAGCATAAATAGCACGTTGTAAACTGTAAATTGATATATGGAGCATGACACTTTTATGCATGAGAGGGTTATCCTATGCTGCTACGAAACCTGGCATCACAAATTTTGAAATTCATGGGTTGGTTAGTAGGAAAGTTAATGAAATCAAATTTAATAAAACATAATAAACCTCTTCAAGAAAGAAAGCAATAATGCACAATTTAACCTACCACTTGTCATTGGCCTCTGTTTGGCATGGTTACATCTTTTCTGAGAAACAACTTCTAGTTAGACTGTATGGTTGAAGGATTGTTCGATTAAATGACTATGCCTAAAAAGTTTGGTGTTTGACAGCTTGGCTCTTAGCAGGTTGGCTGGCTGTTCTGAGTTAGAAAATGTCTGAAATGCCCTTGAGTCAAATAATAATTTGTTTGATGCCGTTTAAAAGACATACGAGTGGATTTCATTTTTTTACGTGATATACAAATGTAAATCTAAATGTGAAGCGTAGTATATTTATAATTGCTAACAAAAATGTTACACATATGTGGTCCTAACCAAGTAGTAAATACAAAATATTACATATATGTGATCCTTGCTTTGATCTTACGCATATCTATTCATATGAAGAAATAAAAGAGAGAGAGAGACGACGATTGGCTCAAAGATGGAAACGGAGTTGAGAATACACGGGCTGCAACCCTGAAACCGTAACCTAACATAGACAAACACTAACCCTAACATTAACTGGGCGTTCTAAACCCTCTCTCTCTGGACCAGGTGAGGACTGGCATTGAACACCTGGCGTGCGGCGCGGTCTAGCTAAGCAACCGCGAGCTCTAATGATAGTAAGGCTGGGCCAATAGGCACATGAGCTGTGCCTGGCCACGGTGAGGTCGTGGGTGGCTTCGGTTTGCGTAGGGATGACCAAAGGCAGGCCGACAGCACCGAGGTCAATAGGCGCGGTGGGCAGGGTTTCAAAAACTGAAATTCGAAAATCGATTCAAAATTCGCGGTACAAAAACCGCTTGAAAAATCGCTCAAAAACTGTCAAAAACCGAAGGGTTAAGAAATAAAAAAATCAAAAAATAGAAAAATCGCTCGATTTTCACGAAAAACCGCTGACTAAGTGAATGTTCATCACAAAACGGTTTTGTGAGCGGTTTTTTCATAAAAAACCGAGCACATCAATTTTTTCAAATTTTTTTTAATTAAGCCGGTTTACCAAGCGGTTTTTGATTTCGAACCGCAGCGGCACGCTCGATCGAGCGGTTTTGTGAACCCTGACGATGGGGCTCCATGGTGGCGGTGAACCACGAGCAACCAGGTGGCATGATAAGACATGGGACGGACTCCTTGTTAGAACAAAAAAAAAGAACAAAAAATAACTAATAATATGGGGCAGGAGGAATTGAACTCGCGATCTCCTGAGAGCGCACAGACCAACTAAGCTGAAAGCTCTTTTCTACTTACATTGCTTCTTCTCTGTTATTTTACTTCAAACGAGTACATGTCTGCTCATATAGCAAATTTTCTTCAGACTCATATACATATTCGGACTTCAAATATGTCACGACAGCGGACACGGCTTCCTTGCATGCATGCCTACGGACTCTAGTAAGATAATTTCCAAACAAATTTTCCTATTACAAGATTAATTCCATCACTCCTGGACCAAGGCAAAGGTGGCGACCGGAACGTTGGTAGTGGCGTCGGGCGCGCTTTGGTGGCGGCGTGCATGGTGTTGCGGTGATCAGCTACAAACATGAACAAGAGAGGATGTCTAGGAGCTTCGCTAGGAGGTCTACAAGCTAGCTGTGGAAAGAGTTTGGGAATGGTGGAGGCATGGCAATGGATTTTGCGGTGGAGCTCGAGAACGAGGCTGCGGCGGTTTCTTCAATTACCGGCTATGTGGACAACAGTTGGCCAAGATCTGTGGGCGGAGAGGGGAGCCTACGGGAGGAGGCCATCGTCGGACGAGATCTGCGGGCGGAGGGCAAGATCTGTGAGCAAAGGACGACATTAGCGGGAGTGCTTGGCGGGCAGAGGACAGCAACGACAGGAATGCTCGACGGGCAGAGGACGGTGACAGCTTGAGTGCTCGGTGGGTGGAGGATGGCGGCGGGAGTGCTCGATGGGAGAAGAAGACTGCCGTCAGAGGGAAGAGCTAGCAGGAGGAGCATGGGGGCACGGGTTGGTAGGAGAATGGGGAGAGAGGAGTGAGATGAGCTTTTATACCTGACATGAGGTCTGTAATTTCTAGTCAACTCTAGAGGTAAAGTCGAAATCTCAATCTATCGAAACCATAAAAAGCCACTATAGGCCGACTTTCGGCTTTCGTCTTCTCCAATTACTTCGGCTTCCGACTACAGAAAAACTAGTTGTTTAAGGCAGTTTTAGGCTTCCAGAGGAGAGAACCATCTCAAACATGCCCATTGTATCTAGTGGATAACACGTCATAGATAAGCTTGATTTTTGTGGGAGGAAATTATCATAAATAAATGCGATCTCCATGCGTCCATGTTGTATATATGGCGATCTCGTAGTTGTTGTTGTTTTGTGCGGCCGCTTGTATTAACTATCCTGCGGCATTTTCAGTTGCATACTCACAAATTACCTGGTTTACCTACTCACTCTTACCAGTTCATAACATAAATTCCTGCATGCCTCGGAAACTAAACTATGCTAAGAATAGACGCAATCGGTGGACCTGTGATTCGGGTTTAAGAACCCCGGCATGGGTAGCGTCAAGGCTCCGCTGCCTAGAGATGGATCTTGATTCGGTTGTGTACACGCATAAAGACTGGCTATCTATTCTGTATTTTTAGCATGGTAGTCGGGCAAGTGGATAGCATATCATCGCTAGCTGGCTTATTCGGTGCACTTTACAGTAGGGTTAGCAAAATCGAATAGGTCTGGAGAACCGGGAGCTCAGTGATACCGATTTAAAATCTTTAAATCGGATGGTTTGCGAATTCAAACTGAAAACTGGAGTTGAGCTGTACCGGGTGTGACGAAAATCGGTTGAAATGGACCGAAAATCGCCCGATTTAGTCCGATTATCGACCGGTTGTGGAGAAAATCGACTGAGACTGAAAAATGGAGGGGGAAAAAGGGGAAAAAGGGGGGGAATTCCAGAAAAAATATGAAAAATTAGTCAAAGGCCTAAAAAGGCTAAAAAAATCAGAAAAAATGTTGAAAATGCATAAAAAGATAATGGAAAAATATGACAAATTTCGGCATGACCATTCGTATATGTGAAGACCATGTCAAATTGTAAAGTACATATTTTGCTACAATAGCACTACTATGGAAAAATATGAATAATTTTGGGAAAATTTCGGTATGACCTTTGCTATATTTTGAACAATGTGAAGTTGTGAAATAGGCATGTAGAAGTAATATATCAAGTTGTCAACAAATAATACTCCCTCCGTCCTGGAAAGTAAGGGACAGAAGAAATTTTAGGACAGATTATGGTTTCTGCCAAAAGACTCTAATGCCCCTATTTAATACTGTGTCTCTATTAATTGCCAACATGCATGCATTAATTAATCACGATTATAGGGAATGACCTACCATGTTTTTGTTTTGGAATATGTGTGGTCGTATTTATCTACGTGCATCTGTATGCATGGGCACAATTTGAGGACATAATTTAAGGGAGAGAGCTCTCAATCCTTAATATTTGAGGACACAATTTGAACGCTTCTCTCCCTTACTTTCAAGGACGGAGGGAGTATTTCATTTCAATACATACACGAATCAATCGATCAAGTCCACATTTCAGTTACATTCATTTCAGTAACATAGCAAATGATATTTAAATTGAGCCTTTCTCACCTAAAATGAATGTACCCACTCGACATAGCTTCGTTGGTCTTCTATTATGATTCATATGCCATGGTGTACCTACATGCACTGCTCGATGTTAGTAAAAAATTGAGTTGGAATGAAATGAAACATTAACTTAGAGGCTACGGGTAGTATTGTTGGCTATACACTTGGTTGGCCATGTTATATTCTTCTGTAGACATCATTAGCAAACCTCGTGTAGCCAGCAACTTCGCCTTATATTCATGTCAGCTTTGCCCCGTTTACGGACTAGTCGTTTCTCACTGTTGGTACAACATGGCATAAAATTCTGGGTCTTGCCACTCATATACCCATTTAGTGGCAGGTTGTGTGGATGAATCCGGGATAGAGTAATTGACGAATACTCATACCAGGGGTACCCCAACGGCCCAGGATAACAAGCAGGCTGCCTCAAGCCCGTTACCGACCAAAGGACCCGTGGGACAGCAAAGGACGCCCCTCCCCGACCGATCAGGACTAGCGCCTCCGACCAAGTAAGGCTCGACCCCACGGCGGTCGGGATCCTCCGACTCAGACCAAATTAAGGCAACCTCCGCCAAGGGCCACGTGTCAAAGCCTCGCGCTACCACGGCCACGTGCCTGCGGACGGGACGATCAAGTGATTGTACGGAGCGGTGGCTCTTTCCCAAGATGGCATAAATGGCTGCTGAAGTCAAGCTTCCAGACCCATCAACCAGTCACGAACAATACGAAGGCACGCTCCCTCCCGAGGCAGTACCAACGTTACGCACTGCAACGTCAACCATCGCCGTTCACAGAAGCGAGTGCGCCGGTTCCCGCAAGCAGGCTAGCCTAATCGCCTCGCCCACTGTGGCTACCGACCTAGCGTGGGCAAACCGGGCCACGACCCATCACCAAAGCGAAAAGACTAATGCTCCCGGCGTAGGTTTTCTCTCCTGCCCTCTCCCAACTTCCCATGTAACCTGCCCCCTCCAGTTGTATAAAGGGAGGCAGGGGCCTCTGGGAGTGGGGCGCCTGGGAGATCTCCTCTTCTCGCTAGGCCTTTGCGAACACTCTTGTGCTCAAACTCTTTGCTCTCGTTTGTAAAACGTTGTGCAGCCATCTGCACCTAAGGCAATACAACACCACCGAGCGAACTGGAGTAGGGACATTTGGCCCGAACCAGTATACACCTTGGGCTCTCGAGTCTAACCATTCAGGGACAGGGAACGCGTGGCCCCTTTGACTTACAAATTTACTTGCCGGTGCTCGAAACGCCGACAGTAGTCATATGGGCCATATGAGCCATAACTCTACTCCGTCTCGACGACACTATACGAGCTACAGCTATGCCGCGGTGCATCACGGCTATGTCGATGGTCCTTCTCCTTGGCTGCAGTAGTCATCCTAGGTGATTGTGCAGTCCTATGGTCTCTGTCCTATATGACATGAGTGTACTGGGACTCCCTTGTAAATTGTAAGTGGGAAGTGGGAGGGATGGAGGCATCAGCAAGGGCCTGACTGTCATCGTTGTCCGTCTTGAAGCTACTATCATTGGATTCTAGGTACGGCGGGCTTCGAGGGTCTGTGGGAGTACTATCAGTAAGTCATCACTCTCTATGTACTGTTCCTGTTGTGTGAAAAGCTTCCCCTTTTCTTTTAAGGAAGCTCTCCTTTTTGCTTGCCCTCTCGTCGGCAATGTTTGGTGCTTTCTCTTTCTCATGTGAGTGTTCTCCACTGTCGTTTCTGCCTATTCAAGGATGCTTGTAGCCCCAATATTCTTTCGCAACACAAGAGTGTCTACCGGGTCTGTCACGAGGTGTGATGGGAGGGGGGTGTCACTCTTCGTCTCTGTGTCCTCCTCATTAAGAAATGGGTCAGCATTGGACCTCCCTTTCTCCATCCACTACCAGATTGGATTTTCTGTGTCGCATAGTGTGAGCTCCATGAGGCGTTGAAATGGATCATCTTCAGCTGCGGACTTGTCACTTTCTTGTTCTTGGATTCTGAGCCGCAAGTTGTAGTTCACATAGACCAACTTATAAAGCTTCTTATATGACAGACGGTTGCAAACTTTAGTGTGGATGAATGCGAACGTGCTTCAATTACGCTCGCAACCGCTAGAAGAAGTGCAATGGGAAACGTTGCGCTGAGCCAATTGCTGGAGCGTGGGTGTGTCTGAACCGAAAATACCCCACCAATGTACTGCAAGTAATGTAAGACAACAATCAGTAGGAGGCAGAAATACGAGATCGACATTATATTTAAGATGACATAAGAAATATATCAGCGATAGTTTTGGGATCATGTGCCATCCTCTCAGCTAACGCAGTAGAGAACGATCCAACCTTTCTTTTGAAAAGATTGGCCTCGTGAAGCATCCCAGAGATTTGACAAGAAGGTGTTGATCGTCCTATACGAGTAATGTGTTTGGAGGTTCAAGGCAGCAACTGCATGAAATTAAAGAAAACATGTTATTACAAGTATTTGCAAGTACAAGATATTTTGTTAAAAGAGAAGAATGTATTACCGGTGTTCATATAAGTATTACGCGTTAGGTCGCCCATTCTAAGGTCCATAGCATTCATGTATTGCTCGAAAGTAGCTGAAGAGTCATGGAATAACCTATCATATTCCTGTCGCATTATATTATACCGCAGTGTCACATCGCTCAATATAGGAACCCTATCTTGGTCGGCGAAACGCAAGAAGGCGTAAACAGTTTCACTGATTTAACAACCGAACGAAGGTTGTCCCACCACTCCAAGCTCGACAGTCACCCATACACGTACCTCCCCTCTACAGTATTAACAAAGCGCGACGATAGAAATTGCTCTAACGCAATCCATTGCAAGAACTTGTCCTTGTGACGAAATAAACTGTTCAGAAACATATAGTTTGTTCCAAAGTGAGTAGCATTCCACTTGACCAACTCGCCCCCAATGTGCTTCTTCTTCATGGCGTGAAGCTTGGAATGGTTGTAAATCCATCGCGAGATTTTTTTAGAACTCTCAATGATAGTGATGTGGTCGGGAACTCTCCAGTTTACTTCAGCATCAAATTAATCGTGTGGGTCATACAAGGCTGCCATACGATGTTGCGGTGCTCACGTGCAATGAGCCTGCATGCCTTCTTGTAGTTCGCACCATTGTCCGTGACAAGCTGTATGATATTTTGCGCACCCACCTCGTCGACCACTAAGGCAATTTCATGCGTCAACGAACAAAATGAAAACATCCATTACTTCACGCATACTTCAAATAAATTTCAAAATAGTAGCAATGAGAGAAATTATCTTGCGCAAGTATGACGAATCCTGACTTTTGCCCATCGCATCCATGGACTTGTGGAAGAACATGGTACTGTTGCGTATAGCATGAAGTTTATGATGCTCATGCGTGTCAGCCCAGTCCAAGAATCGCACATGATGGTTACGCTATATGTAGGGCATTCCATCTTGAACTTCCTCATCTTTTCATTTATATCTGCTTCATTGGCGTCTAAATATTTACCGTCTATATCTCTTCCATCGGGAGACAGGACACCCTCGCCTCCAAATGACATATAGGATGACCATGTAGCTATTATTGGACGTACAAAGCTGTATATAGTTTGAAAGCTCACTTACCCTATTTTTTAGTTTCCCTGACGGCGTTAACGAAGTACGGATTGCCTGCTTTCCTCCCCGCTATACCAGCCATGTAGAAGAATTTAGCCCATGCCGAGCCAATCGCCTGCTTTGCATTTCTCCCCTTATGTGTCTAACTCCCAGTGTCAATTCTTGTTTGCACAAGGCCACGGGCTAAGCCAAGGTTGTAATTTCCCACGGCCGGTCTGTCCCGTTGCGATGAACTCCAAAACATCCTTGGCATGGCACCGCTGCCTTCTCCTCTAGCCCCTCTAGATCCCCCACTGCCTCCACCATACTCATACCTGCCACCTGCCCGGCTCATAAATTCTGCCTCCACCCTAGAGGCATCCATCGCATGCTGCAGCTGGTCCTCCTCATCAGCACCACCCGTGTACTCAGAATGTACACTTCTTCTCAACGTGGAATCGCCAGCTACTACTTCCTTCCTGAGCCTCTCCGCCCTAATTCCCTTCTTCTTGTCCTTCGTCCTGTCTAGCTTGTGCTGAAAGTACTTGCTAACCTCCTTTGGAACTTGATTGCAATGGACGACATTCCCACCGTGCCCTGCCAAGTAGTGCTTCAATCGAGTTGCACCGCCCCTTTTCTTCTCTTGGTGACAGTACTTGCATCGAAAACCAGTCCCTATCTTACTGTTGTGCTCCCACACAACATCACTCTGCTTTGTCATCTACTAATCAAAACAACAAGAAGTCAGCTAACACAAAACATCAAGTCATTACATCAGAGCTGAGTCATCACATCAAGTCATTACGTGCTACCAATAAAAGGCATTGTCACTAGGATTGAGCATAGTAATGAAAAAAGCTACATTAACAACTCTAATGTTAAGAATAATTTAACACGGACACACATAAGCAAACATGTACTGTATGACGAATATAACATATAGCAAAATACCTGTCCCATCTTTCGTAACTAAACCATGTCTACAAGTTCAAGTTACTTGCACTGTTGCAAATAAATAATGATTTAGCTCGATCACACATCATGCACCGCTAGTCCTAACCCTAACCCTAACCACGTCGTGTACTGCTAAAGTGTTAATCCTAACCCTAACCCTAACCCTAAACCATAAACCTAACCCTAACACTAACACATCATGTACTGCCATAGTGCCATTCATTCACAAATAAACCATAAGCACATGCTAATTAGCATAATCAAGTGACATTCCTCACAAAAAAAATTGAAAATCGCACGAATTTACCAAAAAACGGTCGGTTTTCCACGAAAATCGACCGAACGCTGACGATTTTCCAAGCGGCCACGGCTGGGTCGGCTTCCTCTGCGGATCCGGCAATTTTTGGCGCTAATCGACCAATTATCACAGCTCCGGCGGCGATTTCCCCCGCTGCATCGCCCGGATCTGGCCGGAGTGCTCCTGGCCGGGAAGAACTGCTCGAGCAATAATTGTGTCCGAACCGGCCAGCTCACACATTAAAACGGCCGTCATTTGTTACCAGGCCGGACCGGGCCCACTGGGCCTTCACTCTGGGAGCACGGCCATTACTGTTTTTACTTTTTTTATTGTCTTTTTAATTTTGTATTTCATCTTTTGGACTCAAATCCGTCTCCAACATTCGGATTTTTTTTTCAAAATTTTCATCCTAGAAATCATAAAGATGTTAATACTAATTTTAGAAAATTTCAGAATAAATTTTTACAAAATTTTCAAATTTTTAAAATTTGAATTTGAATCCGATCGGTTTGCCGACTGGTTTACGAGGCTGGGCCGGACGATACAAGTGATTTTCGACCGAAAATTGACGGTTTTGTCATCCCTAGAGCTACATGTGTATTTGTACAAATTAATGCCATGAGGCACGTTGACTAGTAAGCTTTTAATACGGGGAATAGCATTTACTAGCTGATCTGATCATACCCTCGATTCGATTCTGCAATTATTTCTATAAGTGTATATTTCCCTTCATTCATGAATAGATGTTATTCTAAGTTCAAACACTTCTCTTAAACCATATCTATGTGAAACTCCATCTTTATTATATCTTTAAATAGTGTGTTTTACTCTAGTAAATAATAGTAGATGATATTAGAATTAGCTAAAGAAAAAGGTATACAAGAAAAAAAATAGTAAAAAATCATGATCAAAATCGTAAAATGACATGTATTCGATAACAGAGGGATATTTGAGTTGTTATCGATACAACTGTGATTCCTACTGCTCAAACTTACTTTTCTGCTAAACAAGAGCAAGCAAGAAGAACGCACATCACCGGGCTAACAAGGCCTGCTTGGGGGCTACTACTGGCCGAAAAGTCGCTTATTTTGTCGGGTCAGAAATGACTATGGCTTTTCTTGCTATGCCGCTTGGTAAGCCGTCACGCAATTGTAGCTTTTGGGGAGCGGGAAGGCAGTAACCTAGCGAAGCATAGCGGCGGACGAGTGGAGAGGTGACGTGGAGGTGGCGAGGCAGGGTGGCGGAGGTCGGGGAGGCGGAATGAGCGAGATGGGAGACGGTCAAGCGAAGCCACAACTGAAAAGCTCCTCCTCAGCGGCTGCAGTTTTTGGGAGTGCTTCACGTGGCTTAGCTTTCTCACCGCCGCTAGATCATCTTTGTTTGGGAGTTTTAGTCTAAAGCTGAAGCACAGCTGAAACACACCCCAAACAAGGCCAAAATAACGCGAGCCCTGCGTATTCTATGGGTATAAAATTATCTCCGCAAGATGGCATACTTCATGGAGTACAAAAAATCACACAGGGCAAGACCTCAGTTTACTTTACGGGGTATAAAAAATCGCACGGGAAGAGACTTTGGTGTACTCCACAGAGTAAAAAAAATTGCACGGTGCAAGGAATAGGCACTGTCCTCTCGCTCTCTTTCAGCCGGTCGAGGTGACGGCGACCGACAACCTCCGCGCCTTCCTAGTTTTCATCCTCGTGCAGGTCTGCCTGCTCGTGACGATGGAAGCGTTGGCGACGGCGCAGGGTAGGCCTGTGGCCCTAGAGTCGACGCCTGCGTGCTGCTTCAACCACCTCGAATGCTGCCAGGCCGCCGGCGCCGTGGCCGCCGCCAAGCCCTGGCCCGCGGTTTCCGTCTCCTCCCAGTGATCCTATATACATCAGTAGCGCGCCTGCGTGCACCCATGTTGTCCTTCGTGGCTCTTGTCTTGCTGCATGTCCATTCGTCGATGTGGTCCTGCTGCCTCAATTCTAGTCTTTCTGGTTTTCGGAACCTGTTCTGCTGTTGTACTGGCAACTTATTAGCTCTGAGTTGTGTCCAAGAGATTCAGGATATGTACTCATGTTCGTACTACTTGGTAGTTCGTTTTTTCCTTAAAAAGAAGGGATCCTGTGTATATGCAGTGGATTCTCTGCCTGCTGTTTCTCATGACGCTGGCGAATGTTACGTTTTTCAGAGTGAAAACGAGTTAAAATAACGACGTTGTTGCCTCATAGCGTCCCCCCGCTAATCTGTCATGCTGTTGGAGGACTTGATCATTTCGCTTTCCTCCGAGGTTTCATGGTCCCTGATCCTCCTGCGCAACATTTTTGCAATCTGCAATCTGGAGTCACCTAGCATGTCCCTCCACATTCCATGGTCTTCGATCTTCCTCTTGTACAGAGGTTTTTTTTTTCTACACGAATCTGCATCAGATATATTATATTAGGCATATATTAACTCATACACAAGAATCATAAGACAAAAAACGGCAACGATAGTAAAAGCAGAAAGAAAAACTCAAAGTAGACAAGCCACGGCAACGATAGTAAAAGCAGAAAGAAAAACTCAAAGTAGACAAGCCAAACAAGAAATAGCATCAGATATATGTGAAACTTACTCTACTGGGATAACAATAATAAGGATTATGGCAAGACAACATGTTAGGGAAGTTCACAGTTTGGATAAAACTCATGAAACAAGTACATGTATTATGTGTAAAAAGTTTCCTCACAGACTTTATTGACATAGCCCGACATTGAAGTATAGTCTTTACAGTACAAACCAGTAACACACCAGGGGAAACAAGGGAAAACCTCGAATGTTTCAGCATATGAAAGCCACATGAACATGTTCGTCATTGCAGTAAAGCCCAGGTTGCTGAGTGTATCCTTGCTTGGACAGCATCTCACGTGCTTTCATCACGAGATCCTTGTTTGTCACCTTTCCGTTCTTATCTGCAAGAATAGTCTGGATAGCATTGCTTAGCGCACCATATGAAGCACCCTTCGGTGTGGTTGCATCTGCTGATGTCTGGTTGGTTTGGCATCCACTGACCAGAATGCCATTGTTAGGTGCCCATGCCTTAGTGCCGGCATACACCTCGTCAACACTGTGAACTTCTTGTTCCATCGCTGGCTTGAATGCATCTTCCTGACTGCCTTCAAGCTTAGCCTTCAGGAACTCCTGAGCTAGGGCACCAACCATGCCCATGACACCGCCATGCTCGCCTGACTGGCCTTGATTGAACTTGCCAAGCATGACTTTCATGAACTTCTTGATCTTTGGGCTGGCATCATCGCCGAAGATGTCGAACAAATTCATCCGGATTGAGCCCACATCAATGTCATCCTTCCCAGTTTTCTCCTTGAGCATCTCAATAAGTGTTGAGAGTGGCAGCGAGCGGTTTTTAGTGCGGCCATTCCCAGTTGGCTGTGCGTATGACTCATCCTGGTCCTCACCTTCATGGTGGTGCTGACTGTGGCGACTATGGGGGAGGCGGATTCCCTCAGACTCAAAAACGTCCCGAACGGTCCCTTTGAGAAAGGACCGGAGACTGGTGCCAGAATCAGATCGCTCTTCACGTTCACGGGACTGGGTCTGATTCTGCCTGGTGCTATTACCTATCTGCTCCTTGGCCTTGTCCAGTAGGCCACCACTGTGGCATGAGTCAGAGACGATGGTAAATATGCAGCCATCGGGGACCTTTTGCACAAGTTCTCTGAAATCTTGGTCTGCAAAGAGCAACAAGTTAGGAACTTGGACGAGTGACAATAATTTGTTTGGACTAGTCTTCATTTGAGAGTATTTTTTTCCAGGCCATATATGGGATTAACATTGGAAAGATGGTTTAGGGATGTATAAAGTGCAAAAGACTAAAATGCTTGGTCTAGCAAATTTGCACCAAGCAATCATCAGCTAGCTGGAAAATGACAGTCTATCTATTATATATTAAAAGCTCATGGAGATTTGCTAAGGAAAATGAGAAATAGCCTAGAAACTCACAAAAAAAGCAGAACATCTAGCCCTTAATCTGATGGACCCTAACAAACCTATTATATATTAAAAGGTCATGGAGAGTTGCTCAGAAAAAATAGAAAGAAAAATAGCATAGAAATTCTCACTAAAAAGCAAAACATCTGACCCTTAGTGCAGTGGACCCTAACTAAATTGAACTATAGTAGCCATTGGTTATTATTATTTAAAGAAAAACATCTAACCGTCTATCTAGTGGACCCAAGTTATAACAACTTAGTTTAAAGAAAAAGTCCATGCGCAAAGCTCATGGAGAGTTGCTACAAAAAAAAGAGAAATAGCCTAGAAATTCTCACAAAAAAGCAAAATATCTAGCTCTTAATTGGTGGACCTTAACTAAGTTGAACTATAGTAACCATTGGATGTGATTTTTTAAAGAAAAACATTTAACCGTCTATCTAGTAGACCCGAGTTATAACTGCTTAGATCAAAAGAAAGAGTACAATAAAAATAACAGACATTCGGAATAAGAAATAAAAAGAAGTTAGCTATTTGATTTTCATATGAACTCCAAATTAAAACCCGTACATAGAAAAAATTTGAAATAAAAATTAGCAATTGGATTTGTATATATATTTTAACCAATAAGTAATATTCGAAATTAAATAAAAAATAACAATAGATATCATTGCTTAGATTAGAAGAAAAAGTCCATACCAAGTACAAACTCCAAATTAAAACTAATACATAGCTAAAATTCGGAATAAAAAATAGCATTTGGATTTATATACGAAATCTAACATAAAAGAGATAAGCGAAATTAAATAAAGAAATAACAATGAAAATCAACAAAAATTCAGAATAAAAAAGAAAGAAAATTGACCATTTGATTTTCATACGAACTCTAAATTAAAACCTGAAATTTGAAATTAAATAAAAAATAACAACAAAAATAATAGAAGAATATAAATAAAGGAAATTAGGGATTGTTTTTTTAATTCCATACTAAGTGAAATATATACATTTTGGTTTTGTTTAGAGTTAAATTCCAGAAATATGCTGATTTGAGGGGAAAAAATAAGGTAGGAATTTGATTTGTCTATATATAAATTATTAACTTATATAATAAAAGTTGATGACAGCTTTTTTTTAAGTTGCTAATAATTATGTAAAATATGCTAAGAATTCTCAAAAAAAAAACATTCTAACTCTTTATTCGATGGACATGTGTTCACTCATCTATATAGGTATAAGCAATGTAATGTACACTAAAAGAAGTACCGAAAGAAAGAGACAAGCATAGTAATAATTAAATTAAGATATAATGATACGAATGGAAAATGTTATGTTATACTAGGTTTACTGTTTTGCTATGCAAGTATTTAGGGAGGCCAGTTTCATTCACATGTGAAAAGTATTGGGATATTCTCCCCTATAATATATAATATCGAAATATCACAAATAAAGTTATGCAATGATCTATTTTCTAAAAAGTAAAATCACAAATATATTGCCAAGTCATTTGAACATGCTTTAAAGATGATGTATACGCAAGTGCGCGGGTCACCTTGCTAGTTAGCTAGAAAAGCTAATGAATCAGAAATGCTGAGAAAGCAAATTACAATCTGGCCTAAGCATTTCCTCATCTTTCTATAAAGACATTTTGTTTTCTTACAGCAAGAAATTTGGTATTTGTTGTAATTAAGAGATGTTTGCCCAGGCTTGAATGGAACTGATAAATTTACTCTCGGGTCAAATCCTGCCAGTACTAAATAGCATTTTGCCACAACAAAACCCATTTGAAACAATAAAGTTCACTGAGTAGCAGGATCTTGGGAATCAAAATCACCAGAATTCCATACCGAAAATTTGTGCATATACTTAATTAATTATCACCATGGCCACGCAACCCTGTGTATTATTTACACGATACCGATTCCGTAAGAAAGCTGTTTGGTTTGCTACCCTTGCAAAACTAACCAAATATTGGTAACGGCAACAAAAATTGGTTGTTGTTTGCAGTGGCGGAATTAGAAATTTTCTAATGTGTGTGCCCGCGGCCTCGCGCCATCCGCCCGAGCCGCCGCCTAGCCCGCGCCGCACCGCAGCCCATTCGAGCCGCATGCCTTGCCACGCCCGCCGCCGTGTGAGCCGCTGCCGTGTCACTCGCCCCACCCCCGCGTTTCTCTTTGCTCCACTTGCCCCACCCCGCGCTACCGCCCGCCCGAGCCACTTGTCGCGTCGCTCGCCCCACCCTCGCTCGCGCTGCTGCCTGCCAGAGCCACTCGCTGCCACCACCAACCCGAACCGCCGCGACGCCTGCCGCGTTGCTCGCCTGGCCCGCCTGATCACCCTCACCGCTCGTTTGAGTAGCTTGCTGGCAGATCCGTCTCAATGCTAGATGGATTCGACAAGAAAATTAGGATTTGAGAGCATAAATAAATTAAGAAAGTAAGTTTCTGTGCTAGGTACTTTACTCTACTTAGGCTAAAGCTTTGTGAATCAATCATGATTCATTTTCTTTCAACCAGAACAGGTTTTAAAGCTTTTTGTCTTTTACAGCGATGGAAAAGAGCAGTAAAATGAATATGGAAATTAACTCTGTTGATTACATGACTCTAAACAGTAGAACCGACATTACAGACAACAATAATTACTACACTCGTTCTGGGATGTCGGATCTCACTTAAGTCATATTTGTGTTTTGATCTCAACCCTTAATCTCCTTTAATTGAAATCGTTCACCCGTTATGTTCATTGCCGACTTTGCTGCTGACTGCAAATTTCAAACTCTCATCTGTTTCTTCAGCCCGTATAGCTCTGATCCGGACACTTGCGTTCTCAAAATTTTAGGGGTGCCGGGGCATACCCGACACCCCCACTAGTTCCGCCTCTGGTTGTTTGGTTTGCTACCAAAAATTGGTAATGCCAATTAAATCTAATGCCACATGCGAGGGATCTGATGGCAAGGAAATCGCTCCCCAACTAAAATTTTGGTAACACCAAAATTTAGCTTGGTCACGATCCAAAAAATGTTTTTTTTGGCCAATCTTTGGCTTTGCCCATGTTTTGGCTATGCCAAAAAAAATTGGTTTGCCTCACATTCGCCATCAACTAAACAGCCCCAAGTATAGACGTGCATCTCTACATTAAGTTCTTCCCTTCCTATCCCAACAGTTTCAGCGATTGAATTGTTCTCGAAATTATCCTAGTCCAACAACCAACAAGATATAATAAGTCCAGACTTTATCAATCAGATCCACTTAAGCTTACCGCAACGCAAAACCAACGAATGAACGAGTCCTAAATGCCTAATCAATCTTGAGGACAAACTTTCACATCATAACCAAACAAAACGATCTAATGGTTCATCTAATAATATTTGGACTGGGCTCGACTCAATCCTGCATCAGATCCACATCACGTAAGCGTTGACCTGTCTCTCCCAAACTTGGAATCACAAATCAAGGAAACAAATAATTTTGCTGATCCCACCATTTATCAATTACTTCAGTACGAAAAAACGAGAGAAATACACAGGTGGGAGGTTTAATCTTAATCCCCGAATCCCGATCGCACCTGTGATAAGGTTCATGTCGCTGGGCACGATGCACTCGTCGTACCCGGTGTCGTCGTCCTGCCCTGTCTCGGCCGGCAGCCGCGTGCCGTGGCCGCTGTAGTGGAAGAAGAGGAAGTCCCCGGGGCGCGCGTCCCCGACGAGCCGCGCCAGCGCGCGGCGGATGTTAGCGCCAGTGGGCTGCGGCGAGGAGGGGTCGCGGTCGACGAGGACGCGGATGTCGTCCTCGTCAAAGCCGAATCGATCGACGAGGCAGCGGTGCATGCGGTCGACGTCGTTGTGGCAGCCCTTGAGCTCGGCCTTGGTGCCCGGGTAGTTGATGCCCACCAGGAGCGCACGCTTGCGGCCCATCGCGGTGCGGATCTCCCTCCCCTGCGATCGAGGCGCCGGGTGCGGCGTTGGTGGAGTGGCCAGAGGAGGAGTGGGTGCGGCGTTGGTGGAGTGGCCAGGGGAGGAGTGGGTGCGGCCGGTTTGACTTTGATCTGTTGCTGGTCGGGGGAGGGTCTTGGATTTTTTTTGTGGGGTGGTGCGTTGCGTCTACTGGCGTTTCCTTTCCAATCTGGCAGGTGGGGACTTGCGGGATTGGCAACTGTGCACTTATTTGGTTTTTTTTTTTTACAAAACTAGTTTTATTTGAAAAAATTGCAAAAATGACTCCTCTCTCACCGCAGAAGAAACAGGGTGACACCTTACCTTTCCACACAACAGGTCAATGGAAAACAGAGGTTTCACACTATAGTACCGTGGGTAATGTAGCGCCTTCCGCGGTACTATAGCGCAAAGGGGCCATTTTTGCAATTTTTTCAAGTGGGAGCTATTTTTGCAAAAACAAAGGGATGAGAGGGCCAAATGAAGGATCATAAATAGTGATCAGAGGATGGATGAATGATCACAAATTAAATTTTACCTCCTAAAATGACCAACCAAAACCTCACTAGGTCAAATATGCGCGGAAGAGTAAATTTTCGAACAATTTCACTTCTGGGGTGTCACTACCGATATTAAATGGGCAGTACTACCGGAATAAACAGTACCAGCGGCACTACTGTGTTACAGTACCTCTATAATGCCAGTGAACAGTAAAAATAAGCAAATGAATAGTAATCATCACGCCTTCAAAAACAAAAAACGGCGCATCTTTTGATCCGCTGATCGAAACCCACGAAACTTTGTATTTACCTTTCTATGGGTGTCAAGAACCTATTTCAACCTTCAATCACAAGGATTTATATCAAAATTCTAACCATTTTCGAGTTTAACTAAGGTTATATCAAAACCGAGTCAAAAACAAAAACTTTGTCCTGATGTAAGTTCAAGCTTTATTAGTTTTGGTGATTGGTTTAATGTTAATGTTTAATCATTGTTTAATGAAAAATCTAATCATTATGAGACTAACATGTTCCATTAAGCCTCATTCTTATTAATCTCATATTTGGATGGAAAATGGAAAAACCAAGGTATGCACTTGTATTCACTCTATTATCTTAATGCATACTTAGGATTCAAGTTAAAAGATAAACTCTTTCATTGGCTTAGTCTAAATATGTGCATTATGTTTCCAAATCTATATATACATGAATGCACAGATCTAGGGGGAGTTGATAATTTAACTTGATGTTTCAATTGTATTGATCCATATCCTCTTGCCATATAATATAAAGGATCAAGACTTTGAAACAATCTTTTGAGTATATACATAACTTGTGTAGTTGTAGTATACTCATGCTAATATAGGATAAACTCATATGCAATCTAAGATTGATTATGTGTATATTGATTCTATGTTCAATTAGTTATATGCACATACTTAATGGAGTTTATTCTACAGTTGATGGTCTAAATGTATTGATCCCTTTCCATCACTCAAACATATTTGGATCAATACTATCATATTGAGTATATGAAACTTGTGTAGTTATATATACTCATGTCAATTTAAATTGAGTTTGATTGTCTTTCAATCAATCAAAGAACAGTTCATCATGTGTTGATGGTGTCTCTTTGTTGATTAAAGACAAATGAAAAGTTCTTAAGTATAATGAAGCATTAGTTGCATCAAAGTACTCAAGACACAATTAATCATTCAAATTGTTTTGGGTTGTGCTCAATCGATCTTGGGGGCATCCATTATGTGTTAATGGAGTGCAAATGATGATTGAGACAACCGTATTTGTTGGACTAACAATCTTCCATAACTTGTGAAGTAGGTTGAGTCCAAGAAGATAAAGAATCGGGAACAAAAAGTCATAATGTATTGATGAGCTTCAAGAGGTGATCCCGAAGTGAAGAGAAGGGCTAGAGAAGATTCATCATGTGTTGATGAATAAGAAGAAGAAGATTCGATTCTGGAGAGAAGATGATTGGAAATCATAAAAGCTCCAAGTTGATCGCTAGAGGCAAAGGTATAACTAGTTAGGGCTAAGGATGTGTTGTAAGGCCCCCATTTTCGATAAATTAATATCGAAAATGGATACCATGTGCATACAGTACTAGTCCCATGATCAGTGGCTAGTACGCACAAATACAAATTGATATCACAGTCATACACAACTTTATTATTACAATGAAGCAAATACATAACATTCTTACAATACCAAAAGTAAAAGCATAACAGTGGAGACATTCATCTTGTAGTATGCCTTTTATCCCAAAATCCCCACAGGCAACTGACAAGGAGAACCCTAGTAAAATTCATCGTTCACATCCCCGAATCCTGCGTCATAAGAGGTATCGTCGGGGAAATCTGTTTCTTCACCTAAAAATATCAACATGGGCAAGTTGAGCACTTACGTACTCGCAAGACTTTTGCAAAACCTATTATATATGCAGGCCATTCCAAGGGAAAGCTCATGGTTGTTTTGCATAAAGCTAAATTGAAATGTAAATAGAATAATAGATCGAAAGCGAAGTTTAAGTAAAAGCGCTTAATCTGAAAGTAATCGAATGTAAGCATAAGTAAATATCAAATACACGGGTATCATAACCATTTCTAAGAATCATTTCATCATCACGCAGAAATTGCCAAGTAACCATTCCTACCGGTCGGTAGAAATCCGAGTTTTATGAAAATATAAAGCAGTTAACTAGTCTTTGGCGCACTAAGATTCCCATAACCGCGGAACGGCTTTTGAAAAGTTTGACACTCTGCGAGTTGTACATCTTTACCCACAAGTAATGATCAACCTCTTTTGCGGGCCAAGAACACACTTCCTTTGGTGTGTCGGCAAGGAGATCATAACAAAACCGTTACATTGTTTAACCCTAACTTTGCACCGGCCGGTGGACGTTAAACCGTACTATGGTATTTATGTTTGCACGATCCTTTGCACAATAATGATTAAGCTTGTCCATAGTATGGCATTCACCGTTGTATTAGCAAGCGTGACTCCCAACACCTCGGTGTGTGGCGCCCTACGAGCAACGATCCATGAAGAGGCTCGTACTACTTCGCCTACCAATGTGCAAAGCTAGTTTTAAGCAACTTAATCGATTAGAGCTGTCCCATACCAAAGACTTGTGGTTGTACGATAAATTCTTGGGTTTAACGAACACGTAGTTCGGTCCTTAATCCGACACGGGCAATAATCTCCACCTACACTACGTACAAGTCCCTTGTACTCCGGCTATTGCCAATAATTGCCGCATCAAAATCATAGTTTTATTTTCATTTTGATTAAAATACCAACCAGAAAGGTCATACCCATTAAGTTGTCATATCCATCATTTTTAATCGTATCAAGATTTTATTTTGCTTTTAGCATGGCTAAGCATGTCACTAAGTGTGATTAACCCAAATTGACATTAAATAATGTCTATGCTATTCTATGGTTATCAAGGTTCATAATTTCATACTTATCAAGGAAGTTCTATGAAGCAATAGGTACAACTACCAATACCCATAATATAGCAAACTTTAATAAAATAAAGTATCTGATAAAACATTTAATGAAAACATTTATAAAGCGGGATCAATATGGTCAAAGGGGGTGCTTGCCTTGTTGATGATCTTCGACGTCAAACTCCTGATCGTCGAACTCACCGGTTTCGTCGGGTGCTACACGTCGAATAATAATAACATGGCAATTCCAATAAAATGAAAGGATCAGACATAAGAACCAAATAAAATCAACTGTTTGAATCAACATATTTGTTGTTCATCGATTTACAAGTTCCATGCTTATTTTCTGATTAGGTTCTAATATTAACCAATCTTATTTTCTTGAATAATTCATTTTCATTTTATTTATCATTTTCAGAGACCATTTTTACAGGTTTTACTATTCTGGATTTTCAATTTCTATATTCTGAAATTATTTAAATTGCTATTATGGAGCTACTTTCTTACCCTATATTATACTTTAATGATTTCCCATGGTACACCCTAAGTATTTTTGCATAATCAGGTTCCTAGCAGAGCATGGAATCTAATAAAATTTGTTTCATTCAATTTGAAGTTGAATTGCAGAAATTCTATTCACAACATATTTCAAATTCTTTCTTTAAATTTAAATCTGAAATTCAAACAGAATTATTTTTGAAATATTTTTGCATATTCTGAATCTACATGATTTTAGATGAATTTATAAATTTATTTCACTTCATTTGGTTGGATAGTTCAAAAGATATTCAAGTTTGAATGCATTCGGTTTTGTAAATACAGAAAATTAGTAAATATACTAAAAATGGAAAGTACGCTTTCGATCGAACTACGCTTTCCCTTTTTTCTGCTGAAGTCGGACCGAGGCATCGACATGCGGGCCCGGTGGCGGCGACACGACGCACCTGAGAGCGGCCGACGTGTGAGACCATCTTGTCGAGCGCACGTGGTCGACTCACGGGCCCGTGTGGCGCGACTCTACTCGATCGAGCGATCGACGACCGGGCCCGCATGGCGATGAGTTGCGCGCTTGCGTGTAATCGACATCTTTGGTCCCATTGTCGATGACCCGAGATGAGGTCGCGGTTGCGGCGATTGGGCGAGGTTTGAGAAGGGGAGGTGAAGGCGGCTCGGGCGAGCGATTTCGGTGTTGCAGCGCAGAGAGAGAGCACGGAGGTCGAGGCGGGTGCGGTGCATCCTGGGCGATGTGCTGGCAGTCTCGGGCGAAGAGTTGCGGCGGGAATGAGACAAAACGGGGAAGGCCGCGAAGCTCTGGCGAGAGAACGGCGAAGCTATGGGAGAAAACGGGAAAGAAACGGAGAGGGTGAAGGCGACAGTGGGGCCAGGCGGTCGAGAGAGAAAAGGAAGTCGGCAGCAGGGACGGTGTCAAAGGGCCCACATGTCGTGAGACAAGATTTTAAATTCAGGATGATTTTGGACAGATCAGGGTAAAACCGGAAATTCAGGCTAGAAGATAAGCTTAGTATTTTATGAAAATTTTTACAGAGGTCGGAAAGGTAAATATAAAGGTATAGTAAAATTTTCAGATAATTTTGACAAGTAAATTATTTATTAAAAATCTGACAATGCACTGTTGGAGATTTTAGCTGATTCTGTTTTGCATTTATTTGAAGGTTAAAGTGACTTTATAATTTTATGAATTTTTTTTAAAAGATTCGTATTAATATTATATACCTTTAATAAAATTTTCAAAATTTATATTTGATATTTTATTTTTAATAATTCTGACACTGCATTTTCTAGCTTTTAAGATTGACTGTTCTTGAATTTCTAAAATTACTAAATGAAGAGATAAATTCTTGATATTTTTACCAGGGTTGGGTTAAGTTAATATGTCGGTATGGTTAAAATTTCAACTCTGGTTAAGGTAAGAAATATCCTGAACAAATCTTTTGGTTCAGATTTTCACTTGTCTCCTCATGATTATCTTTGTATTTTATTTTATTTTATTAATTCCAGGACAGAGCAAGTGGCACAAATATGATTCTTAGATTTTTAAGGATTTTACTGACTTTAGGTTTTTACCTTTTGTCTTTTACCTTTTTGCTATATTGAGGATTTGGATTTCTTTTAATAGGAAAAAGCCAAAAGAATTTCTTTAATTCAAGAAAAATCAGAAAACACAACAATAAATCATATGGATACTTTTAATATTATATTTCTGATTTTATTGAATTTTGGGTTGTTACATGTGTTTCTAGTCTTTTACCGGTCTCGGTGTTTGGATGGAACACCGGGTTGCTAGTTAGGTGCTGTACTATTAAGAGGGGTTGAGTCATTTAGCTTGAGCTTCATCATGTGTTGATGAACTCAATCCGCTTCACTCTAGCTCACTCTCTTGATTGGTTTTTGCATGGAGCTAACCATTTGGCATGTGCTGTGAATGGGTGAAGCTCGTGCATTGGTTTTTGCATGAGCTAAGTATTTGCATGTGTTACAAATAAGGGAGCTCATGCTTGCTTCTTATTGAATCTTAATTGATTTGGTTTTTACATGAAGCTATGGATTTGCATGTGTTGCAAAAGGGAGATAGTTTATGCAATGTTATTTATGTGGTTACTGCTTGGAGCTAAGTTTTGCATGTGTTGCAAAAGGAGAGAGCTCAAGCAATTTGGTTTAAAGTGGTTGCATGGAGCTAGAGATTTGCATGTGTTGCAAATAGAGAGCTCATGCACTTGAGTTTGATTAGTGGATTGCTTAGAGCTAGAGATTTGCATGTGTTGCAAATAGAGAGCTCATGCATTGGAGTTTAGCTTGTAATTGGATCATGTGTTGATCATCACAAGGCTAAGCTTGGTTTGTGCTTTGAGTTTGCAAAATGTGTTTTTGCAAAATATTGAATGAATTTGTTATTTGTAAATGAGTTTTGAAAATAAGCTCGAGATTGTGGGTTTCAATCCTAGAGCATGTGTTGGCATTTGCAAATGTGTTTTGCAAAGTGTCGGGATCATGTGTTGATCCTTACATGGCTAGAGGATTGATCTCATATGTTCGTGGTTTATTTGCGAATGTGTTTTGCAAATAAGTTGGAGTTGTTATTTGCAAAATGTATTGCAAATGAACTGGAGGTTATGGGCTTCAATCCTAGAGCATGTGAATAGGGTTTGCAAATGTGTTTTGCAAATTGACTTGATCATGTGTTGATCGTCACATGGCTAAGAGGATTGATCATATAAGTTCTTGGTTTATTTGCAAAATGTATTTTGCAAATAAATTATGCTTAATGTGATTCTTTGGAGAATGTGAATTGGGTTTGCAAATGTGTCTTGCAAATTACTTGATCATGTGTTGATCATCACATTGCTAAAAGAATCAATTATTATTGGTGTTTGATTCGAAAAGAAGAGATTTTTGTGTAAAATCTGGTTCTAAGCTGGGTGGCCGGTGCTACCGGCCATGGTAGCCTGGTGCTACCGGCCGAGTGGTAACACCGGCCCTAGTGCGGTGTGAAAATAACAGAGAGGATGTTTTGGGCGGTCTGGCGGTCCGGTGCTACCGCTCCTCTGGGCGGTGTGAAAATTCCAGAGGAGATGTTTTTGTGTTCGGCTCAGGTCCGGTGCTACCGGGGTCCAAGGCTGGTGCTACCGCCCGAGCGGTAGCACCGCTCCCAGTTAGCCGGTGCTACTGGATTTCTTGTAACGGCTAGTTTTGTAGCCGTTGGCCTGTAGACCGGTGCTACCGGGTCTAGTAGGGCGGTAGCACCGGAAATTCTGAGTGTTTCCAGAATTTCCTCCAACGACTAATTTGGCTTGGAGGCTATAAAAGGAGGCCTTGGGAGGGCATTGGCAAGAGCTGGATTTATTGTGCATGTGTTGCCCTCTTCAATTTGCTTCTTGAGCTAGTGTGATCCTCTAATTGCATATGTTACAATTAGGAGAGGATTGAGAGCCTCTTGTGCATGTGTTGCACTTGAGGAGGAGTCTAGTGCATGTGTTGCACTTAGGAGGTCACTGGAGTGCATGTGTTGCACTAGGTGAAGTTCAACTTAGAGGGCTTGACTTGCTCTCTTGGTGTTTGCCGACACTGTAAGGCCCCCATTTTTTTATAGTAATTACCAATAATGGGTACCATGTGTATACAATACTAGTCCCATTATAAGTAGCTAGTACGCACAAATACAAATTGATACCACAGTCATACATAAGCTTTATTACACAGCGGAAGCAAAGTTACATAATATTCTTACAATACTAAAAGTAAAACTGCAGTGGAGACAACTTCTTGTAGTATGCCTTTTTAACCCATTGTCCCACAAGCAACTGACAAGTAAAAACCCTAGAAGAATTCATCCTTAAATTCCCCGAATCCTGTGTCATCATAAGAGTCATCGGGATAGTCTGATTCTTCATCTAAAAATATCAACATAGGCAAGTTGAGTACTTACGTACTCGCAAGACTTTTACAAATCCTATAGTACATGCAGGTCATTTAAATGGAAATGCTATTATGGTTAATTTGCATAAAGCCAATTTGGAATGTAAATATAGAATAGTAGATTTCAAAACGGAATTTAAGTAAAAGTAATTTAATACTGACAATAACAGAATATAAGTACAAATAATCTCATGCACTTGGGTATCATGACCATATCCACGAACCATTTCCACCGACACACAGTAGAAACCAGATTTTATGAAAATAGAAACTGCTAACTATGTGATGACTTTACCAAGTGCCCATTACCGCGGGCGCAGCTAATCGATTAGTTTTATACTCTGCAGAGGTATACAACTTTCCCCACAAGACATGACTGACTCTTTATGCAATCGATATTAGCACACTTCCTTTGGTGTGCCGTAGAGAGTTATGTTATAACTGTTACATTATTTAACCCTGACTTTGCACTAGCACGGTGACGATAAACCCATTCTGTGGCGGAAGGACTCGGAGCATAGAAATGATGGAACTCCCACAGTATGGCGTACACCGTTATATTGGTAAACGTTTATTCCATGATCACCTCGGTGTGGACGTCCCGTCGAGCAATTCATTAAGAAACAGCTCGTACTACTCCAGCCTTCCAAGTGCAAAGTCAGTTTTAAACAACTTAATAAGTTAGAGCTGTCCCATTCCACCACTTGTGGTTGTATGATAATTCTTGACCTGAAAACAACTCATAGTTCGGTCCTTAACTCGATACGGGCAATAATCTCCCCCTACACTACGTGCAACACCAGCACATTCGGCTATTGCCAATAATTACCCGCATCTAAACCATAGTTTTATTTTCCTTTTTAATCAAAACACCAATCACAAGGAAATGTCATACCCATTAAATGTCATATACAACATTTTTAATCATGTCAAAGTCTTATGTTTATTTGAGCATGGCTAAGCATGACACTACGTGTGAGTAACCCAAATTGACATCAAATAATGTCTACGCTATTCTAGGGTTATCAAGGTTCACAATTTCATACTTATCAAGGAAGTTCTAAGTGGCTACAGGAACAACTACCAATACCCGTAATATAGCAGACTTTAATAAAAATAAAGTATGCGTAAAATATTTAATGAAAACATTTATAAAGCTGGGACCAATATGATCAAAGGGATGCTTGCCTTGTTGATTCTCCTCGACGTCGAACTTCTGATCGTCGACTATATCAGATTCGTCGGGTTCTACACGTCGTTCGACAACACATAGCAAATATCAAATTTTAATTGGGCCAAAAAGAAATTAGACATAAATATTCGAATAAAATAATTTCACAATTCAGAACTGGTTGCAGGTATTATTTGTTCTAACTAGCAATTTAAAAGATTTAATCTACTTGGATCATTATTGTACCATTTTATTACATATTTAATAACTTAAAATTTTCTTATAACAAACCCTAAGTATTTTTACATATTCAGGTTTCTGAGGTTACAAGGAGTTTAAAAATTTTATTTTACTAAATTTGGTGGTCATTTGCAAAAATTCTATATATGACATATTTCTAGCTCTTTCTTTAAATTTGAACTTAAAATTTAAATAAAATTAAATTTCGAAATATTTTTACATATTCTGAATCTACATGATTTATCATGAATTTATAAATTTATTTCATAAAATTTGGATTTGAAATGCACAAGATATGAACTAATGAATATTCTAGGTTTTGCAAAATACTAAAAATTCAGAAATATTCCAAAAACGGAAAGTGCGCTTTTGCGAGGAAAATGCGCTTTCCCTTTTCGGTCACGCCCGGCTGAGACGCTGATAGCTGGGGCCCAGATGGCAGCGGCTTGCGCCACGCACGCGATCGATCGACGTGAGTGAGCCATGCACAGCTAGCAGCAGGGGCCGACGGGCGGGGCCGTAAAGCGCAATGACACGGCGACGCACATGCGACTGACATGCGGAGCCAGCGTGTCAGTGCCTCAACCGAGCCGTGCGACTGACATGCGGGGCCCGATTGTCGGCGGCCCAAGGCAGGGGAACAAAACCGAAGCTCGCCGGCGGCGAACTAGGACCGGGGCGGCGGAATCGGTTCCTCCATGAGCATCAGCGTGCTCTTGCGCACCCAGGGATGGTGGTGGTTCGGCCAGAGGTGGCCTGTAGCAGCGCGTCACCATGTGGGTGCGGCGGGGGCCATGACCGGCGGCGATTCTGCAAAATTAGGCTTTCCTGAGCTTGAAGATCACCATGGCGAGTATCAGCGCATCTCAAGAATCCCATTTTCGGGTTTGGTTCGGAGAATGAGTAAGCAAAGAAGCTTCTCACCGTGCAAGGGCAACGGCAGTGGAAGGAGCTCGACGCTACAGCTCACCGAGGAAGAAGGGCTCCAACTGAGGCTCGGGACGAAGAGTAAGCACTACGAAGAAGCTCTGGTTCAGGTGATTCGGGCTGAAATTGGTTGTGGCGGCGAAATGCGGGATTTTCCTTTTTCACTGGTTTGCCGACGCTGGGGAAGACGAGGGGAAATATGGCAGAGCAAGGCTCGCGGGGAATAAATGGTTGGCTGTTGACGACGGGCGACGCTTATATAGGGTGGTGGAGTCGGTTCGGCAGTGAGCAGCGAGGCGGTTCGGTTGTCTGCACTGGCGTCGGCGCGAGAGAGAGCAGAGAGGAGGAGAACGCGCGAGGGGCTCAGCACGGAGGCTGACGCGTGGGGGGAGCTGGCAGCGAGAGGCACACGAGCTGGCTAGCTGCCTGGCCGGGCCCACTCGTCAGCGAGAGAGGAGAGGGAACTCGAGTGAAGGCTTTGGACAGAACGGGATAAATACAGAGAATTCGGTGGTCAAAACGATTCAAGATTTTATGAAAATTTTACCCTGGGTTGGAGTGATATTTACCAGCCTCCAGTAAAAATTTCAAATTTTTATGCTTTGTGTATAATTTTAAATCATTCTGACAATGTAGCTTTTACTTTTCTATCAATTCTGTTTTTCATTTAATTTATGACCAAAATAAGGTTAAAATTTCATAAATTTTTTTATCAGAGTCTTAAATTGTATTATCCATCTTGTGTAAATTTTCATATTTTTATTCTTAATATTTAATTTTTAATAATTCTGACAATACTATTTTCCACTTTATTTCTTCACTGTTTTCGAATTTTTAAAATTAAAAAATTAAACATTTAATTTTTTATATTTGTACAGAAGGTAGGCACTGTCCTGATGTCGGCAGGGTAAAAATCTCAACTCAGGATAGCTTCTTGAGAATTCCACAAAATTCTATTACCTTCTGCCCTGATTTTCCTTCACATGCTTTTGCTTTAATTAAATTATATTTTAATTAGTCCAGGTCTTCCACCACCTTAATATGGATGTAGAGAGCCCTAAGATTTTTATTATGACTTTTTTAGATTTTTGTTGACTTAGTATTTTTACCTTTTTACTTTTACCATTTTACTATATCATTAATTCTCTTTCTTTTATTAGAGAAATGCCAAAAGAATTTGTAATAATTCAAGAAAAGCCATAAAATACAAGAATAATTCACATGAATATTTTGGATGTTATTTTTCTCATTTTATTAATTTTGGGCTGTTACAGACACCTAGACGGCGTGTGGAGGCGTCGTGCGGGGAGCTCTCAACGGAGGTTATGAGAAGCTCCGGCAAAGTTGTGAAGGTCGATGCTCGCCTACCCGGAGGGAGAAATAGCAACCATTAGTGGATTTGAGGTGGGTGCTCAATTCGTGGAGCCAGTCCAATTCGTTTGGGCTAACCTCAATGTGGATTATGGGAGACCAGCAAATCTCCAAACACCACGGTAAAAAGTATTGTGTCTCTTTGTGCTTGCTTGCAATTCTTATTTATATTGTTGCAATTTACATTCATAGAATTAAATTGCTTGATTGTCTTTAGGATTGCATATTCTTGTTAGAGACATAATTAGCTAGTGCACTTAGTGAGCCTAGTTGACTTAGGTTTTATTTGTCAAAACCTTAATTTATCACTTACGCATTAATAATTGTAAGGTTTTGGCATTAGGATAATTAGAGGTGAACTGGTTTGTAGAAATTAGAAGAGTATTTTTTTAAAGCTGCCTATTCACCCCCCTCTAGTCGGCATCCTCAACCTTACACCTGAGCTTGCTCGTGGGGATTTGATGATCAAGATGGATCTAGATGGCTTCTCACATGTTACAGCAAGCAAGAACTCTAAAGAAATTGCCTTCAAACGAGCAAGATCACGATATACCTCAAGTCCTTCCTTCTCAAGCAAAAACCCGGTTTCTTGATAAATCTCTTCATGATAATGAGAGAGATTGCCTAGATGATTGGGTGATGATCTCCAGAGGATACATCTATCAATCACTCATCCTTGGAAACACAATATTAAAAGAAAAAGAAACCAACAAGAAAAATCAAGAATCAATAAGGAGGACGGTCAAGAACAAAAATCAAATCCTGAGCACGAAATTGATCTTTATTTCAGAGCAAGATGGATAATTACAAAACTTCTCCTCTTGAGGGCAAAGCTCCTAAGGAGCACTCTCACACACACACACAAGAAAACCAAAATCTTGTGAAAACCCTAAACCTCCTAGTGTCTTAGCTAAGGCTTGAGGCCTCTCCTCCTACATATCTTTATATAGTGGAGGAAACCATAACACTAAATCTGGACACTAGAGTGGATATTATCCACTTCTTACATGGGCTAACCCGAAACCCAAAACTCTTAATGAGTTTTCCACTTACACAACCACGCTTCTCAAAGCGACCATTACATTAACCCCAAATCCGCTCCATGAGTCCAAATTTGCATCCAACACCACTTTGGTGTGACCTAAACCACTTAGGCCACCGCCACAGTTTTCCAAACTGGCTCGATCGTCGGTATTGATAAATTACCAATTTGCCCCAATGACCGGTCTTCCTTCTCCTCGAAGCATCGCCATGCTTCGTGCTTTTCACGTGGCCCCAATGACTTGCCGCCAAGCCTCTCACGCGTCTGAACTCTCTCGAACCGTCCTCGCTTGCAAATGTGCCCAAGTCATTTGACCGCTACGTGTTCTTTTTTAGCTTCATCATGATGGCATCAGCTTTTTGACTGTTCTGGACCTCGACTTCTCCTTAAGCATAGTCTCGATCCATGTCGTTGCCCACCATGTCCATCACCAGTGCATCAAGCTCTGGTTTCTTGTCTTCCCGGCTTGCAACCACTTTCTAGCCTCAGTCATCTTTCGACTTTTCTTGACCGTTCTGGACCTCAACTCTCCTAGCCTAATTATGATCTCGCCTTCGCCTCACCATGACCTAGCCCCGGAGTCCCATAACCAACACAGACAAGAAACACATCGCATAGCACTGTTCACAATAATATGTATTAATCAACAATTAATGCAAACATTAAGCTCGAATCACAATAAAGTCGGCACTACCGCCACCCAGGGCTAGTAGTACTGCACCCTCTGCACTACCGCTCCTGGTTGGCCGGTAGTGCCGCTCGCACTAATCAGCTCTGAGAGAACCCTTTCTGAAAAATAACTACCATCACTGGAGGCCGGTAGTACCGTACCCCCAGTACTACCACTCCCAGATGGCCGGTAGTGGCGCATGTGTCTAACCCTAGAGAAAACACCTCTCTGTAAAAAGACTACCGCTCCCAAGGCCAGTAGCTCCGCAGGGCTGGCACTACAGCTATCCCAGGCTGGTAGTGCCGCCTGGCCGGTACTACTGCTCCTACATGGCCGGTAGTGCCACCCTTGACCTGACAACACCTCAAATTGCTTCAAATTCAAAACAAACTTAACCTTGAGCACCACATGCTCAAACACTATCAATAACTCATCACAAACCTAGATAGACATCCACATGGTCTTTCACCAAATAAGTGAATAATTCTGGGATTGGAGCAGGTGCGAGGTGGTAATAATTCTCAACATCCGTCCATTGGCTAGTCGGCCAGTGACAAGACATGCCCATTTGATATATTTCTGTAAGGCCTCTCAACCGAGATACAGTGCAGTCCTTAAGGACTACAACTTGAGTGATTGTAGTTTGGAGTATGGACTGTTTGATAAAAAGCGATAGTTCATATGTACTATTGGATAGTAAATTTCATCTTTTATTTGTGTTGTAGCCAGGGGCGAAGCCAGCCCAGGCCCAAGCCTCGAGCTGGCCTCGAGCTGGCCTGGGCTGGCCCCAAAATTGTTGGCCCAATATATGAATTTTAAAGAAAAATTTGTAGTGACCCCCATTTTCACATAAATGCGAAAATGGAAATCCCATGTGCAAACAGTACTAGTCCCATAATCAGTAGCTAGTACGCACATTTACAACAATTGGAATTACAACCATACATCATATTAATAAAGCGGAAGCTAATTTACACAATAATCTTACTATTCAGAGTTTATAGCAGCAAAGAAGCAAAGTCTCGTAGTGTGCCCATCCAATCCCTCAGGCAACTGACAAGGCATAATCCCTAGAAAACTTTCATCGCTATCTTTCCCGATTCCTGCGACAAATATGTTTCATCGAGCTAATCTAATTCTTCACCTAAAAACAACAATTAAGCAAGGATGAGTACTTTCGTACTACGCAAGACTTTTGCAAAGCCTATAATATATGCAAGCCATTTCAAAGGAAAGGCTACTACGGTTAATTTGCACAAAGACAATTTGGAATGTAAATACAGAATAGTAGATTGCAAAATGAGATTGAAGTAAAAGTAATTTAATACTGAAATAACAATATGTAGAGTACGAAATAATGAAATCACGAACCTGGGTATTATGACCATATCCAAGAACCATTTCCACTGTCACAGTAGAAATTATCGACACACGGTAGAATCCAGTTTTATGAAAATAAAAACCATCTAACTAGTGCTGGCGCACCAAGATTCCCATAACCGTGGGAACGGCTTTTCGAAAAGTTTTACACTTTGCAGAGGTGTACATCTTTACCCACAATTTATGACCTTTTCTTTTTGCCACATATTTCACGCACCTTTGGCGTAGTGGCCAGAATGTTCATGACGAAAACCTTTACATTACCTAGATTAACTTTGCACCAGCCCGGTGTCGATAAACCCGTACTATGGTGTAAATGTTTGTACAGTCACTGCACAATAATGAATAAGCATATCCATAGTATGGCGTACACCGTTGTATCAGCAAACGTGACTCCCAACACCTCGGTGTGGGCGCCCCTCCGAGCAACCATCCATGAAGAAGCTCGTACTACTCCGCCTACCAATGTGCAAAGTTAAACCAGATAACTTAATTGGTTTGAGGCTGTCCCATACCAGCACTTGTGGTTGTACGGTAATTCTTGGGTTTAACGAACACGTAGTTCGGTCCTTAATCCGACACGGGCAATAATCTCCACCCTACACTACGTACAAGTCCCTTGTACACCCAGCTATTGCCATTAATTGCCCGCATCAAAATCATAATTTTATTTTCATTTTTGATCAAAATACCATTCATAAAGAAAGGTCTTACCCATTGATTGTCATATCCAACATTTTTAATCATGTCAAGGTTTTATGTTTCTTTAAGCATGGCTAAGCATAACACTATGTGTAACCCAAATCAACATTAAGTATTGTCTATACTGTTCTAGGGTTATCAAGGTTCACAAATCCATACTTATCAATGAAGTTCTATGAAACAATAGGTACAACTACCAATACACATAATATAGCAAACTTTAATAAAATAAAGTATGCAGCAAAACATTTAATGAAAACATTTATAAAATTGGGATCAACATGGTCAAAGGGGGTGCTTGCCTTGCTTATTTATTGCTTACGACGGAGTCGAGGTCGTAGTTGACATCGTTGATGATAGAATCATTATCGTCGGGTTCTACACGTGGCGAACGAAGAACACAACACAACAAATTCAATAAAGGCAAAAAGAAGTCAGGTGAAGAATCAAATAAAATCAACTGTAGAAACAAGTGTAACTTAGGGTTTGTGTTGGAGGATTTCTTGTTCTTGCATTATAGTTGAATACACATTCATATGATTAATGACTTTTTATGACGAACAATCACGGTTCTTTTTATAGATTATCTATTTTTGAATTATGAATTCAAGAGGCTAAAATTATGAATTTTTGCATTTATAACTTCGAATTATAGATGCTAAAATTATTTGGATAGAATTAATGTATTAGACAATTGAGCTGAAAGCTTTAAATGAATAACACTTAATCCTTTTTAATTGATTTTGCATAAGAAGTGACTTGGAATATGTTAGATCTATTAAGCTAGGTTACTGGATTTATTTATGGTTTTTAAGAAGGTTCTGGTGATACAAATTACGTATTTGTTCATTATTTCAAAGTTTGCTTATTCATATAATTGAGTCCATAAAACATAATTCTTAAGGTTATTAGGCTATTAGGATTTATATGCAAAACATGATGAAATAAGTTTATTTCTTCAGAATATGATAGTCTATACTTTGAGGAACATTTATAAGCTGATTTCTTACATTTTAGTGTTTAGACGAGACGTGCTACAGGCTTTTGAAAATGCTTAAGTAGTTTTATAATCTACACGTTAAAGGTTCAATTTCCGATTCTAGTTTGCTACTACACCTTACAGAATAATTTATCCATTTTTCTGGTATTAACATGGCACCTCACTAAGATTGTTTTAAAGTTGGTTTTACAATGTTTTACTTTTATCCGAGATGTTTTCCACATAAGTAAACATTAAGATTTAATATGTACTTAATTCAAATATGCACAAACATGAGGTATTCTTACATAACAAGGGTATTATGGTTTTATTAAAGATCTAGGAATCATTTTACCATTATTTGAATTTGCATGTTTTAAGTTATACTTATTTTGATTCATATGTATTGAAAAGTAATCTATTCCCAAATTAATTCAAACTAGATTCAATTCTAAATGTTTTTGCATATCTCAGAAGATTACTAACTTTTAAACACACAGAAACTGATTTGACATGAATTGAATCATTTTTGCAAAAGATATTCATATTTGAATATTTAACACATTGGAAACAACTTTCTTTAGAAAATGATGTAAATCAAGTCAAAATCTAATTAATTTTTCATATTTAGGTTCCTGAGGATTTAAGGTTTCTAACAAAATTGATTTCATTCAAATTGAAGTTCATTTGTAGAAATTCTACACATGGTATTCTCTTGATCCCTTTCTTTAAATTGAATTTAAAATTTAAATATATTTCATTTCCATAATATTTTTGCATATTATGAACCTACAGGATTTATCATGAATTTATAAATTTATTTCATTTCATTTGGATTGATAGTTCAAAAGATATGAACAAAAGAATGTATTCGGTTTACAGAAAATAGAAAATTACCATAAATGGAATATACGCTTTCGGGTTTTGAATGTGTTTTCCTTTTCTGGACTCGGCTGGGTTGAGACGCTGGCGGCTGGGCCCGGCCATAAATGATCTGGGTCAGACTGTTGTGTATGGACTGCTGGCGCAGTTGACTTGAACGCGCGAGTCACTGACAAGGGTGGCCCGCTTGTCATCGTCACAAGGCAGAGGAGGCACGGCCGAGCCTCACCGGCAGCGAAGGAGTACCGGAGCCGGTGAATGGATTCCACCTTGAGCACCAGGGTGTCCATGCAAATCCAGGGGAGGTGCTAGCTCGGACGGAGATGGCCGGAGTTGCTCTGCCACCGGAGGGAGGCGGCGGAGAAGATGGTGGCTCACCGGGGAAGAAGATGAGCTGGGCTCAGCTCGAATGGGTAACGATTCGAGCATCAAGGGGGTCAAAGGTTTTCATTTTTCTTTGTTGGCGGATCGGGACTCATCGAAGTGCGCCACCACCTTGCGACCGGACCGAGAAGAAGGTGGTGGTGTTGGCGGTGTTGCGCGAGTTGAGCCGAAGATGAGATGTGGCTTAGCTTCAGGGGTGTAAGGGGGTTCTCGGAGCCAAAGGAATTGAACGATTGTGCACGGAAGCGGTGGAATTGGTTTCTAGCGTTTGAGCTCAAGAATTGCTGGCCATGGCGGTTTTGCAGAGAGAACGATGGTTTCAACTGGTCTCGATGGCTGAGGAAAGTTTTGAAGTGCCATATGAGGCCTTGAGGATCTTAAATGGGCAACGAAGCCAGCTACAACAGGGTATGAACACGGCAAGGAACGGCGGCGAGAACACGTGCGAGGCTGGGCTGCCGTGGCGGCAAATTTTTGGGGGAAATGGTTGCCGTGACAGCCTATTGACGAGATGGGCAAGTTGGCGACCACTTGCTCGTCGAGCGCGTCGCGTGGTGGAAAACGAGTAAAACCTCGCCACGCCAAAGAATCGGCAAGAAGCGGCAGAGAGAAATTGAGCTTTTGAAGATATAAATTCGCAAGTTGGGGTATGGAAGAGGTCAGCTGCGCGGTGTCGAGACGACGTGCGGCGACCTCGGGCGTTGGATTGCGGCGAGAAGATGACAAATTGAAAGGCGGCAGCGCTGTCTCGGCTGACTCGCGCGAGAGAAACAGAGAAAGGAGGAGAAGAAGAAAGAAGAAGAAGGCTGACGAGTGGGGCAAGGGTCCACATGGCAGTCAGGGGTGGTGAGGGAAGTCAGCAAGGGTCAGCTCAAGCCGACGGGCCCACATGGCGATGTGAAGGAGAAAAGTTCGGCTAGGTTCTGGACAGCACGGGAGAACAATAAAAGATTGGGTCAGAATACAGCCTTAAGATTTTCTGGAACTTTTTGTGTAGGTTGGCAAGGAATAGATAAGGGTCCAGTAAAATTTTTAGATAAAAATTATCAGTAAAAATATTTATATAAATCTACAATGCACTGATGTAGATTTTGGCTGATTCTTATTTTTATTTAATTTAAGATAAAAACAGTTTATTATTTTATGAAACTTTTTATGAAGATCTAAAATGTCATTATTTACATGATAGAAAATTTTAAGATTTTTAAATTGTACATTTTATTTTTAATAATTCTGACATTGAACTTTTCGGTTTTCCTCATTGTCTGTTCATGAATTTCTAAAATTACTAAAAGATGGGATAAATTCTTGACATTTTTACCAGACATAGATAAGATAAGCATGTCGGCATGGTTAAAATTTTAACTCTGGTTAAGGTCGAAAGAATTCTGGAAAAATCTTGCAATGTCGGTTCAGAGTATCTAGATAGGGTCATTTTTGTCCTTTTACTTTATTTAATTATTCCAGATCAGTGCAAGTTGTATAACCATGATTCTAGATAGATCTGAGATTTATTTGATATTTTTACAAATTTTATTGATTTTGTATTTTTATCTTTTTACTTTTACCATTTTACCATTTCAATTTATGAGACTTTTCTTTTAAAGCAAAAACTCAAGAAAAGCCAACAATTACAGAAAATTCAGGAAATATAAATTTAAATTAAATATCACATCTCAAATTCATTTTTATTTTTTTGTTTGTTTTGGAAGAAATAATTTTAATAAAGGAAATCTTTCTTTTCTTAAGATTAGAATACAAGAAAAGAGGAAAAGATATTATTTAAAATAAAAATCTCAATTCCAATTGAATTTTTTATTCAATTCTATTTTTAAATTTAAAAATTTTATTTTTCATATTTTTGAATTTTATGGGATGTTACAAAATTGTATGGAATTTTGGGCCAAGCCTCGTGCCCAGGCCCAGGTGGCCCGAGACCTGACTCCGCCCCTGGTTGTAGCAATTTTCTATCCAAGCCTTTATTTGCTTTGATCTAACAGTGCTGATGGTTGCTAACTGTTTAAATCGTATTTGCCATTATTATTGCACAGGAACCATGTCTCCTCTCTCTAGACTATCGGCGACTGAATTGAGTCTTGGAGAGATGTGATAACAGATGAGTTACAGCAAAACGTAGATGGATCATGGATGGCAAATATCTGAAATTAAGCACTGGCCAACACATCGTGCTGATCGATTGCCCTTCCTTGCTTGATGTCAATTAATTATCTTAGGAAATACACATTGGAATAGATAGAAATTGTTGTTACAAGTAACAGCAACCCAAAAGCCTAGACTCTCCACCTCTCATGTATTAGGGAGAGAGTTCCTTCAACCTCTGTATTGAATATATATGTATCTGCTGTTGCTGATGATGGTTGGGTGTGGGCTCGCACGCACATCTTTTTTCCCTTTAAGAGAATGCAGAAGAGATGTGCGCGCGCGCGCGCGCGCAAATGTGATCCGTGTGAGTGTTTGTCCTCGTCGCAGATTGTGCCTACCCTGTATGCAGTAGTTCTGCAACGCCGTATGACTAGACGAACCTTCCATGAAAAGTAAGCCATTCCTAGTTCAATTTTCACAGGACCGGGACATATTAAAGAAAGACGGCTTGGTTCCATCCAAAACAGCAAATAGATCTAATTGATATCCGGAGATCTGAAATTAATGGTCATGGTCAATTAATGTGTGTGTAAACTAAGAGGAGAGTAAAGCTAAACAACTCTAGCAAATGTGCACCAATGCAACTTTTTTCCTACAGCTCATTTCCTATGGGAAGAAGTACAAGCTGAAAAGGATTGGACCTGTGCAATATAAACTCTATGCAATTATGTAATGCAAGTTGTGTGTGCTCGAGAGATGACTGCAGCCATATCCACTGCCCATTGCCTCCGTTTGATCCTTGAACTGCTACCAAAAAAAAAAACGCAGAATGATGACATCAACTGGCGTGGTTACATGTCATGAAAAGTTACCATATTAAATGGCAGAAGCATCAAGTATGCATGCCAGTGGCACCGCCACCACCACCATGCCAATCTGAGTAAGCACCAAAACCAATGACATTCCAGCTCAATCATGCCAGGCTTGTCAGTTGCAAGGAGCTGGACCTTCTTAACTAACCTTCATCCACAGGCTGTTCCCGTCATTAAACCATCAATTATACAGATCGCACCACCCCCAACATCAACAGCATTCATGCATGCAAGAACCGTACACGAACAAGGCTGTAACTGCAGGGGCAGACGCAAGCACGAACCGAACAAAGGGAAGCGGAGCACATGCAAAGATCCTCGCCGGGATGTGTGCACGAGACCAAACAGCTAGAGTAAGTGCGCAGTGCACATCGATCATCCAAGGGTGACGCCGCAGAAGCGCCACATGCACCACACACCAAACAGAAAACCTTGTACACATTCTTGTTCCTCTCCCTCTCTCTATCAACTATCAACAGAGTACACGAAGCTGTCGATCACAAGCATAATGCTACAGGTTACAAACGCGGGTGGGAAACGCTGCATTACATTACGTGCCATATATTATATTTCCACCTAGGTCACGAACTCATGGTGGAATGGATGCAACCTAACACAGCGATTGCACGCAGGAGTAATGGTAATGGATGGACGTAGCTGGCCGGGCGGAGAGGTGAGGAGGTGCGCAATGCAATGGCCTGGGTCCGTCTCGCGTCCTCCCATTTGCGCGCACAGCGCATGGATTGATGAGTGAGACTGTGTGTGAGAGCGACCTGCAGAATCACATGCGCCGAAGGGCGGGTCTTCTCTCTCTCTAACACACATGCGCTTGCCTGCGACACCACATGGCCTGCCTGCGTGAGCGTGCATGCTTGCTCTTTCCTTCTCTCTCTATCTCACTTTGATCAAGCCACATGCATACAGGTAGCCCACACGGTCTTTCTTCCTAATGATCGATCCCCTTCTTCCATCCCTATCTTGATTCTTGAGAGAAGAAAGAAAAGAGAAGACAAAACACCAGACATGCAATTGCAAAGCTAGCACACCACATGCACGCACCTACGCACTTTCACAAACAATGACTATACACCAAGCATTGGTAGTGGTAGTAGTACTCGATCACAACTACCAAGTGGTTGTAATTAACAAGCAAGCTTCTTGACTAATTAAGGACAGTAATCTACACCAAGCACACATACACTCGCAAATCAACACTCCATTTGTATACTACTGCTTGAGGCTATCTCATCATTTTTTTCCTTGAGGTTTTTTTTTCTGCTTCTTTTGGGGGATTGGTAGTTGGCGGCGGTGGTCAGAATTAAGCGGAGGAGGACGAGCAGCAGATGCGGTGGCGCGGGCAGGAGATGAGGTGGTCGTTGGTGAGCCCGACGGCCTGCATGAAGGAGTGGACGACGGTGGGGCCGACGAACCGGAAGCCGCGCCGGACCATGTCCTTGCTGATGGACTCCGACTTGGACGTCTTCACGGGGATCTTCCTGCTGTATTTGTAGCTCGGCGAGAGCGGCTTGTTGTTCACGAACGCCCACACGTACTTGCCGAACGACCCGAAGTCTCTCCTCACCTGCTTGCCCAATCCATTCCACATGCATGCGAATCATCATTAGATTCTTCATTCTTCTGCTATGTATATCATCATATAACAACTTGTACGTAGAATGTCGTAGATACACACATATACTGATATGAAGTAATAAAATACTCTGGAGTCGGTGTACTTGACTGATAAATTAGTTGGCGTCAGGTACGTACTTATAAAAGGTAGTAGTTGATTGGTAGTTAATTAGATTAACAGTCCCCGTTTTAGAATATTATTTTGGAAACATGCTTACCATCGATAAGTCGTGTGTGCAACACTCTTTACCAAACACAGGAGGAGAATATTGTGGGAACAGTTAATTAACCGTGTCCCCTTGTGAGGATGTGAAGCGAGCTTCAGCGCCAAAAGGTTGACACAGGAAGTACTATTAGCATCTTTTCCGGCTCTCAAATGTCCATTAGGAAGGGTTCGCTCTTTTTGGTTGTGTCCAACTTTATGACGCACTTGCTTTGCGTCTGCAAAGTAGTGGCATTTAAAGGGCGCTGCCGCTGCTGATTGAGCTGTCTGCCATGAGGGTGTGTAAGCTGTCAGCGATTCTGCTAGGCTTCGCTTTCACTTAACTGATCTTCATTTCGTGGGCATTCATTCATTGACCATCCTTTACCATTTGGTAAAGCTTCGATTGCGAAGTTGTACCACTATCTTTTCAGGTCGAACTGCTCACCAATCGAAAGCCCTAAAGAATAGAAAGTGTAAACTGAGGAGAATGGAGCCTATTAACTATCTAGACTTTTTACTATTATCTTGAGGTATCAAAATATACATTGATCTAGTATCAAGAGATACCGAAAGTTTACAAAGTACCAAAAGATACAAGAGTTTAAAAGTAATTTTGGTTGTACCTCGTGATATGCCTCGGAAATATGGTAAAAACTCTACTATAAAAACTGCAGTCTTTGGACACCCCCAAATATAAACTTACTTCGCCACAGGGTCCACCCACGTATCTATAATACTTTTGTGAGTGAAAATATTTGGAAAACGACAACTTCAGAAAGATGATGAGGTTGTGCTCAATTGAGAGCAGCTGACGGTAATACCTCGAGAATCCGGCAGGTGTTGTTGACCGCCCCTCTGATGGTGCCCAAATCCAGCCCAAACCCCGCGCTCAGCGACGCCATCTGCTTCTCCGTGTACTTGGCGACCACATCCACGTTGAAGCCGGAGAATGCCTCCCTATTTATGACCAGGCAATACAAAATCAGCACAGATGTTTTCAGGAATGTACGTAATCAGGATGCTTCGGCATCCTTAGCAAAGCAGGGGTTGGTTGCTGTGTTCCGAACCTGTAGACGTGTCTTCTCTTTAGGATCGAAGTCCAGTCTGCCCCGACTTGCACGCCGGACAATGTAAGCATCTCGAATAGCAACCTGTCGTTTCAGTTCCACGAAAAATGTGAGGAGAACTGTTGCTATGACATGTATACTATCAATCGCTTGTGTTGGCAATGAAGAACGGCAACTCACTCGTCGTCGTGCACAGGCACTCCCCACTCCTCGTCGTGGTAGGACACGTACAGGGGGTCTGCACTTGGCAAAAGAAAACGCATTAGCAACCGCAGCGGCAAGTTAATATAGGAACGTTCTATGGGGCATGGGCTCGTGCGTACCTGAGTAGGGCGTGATGAAGCTGCAGCGCTTCTCGTCCAGCCCGGCGCCTGTAGCGAAGGGCTCGGCTGCCGCCGTGGCTGTGGCGCCGACCCTCCCCTCGACCCGGGAGAAGGACGCGGTGCGGCCGTAGTGCGCGATCCGCATCTTGCGCTGCGCCTGCATCAGCGCAGCGTGCTCACGCTGCGCCGCGGCGATGCTCCCGGCTGGCTCGAACGCCTCCAGTGCCGCGAACGTCACCACAGGCAACACCGAGCCGCCGGCCTTCTTGGCCTTCCTGCTCTTGTCCGCGCCCATGGCAGCCAGCTTGGCGCCCGTCAGCTTGGCTCCAGCCGCCTTCGTTTCCCTAGCCGGTGTAGGTGGCAGAAGAGAAGGCGCTGCGGCCGCCGCGTGGGCGAAGTCGCTGGCGTCGCTGTTCTCGGGCGCGGCCGTGCAGGTGGTTGCAGCAGCATTGTCGAACGAAGCGGGCATGGAGAGCGACTTCTGGAGAGACTTCTTGACCGGCCGGGCACCTTCCGGCGCCGCCACGCGGTTGCCGGCCGGCTGCAGCACAGCGCGGCCGTCGATCTGAGCGACGCCGGCGGACTTGACGTTGGAGTTGCACATTTTGTCTGTGAGGCTGTGTTTTGGACGGTCGCTTAGCTTGGTAATTCTCTAGTTCGAGGCGTGGTTAACTCTGGGAAGGCGCTTTGAGCTGTGAGATAAATGAGGTGGGTTGTGGTGCGGGGAGCGAGGTGGTATATATAAGCGGGGAGGGAGAAGGAGACCGGGAAAGGGAGAGGAAGGCGGTAGGGACGGAGAGGAGAGGAGAGGAGAGGAGAGGAGAACGGAAGGTGGTGGGGGAGGTAGGGACAGGTCACAGGTGAGGAGAAGGCTGTGTGTGTGATGTATGCATGCATTGGAGTTTTGCAGCCAAGCACCTGCAGTGGCTGTGAAGCTGGTGATCTTCTCTTTCTTTTTCTCATTTTTTTCTGTTGCGTCGAACGGCACGGCACGGGTGATTTTAATTAGAGGAACGGGTGAGGGTTGGTCGGGATTGGCCAGCTCTGGCCTGTGCGCTGGTAAACCTTTCGTCTCTACGGAATGTTCACGAATCATTCTTGTACCCAGTGTGCTCTGCAGAGCAGTAGCAAATGCAACAAAAGTCAACGGACAGGCAGCAAGTGAAATGCTGCGCCCCTGGAAGTGCACGACGCAACTAAAAATGTCATTCTCAAAGGGATAGAGATAGTAGCAACTTCCGAAAAAGATTTCTGGCAACCTTTTGAAATGGTTGTGATAATAATAAATGCGAGGTGCTTACATGCATCACTATTTGAAAGTTACATAAATATTAAAACATAATTGAACGATAGACAATAATTACTTATTCTTAATTTATTTTAAGATTGGTGTAATTTGTATTGGATAGATGATGGATAGAAACACTACTCTAAATAAATACATAGTACTACACTGAAACCTGACAATGCATTAGCTTTCCAATCTGACCGTTGAAAGTTGAAACACAGTACACGAACAGAACATGCTAGCAATGCACTGCGCAAAGCAAATTCCAATGCAGATGCCACAAGAAACTTACTACTACCTCAGGATCACTCATGGCTAGGCCATTGCAAGGAAAAAAAATTCCTCCGGGCCGACCAAACTGATGCAAATTACTCTTACCAGGTTCTCTCCTACCTAAGACAGCCGACCGGCCGTTCGAGATACCTTAACGTACAGGGCGTGGACTACAATGATAACATGGCATACTACAAACAAATGGATCCAAAATGACAAGTTGATCTAGCGTTTCATCCATGTGGGAACAAAACGAGGCCTGATGTACAGTACACATACTCAATCAGTATATTTTCACTGGAATCCGACACGATTCCTGCTCCATTATAGTCCGTACACGGCTTACACACCGGAGCGTGTATGTGTACGGTGTACCGCAGAGACCTGGCAAAAAAAGAAAAATTATGCTTCTGTATTCACGAGCCACATGGAATTGTAAGGAAGTATCCTACCGGCCGCTCACCTCGCCGTGCCGTGCCGTGCCTCGTGCGTATGATTGCGGCCGGTACGTAGTGCGCAGCGACAAGCCACAGCCTCGGCTGTTTTGAGTGGGGGAGAAGAAAAGGATGGCGAGCAAGCCCGGCCGACCGATCCCACGTTCTCCCGCCCTCTTTCGAGCTGGTAAGGAATCCTGTGCTCATTCCCTCCCCTGCTCCGTCCAACTCCAATCATCCATCCTCCTTAATTTCCAGTTTCCATCGAGGAGATGCATGTGTGTTGTTGAATGCGTGGTTCCCTCGCATCATCAGGGTATTGATGGAGGCGTCGCCGTTGATCTCCGTGTTATCGTTGCTGTTGCTGTTGTACTGGTCTCAATCGCAGCAGTTGTGATAGAGACGAATCATTGAGCCGAGGCCCGCATCGCATTACGCGCTGATTAATCAATTAAAGGCCGGGGCGAGAGAGCGGGCGCGCGCCCAACCGACGTATCATTTCGGAATCCGCTTACTTTGCTTACTCCCATCCGTGTGGGCGGTGGCGATCGATCGACGTTTGTCATGATACGACGAGCACATGCGTGCGTTGCGCGGATGGAGCCCGTGCCGCTCGTCGCTCGTGTTGAGGGGACGCGTGGCTATAATTAATATTGCGATGGTTGGCTCGAGATGAATTGGCCTGATGCGCCAAATCTGGTGGTTGGAACTTGGAACTATGTTCTGTACATCTTGCCAATTGCCAATATGCGGTAGGATATGTACACTGGAGGCGTGATTCGGTTCTACGAATGATATCTCGAACGTTTGAGCTGATAGAAAGCCATGTTCTTTGCACAAGTGTTCCGGCACTGCTAGGAATTTAATTTGCGTAATGCGTGTGCTGATCTGCAGCACCATTGTTTTCGGCTGTCGGACATGCATGCGTTCCAGATTGCGAATATCCAATCGAACAGGGGATGCATGAACCTTATGGCACGCCATGCGTTGCTTTGTCCTACCAAAATAAGGGCAGCCATCTGACGCACGCTGCTGTCTATCCATAACAGTGAACAGCATCTCATCACTTTGTCCGGCTTGCATGAACCTGATCTGGCCTGAATGCAACCATGCATCATCTCCCTCGATTGTAATGGTGTGTTCGGCCCTACGCGTGCATATCATCACCCCTTCGTGGTTGGATGATCCGAAGCCAGCCACAGTTGGTTACTTGGCTATGTTTCGCAGCATGTAGGAATTTCTACGTACATCTCTCAACACGTCGACATCTCAGAAATTAGGGCACTTTCCAAGAATATGGAGAAGATCAGGTAGCTAGCTAATATGATTGCTCGGGGATTATGCTAACCCATGCAACAGGCTAGCAGAAGCATACCTATTTTGTTAGCGTACATCAGTCGTTTTCGGGTGTACCTTGTTATGTCATCTTCCATCTATGGGTTTCATTTTTATATATAGCCAGATAAAATGACAAATGGACTGATGTGATGGAACCTTGGATGCCTATCAAAGTAGTCAGGTAGTCATGTACCTTTTCAATTGACAGCGTCTAGTCTGACAAGAAATCTTCCTTGCAGTAAGTGCCTCTCCGGCATTCATGATTTCCGATGGATGATACACTGCTGTATATATCTTTTTCAGAAAAAATTAATCGAACGGTGTAGTATTTTTTTTTTATCAAAACAACGGTACAACTAACTGCTCATGGATTTGGGATTCATATACGTACGATTCTCATTGTGTGATTTACACAAAGCATCAGTTGTGTTTCTTTCACGTGAAGCTTCTTTAATTTATGTTGAAGCCCTCTCTCTCTCTTCTTCTCGTTTAGTACTGTCTTTAATTTCTCTATCTTATTACCTACTAGTACTCTCTTCATCTCTATCTTGATCGCTGGATTTGATGGAAAGCACACATGCATTGCCACTAACGAGGCTACTGAGCTTGCTTGGAGCCACCATGGCTATAGGTGAGTGTGGTGGCACTCATGAGTGCAGCGGTGATGAATTTTGATTTGAAGCTTAAAGTATCCATGAAACCTGCTGAAACATGGTATTTGTAAACTTGAAACTAGTTGAAACTTGGTGAAACATGTCATTTTGAAACTTGAAGCATCCATAAAACTTGTTGAAACTTACTGAAATATGGAATTTTCAAAGTTGAAACTAGTTGAAATGTCGAGGCCCTTCCTTCTGGCGGAATACTAGAGGGTCTCTTGTGCATACCGTACTAGTCCCATGATCAGTGGTTAGTACGCACATTCACAATATTATCATCGTATCCATACAACTTAACATAGATCATATTTACACAAGGGCATAATTGTTCTTACAACAAAAGGGCCTTTGGCCAAATAAAATGTAGCAAAAAGTAGTGGCATAAACATCAAAGTCCAGCGGTATACCTCAACTCAAAATATCCACAGGCAACTGACAAGGATTGAGCCTTAGAAAATCTCCTCGTTGTATTCCCCGAATCCTACGGTAAAATACGAATCACCGGGATTTCGACTTCTTTGTTCTTTGAATGTTAATAAGCAAGGGTTTTGTACTTAGCAAGACTTGTAGTGTATCACAAAAATAAGTATAATCTTGGCTATGTCAAAGAAGATAGCAATCCTACCATGTTCTTTTGCATTAAGCGTGATTTAATTAACAATAACAGTAGTAGATTGTAAACAAAAATTGTAAATATCAGTTGACAAGTATGTAACATAAATATAAGCAACTCACGATCCTCCATGATTGTAATCAACCATTCCCTGCCACACTTGGCATATCGTCTGAAACATGGCTACCCAACATTTTTCCAACATAAAATTGTTGTAAAAGATTCAAAACTAACTAAGTGATGACGCACCAGAGCCGTTCTTGATCACGAGTGTGGTTTTTTGAAAAGATTTAACTCCGTAGAGGTGTACAACTTTACCACAAAACATAGCCAACTTTTGTTGCCGCTATTTTTCGCACTTCATTTCGTGTGTGGCAGAGAGATTATGACAAAAACCGTTAGATCATCTAGACCTAACTTTGCACTAACCCGATGATGTTTGACCCTTGTTATGACGGTGGAAAATATTTGTACACACAGTACCAACGACAATTTACGCCATGTCGTGACCATTTCCCCTATAGCAAGGCATACACCGTTGTATCGGTAAGCATTATTTTCAACACCTTGGTGAGGGCATCCATGCGATCAAACCTACCTGGAATGACCGTACTACTTCAGCCTTCCAATGTGCAAAGCTAGACCTAGACAACTTAATAGGTCAAGACCACCCCAAAATAGCACTTGTGGTTTCACTGATGTCTTGGATTGAAAACAACATGATAGTTTGGTCCTTAATCAATCTGAATGAGAACTCCTCCTATACTATGTGCAAGTCCATCCCTCGCACTTCACAGATTATATAAATAACCCGCCCGCGTCAAAACTTTCGAGTATACCCATGGTTGATATTATATATTGTCTAACCCTTACCTTATGGATTTTAATGTTGACATTTATGTATTTATCAAGGAAGTTCCATGCAACAAGTAGGAATATCTACCGGTACCCACAATATAGTCATTTTACTAAAGATACACGCATGTATATAATCTTGTAAAATTATATAAATTAAGTAAAATAATAGGATCAACATGGTCAAAGGAAATTCTTGCCTTGCTCATTGAGTTCTTGAGTTGCTTCGAGGCTGATGAGATAGGTTTTCGAAGCGTCGGTGTCTACACACGGTATATCATAAATCAATAATAAGAAATAAATGAATTCAAAAGGAGACCATATTCGAATATTTTGCATATTCAGAAAGTTCATGATTTTAAAATAATTAGAAACTGGTTTCACTCAATTTAGAGTTTATTTGCAAAAGTTACGAGCATTTGAATTTTAATCGACTCAAAGTACATTTCTTATTTTTGAGATTTTTAAATCCATTTTTTACAGAGGCTGACATATGGGGCCCATGTCAGGGTTTTATTATTTTTCAAAAATAACTAACATGTGGGGCCCTTGTGTTAGTGACTCATGCTTAATACCAGTTTAAATTACAAAATAAGTTATTATTTTCACTTGGACTCACATGTCAGTGACTCAATTTTTAATACTGGTTTAAATTAAAAGAACTGACAAGTGAGGTCGCACCTATCAGCGACTGGTGAGAGAGTACGAGTGGCTGACACATGGGGCCCTCTTGTCAGCAACTCATTATAGAGCAGTGGCTTGGGCAAAGCCATCGGTGGCGAACGGCGGAGACTTATGTGGCGTGGGTGCTCGGGTTAGCAAGAGGGTGTCGAGGGAAGTCTAGGGGAGCGGTCGACGGTGGTCGGGGATGGCCGAAGAAGGCCAGCAGCTGAGCTCAGCGGCGTCACTCATGGCAAGCAGTGGAGGAGGGGCTATGGAGGTGATGGTTCTCAATTGATTGAGGGGAAAGCTTCAGTGGGTTGGTGAGGTTCCGTTTTGGGAGTTAGGGGTAGCTGGGGCTCACTGGAGAGGGCTGGCGGTAGTGACCATAACCGAGGAAGAAAAGGAGTGAGGCAACGGCGTTACTGGTGAGTTGAGCTGCAAAGGAGATGAGAAACATGATCAGGGGAACTACGGAAGCTTCGAATCAGAAGAATAGGGGAATGGCTCACTAGGGAAGGAAAGAGGACTTGGATTGCTCTTGCTATCCTTTGTGGCAATGGAGCTTCTCGAAGCTTCAATCGCATGAGCCACAAGGCAGGGGCAAGCAGGGGTTGTGCAGGGTTAGGGGTATCCCGAGGGGCACCTTAAATAGGCACGTCGGCAATGCCTTGGCTCGGGCCTATGAGCTAGGTGTCGCGGCCAAGCAAGTACGGACAAGGCGAGCACGAATTTAGGCTTTTCTGATGAGGTCAGGAGCATTGATGGCGATGGCGATGCGGGGTGGCGATCGTGCAGGCAGCGGGCGACGTGGTAGAGAGCGGGCTCAGAGCTGGTGGATGGACAGGGCTGGCAGATCAACAGGGCAATGACACAAGTTTTGGGCTTGTTGCGATGTTTTTAGGGCGGGGTGGAGCGGCAAGGTTGGTGGCGAGCAGCCGGTGAGAGGCGACAATGCGGCGGTGAGGTTATGGCATGCAAAGGGCTGGCTCACGGATGACATAGTGTGGGTGTGCACGACGTGGCTTGGGCATGAGATGGCTCAAGGAGAGATTAACGAGTGGGCCCGGCTCGTCAGAGAGAGGGAAAAGGAGAAAGTCACCATAAGGGGAAAGCATATTGGGTAAGGTGTGGTTTCTTGATGGCAAACTTGGGCGCCTTCCTTTTTGGGATTTGTAGCTCTAGATTTCCTTCCATAATTCTTTTAGTATTTCAGCTTTTAATAGAGTATACAGTTTTTAATTTTCCATAAATAGCAAACTACTCCAAAAATCCATGAAATTTTTTAGAGGGGTCCTTCAGACCAATTGAGATTTTAATTAAAATATTTCTAGACTTTATTCTATTTTAAATTTGAAGATTGAAATTTGAAAACAATAACTGGGTTATTGAAAAGTATTTTCTTTAATTACAAAAATTCCAAAAAAGCTATGAAAGTTCTAAAAATTCATAATAAACTCAGAAACAACTTGGTAACTTTATTATTTCAATTTAGGTCAAAATTGGGATATTACATGAAACTTGCTAAATCATGAAATTTTCAAAGTAAAAACTAGTTGAAACTTGCTAAAACATGGCATTTTGAAACTGCTATACCGTTGAAAATACACTCCAACGGTATAGTGTGGGCTAGCAATACTCTCTCTCTCTCTCACAAATGCTGCAACTTCTTCCTTCAATTCAGTAACCCATAACGACTCAATCACCACCGACAATTTCAGAGTGACAATGCGTGACTGCATGAGCGTAAGCTACAACCATACCTAGGGATGACAATCGGACGTGGCGGGCACGAGTAGTGCTCGCCTATACCCATACCCACCAACCAAAATCTCACCCACGGGCATAACCACGAAGGGTGGCGGGCGAAGAACCTCATCCATACCCGTCGTCTACGGGTACCCGATACCTACGGGCAAATCCGTTTACCCGTCAAAGCCATATATGAAGAAAATGCTCAAAAACGATAGAGAATGCGCACAGCTAAGCAAAAATAATACCTGATTTCATGAGCACATGATCATGTTGCTAACCTATTTAGCTTGAACTACTAACTAGCTAAACCATGCTACTAACTAGCTACACCATTACGAGCACAATTAATTTTTACTTGGAAGGAATATCATTGAACTACTAACTAGCTACACCATGCTTGGACTAAAGCACTACTACAGAAAGGCTTATATTAGACTCCTCATCACAAACGGTTCCTCAAAATCGTCTGTGATGAATAATATCACTGACGGTTTTATTATAAAACCGTCTAGAATGTTATGTTTATCATTGACGGTTTTTTTATAAAACCGTCTGAGATTTCTATCAACAATATAAAATACAGAGGCCCGAGCCACTTGGTGCATTTTAGGGTTTCGGGATCTATTTTCATTTGGTTGCGGCTGTGCGGCTGTGAGGCGATTTGGTAAAAGAAGACCGTTGATTTTGAAGGGTGATTGAGGATCCATTTGATTTTGGTGATCTAAGGTTAGTAACGGTGTCTAATTGCAGTATATTCAAGATCTTGCTTGGTAAGTTTAGAATTTGATGTTTTTTTAGATTTAGCTTGTAGATTCATGTGTTCTTTCTATGTAAGGGTAGTAATGGGTTTTAATTGCATTAACACTAAATGCTATATGCTTGGCGTAGATGGACTGAAGATGGATGTACACTAAGAACCGTGTGAGTGAAAGTACATTAATGGTGTCTCCGCTTTTAGAAGAGCTGCAGAAGAGGATATGTTTAATAAGGGGGCGGTTTATGTCTTGTCAGTGCATTGGTGTGAGAATCGAAGATGTTTGAAACTTTGCGCAGATCGAAGCACACTTAATTATGAGGGGTTTCAAAATAGGGTATACATGTTGGACCAGTCACGGTGAAGAGCAGGAGATACAGGAAGCAGGTATTAACATGGTCAACGAAGTCAATGATATGTCGGATGGTCATATCGATTGTGGTTCCGATGAGGATAGGCTGCAGGAAGATAATCTGAATCAGATGCTGCACGATGTAGAAGGGAACCGTGGTGATAGAGAATATGGTAAATTCCGGGGCTTGATGGAGGACTCGGAGAAACCTTTGTTCCTGTGTCGCAAGTCGAAATACACAAGGTTGTCATCCATGCTTGAATCAATGAAATTGAAAGCAAGCAACGGTTGGTCCGATAAGAGTTTCACAACGCTGTTACGTTTATTGGCGGACATGATTCCCGAGGAAGCGAGTTGCGACAACCACCTACAAAGCTAAGAAGGTTCTTTGTCCCTTGGGAATGGATGTAGAAAGAATACATGCATGTCCGAACGATCAGATCTGTCATCGCCAAGAGTACGCGAACTTGCACATATATCCTGTGTGCAACGCATCCCGGTACAAGCGTAAGAGTCATTCGGATGATGACAGTGAGGGCATCCAGGTAATGAAAGGACCTCCTGCTAAGGTGGCATGGTATCTGCCTATAATTCCTCGTTTGAAGCGTTTGTTTGCGAACCCAAATGAGGCAAAACTGTTGCGTTGCTACTCGGAGGAGCGTAAGAACGATGGAATGCTAAGGCACCCTGCTGATTCCATCCAATGGAGAAACATCGATAGGAGGTTTCAAGAATTCGGTGAGGATCCGAGGAATATGTAACAGCCTCAAAAATCAAAAAAATAAATAAAAATGAAATAAAAATCTTTTGTGTATTATTTTTGAAATTTCTCAATTTCCTGGATTTTCTGAATATTTGTTTGGCTTTTCTTTAACGCAAGAATGTGAAATAAAGAATATAATAAATAGAAAATGGTAAAAAGTAAAAATGTCAATCCAACAAAAATTTACCAAAACTTCCAAAAATATCTGAGGGCTCCCCTCAGCTTGCTTAAGGCGGTGGGTAACCTGGATTTATAAAAATATTAATTAATCAAAGATAATCATGGGTAAAAATCTCAGGGTAAAATGGTAAAACAATTTGGTAAAAATATCTGTAGATCATCCAGACCCAAAATTTTTATCTTGCCGACATCAAAACAGTATCAACCTCCTGTAAAAATATTAAGAATTTACTAAATCATTTTATAATTGTAAAAATTCGAAAACAGTGAATAAATAATCTGGAAAACAGTAATGTCAGAATTTTTAAAAATTAAATAATAATAATTAAAATCTGTAATTTTTACAGAAGGTGTAGAATGTAATTTTAAATCATCATAAAAAGTTTTGTAAAATAATAACTTCATTTAAATCGCAAATTAAAATAAAAACAGAATAGGCAATGCAGTAACTGTTGCAATGTCAGAATTTTATAAAAATCATCATGCATCATAAAATGGCGAAAATTTTTGAGGAGTCTTTTAATATCCTTTCCGACCTATGGTAAAAATTTCATAAATTTTCGTGCCCGTTTTAAACGTTGAAATCTTCGTTGAAATCCCGTTTGGTCGTGAGGCTTCTCCAGAGTTCTTCTCTCGCCATCACTGACGTGTGGGCCCGGGCTGTCAGTGAGCCAGCTCGGCCGACAACCGCTGCCATCTGGCCCCCGCGTGGCAGCCTCTCGCCCGCGCTTTCTTCTTCCTCTCCTCTCTCTCATGTTGAGACGTGACCTCTCGGTCTTTCTCGCCAGTGCGCCTAAACCGCCTTTGAGCCCATATAAAACCCCTCCTCGCGCCGCCGACCCAGCTAGCTCGGTGCAAGCCATTCCGCCGTTGCTTTGGTCATCGTCCCCAATTCCGCGAAACCGCAAAGAGGGCCAAACACCATATTTTCCACTCCATCCATTTCGTCCCAATGCGTTTCGCTGAAGCTTCCTCGTGCCTCCCGAAGTCCATCCCGAGCCCTACGAAACTCATTCTTCCCGGCGAGCTCCTCCGCCGTGTTTTCTTCCGCCACCACGCGCGCGGTGAGACCTCTATTCCGCCGCTCATTCTTTGAACTAAACCGAAATGGGATCCTGAAGTCCACTGATGCTTTTGGTAGTGATCTTCAAGCTCGGGAAGGTCTCGTTTTGCGAGAACGCCGATGAGCCGTGAGCTCCGCCGCCTCTCCGATGGCGGCCGCCTCCAGCCATCTCCTACCAAGCGCCACCACCCAAAGATGCGCACGAGTGCTTGAGCATGAATCCGAACCCATTCCGTGATTCCGCCGTGCCGCCGCCGGCGAGCTCGTCTTGCCGCGCCCTGCTCTGGTCACCGCAAGCGGGCCCGCCCGGTCACCCGCGCGTGTTGGGTCAGCGCCACGACATGCGGACCCGCTGTCGGCATGGCGCAGCAATAGCGATCATGTGAATGTGTAGCGTCGGCAAGAAGACGCTACTGGACGCCGACGGTGGACCCCATTTGTCGGCGCCTCAAGCGCGGTTCCGCCGAAATGGAAAGCGCGTTTTCGCGCAAAGCGTACTTTCCATTTTCGCAATTTTACGATTTTTAGTATTTAATCAAAACCTAGATATTCATTTAGCCATAACTTTTGAATCACTTAACAAAATTTGATGAAATAAATTTCTAAATTCATCTAAAATCCAGTAGATTCAGAATATACAAAAATATTTCAGAATTGAATTTTATTTGAAATTCGAATTTAAATTCAAACGAAGAGTTAGGAATACGTCATACATGGAAATTTTGCAAATAACCTCCAAATTTAGTAAAATAAATTTTATTAGAATTCTTGTAATCTCAGGAACCAGAATCTGTACTAATACTTAGGGTGTGTTATAAGAAAAATTTAAGTTATAAAATGGATAGTAAATAATGCAATAATGGCTTAAATAAATCATATCTTTAAATTGCAAAAGAAAAATAAATAAAGCATGTAGCCATTCCTGAATTGGTGAAATTATTTTATTTGAATATTTCCATCTGATTTCTTTTGGCCTCATTGAAATTTGGTATTTATTCTATGTCGCCTTCGACGTGTAGAACCCGATTTAACCCGGTACATTCGACGACCGGAGTTCAAGTCGAGGAAAATCAACAAGGCAAGCAAATTCCTTTGATCATGTTGAACCCAGTTTTATAAATGTTTTCATTAAGCGCTTTATCGCATACTTTATTTTATTAAAGTCACTATATTGTGGAAGCGGTAGTTGTACAGTAGCTACATAGAATTTCCTTGATAAGTAGAAAATTGTGATCCTTGAAAACCCTAGATTAGCTTAGACAATATTTAATGTCAATCTGGGTTACTCACATTAGTGACATGCTTAGCCGAGCTATAATGAACATAAAGCGTGACATGGTTAAATACCTTGGTTATGACATTTAGATGGGTATGACTATTTTTGTGGTTGGTATTTTGGTTGGAAAATGAAAATAAAACTATGGTTTAGATGCGGGCAATTATTGGCAATAGCAGGTGTGTGCATGTTTTGCACGTAGTATAGGGTGGAGATTATTGCCCGTGTCGGATTAAGGACCGAACTATGAGTTGTTTTGGGCCAAGAAAATTCATACAACCACAAGTCTTTGGTATGGGACAGCTCTAACTTATTAAGTTGTTTAAAACTAGCTTTGCACTTGGAAGGCCGGAGTAGTACGAGTTTGTTTCTTAATGAATTGCTCGACGGACGTCCACACCGAGGTGATCATGGATTAAACGTCTACCAATATAACGATGTACGCCATATCGTGGGTAGTTCCATCATTTCTATGCTCGAGTTCTTACTCCACAAAATGGGTTTGTCGTCATCGTCTTTGGTGCAAAGTTAGGTTTAAATAATGTAATGATTATAACATGACTCTGCGGCACACCAAAGGAAGTGTGCAAATATCGATTGCTCAAAGAGTCAGTCATGTCTTGTGGGGAAAGTCAGTATACCTCTGCAGAGTGTAAAACTAATCGATTAGCGCGTCATGATCATGGACACTTAGTAAAGTCATCACATAGTTAATTTGTTTTGCTTATTTTCATAAAATGTGGTTTCTATCATGCGTTGTTAATATTCCACTTGTGTTGGTGGAATGATTTTGGATATGGTCGTTATACCTAAGCAATTGTGAAATATTGATGTTTACTTTACGTTACTTGTAATTTACTTGCTTTTACTTAAATCTGCTTTACAATCTACTATTACGTATTTACATTTTAAAACCGACTTTATGCAAATTAACCTTAATAGCCTTTCTTTGAAATGGCTGCATGTATTTTAGGTTTTGCATAAGTCTTGCGAATACGTAAGTACTCAACTTGCCATTATTGATATTTTTAGGTGAAGGGATGATTTCCCAAGCTAATCTTACGTTGATGCAGGATACGGGAATTTAACGATGACTTTTCTAAGGATTTTCCTGTCGGTTGCACGTGGGACAATGGGTTAAAAGGCATACTACAGGATGTTGTCTCCACCGCAGTTTTACTTTTGGTATTGTAAAAATAATATGTAATCTTACTTCATTTGTGTAATAAAGTTTGTGTATGGTGTGATAACAATTTGTATTTGTGCGCATTTAGCTATCGATCATGGGACTAATCTTTGTATGCACATGGTATCCATTTTGGTATTGATTTACCAAAATGGGGGCCTCTGAATATAAGGTTTGGATTGAGTCTGGATGGAATGAATCCTTTCGGTAACATGAGTAGCCATGATAGCACTTGGCCTGTGAATCGTGTATCTACAACCTTCCTCTTTGGTTGTGTATGAAGCGCAAGTACATTTTATTGTGCATACTTATCCAAGGAACGAAACAACACAGGAACGATATTGATGTGTACCTAGCACCATTGGTGGAAGATCTGAAAACACTATAGGTTCCTGTGCATGTATGGGATGCGTATAAACGAGAGAACTTCACTTTGCGCCTTTTGTTACGCACCATAAATGATTACTCGCCCTTAGTAACCTATCGGGCCGAGTACAAAGGAACCAAAGCTGCACTCACCGCTAGACAATACCGAGAGTGTGTGGTGAATCACTCGCGTAAAACTGTTTACATGCATCACCGTAGGTTCCTTCGGAGGAATCACCCATACCGCAAAATGAAAAAACAATTCGATGGAACGAACGAAGACGGTTTAGCTCCAAAGCCTTTAAGTGGGATAGATATCCATGATATGGTTAAGAACTTGGATGTTGCGTTTGGAAAGGGGCGTAAATCGAGGTCCCGTGAGAAGAGCACGTGGAAGAAGAGATCAATATTTTGGGACCTACCTTATTGGGAGCACATAGAAGTTCTAAGATTGCATCGACGTGATGCACGTGGAGAAAAATGTCTGTGATAGCTTGATTGGTCTCTTATTGAATATTAAAGGCAAATCAAAGGGCGATATCAATGCACGCCTTGACTTGGTCGATATGGGCATAAGACACGAGTTAGCACCGAAAGAGACAGATATCTGATCAACATATTGCGAACACGCTTTTTACACTTTGTCTAAGGTGAGAGAACTGAATCGCGCTGCTTGCATGGTGTGAAAGTTCCGTCCGGTTACCCCTCTAACATGAAGAGACTTGTTTCGATGCAAGATTTGAAATTAGTTGGCATGAAGTCTCATGATTGTCATGTGCTGATGACACAAATGCTCCCTGTGGCAATTAGAAGTATATTGCCAGTCAAGGTCCGGGAGACAATCACAAAGTTGTGTTATTTCTTTAACACAATTGCTCAGAAGGTCATCGATCCCGAAGCACTAGATGCACTGCAGGCTGAGGTGGTGATGACTCTATGTAATCTTGAGATGTATTTCCCTCCGTCGTTTTTCGATATCATGGTCCATCTCGTTGTTCACCTTGTGATAGAGATAAAGATATGCGGGCCCGTGTTCCTACGTAGCATGTACCCATTCGAGAGGTATATGGGAATTCTCAAGTCCTACGTACGGAATCGATCTCGGTCGGAGGGTAGCATTGTCGAAGGTTCTGCAACCGAAGAAGTCGTAGAGTTCTGCGTCAATTACATGGCTCAGGTCGAACCAATAGGTGTGCCTCGATCTCGCCATGAGGGGAGACTCCAGGGCATCGGGACCATCGGAAGGAAAGCAATCACGCCTGATCCGGCTTCCTATGCTCAAGCTCATTTCACGGTTTTGCAACACATGGCTGTAGTGTTGTAACATCCCAAAAATGCAATAATATAAAAATTCATATTTTGAATTTGAATATATTTATTTCTGATTTTTACTGACATGATTGGAATTTATTTGGATTTCTTTGGATTTTTGTATTGAATGAAAAATCAATCAACTAGAATAAAAGGAATGGATAATGGTAAAAAGGTAAAAAGGTAAAAGATAAATTTTGGAAAAATTACCATAGAACCCTAACCATGTTGTTAAGTCATTAAAATCAACAAGTAAAATTTTTATGCACAGAAAAGTGGGTAAATAAATGAATGACACCTCTTTTTGACTAAAAACAGTGCAAGCCAGAATTAATGAAAAATATTCGAAGTTTATCTGGAGCTGGAAACATTACCACAACACCCTCATGGTATATTTTATCTCTGGTAAAAATATCAGGATTTGATCATGTCGGCAAAGCCCTCTAATAATTCAAAAACAGAAACAATTAAAAACTAGAAATCCTAATGTCAGAATTTTTATAAAATATTTACTTGAGGTTTTGACTTGAAATTTTTATGGGGATATCCTTAAGACAAAATGAATCCTTATAAAAAGTTTGGAAAATAATTAATATGATTTACATCCTAAAATAAATAAAATACCGAAATTCAAATCTTGTACAAGTCCACAGTGTCAGAATTTTAAATAATTAATTACAAGATATTTTGGCCTACAAATTTTACTGAAGTAATAAGACTACCATTAGAGGTCGGTCAAAAAGTTTTACAAAATTACACACTGATTTGATAGCGATTTGAATGATCACATGGAGCTGTCCAGGCTGAAGTCTATCCCTTGACTCACCTTCACCCTCTGACATGTGGGTCAGCCTGCTTTCCGTAACGGTTCGCTGGAAGCAACGAGAAACAGCTTCTCTCACTGCCGGTGGACCCCGGACCCATCTGTCAGTGCCATTCTCTTCTTCCTCTCTTCTTTTCCCCCTCGCCGACCGAGCGTTCCCGAGCCTTCTCGCACAGCCCGTCGATTTCGCGCCTGCCTCGCCTGGTTCAGAGCATCACGTCTGCCTTGGCCTTCCCGCGCCATACCTGGTCATGTCCTTGTGCCCCCTTACCGGAGAGACCTCGTGCTCCACTTCATTGCGCAAGCGCCAAACCGAGCCGCCAGTCCATCTCGAGTTCAAACCCTGTGAACGATCTTTTCTCCGGCTATAAATACCATCTACGCAGCGCCTTGAGGCTCCCCTTCTCCTTAGCTACTCCCAGAACCTAATGACCAAGCCGAAACCCGTGTCTTCACCATTTTCGCTAGAAAAACCCGAATGAGGGAGAACACCAAATTGAGTTGATTCAGTGCAACCCATTCCAATTCCTTCCATCTGGAGCATCTAACAGCATCCGTGAACCTATGCAACAGCAAAAGTTTAGCTCTTCTTCACCGACCGACCGCCGCTGCGTGCGCCCTTCTTCTCCAACTCCGGCGCACGGTGGTAGAGCTCCTCGGCCAAGCTTCGGCCCGGCCAACCGGTAAAATGGAATGCCCTGACCTCTCTAATGCTCAAGCCGTTACCGATTCAACCGGAAACTCACTGTATTTCTTCTCCGACGAGCTTCTCCTCCATCCGCCGCATGCCGCCGGTGGCAGCTCGCTCCGGCCATCCCCGCCGGCGAGCGACCCCACCCACGTGTGCGTCGTGACCCCGGTGCTGCCAGGCTACCCATCCGCCGGAATCCCGCCGAGCCGTCGCCGTCGACCCTAATCGCCGCCCCGCTTTGGTCAGCGACGTGGGACCTCCTGTCGACCGACCATAGCGATTCCAGTGCATTCGGTAAAAGACGTCTTCTCTGCTTGAAAGCGTATTTTCATTTTTCAGTTTATTTTCAATACCCGAATTAATTCAAACATTTATAACTTTTGCATTATAACTCCGAATTGAGTGAAATCAATTTCTATATTCATGTAAAATCAAGTAGTTTCATAATATGCAATGAAATTTTGAAAATGTTCAATGGGTAAATTTGAAATTCAAATTTAAAGAAAAGACTAAAAGAAGTGCTTCACATTAAAAAGTTGTAAACAAACTTAAAAATGAATGGAACCAATTTTAGTGAAATACTCATGTTTCCAGAAGTTAAAATATATAGAAATATTTAAACTTCATTATTGTTTGAATTACTTTTTATTAAAGATGGTATTCAATGCATTGGAAATTCAAAAATACATAATTTGAGTAAAAGAAATATAAAATAAGTAAAAATTTAATTCTAAATATTGTCATGGCAGTATAATACCTTAGTTTGCCAAAATATTTAATAAATGAACTTGATTTGAATTAACTTGAAAAGAATGATATAGCTTAAATATAAAATGTGTATATGTATATGGATAGAAAGTTGAATATGTTAGAATATGGGTCAAATGAATTCAAATGATCGCCAAACTAGTTTTATTATACCTCTGGCAGTATAAGGTTTCTAGATATAAAATAATATTTAAAGTTTACTACATAAAACAGTAAATGATTAATTGTCAAAATGTAAATGCTTGCATAATTGGAATAGTTGTAACTTTCGTAAATAAACTCAGAATTTGATGAAACCAAATCCTATAGTCCTGAAAAATAGTACCCTTGCTGATTAGGCAAAAATACCTTATGTTTGTGCTAGGTTGAAATAAAATAACGATAGACCCTAATGATCGTTTATAGGATAAACATCGCAGATAAAAGCCAATTGTCGCGAAACCAACTTTAAATCACTTCTAGTATCATACCCTGTTAATACCTGAAAAATGAGTAGATTATCCTAGGCGGTATAGTCGCAGTCCTATATCAAAAACTGAACTCTTATCGAGTAAAAATTTAACTATCAAGCTTTTTCGTCAACCTGTAGAACCTCTCGTCTAAATGCAAATACTATGGAAATTGGTTTAGAAATGATATTTAGGATAGGGTCTACCATATTCTAGAAAAATATTTTATTTACAACTTACGCTTCAATTAAATCTTACTAGCTGAATACCCCTAAAAAGTATGTTTGTCATAACCCTTAATGTCACATAAGCGTTTTCAGTTTTGAAAAGAATATCTCGTTTAAACACTAAAATGTATGAAATCAGTTTAGATATATTCCTCAAAGTATATGCTATTAAGTTCCGAAGAAATAATCTTATTTCGTCATGTTTTGCATATAAACTTTAATAGTCAAATAACCCTTAGTTTTATGCTTTATGAACTTCATAATAAGATTAAGTGAACCTTGTAATAAGGAATTTGTACTTAATATATTTGTATCACCAGAACCTTCTTAGAAACCATAAATAAATCTAATTAGCTAGCTTATCAATCATAACCTATTTAGAGCCTTTCTTATGCAAAATCTTAAGGCTAAGTGCTATTAGCATAACCACTTTAATTTGTGTTTTACTTCTTTTAATCCAAATAATTTTAGCATCTATAATTCGAAATCGTAAATACAAGAATTCATAATTTTAGCCTCTTGAATTCGTAAATCAAGAATAGATAATCTATCAAAGGAAACCATGTTTTGCTCATCCTAAAAGCCATTAACTTTATGAATGTGTAATTATCTAAATCATAACATCTCAAATCATATAATCCAAACCCTAAATCATCCTGTTTTCGCAATGAATCTTTATTTGATTTTCATGCATCTTCTTTTCGCCCTTATTGAAGTTTATTATTTGCTATATTTTCCGATCAATCAACGTGTAGAATTCGACGTCCCTTCCTCCGTCGTGCCTCCGTCGCCTGCGATCGCGTCTTCGTCGTAAACGATATATAAGCAAGGCAAGCACCCCCTTTGACCATCTTGATCCCAGAATTTAATTTGCATTGTTTATTAAAATGTTTCATGCATACGTTTACTTTCTGTAAATTGCTATTTTGTGGTACTGGTAGTTATACCTGTTGTCTCATGAAACTTCCTTGATAAGTATGAAAATGTGAGCCTTGATAACCATAGAATAAACTTAGACAATTACTTAATGTCGCCATGGGTATATACGAATACTTTTATCCATGCTTAGCCATGCTTTTAGATCAAATGATGATGATGATCAGATCAAAATGTGTTCCTTGAGAAATGGAAAATGTTGTAATTGTAGCTGTTGGATATGGGTATTTTGATTAAAAACCCAAAATAAAACTATGGTTTCGATGCGGGCGATTATTGGCAATAGCCGGAGGTGCAGAGGGATTTGCACGTAGTGTAGGGTGGAGTATCGCCCGTGTCAACTTAAGGACCGAACTCAGTGTTGTATGACCCAAGATAATTCGTACAACCACAAGTGGTGGTATGGGACATCCTTAAACCAATTAAGTTATCTAGTTTAACTTTGCACATTGGTAGGTCAAGCGAAGACGGGCCTTCCTTTCGGGTTTGCTCGACGGGTGCCCACACCGAGGTGTTGGGAACAACACTTACCAATATAACGGTTTGCGCCACGCCTATGGGGAGTTCCAACATTCCTATGCTCGAGTTCTCCCGGCTATAGCGTGGATTTTATCGTCCGGTCTTTGGTGCAAAGTTAGATTAGATAATGTAAAGGTTTTCGTCATGAACATTCTGGCCACACGCTTAAAGTGCGTGAAACTCGCGGCGAAAAGAAAAGGTCATGACTTGTGGGTAAAGTTGTACACCTCTGCAGAGTGTAAATCTAATCGATTAGCCGGCCCCTCGGTCATGGGAAACTTGGTGAACTTGCACTAGTTAAATGTTTAATTTTCTAAAATGGGTTGTGGTTTGGAACTTGTTTAGCAGCTTTTGTTTTCATGTCAAAGGATCGACATTGATGGATTCCATTTCTGGATTATTCGATATTCGCGATGGGTTGTGAATATTACTTATGCTTTACTTATTTCATATCAGTCAATTATGCTTTTATAAATTCCGTTTGCAAATAACTTGTTTTACAATGTCAATTTCGCTTTATGCAAATTAAGCGTAGTAGCCTCCTTTGAAATGGCTCGCATATATTATAGGCTTTGCTCAAGTCTTATGGAGTCTGAATGTACTCACCCTTGCTTATATGTGGTTTTAGGTGGTTAAGTTGTCGAGCTTCAAGGTTCCTTTCGCCGCAGTTGCGGGTTTTCTCTTCGTCAAATCTTTCTAGGATTTATGCCTTGTCGGTTACTCATGGTGTTGGATGGGCACACTACAAGACTTTGCTTCTTTTTTGCTATATCTCTCGATTTGTAAGAATTTTCTTTATGTAATAGCTTCCGCTTAATTAATATTTGTTGTATGGTTGTGATTCCAATTGGTGTATGTGCGTATTTAGCTCTCGATCATGGGACTAGTACGGAAATGCACATTAGATTTCCATTTTTGCAAGTTTGTAAAAATGGGGGTCGTTACAAGTGTCCCCGTACATCGACGAGCATAAGCACTGGCTACGGCAAGAGAATCTAACGCAGCAAGAGTCTTGGATCACGAGACGGCATAACCTTCAGTTTAACAGATGACTGAAGGAGCGACCCATCACTGGGACCTCGTCAGGTGATACGCTCACATAATTGGCAAAAGGGCCAACATTTACAGTTGTAACATGGAAAGGATACGACTTAAATGGGTACACATTTTACACGAGAGATCAGGATATGAAGAGCACAAACTGAGCAGTGATTATGCGCGATAGATGCGTTCAACACCGTTGGGTCAACGAGGAGCTCCTACTATGGGTTCATAGAGGAGATTTGGGAGCTCGACTATGTACTATTCAAGATCCTCTTATTTCGGTGTCGTTGGGTCCACCTCCAGACGTGAAGGTTGACAAACACGGTGTCACATCATCGACCTACATGCGCGTCGGATACCAAGATGAACCATTCATACTCGCTAACCAAGCTGTTCAAGTATTCTTTGTAATCGACCCGTCCAACAAGAAGAGACATGTAGTTCTTCAGGGAAAAAAGAGGATTGTCGGAGTAGAGAATGTAGTAGATGAGGAAGAATACAATCAATTCGAAGAGTTGCCTCCTATCGGAAAGAGCATCACATCCGGGAAGAACAACCGAAGAAGCTAGCTACACACGCGTCGATCATCATGAAGGGCTAATTTTTATACAAAAGAATAAGCAAGTGGAGTTATGATTTTAAGTGTACTAGCTCTAGAAGATAATAGAGTTGTTTGTAATGAGATGCTCGAAATTAAAAACAACTTTGTGTATATATGCATCGATTTATTTAATATAGTTTCCTTTCCTTTCTTGATATTGCTTCATCTACAATTCCATATCGATACACATTATGTAAAGAAGGCCAAACTTTAGATTTACCTTAGCGAAGGTCTGTGTCAATCTTCATCACAGACGATTTTATAATAGAACCGTCTGGTATAGTTTATATCACAGACGGTTCTAATACAAAATCGTCTGTGATAAAATAATATCACAGACGGTTCTAAGCTAGAACCGCTGCGTGATATTTTATAATGACAGTTCTAATCTAGAACAAATGCGTGATATGGGAGACATATAAAAAGGCCACTCTGGCAGATCATTCATTCTCTACTCTTCCACTCACGCGCTCAAAACCCTAAGTATTCGTCTCCGCCCCAGCTAGTTGACGTCTCCCCTTCGCCGACGGCGCCCCCTCGTCGACGCCTCCCCATCGCCGACGCCTCCCCATCGATTTTCGCTCGGTAAGTGCCGATAATCGCTCCCCTCTATCTAAACCTCAAGTAGGCTAGCTAGAAATCTCACTACTTCAGTTTGTACGAGACAACGAAAACTATTGATGTTTGGGTAATTAAATTGAAATACATGTCTACATTGTTGTTCTTATTTTAAAAACACTAACAATGTGACAAAAAGAATGTTGCCAATATAAAATGCAGATCTAGGTTAAAAATTGGACGATTTTTATTATTTTAATTCTTGCAACTATATATTACCCCCACGAAATACATGGTGAAATTCGCTCGATAAGTGCCGATAATCGCTCCCCTCTCACCAATTTTCGTTTGGCTGGTGGAGAAGCAAAAACCATAGCGATTTTCGTTGACGTTGTAATCTTGTTGTTACATACCTACATTATGAAGTACGAGTAGAAACAAAGCAGTGAGATATGTACGAGTAGTAACAAAGAACATTAGAACTAGATATTTGTTTGAGATGAGGGCACATTTTTTAATTCTTTGGTATTCCTCAATCCATCCTTGGTGAGGTGTATGACTATCCATTAAGTGGTCTGTGTTTATTTATGAGAGAAATTCACTTGATTTAGTAACTACAACAAGATTCTCGCCTTCATTTTTGGGCATATTCGATTTAGCAACTACAACAAGATTACTCAAGCCAGCTGTGCATGGTGTGATCCGGACTAGTGTCGAGACCAAGTTAGACATTACTTCGAGAACTTATAACTAAAATATCATGAATTGCTTCTCTCAACTTACCTTCTCTGAACTACCTTTGTACCCATTAAATAAAAGCGACCATCAATTGGTAGCCTTCCATGTTTGTTTACTTTTCTTTCTGTTGTGCCACGACAACCGACCTAGATTGCAAGATGGTGTCCCTCATTTGCCGTCTGAAGGATGTGATGAGTCACCAAAAGAAAACCTCCTCGAGGTCCAAGAGGAGCAAATAAAGGCCTACGGAACGATATACCATCACGGTTGATCGAAGGATGGGCCCCAGAACCAAGAAAGGCGGTGAATGCATTTAGGACATTGTGCGGGATAGTCGCACGATAGCAGTCCTCATCACATGTCCATCCCGAAGTCATTGGTGATGAGAACCGCAACGACTTGGTGACGAAATTATGTCTTCGTTCGATATCCCGTAAGACTTTGTGATCTTAGTGCGACGGTATGCCTTTGCTAGTGGCGGAAAGGCGTGGAAGAATTTCAAGAGCACCCTTGTCAAGGAATATGTCAATAAGGACAGGACTCCTTCTCTAAATCTTGGTTCATTATCGAGGATGTATGGCAAAATTTTGTTGAGGCGAAGACGACGGATGAATTCATGCGTCAAAGTGAATCCCACAAGGCCCTGCAGTAAGGAGCACCCACCCCACGGACTTGGCACACTGGAGTGCGCGGAAGAGGGACCAATGGGAGAGGGAGGACGAGGAGGCACATGTGCCATTTGCATGTATCGTTGACCGACGCGCCGTAGACCTGGCCGAGAGCAAGGTCAAGTGCCACGTCTTAAGACCGTCTCCTTTACAAACCCCGCGGACGAGGAAGTCCGCCAACGATCGTAAGATATCGGACTTCCAATTTTTTACGTAATTAGTTCTTAATTTCGTAAGTGAATTAACTTTTCGAGATCTTGCAGGTAGCGTTGAGTACACAATCTTTCGAGGCACTTTTTGCGAGACAGGAGAAAGATGTACTCTCCATGACCTTGGGAAACAAGAAACACCACAGTCGCACGCGAGGCGTTGGGGTTTTGTTCCTGGAGGTCGAGATTTCAGCGACTCGGACAAATACTGGAGTAGGAAGAGAACCAAAGCAGAGCGAGAGGAACGACTGGTACAAAGGATTGAGGAAAGACTAAGAGAAGAATTCAACAATAAGATAAAAAGCCTCGAGGAAAGGCTCAATAATCAGCCTGCGCAAGTCCCAGATGTATGTGGGCAAATCAGCCCCACTACCAAAAGAGCAGCTGTGCGTCTGCCACTCCCACAGCTAAACATGGGAAATCTCCTGTCTGTGACATCAAGGTACTTATATATATGTCTTGAATGCTCCATACAAATAGCTATTGGACGCAGTAGCTAATTGTGTACCGTTATGTAGGTGGCCACGCGGTGCACTCTCTAAGTGAGACTTGTCCATGGTGCCACTCTTATTCCAGCTGCTTCGGGGGTCGCGTTTCCGTTTATTGAAGGGGGCGCTGGTGCACGGCACCCTTGTGGCACAGGGATTCACGAAGGTTAGTGTGGATGGTGTAAACGATAATTTCAAAACCGTCCCACTACCGATGCCCCCAAACGACGAGATTGTGACACTGGGGGACGCTATTCACACTTTTATCCAGTGGCCCAGCAGCGACATCTCCCTGGACGCCCGTCCTCCATCACCGGAGCTTCCCCAACTGCCTGAGCCATATGATGCACCCCAACAGAGCACCAAATCGGCTCCCGTGCCCCCTGCATCAAAGGACATTCAGTGGGATGGTGCCCACTCGTCTCCCGTGCAGACTCCTTATGGCAGAAAAAAGGTCAAGGGCAAAGCGAAGCAAATCACGAAGAAATTGGACTATCCAATTGCCCCGCTGGCCTGAGTATACCAGCTAGGAGAGCCTTTTGTAACAGGAGAGCGCATGAAGGACCTTTCTATTGCTTGCGTCATATTGCAGAATTGGTGCATGCAACAGGCTAAAAAGCCAGTGCAAGACCGCATAACGAGTATATCAGTTAGTTTCAAGTATGAGCATCTATTCAACGAGTCATCAGGGGGATTCTTCACAGTCGACTTCAATGACCTTTTTGACGTCTTCAACCTCGACGCCGCGCTCTTGAGATGCTGGACATTGTAAGTGTGTGCATTCACATTCTACATTCGTGTAATATCGATAAAAGTCATATATATATATATATATATATATATATAGGAAGCCTTTTCCGTACTCCCGGGAGTACATACTCCCACCTCTAATATACCACTTAAATGAACACTTTATACTCTTTTATCACTTTCGGTATGCTCCAATAATAATTCTAAAATACTCCAATGCAACATAGTTGAAAAAAATTCATCAGACCCTTTATTTTTTTGCTACTACCCCTTTCCATATGTAAAAGGAATATATAAACAAATTATGCTATAAAGGGTGGACTTTAATGAATTTTTTCGTGGAACTCACTTTGGAGTATCTTATAATCGGTATTAGAGTATACTCAAAAGGATAAAAAGGTATAACAACATCATTTAAACGGTATATTAGAGGTGGGAGTACATACACCCAGGAGTATGGAATCATTTTCCTATATATATATATATATATATATATATATGACTCAATGCTTTCGTATATTTAGATACATGATCCAGGAAGCGAGAAAGAACGAACAACCGGTGGGTTTCCTGGACCCACACATAGTCTCCAAGCAAACAATGGACATAGATTACGGATTTGTCGATAAATACGTCGGAGAGGCCTTGGCGGCTCAAAAAGATAAAGAGTTCATACTTTTACCACACAACCCAGGGTAAGTGCTAGTTTGATTTGCACTATGCTCACAACTCTGTTCTATTAATTGACCATGCCGACATACCTGTGTAGGTTTCACTGGGTTCTCATTGTAATTCATCCATCGACGAATCGGGTTATTTACCTTGATTCCTTACAGAGTGACAGCCACGACTTACAACCAATCGCAAAATTAATCACTAGGTAATTAATCACGTTTCCTCCAAAGATAACATGGTCATGTAGGTTGTTCAAACGTGTATGTTTCTCCTGGAATAGCTGATGCTAACCTCTTGCAATCACGTAGCGCGTTCAAAGTGTACAAAGCTTATGGAGGGCCTTACGCAAGGGCAGGCCAAGTCGAATCACGATTTTAAGTTTTCGTGATCCATTGTACACAATAATCCTATGTAAACTATGTAATAATGATTCGAACTAACCAAATCTATATTTGCGGTGCCACCAGCAGGGAAAGGGAAATAATCGTTGTGGATTTTACGTTTGCCACAACATGGAACTCCTTGTCACTAAGAAAACGCCTAATCGGGTAACAAGCTGCGTTGGAAGAGGCGATCTGGAGCGAATTCGAGGACGACTTTGTGCCTTCTTGCTCGGTCAAGTTTTACACAAAAAGGCGAGTTCCATGACTGTAGTATAACTTGAGGAGTCATATTTTTTCTAAATTACCATTTGGGTTAATTGTCAAACTTGTGTTGTGGATTTGTAAATTGTAGTTGTGTATTCTATTAATTGGTTAATGCTATTGAGTTACATTTGGTTAATATATCTAAGTTCATTTCTTAAATGGTTGTAATATTTTTGTAACATGAGTTTAGTTATTCTGTAATCTGCTTTTTCTAGAGGGTGTGGCTAGCATTTCCTCAGGCTAGCCAATAAATAGAGAAATGGTTGCCTATTAGAAGTCTTATCACAGACGGTTTTTAATTAAAACCGATCTGTGATATAAAGATGTAACAGGCGGTTCAAAACTAAAACCGTCTGTGATGTAATGATGTAATAGACGGTTTCAAACAAAAACCGTCTGTGATATCATCACATCACAGACGGTTTTTAAATAAAATCGATAATATCACAGACGGTTTTAGTTGAAAACCGTCTGTGATATATTCTATCACAGACGGTTTCTAAACCGTCTGTGATATGCCGTAACATCACTGACACATAGTTACTGAGCGGTTGAAGCGAAATGCGTGATGACGATTCCAACCAAATCGTGGTAAGTTTTTCTGTAGTAGTGAAGGGAGCTCCTTCAGCTCACCAGCTTCTTGTTGTTGCCATTGCTAGCTAGCTACACACATCTCTCGCATGAATTTTCTTGCAAGAGAATTTTTTTGCTTGTCTACTTCAATATCTTGCAAGGAAAATTAATTGTTCGACGGGATCATATATATCATAATAGACCTAAGAGGGATTGAGTGACTTACAGGGTTTCTGGTAGGCGGCATCTAGATTTCAGCAGGGGCGCCGTCTCCTAGTAGGGTGGTCGGCGGCACGGGGCAGGGCGCGTGGCTGGCGGCAGAGGGCATGTCGTTGTGCTACCGTCTCCTGGTCCTCTAGTAGGCAGCTAGCTGGCAGGAGGTAGTAGGGGGCATGTGGCAGGAGCAATGGGAGGTGGCAGGGGGCAGGGCGACCGGCGGTTGGGGGCGATCCGCTGAACCCTAGCTAGTTCAGATCGGGAGAGGACTGGGAAGATTAGGTAGAAGAGAATGGGGGATTTGGGAGTCGGGACTAGGGGGAATTTTTTTAGCGGCTGGGAGTCAGGGAGCCTGTGAGGGGATTAGGGGAAGTCGGTTGATTGGGCCGGGCGAGGGATGGCTTCTATGCTGGGACCATCTGTCACTGTTTTTCACGGGTAATCGGATGATACGGGTATGGACAAGGAATTGCTCCTATTTCTATGTTCGTGGGCAGAGAAAGAGCCCTATACCCACCTCCATTAAGGTATTTATCCGCGGGTACGCGGGTAGTTGGACATAATTGCCATCCCTAACCATACCGCATTTGGCATGGTAAAAAAGTGGGTGATCGTAAGCTTGTAACCACCCCGTCGCATGTATCCTTGAGAGAAGGGAACACGCGAGGGACCATTTGGCCTTTACCAATCATTTATCTAAGCTCGGTCGTAGTACAAAAAAACAACAATAATAGCCGTCTGACATGCAGAACGACTGTAAACAGGAGCTTTATGCCGCCACTTAACGTGGCTGTTCTCGCTCATCGCATGCATCGGATTGGAACAACCAAAGGGGCCACGCGACGAGCTACTATACGCATTGGACCATCATTACTACTCCCACACCAAAACCCGCTCGATTCATGGACCGATCGATCAGAATCGTCAGATCCAAATTAAAACTCCATCGAAGAGGAGGACACGAATTAACGAAAAAGCTCGTTTATGATACACTAATTTTTTTATCTAATGTACTTCCTCGGTTTATAAAAACTTATCGGTTTAGAATACATGTAGTCAAATCTTTAAAACTTTAGTTATCGATATCTTTTTAAATATTTAGATTGGATACATGAAAATCATATGTGTAGATTAGTCTCAAAACATACTTTCATAATATTAGAATTTTATTAGAATTTTTAAATATATTACAACATAAGTTAATGGTTAAAGTTGAGTTTTAAGGATTGTGTCGATACCCAAAACGACAACTATTTGTGATCGGAGAGAGTATCAAATTAGCTAGTATTTATTTATATTTATTATAATAGTAAAATAGTAAAAATACCCTAAAAAATCAACGGCTGTATACGAAATCTACTACTACTTACTGTATACACTGTAACATTTCTAACGAAACACCGGCGGCATCGAAGAAAACGTATAAACTCGCGCAGCTAACTTTGGCAGAGCGCGCGTGGATGGGCTGTGGGCAATCACCGTGGGGGGACATGGCATGTGCAGCCCCAGCATGTACATCCAGTAACATTTCGATGCGAGCCCACCGCGCGCCCCACTTGCCGTGCCTGCCGAGCGATCGAGCGAGCGCCCGTGACAGGGAGAGGGAGGCCGGCCAGGCACATGAAGCGAAAAGCCGTCGTGCGCGTGCGCCGGCCGGTCGCTTGCTGTCTCGGTGTTGGGTTGGAGAGGGTGCAGGGCCGATGCGGCGTCAATTTGATTGTACAGAGGTTGGGATGGTCCGTGGGCGCCGCATGCCGTCCGGCGTGCCGCGAGATGGATCATGGTTCATGGATGGATGCCTGATGCCAGGTTGGTGGATTGCACAGTTCTTTGAATAGCCGATGCAGGGCTCGGGGGCAACAATGTACTGGGGCTAGGCTGGTCCATGTCTGCGGTTTCATGGTAGATGAGGGACTTTGTTGGATTAATTCGCCTCATGATTCTGTCGAGAGTAAATTATGTCAAGTAAATCTAGCATTGCAATCATTGTACGAACAAGGATACTACCTCTGACTGCAAATATAGATAGGTTGTCTTAGAATGCACAACTGTTCTAGATTTGATCATCGATATTTGCAAAGGGACTACATGTACAATCGGCGAGTTTGGATAATCGACGCCGTATATGTAGTAGTCATGACCAACAATTGGTAAGTGACTACACATGGGCGAATTCAATTGGTGCAAGTTGAGATTTGAGGGGGGGAAAGCCCTAGCGTACCAACATTATCCGCAAAAACCAACCAAACAGGCCCGAAACGGGCAAGCCCTCACCTATCCAAGCAGAAGCGGCGCGCCGAAGCCCTGTACGCATCCTCAGTGGGATCCCTGCCACCGCGCACCAAGGAGAAGAAGCCTCCTGCGTACTCAGACTGCAGACAATGACGGATCGAAAGGGGCGCCGCTCCCAATGTCTTGGACAACAGATCATATCTGACGTATTGAGATCTGGGATAAAGGTGCAAGCCAATTTTGATGCATCAGCAAGTAGCGCAGCCCGTTTCTGTTCCTCCTGATGACCTGATCGATCTATTCGCAGTGAACGCTGTAAACACAGCGTGGCATCGAATGCTGGAAGTAGCAAATCCGACTAATCAGGATCAACAACCAACACCGAATAAAGGAACAGAGCAACCATGCTACCGTTCCTGAAGTGTAGCCTGCGACCCAACCCACAAGCAGTGTGCAATCCTGAGCAGATATGGACGGATTTCAGTCATTTTGTAATGGAGTTGGAATCGGATATGTATAGTGTTTGATACTTATTTCTGTTCCATATACATCTAACATATGTAACTCCTAATTTTAGAGTCAAATTTGGAAAGGGTTTTTAGAAAGTGTCTCTATGTGGGGTTTTTCTTGTAGTGAGTGCACTTAGAGTGGATATTGACGGATATCACCCATCTTGTATTATACTAGATAAATATACGCGGCGTGCTACGCCGCGGGCGTCGCTTCCTACGCAAGTAAATCGAGAAAACGCGCGACCACCGCTCTCTACACGAATAAATCGAGCAAACGCGCGAAAATCACCTAAAAAGAATTTTGTGTTTTCTGCAAAAGGGCTTAAACGTAGTGCTAGAAAAATTAAAAAAGGATCTAAATGCAACGCATAATTTTTTCAAAAAAAAAAGGACCTGGGCATTTTTTTTTGTCCCCTAAAGGACCTAATCGTAATTTTGATTTTCAGTAAAAGGACCCGAGCGTAACGTTAAAAACGCATAAAGGACCTAAACGTAATACATATATTCGTTTTCTTAAAAAGGACCTAATCATAATTTTTTTTCACAAAAAAGACCTAAACGTAATTTTTTTTCTGAAAAGGACCTGAACGGAAAAAAAAATTGCCGGCTCGGCTCAAGCCGTGAGCCGAGCCGGAGCCCTCCCGGCTCAAATCAACCGGAGGCCAGGAAACCTCTGGGATATAGTAAAGGTACTATTCCGCATTTTTTTTCTTAGGGTCGGAGCCAAACATGGATAGTGCCAGATACCTATTTGTCCTTTCCGTATTAGCTCTGCAAGCCTTTGGTCAGTCATTAGAATAGGAATTATCCACTCCGTTTGCACCCCTACTAAGAAGACAAAAGTTGGTACTTCAAATAAGGAAAAGCAGTTCCTATCCAACACCCAGAATACAAACATCTTTTATTAATGTGGAGCAAATATGTAGCAAAATCCTTGCTAATGTTTTATCAATTATTAACAAGACCATCAGCCTTATTTTTGTTTTTTTTTTGAGATAACTCAATTTGCTTGTTGTTACAGACTTCAGGTACAACATAGAAGTGTACTTTCTCTTGATCAATCCAGAGAAGTGTACACTATGCATGTACCAGCATTGGCGTATGGGATGGTGATTAATTGACACTCCGCTCGAAAAAAATATCCACCGTCTTGGCAACAAAAGGAGGTATCTTCACCCTTCAGTTGCAAGATGTGGTAGCAAGGGCCCCCAATTTCTGAACAGCATCCAACGCTTAATGCTTTCGTCGTCCCAGATTAAACTGTCCCACCACGACGTTTCCCCTATCGTCGTGACAAATGGGCTATTTTCATTGACACCAACAGGAATTTTCCTCAGTTTTCCACAGCTTCTCACCTTGAGATTCTTCAGACATGGCAAGACTCCACCACAGATACAGGTTAGCTCAGGAAGCTCCGACAGTTGCAGCGACTGCAGCCTTGGGAGAGCGTCCTCTCCCAACACCGAGTTGTCAAACACATTCTCCAAAATGTCACAAAACCTGATATGCAACGTTTCAAGATTTGGAGTACGTAGCATCGATGAAAAGAGGTGTGTGAGATTTGGACAACAATCGAGAAGCAGGTGCCTCAGGCAGCTGAAACTAGTCACAGTTTTGACCCCTTTGCAGAAGGATGGTAAGTTTTCCATGTTAGAGATCCATAGATTGTGAAAGTTGCCCATTGCAGACAACGCCTGAGGTTCATCTAGTAGAGAAGACTGTCCAGTTGGTCACAATTCTCTATCCAAACTTCTCGTACTGCTGCCATACTTCTTAAATTCAGATCGGAAAATTGGGTCGTCACTGTTATTCTTTTCAATGATATCAGCTCAGCACGATGTAGGATGCCATCAATATCAGAAGGAACACCAACAGTACCGTTTATCTCCAGAAACCTCCCGAGATCAATGGAATGTGTAAAGTGCTTTGTCCGAAAGTAGAATTCTGAAAGATGAAATCTGTCTTCATTACTTGGGCATCAGTGTCCATGGTTTGGTCATCCTTCAAAGCAGAGATGACAATCTGAAACTTTCGAAAACAGTTAAACCATAACGGAGAATCCTTTTTCAAGGAGTGAAACAAACAGGCATCACTTGCATAAACATATGTTTTACTATTCTCATTAATATCAAATGATACTCTCATGTCAAACCTGTCAGACAGCTGGAAAGTCAGTCCACAAGGCAGCCACCGCATGGCCATCCAATCCACTAGATCTCCAATTCTGCCTAGCTGCAAATTCTGTAAAGCACCAGTTTTTGACAATCCATAAGGGAACTCGATTAATTTTGATTCAGTGAGCATGGCATTCGGTCTGATAATTTGCTCAGACCCCAGACATGGGCAACCCTGTAGAAGCAGGTGGCGAAGCTCCACTGATGCTGGAAGAGAGGGCAAGTGTTTGATGGAAGTTGTGGAAAGGTCAAGGACCTTGAGCAACACCATGCTGTCAAATGATTCGGAGTCTATACTTTTTCTAAGGAACCACAACCTGATGCATCCAGGACCTCAAGCAGTGCCAATGAACTTATGTATTGAATTTCCTCCAAATTATCACATCCGATCAGTAGCAACATTCGGAGCCTAGTCAAACAGGAGATGGAAGGTGGTAGCACTTTGATTTGAGTAAATGAGAGGTCCAGTATTTCAAGCATTCCCATATAACAAAAGAATTGCATTTGCAGCTAATACACACCAGTCCCATGTGAATTGCCACAGTGTTAGCCGGTTTGAACCGGAGATGTGTACATATCAAATATCAAATGCAATACAATGAGCAAAACAAGACGAAGAAACATACATGAACATCAAACGCGAATACATCAGTGTGCAGGAAATGCAGAAATAACTCGTGTATACTTACCTCAAAAGTACTAGTTACTGAGCTCCCGTTTGGCCTTCGGGACAATTCCCGTCAGGGACTCTCCTCACCCGTCAGGACCGTGGTGACGACGGACTCGAGAAAGCATGCGGTGCCGGGAAACTAAAGTCGAGGTCCGGCAGCTCAGGCTGCAAGCTCTTCCTCAGGCCCAGGCCATGGTTGCCGTCAAAGACAAACGCCGCCGTGACCGGCGACTCCGTGTCGACGCTGCTGATCCTAAGCAACTCCAGTGGCAAGTCGAAGTACGCCGATGCCTCCTGCTCTTCGTCTTCGTTCACGTGCTCAAACACTATGCCGGAAGACGATGAGCTGTACTTGAATCTCTCCATGGAGGCCTCCTTGGACACCACGCTCGCCCGAGTAGTCTCAGCTGGCTCGGCCGTGCTCGCCCGGGTGTCCGGCTCGCTCGGGCTCATGGACTGCTGCATCGGCCGCCTCCTCGACAGGCCGGACAGGTGCATGCAGAACGCACCGCACCAGAAGCCCTCGCCGCCGATCTTGTCCTGCCGTCGTGCGCTCCGGTAGTTGATCGACGCGTTGCTGGAGATGTCGGTGACCGATGAGCCGACGTGGGGTCGTCGACCGAGCGGGCCTCTGGCCGCATTGAGCTCGTCCACAGAGGCATGGGACCTCGAGTCTTGCTCCTCCTCTTCATCAACTGCTGCTACTTGAGCTTCTCTCTTGAAGGACGCATGTGACGCTTGGAACGGAGCGTCTTCTTGAAAAGAACCCATGGCACCTGAAGTAAACTTGCAGGAGTTGTTTGTTCATCATGAGGACAAAAACAAGATGGAAATTGACTTTCGTGGAATGGTGGAGAGCACATCAGGATCATGCGTTGTCTTCATGTCATGATGTGCTGTGTCGGTGGTCTGGTTGACCTCCTACGTCATCAAGTGTGGTCAGCTGTTGCCTTGGATGGATATGTGTATCATCAGCTACTTCAAATCATCGTACGCGCTTGCTATTATGCGGCATGATTATTTTCCAGTAAACCAAGTTTTCTAGATTGAAAAAGGGGCGAAAGAAGGGCACATGGATGGAATGACATCAAGAACTCGAGAGCAAATTGGATGCTTTACTGCATCTAGAGAAAGTTTCCTTGATTCAAATATGCTCTTCAGAAAAAGTTTTCCTGGTGCAGATATTATCACCAAAGAAAATAGCTTATTTACATGAACGTCAAAAAATAAGTTATGCCGGCTATGAAGTCCTGTATAGCTAAAGTATGATGTAGCACATTAGCTTATCTACATGAACGTCAAAAAATTATGAGTTGGCTGGATACCAGCACGGCTTCAGCAGTTCAGCCTAGCGCGCACACATGGAACCGAGAGAACCACCCTACAAAACTGCTGACCAATTTGTGGCTTGACCATATCTATTGATACGACCGCTTGAGCCTTGATTGCAGTATTTGGCAAAAGAATTGAAATGGAAAGAAAAAGGCAGAATAATCAACTTTCCATTTCCTAGGAAAATCCTATCTTCAAGACTTCTCTGTAATATAAAATTTCAGAGCTTTACAATCTTGTCATATCATTGCAGATTTTACATCTTTCAACAGAGAAGAGCAAACTGGCAATAAATGAGACAAAAATTATACTGCCCCGACTAGCCTTAGGGCATCTCCAACAGAGTCTGTATACCCATCGCTCATCCAAAAAAAATGCGGTTTCGACGTGCTACAGTGTCAAAAAGCGAAGTCCAACAGATTCCTCATCACGTTACCGAAAAATAGAGAAGGGAGAGAGAATCCCGAAATATCAAGATTCTCTCTCCCTTCCCCAATCCATTCCGCATCGTCTCGCAACCGCCGGCCAATCCATCCCGCGCCCGCGAGGAATGGGAGCCAGCGCCCTGGAGGAGAGGTCGATCCGCCGCGACACCGCTCCGTCCCGACCCACCTCTCCACCCTGAGCAGTCGAGGAGGCGAAGCGTCGCTCCTTCCCACGCCGTCCAAGAGGCAAGCCGGAGCTCCGCTGCTCGGTCCCGTGCCGTTGAGTCGCCGGTCCGTCCCACGCGCGAAGAGACCCAGGCGATTCCCTCCCCCCAGATCTGGTCCTCGCCGTTGTCCTCTTCGACCTCAGCCGCCGCAAGGTATGAACCCTAACCGCTCTTCATCGTGTGTTTGTGGTGATCTGAGGTGGGAAGAGGATTCTATCAGAGGTGGTGGTGAGTTTTTGGTTCTTTTGTTGGATTAAAGGGAAGGGAAGAGTGATTCTACCGCAATGTTCATGATGAGCCATTTTGCTGACAGAAGTCATTTCTTGCAATGTCTAGTGCCAAAATCAAGTTTGTGTACTTCTAGACGTAGTTTTTGTGGAAGTAGCTAAATCTTCAGTTGTGTGCAGTTTTAGTTGGCTTTAGAGATAAGCAGTTCGATCATTTGGTTCTCACATCAAGCTCCTTCAGATTTCTGTGTCCCATCTTCCACTGCTTTTGCAATCACCACAGCGCCATCATCCTTCAGTTCATTTTCATTACATCATCTATTTTGCTTGTGTTGAGGCCACCATATTCATGACTGAACGTTGGTCAATGATAACACTATACTTTCTTGTTGTGATTTCCTAATGAGGATTTGGTAGAAAGATTGCATAAGGATCTTATTGTTTTAGTACTTTCTTGATATGAAGTTGACATTGCAACGGATCTAGTGTCCCGGCTTCAATTTTGGCTGTAATCTGAGTAATACTTGTTTAGTTGCAGAATATGCTCCAGTCTCATCTTCTTGCGCCAGTCATGTTCAATTGGGCCAGTCATGTTCAATACCAATTTGCGCCAAAATTGTGCATTTAGATTAGCTCTTTGCCATAGCTCACCGATTAGTGTGTATGTATTCTTCTAGCTAATAGCACTTTTATTTGTACTATTAGATTGAAAGATGGTTGTGGCACTTAGTAATTCATATTCAGAAAATTAGAAGTTGGTAATTGATGCCTTTCTCTGTCATTCACGTTCACAGAACACTTACTCATATGCCCAAACAAAATGCTACCACGTCTCTTTTTTTTTACAGCATATGCATTACTTTTTTTACAGCATATGCATTACTTGAAGATGCTCGTGGAGCAGGAGTTTCACAAATCAGAAGCTATATTTGTTGTGACGGTGACAGTTCAAGTAATGCATGTGCTGCAAAATAAACAAATTAGTCTACAGAACTCTTACTCATAATGATGTGTGATTTTGTTACCGGCTTTATAAGTTCTGATAGAACTTATAATTTGAAAATTAATCGCTTGATGCTTGTCCACAATATGTTAAGACTAGTTAAGACTTGTTATGATAGTTTAGTACTGTCTAGAATTTATAAGTCCTTTCTTTAATACCGCACAGAGCGAAACAAAAATACTTTCAATGGACCATCACAGATGCAATGAGTCAATGAACAGTTGATGGCCTTTTTTTACAACAGAAGAGGCTATGCACTTATATTTCAATGATCTGAGCTATAGTTATTACAAGTTTGCACCGGATCTGTCGATTTAATCACAAGAGCTTTCACTACCTCGCCCACTTTTAGCACATCACCAACAGATGTCAGCTGACCGTGTGAATAAAATTTGTCTATTGAATCTATTCTTAATGGATAAGAAGCATTGTATCCAAAAAATTAGGGCCTTCTGAGCAGTTACGCCTCTCCATCTTGGCTTCAAAGTTGAAATTAAGTGTTCAAGTGCCCTGCATTCCTCATATAGATAAGCCATAATGTATGTGATCCTTGATCTTTTTTTTGTCTACTTTGCTAAAGAAGTTGATATGGTCGGATGGTCCTGCATTCCTTGCAGTTGATGATTGAATTCTGTGCTAGATCGAATTCCTTGGAAAAATTCAGTGTTTGTACCAGACAGTTCTTACCTTATATGCATCAATATGAAATGTGGACACTACCATTTATCGTTATTCCCAATCAGAAAGAACAACATTTCTTTTCAGTCTTCCTAGAATCAGCAGCCTATGTTGTAGACGCATTAAAACTGTGTGTGCTTACAGACAGTCCTAAGTTACATGAGTTCCTATGATAAGCTGTGGTAACCAGAATTGGGGAAAGTAATTTCATCATACATCAGCATACCTGTTTTTAATGAATTTTTCATGACCATCTTCATGTATTATCTAGTAAGAATTTATGTCTAGAATTTTGAAGTGGAAACCATCTTCATGCAACTTAGGACTGTCTAGAATTTTGAAGTGTTGAATTATGTGTCAATACTCATTAAGTCTGTTCATTACACACTTGTAATACATGTAGATGGACAAAGATCAAGAGAAACTCAGTAAAAGCTTGGCATGGGCAGTAAAACAAATAGAGTGCATCGCATCTGACCTTAACAAAATTACAAAAGACAATTTTAGTCCTAACACATGTCAATGTGCCAATGAACTCAATAGCTTTGTAATTGACATCGAAGCTATAGCTCGCAGTCTAGAGCAGGTTGCCATACAGTCACATGAACTGATGCAAAGAGATGAAGTAGAGTCTGCAGAGGATGTAGACCCTAAGTTGTGTCTTCCTTGCGACTATGAGAGCGATGACGAGGGTAAACGTGAGGACAAACAGTATTGTAAAGATGAGGGTATTGACATTGATAGTGATGATTTGGGAGTGTTCTAGTCCTGTTTTAATGTTAAGACTTGTTTAGATATTGTAATGTTGATAGATGTTGTTAAGACTAGTTAAGACATGTTAAGATATTGTAATGTTTTTTATTAACTTGAGAAATTTTGTTGTTGGCAGAAGAGAAATTATGGGTGGCTTCTATATTAACCTATTGAGGGAGGGGATGCATTCAATTGGGATGGTTCTGAACCTTCTCCTCATGAAAACCCAATTGGTTCGCAACTATCTCCCGTGCATACGGATAGTCCCCAAATAAGACCAAACAATAGAAGATCAAAAAAATTCTCTGAGAAGGAAGACAATTTGTTGGTCTCTTCATGGCTTAATGTTAGTATTGATGCAATACAGGGGAACCAACAATCCCGTGCCACTTATTGGAGAAGAATACATGACTACTTCCATGAGAACAAGACTTTCAACTCAGATCGTTCACAGCCTTCGCTTACACATCGATGGTCTGTTATTCAAGAAGCGGTGAACAAGTTTTGTGGTTGTCATAATCGGATTGAGCGTCGAAATCAAAGCGGGTTAACTGAGCAGGACAAGGTTAGTCCATAATATATATACCTTTCCTATCTGTAGATGGTTTGTTTATATTGTTGTTTGTGTGTTGGTACAGATCATGCAAGCTAAAACTTTGTAACAAGAGGAAGAAGGGCGATCGTTTGCATTCTCGCATTGCTGGAATGTTTTGCAACACCATCCTAAGTGGTGTGCTCGGTTATCTCAGAAGAAGCAAAAGACATCAAGTAGTGGAAGTCCGGGATCTTCTAGTCCTGCTAGCTCAAATGTAATTCATCTTGATGAGGACCATCCTAGTGCATAAAATGATCACTTAAATAGACCAATTGGACATAAGGTGGCGAAAGAACAATTACGCCGAGGTAAAGAAGTTGCTCCAACAATCAATCTTTACATGGAAGCATTAGAAAATTTTAGAAAAGAAAAGAGGGAACTTGAGATTATGAAAGAGAGGAAGAAAGATGAGCGATATGAACGACTGTATGCACAAGAACAAGAAAAGATTGCACAAGAAAAAGTGAAGATTGAGCAAGAGAAAGAGAGGTTTGAATTCAAGAGAAATGAACTTGAATTCAAGAAAATGGTCGAGGAGGAGAGAATTATGGGCATTGATCTAAGTCGCTGCACTGAACCACAAAAACAGTACTACATGAGCTTGCAGAGCCATAATAGCTAGAAGATGTAATAGGTCTGGTTGAACCAAGATTGTTTCTTTTGTTTCCAGCCATTCAGTTTGTCCTTAAGTTATTAGGTTATGGACTGTTAACTATGAATTGCTATGAGCCTGTGATGTTTTGATGACTATCTCTACTAAATCTAAGAGCATTCTAGTTTTAAATTTTAAATTTCCGTATTTAAAATAGCCGTTCGAATTTTCTCCGCTAAAAAAAACATTGCTCCTATGACGGTTATGAAATATCATTATAATATAGAATGGAGAAAATAGGGAATGAGATTTGGGGAATGTTGTTGGAGAGGAAAGAAATATAGAGAAAGAATCTTTTTAGGGAATTCTGTATATAAGAATATAGGGATCCAGATTTAGGGAATGTTGTTGGAGATGGCCTTAGGGCATGTATAGTGGTATGACGTGAGCTGTCTATATGCTTTGCCACGTAAGATTTTAGCTGATATGGAGGAGAGAAAGCATAGCTATCTCTTCATGAGGTGATGACCATATAAACATAAAACATCATTATATGAGTGATTGTCTATAATAAAATATTTTCATGTTATAATTAAAATATTGTAGGATCTCATTGAGACAACGTTAAGATGTCATCCATTGTAGAAATTGTCTTCAATTTTGTCTTTAGATGATATAGAAGAGTATAAATAACAGTCATCTCTACTACTGTACGTACTCTTATGGCTCAAATTTACAAAAAGGCAGCATCTATCTCAAGAAGCAAGGTGAGAAGGGTGCACTACTGTAGAGAATTGTAGAAAAGAATCAGCACAACTGAGATTCCAATAATGACAGGTAAGGCCGTCAACAAATACAGAGCACCATATCCCTGCAGAATGAAATAAAAGTATAAATCATTGAAACGAACGATAAAACAAAATCAAGGCATAAGCAATTAGTTGAAAATTTGTTCAACTGTTTTTACACCTTTAAAAACATCTGTTGGAATATGTCAAAGGCAAAATCTTACCACTGCTGAAGGCACTTCAGCTTTATCATCCTCGTCCGCTTCATCATCTATATCAGCAGCAGAATCCCAGTCAATGTTAAGCCTTTTGGCAGCTGTCTCAGGATCAATGCCAGTATCTGTGGCCTTTGCATAGACAGATTTCCCAGGCCTGCTCTTCTTTTTTGGAGCTTCTATCTGCAAAAGAAGTAGAAATTGAAAATCAAATTAAATGCAGTTCTACTAAACAGGTTTAGTACAGAAAGAGAAAGAAAAAGGATGAATATCATAGAGATGAACATTGATCGGTAGTATTCAAGGAAGTGATAAAAGCTGAAGAAACTACATAAACAGAAGGCAATAATCAATATGGATCAAACCATCCAAGACTCGGATAGACAAAACTACAGTCATGGTGGTGACATAGTGTAAAAAAGAGATAAGCATTTCTAGGAAGCAGAAGAACTGAATTGTCGGTACTACCTCAAGATAGACAAAACTATAGTCATGGTGGTAATAATGTGGTGGGTGGGTTGTTGTGTGTGTGTGCTGGGTGGGGTGGGGGGGGGGGGATAAGCATTTCTAGGAAGTAGAAGAATTGACTTGTCAGTGTTACCTCAAAATCGGGCCATTCTGCCATCTCCTTGGCAAGCAACTGAAGAGCAACTCGGTTCTCTGGAATCCGTTCTTCATTAACCTATAAGCAGGCGAGGCATATTAGTGAATGAGCTATTTGCAGGAAAAAAATATAACCTTTAACCATTGATAACTAGATGGCATCATAATGTGACATAATCACTGAGCACCAGATGCAATTCATGTGTACAATCCTGCAGTGGTATAATAGCATTATGAAGGTAAGTGTTCCATTACTCGATGTGGGAGCTATAAAGCTAGAATGATGATTCATGAGTCCTTCTGTTCAGACCACATGATAATGAATTTTTGTAACAATCTGTTAAATATTTTCATACCAATCTGTTATTCACAGTAGAGAAAGCTGTCACACAGCCATATCTAATTTTTCAGGGTGAGAACAGAAACCATATGGCAACATTTATCAAGTAACTTACTTGTGGATTCATGTCCAATATAAATTTCGCATGAATTACCAGCTTTTAAAACAAACAAACAGGAATGGGATATAACATTGTACACCAGCGTATCAGATTGTAAATATGGTGCCACGACATTTGCTTGCAAATTACTAATTCATGGTATCGTAGCAGGTAGCAAGTGGAACAGACACAAGATATTTTGCCAGGAACAGGGGCGGAGCCAGCCCAGGCCCAGGCCTCGGGCCGGCCTGGGCTGGCCCAAATTTTACTAGCATTTTGTATAGACTTTCAATGGCTTTTGCATAAGAATTTTGGGCAAGGCCTCGGGCCCAGGCCCGGGTGGCCCGAGGCCTGGCTCCGCCCCTGGCCAGGAAGACAACATTTCTTGCATGACACCAGGAAAGGGCATACCAAAGCTTGCAGCTTCGCATTATCAGTCAAATATCAAAAATAGTACAGTATGGAGGTAGCGTTTTAGTTTCATTTTAAATACAGCATAGCATGGCGACTAAACACACAAAATGTTTGCCCTGTCATAAAGATGGATGAAGATGTCGGTTACCAAGCAATAATGTTCACCAAAGGGAAAAAAACAAGAATATTCACTTTCAAGAGACTCTTAACATAACTCCGAGTTGCACATCGCAGGGGAATAGAGATGTACCTCAACCAAAGCATCAGCTAAGTCATCCCTGGTAATTTCATCAGGATCCTCTATGCCAAGCAATCTCTTCCTTTCTACATCTCTAGGGTCCTCGATCATGATAGTTAGCTTAACCTGTTATGCAACAGCAAACAAAGCAAAATATCATGTCTTCATTGGCAACAACGAACATGCAAACTCCAAAGTTTCAGCAGCGAGCACAGCCATTGCAAAATCTGACAGCTCTATTGCATGCCCATTGGACGAGTGTATGTTAGGCCCCTCAAAACGTGGATATCTGTTCACTCTAATCTCGCATTCTGAATTATTCCCCATTATACTTCTATCTACCTTCACCAAGATGTGATGCTATTCTACTGAGACGGAAGCAATCGACGTAATTTACTTCCAGTGTCCACACAAATTAAGCAACAGAGCTGATCGCTTACCTCGCCGAAGGTCATGTCCCTGTTCTTCTGAAGAAGCTCCAACACCTAATATCGCATCCAAACCAAACACCAATTAAAGACGAACTCGTCGAAAAGAATGCAAACCAAGAGAAAAGGCGGGCTAGAGGCCACGGACCCTTTTGACCTCGCGGATATTCTCCAAGTCCTCGGGGGTGGCGTCCGCCGGCTCGGCGGAAACCTCGGCCGCGCCTGCGGCTGCATCGGAGGATACCGGTGGTTCTGAGTCTCCCTCTCCCTCAGGAGCGATGGAGGTGTCGTACACGCCAGGCTCGTCCTGCCCGAGGGATGCGGCTATGCGGCCGCAGCAGTGCCGGCGGAACGGCCAGGCGTTGGCGGAGGGGAGGAGGAGGCTGTGGTGGTGGTGGTGGTAGTGGGGGCGAGAGAGGAGAGAGCTAGGCGTCGTCAGGACGGCGAGGAGTGGGGGAGAGGCGAAGTGATGGCGAAGTGGCGCGAGCAGAGGAGGGAAGGGCGGCGAGAGCAACGCCATTTGGCTCCGGCCAGGGGCGGTGGCGGCTTATCTCTTTTGGGTCGGGGCATCGCGGCTCGCGGCCTCACGGTTGGGAGGATGACGGTGTTGGCTTCCTTGCGGGCCCCGAGGCCCGAGCGGCAACGCGACTACGCATGCACCGCGCCTGTTTGATAGCAACACGGGCCTTGTGAATTCATGGCCCATCACGGCATTCCGGGCTTGGTCCAAACTAGCTGGATTAGCGCCATAGTATGCGAATTTTTTTTCTTTAATATTTATTTTTAATGTTTTTTTCAAAACTATGCGCCCGGATGAAAAAATTGCAGAACTGGAGGCCCATAACCCGTGTATGGGGCGATCGCCCCGCCCCATACACGGGCGACGGGCTGTGCTGCCGTTTGATTCTAACGGCCAAAAGCGGTGGGCCCATGCGCTCGAGACAGGCGACGCCAAGAACGGGCGACAGGGCCTTACAAGCCTGCTCGCTCGCGGCGGAGGCAGCCACCACCGAGACGAAGCAAACGAAGGAGAAGAGAAAGAGAAAGAGGAGAAGAGAAAAGAGAAAGAAGAAGAAGAAGAAGAAGAAGAAGAAGAAAAGAAGAAGAAGAAAAGAAGAGAAAGAAGAAGAAAAGAGGGGAAATCGATTAAATGCGCTTGAAGGTATTTTTACAAATTTTATATATCTATTATTTAGGAATTTTACGATTTTGAAGTGTTTAGAAAATTCTGTAGGACTGTTTGTTATTAGAATTCTAATGTAGCATGTAATATGCAGTCGGATTTAGGATTGTGTAGCGTTTAGAATTTCTCGGATAGTGTTGTTTAGAAATTTCTCGGATAGCGTTTAGAACTTTAATGTAGTATTTAGTTTTTAGAAATTTGAGGATTGTATAGTATTAGTACGTTACAAATTTATTATAGTATTAGAAATTTATTGTAGTGTTTAGAAAATTTAAGATTGTGTAGCGTTTACAATTTCTCGGATAGTGTTGTTTAGAAATTTAATGTCGCAGTTCATATTTAGAACTTTACTGTAGTATTTAGTTTTTAGAAATTTCAGTACTATATAGTATTAAGTACGTTACAAATTTAGTGTAGTATTAGAAATTTATTGTAGTGTTTAGAAAATTTAGGATTGTGTAGCGTTTAAAATTTCTCGGATAGTGTTGTTTAGAAATTTAATGTCATGATTAATATTTAGAACTTTAATGTTGTATTTAGTTTTAGAAATTTCAGGACTGTATAGTATTAAGTACGTTACAAATTTAGTGTAGTATTAGAATTTGGTAAGGTTAATGTAATGCGGCACAAATATAATGTTGGCCATATGGTAGGCAAGTCGAATAAGTGATTTATAGTCAATGTACGTTTTGTATATTTTGTAGTACGGTCAATGTACGTTTTGTAGATTGTATTTTAGAGTAATATTTTTCCGTCGGACGTTACAGCATGTCGGAGAAATTGTATTTCCAAATATTTTATGGAGATGGGGAGATAGCACGGGGCGGATGGGGTGGATCTATCATCATTTTCAAGAGTCGACGGGCATATGCGATCGAGCGATAGGACATCTGAGGGTTTGTTGGAGTGGATGTCTCGGATGTTGGTTTGGATGCCTGACTGTTGGTTCTTGGTCGAGCGATAGTGAGCCGAAGCGCAAGACCGTTTTACGGAGAGTTGATTCCTATTAACTCGGCGTCAACATAGAGGAGTTATGTTGGTTTTGCCGTAGAGCGGGTTGGCGCTCATGTTGTTGGTCTGATGCTACTCGGTAGCTCCATCGGTGTCGCAAGTTCGTGATGTCGGGGTGGACATTACGGCGGAGGGACATCAAATGTTGAAGGATGCGAAGAGGAAGGCGGCGAGGAGCCGGAGACGAGGAGCACGAGGCTGGCGGTGGCGAAGGGACCGGGGCGGAGGAGACAGCGGTGGAGGCGCGAGGGTGGCCGACGAGGGGAGGAGGTGGAGGACATTGTTGACTGATGGAAGAGGAGGACCGTGCGGATGAGGAAGTCCACGATGGTGAGCACTGACGAGGAGGACAACGCCACGAGGTGCCTATCCACGGTGCGTGGACCAATTACAATTTCAAGACCTAACGATGAATGAAGGAACATTGATGCATGGGAGTATCGTGAGAACGAGGTGACGCAGGGCCATATATAAAGACAAGGAGGCTGTGATGGATGCGGTGAAATCTTGGGCAATGTCTCTCGGCGGCAATTCAGGTTATGAAGTCCGGCAAGAAGGACTACGACGTGAAGTGCGTAGTTGATTCGTGCCCATGGCGGGTGCATGCATACCGGGGAGGTGGACGGACTCATCGGAAATGCTCCATAGTGATGGAGCATAAGCTGAAATGGAAGAAGCGGAGCGAGGACACCGCAATCTGTCGTCCACTTGGGTGGCAAATGTGTTTTATGGTCGATCGTGGACAATCCCCATCTGCAGCCTCGATCTATTATCACGGTAGTGGAGGAGAGGTTTCAAGATACAAGATTAGCTACGCAAAGGCATGGAGAGCAAAAGGACGGCCGGAAATACGGTTCGGGACGACGAGGCTTCAGACGAGAATATTCCCACTTGCTCGGGCAATCGCACAAAGGAACCCGGTACATCCATCGACCTTGCGGAGTTCCTGCGGGTGGTGCGTGCACCGTGAAGTGGGTATTGCGGCGTGCATTCTTCGCCAGGCGCATGCATAAATGCGTTAAACGCCGCGCGCGGTCCTTTGCATGGGCGGCACATTCCTCACGGGAAGTACAAGGGCGATTCTAATCTGCGATCGCGGTGGATGCCAACAACCGTGTTCTACCGGTTGCGTTGGCATTCGTGGAGAAAACACGGAGAGTCGGCATCGGTTCCTTGAAAGAGTGAAGTCGGCGATTGTTCTCGACAGGTTCGATGTTTGTGTCATCCATGATCGACATGCGGTCGCTAAGGGCGATCGTGGATATGCAACAAGGGTCCGCCGTCGTGGGTGCGACAAAGTGGCGGATCGAGGAGCGGTGGTGCATGAGGCACATGGGTGCCAATTTTTCCATCGATTCAGAACAAGGAGCTTATGAACATGTTCAAGCGCTGTGCAAACAGAACCAACGGAGGAAGTTCGACGCGCTTTGGAAGGCGTTGGGCGAACTAACGAAGAAGCAATCAATGGATCCGAGAGGTACCGCTAGTTTATCAAGGAACCCGATGGTGTACCATGAGCAAGGAGAGGACCCCACGACCTTATAATGCGGCTGAAGCAGACCCCCAAACATCCGGCGAGGCCGGTACCAAAGATAAAGAGTTTCACCGATTGGATACGACATGAGCCTTTGGATAAATGGTCCTTCACGCACGACGAGGCGGCTCGCGTTATGGGATCATGACAACGAACTGGCGGAGATTTACAATGGGTAATGAAAGGCACGGATGCCTTCCAGCGGTGGGTATAGTTGAGGTGTCTTATTAGGGACACAGAGATATTTCATTGAGCGATACAAGACCTCCACAGCATGTATGTCGGACAATCGACTGTCGTACTCAACTGTTGTGTCTACCTACATGTCCAAGAAAACAAGAAAGGCGCAGACACATCGGGTTACACCGGAGAGTGGCGTGGAACGGAGATACCGTGCATGCGGTGACCGAGGTCGCAGGGTGCCACCGGAGAGGACTTCCATCGTGCATACTCGAGCGGTGATTGCGAGTGCTCCCGCCGAAACCACGCTGCTACACTTGCCGTGCTCTGCGTCATTGCCGCACCGCCGAGACGCATCAATCCTGTCGTCCGTTCATCTCCCCGTACTACTACAAGCAAAGCGTTCTCAACACGTGGCATCATGAGGTGTACGGGTACCGAGTGGATGGATCGTTCACAACAGCCCCCTCTCCGGACCATCGATGGGTACCGGACATCCGAATGTTGAAGATGAAGGTCGGGCGTCGAAGGACAAGGCGCATTCGGAACGATATGGACGAGTCTGAGGCGCGTCGCAACCGCGGATAATGTAACTTTCCATGTTGTTCCCATCTTGTATTTTTCAATGGACCGGTAAGTTGTAATGTACGTTGTAATGTTCGATGTAATTTTCAATGTACTAGTAAGTTGTTGTTCGCATCATGTAATTCTCCGATGTTCCAGTTAGTAGATATGAGGATAATGTAATTCTCGACGTTGTGTGCCTCGTCGAACATGTCGTTGTCTTTCGTATGTTTGTAATATTAGTTTTTGGCTCTCGCACTTGGTTGTATTGTTTGATGAGTATGGTACAATTAGTTATTTCGCATTTCATTTTGTGTGCACATGTAATTCTTGACAAATTTGTTGTATTTGCTTTCTAACAGGCACGATGGCGCGATCTTGCCCTCGAGTGCTTTGGACGTGACCGTCGATGCGACTCCACCGGTCTAGGTACTCCGCAGAGGAGAACCGAGAGCTAGGGACACTCCGACCTCGGGTGCCCAACGAGTCGCCGCGATCGACCCACGCTGGGTTCCACGGCAGTCGCCAACGCCGCACTCTTTACGTACATGTACTTACCGTGAATGCAATTCTAACGACGCATTGCACTACATGCGAGGTTGCGAAGCGGTGGCTTACTTCCTCTTTGTAGGATGGTGGGCGGGATCGCCCGTTAGCGGGCAAGGAGGTACCGCGGTTGGCACGACCGGTCCTCGCTGGTCGCACTCGTGGACCGGTGGAGACCGGAGACGACACGTTCCACCTTCCGTGCGGAGAGATGGCTCCGACGCTGCGGGGCGTGTCGTACCTCTTAGGCCTCCCCATGCGGGTCCAGCGATGCGTGCCGCACGACGCCTCGCCACGTGGCACGCCGAGTTGTCGCGCGTTTCGCCGAGGTGCGGCGGCACCCGGCAGCCCCTACCCCCCTTAGGGAGGCCGGCGCCACGGACCGACGGCGTGGTCGCTTCGACCACGGTGAGTACCTCTTTCTTTGAGAATTAAAATAGAAGCGCCAAGTTGCTGATAATGTTTGTTGCGAACGCTGCAGGCTCAGCTTCTCCACCCACACGCGGAGGAGGCGGACGTGGCCCGCCACTTGGAGGCATACCTCCTGTTGTTGTTCGGTTGGGTGATGTTCCCGTCCTCCCACGGGAACACGGTGGACCGTCACCTGATCGAGTACGCCCAGCACATCGCCGACACCCGGTGGATGAGGTAACACACTCGGTTCAATCTCGTCTCGGTGAGCACGTCTAACTCCCCTTGTAAGCAGTGATGCACGGTGGTCGTGGGCCTCGGTGTGCTTGCGGCGACGTCAGAGGTGCAGGCGACGCCGTCTCTCAAGCGAGCACGACGCGACGATGTCAGGTTGCGTCCTACTCCTCCAGTTGTGGTCTTGGGAGCGCTTCTCCGTCGGCAGCTGTTGTTGACACGACACCGCACTCGAGGAGCTTTACGGAGACGACCGTGGATGGCCCACCATGGGCCACTCTCGGGTCCGACGGCGGTATGCTCCTCGTATCTTTTCCCCACTAACGCACTTGAATAACCTTCGCCATTTCTTATTTCCTCGCGGCGGAGGTTCGCGACCGACAGTGAGGAGGTCCTATCGAGTTCGTTCGAGAGTTCGACCGCCTCCACGCGAGGGCGTGCGGTGGACGCCATACACGCGCGACGACGTCACGCCCGAGCACCTCACGGGGTCTCCGTGCTTTGCACGCGAGATGAGGCCTTTTGGCTCACCCGTAAGGTGCTCGTCTTTGACCTTTGTGTCGAGGAGTACTCCCCGCACCGAGTGCTGCGGCAGCTCGGCATGTTCCAGTCCTTTCCTTTGCCGCCTCGTCACGTTGTCGCACGTGGCGCTCCTGTGTACTTGCCCTGATCCTACTACTCCGCATCTTTGCGAAATTAATGTGGTGTGTACTTACTGTTTTTGCATTGCAGGATGACCCGGATGGGTACTGCGGTGGGCTCTCAGTTCGCGCACCGTATGCAGCCATGGGCCCTGCAGTGGGATGCCGCACTCGACGAAAGGGTCACCGAGACCCGGCCGTACGACCATGACATGTACGATCAGTACATGGAGTGGTTCGCCCCGCGCACTCGCCTCAGGGTGGGGTACACACCAGCACCGTACGTCGCACGGCATGCATCGGTAGCGAACACGTACCCTTCACAGATGTCCCAGAGGGACAACGCCTCGGTAAGTGTCGCAATCGAACCTACATGGGCACGTCTTTTTCATGTAACTTACGTAATACCAATCGGCGTTACATGCGGACTCGGCTCTTGGCGGAGATTGAGGTGGAGGCGTGTCCATGTTGACGCGCCTAGAGGGGCATACGGTGACCACCGCCGAGTCCGAGACGGCTTGGGGTCGGGTCCTCGCTACGGTGAGGCGGTTGGCTCGCAGCCACACCGCCGAGGGCGCGGAGACGTCGGCGGACGCGCACACCACGCCACGCCGCCCCACACCTCGCCCTACCCCGGTGCCCGTCACGCCCCCCACACAGTGCGGGGGCGGTGGGGGGTGACGAGGCTCCTTCGCGCCTCGCCCTACCCGTCGGTTCCTCGCTACGCTCCCACGCAGCAGCAGTGGGGGCAGTGGTGGGAGGCTCCTACGCGTCTCGCCCTACCGCCGGTTCCTCGCTACGCTCCCACGCAAGCGGTGGGGCGGTGGCTGCGGAGGCTCCTCGTCGTCCGCGCCTCAGCGAGACCCGTGGTGGTTTCGGCGAGCCTTCGGCGACGAGTTCGACACGGAGGAGTACCTTCGGCCGACTACCTCGACCCTCTCGGCTCTCGGTGCGCCGCCACGGGACTTGGCCTCGCGCGCGCGACTACTCTCGCTGCGCGCGGGCGGCCTAGGAGGGACGTCCGTCGCCGTCGCCACTCACCTACCCCACGGGTCGATTAGGAAGCGTGGCGTGATTGACTTGTTATGCGGATGTATTTTGTAATGGCCTTACGTTCAAGAAGACATTGTATAACTCCCGAGTTAGTAACATGACAGCGTTATCACTATAAATTGTTCAAATCATTTATGCATTGCTTGCCTATGCCATACGACGTGACAACACACCAACGTTTCGGTACACCTATCGCCTATAGTAGGGGCGATCGCCCTAATGTGAGGCGATCGCCCTTACATGGGGCGATCGCCCAAATATGAGGCGATCGCTCCATACCCGGGCGATATCGCCGTTATAACATTCGTTCTCACAAGCGGTCTCGCAAAGAATAGCGGGAGAAAGAATAGAGGGTGAGCATCAATCGAAAATGCCGAGGCGTGCAAGTGCAAAGGGTAAGGGAAGGCAAAGGAAGAAGCAAGTGCATGCCCATGAATTTAGCGTACCAAGATCTCTTCCTACCTCGTGGAGCTGTAGCACCCATGTGTATGTGCGGAGATCTTTGCGAGCTTGTCCGCTCTTGGGAAATTTCAACTTGGAAGAGGAGGTATTGGAAGTGCCGCAACTACGCCTTCGATCCATGGGAGAAGAGCACGAAGGATCGCCGCATGGTAACAATCGTGACGGGTTACATAACATTTGTGAATGAAACTGTGCTAACTTACGTTTCATGCGGTCACCTCCGCCATGTGTGAATTTGAGCGATGGTTTGATACGGAGATCAACCCCGAGGAACAACGGCTTCTTGACCAAGCCAACCGGCGGGATGAGTTCACGCGCGGTTTCAAGAACAACGCGATGCCGCACGCGAGGAGGCATGTAGGAAGAAGCGGAGGAGAAGGAGGCCGAGAGAGAGGAAGCGAGAGAGGCGCGGCGTGCGAGAAGAAGCCCGCGAGGCATGGGCGAATGGGAAGTGGCCTCGAAGCACTCAATAGACGTCTGGTGTTAACTTTGGTTTTCTTTGTTCGTGGTACTCCTTTTAGTTTTAAGTCGTAATAAGCAGTGCGGCCCAACCTTCAAGAGTATGCTCTTTGTCCAGGAGGGCTCGTATATGTCCTCTTGCTCGCTTGTCCCAAATGATGTTATTTTTCTCCATCGAGATAGGTTATAGCATTTTGATTCGTCGATTTGATTTCATCGAGTTTTACCATCGTTTGCGAAAGATACGGCAATTTTCATGTTTTACCGATTGCATGTTAGGACAACAATAAAATAGTGCGACCTAAAGTGACATCTAAATATTTTTACATAATTGTAACCTATGCAAGCCCAAGAATGCAACAAAGCTGGTTCTGTCAAGTTTTGAGGTCGTTCGAACATTACTCTAACTCGCTCGAACAATGAATGTTATAAAGGGTTTAAACTAGCCATCTTTTATTTAAAATGCAATCATATTTAGATATTTTTGCAAAAATGAAGTGCATAAGGTTGTAGTAACTTATTCTATTTATTTCATGAATTATGGATCAACACACATTATAATTCCTTCACAATCCACAGTTAGAGCCTAGCATTCGAACTCAAATAAAAAAAATTTCTGCAAACAACACATGGATTTTTATTTTACACTCTAATTCTTCATTCCAAAATTTAAATTTAGAAACAAGTTTCATTTAATTTGGACACTCCTAGCAAAAGTTACGGGGTTTATATTAAAAAGCATATAGTAATTACAAAACAAAACTAAAAAAAAAAGGCCTGCGCCCGGTCGCCCCTGTCTCGGGCGACAGGAGGGCCCACCAACGGCGCCGTTCGACGCTGACGGCAGAGGGATCGATCGCCCGTGGCATTTTTGTCATTTTTTTTTTCGGACGCATAGTTTTGAAAAAAAGAATAAAAATAAATATTAAAGAAAAAAAATCCATAGTATGCAATCAGGCATTCAGGCCGGATTGAGTCCGGATCAAAATTTCTGACCTGACCAAACTTATTTTTTCTTCGAAATTCGAATGTTCATCGACGTATTAGAAAAACCTTCTAAGTTACTCTATGTGATTCTTATTTCTTTCTAGGCATCATGTCCTTGTAGTCTGTAGACTACACACGGACTGCCCCTAGTGTCGATCGTCAGTTCTGCCACTGACTATCGCAGGGGTGGCAGCAAAATAAAATAACTTTGTGCATAAGGCGAAAAAATGTTACAAAATCTTTAGGAAATCACGTGATTGACATCACAAACAGTTCTCTCTTTTTTTTCTAGAGTTACGCGTGTGTATCTACGGCATATATTAGAAAATTTAACGAAATCTTCACAGTCCTACAAAACACCTTTTTCACTGGATGTACACGCATGTGTACCCTAAATAAATATGGTACACCATATCGATCATATGGATTGAATCCGAATAGGTAGGAACAAACACCCTCGCTCCTAACACTAGGCCATATGCTCATCCGTATCATAAACAGTTCTTAATTGATCTACAGAAAATAGAAATAACCACATTTGATCTATACCATTTGGAATATTTGCGAAAGAAAATTCATGGAATGGCATACATGTCGATATTTTTACTCTCTCTGTGGAAATTAGAAAGGTAACTCGTGCATTTGTGTGGCTAGATTTGTCTCAAAGTTTATAATATCAAATTAAATGACTTATATGTTTGAGAATATATTTATATATCTTATAGGCTATTTAGGATTTTTAAGACATCACACACATTGAAAATGACAATAGAAGCTTGAAAGAAAATGCAACTTAACAAATGTAATTGAAGTTTGAGCTTCGATGGAAGAAAATCATTGAGCATATTAAGTTGTTGGAGTTCTTAGAAATGTAAGCACTTTCCATCATGCATGGATCATGTAGCGGCATGCTTCTATTCTTCATCCATTAGTTACTCTTTTTCAAAAATGTATGTCATGCACATATACCTCTATTTATTTTTCAAAGCAATAATTTGATTATGTGTGCATCAAATTGTCTTATTAATTTACACAGTTTTAGAGTACATTGCTCAAACATACACCATATGTGACTTATCTTAAATTTATACTCCCTCACACGTCGACCATCCCATCGAGCCGTGTGTTTTCTATCTCTTCTCGCCACTACAAATTTGCTGCTTCAACCTCAGTTGTATCCCTTCTAAATTAATACTCTACCACATAGTTATCTTTTATTTCTCTCCAATTATTGCTTAATGTTGATGTTGTAACATCAAACACGCATACACGTGTAACCGTCGTCGATCCCTATCAGGGACACATGTCATGCTCTCTCTGGTGGCCCTAAACATATTCCCTATAATCGCATCATCTCTACTCCAAACTATTTGCTCCTTTGCTTCTGTATGTCTGAGCTTTTGTGCATACATATGCATGATGTTTTACGAGCTCGATATCCTATTCTCTCGTGTCGACCGCTCTTCTTCTTCGATGTTGACCAACTCAATGTTTCCGGCTTCCTCACTAACCACGGTGACCCGGTAATGTGAGGCCCATGTGGCCCATATAGAGTGATGGTGGGATTACTCCCATATTATTTGCATAAAGTGAGTTGTAGTAGTATATAATACCTGTTGGGTCTAAACATAGCACATCCGGGTTAATCCTTTTACACACAGCGAGGACGAAAGTGTAAGTGAGATACTATGTATGCGTGGGTCCGCCTCATAGGTGTGCTAGGGTTTGAGTGAAATTTAGGCCAAGGTGTTACGATGTTATCAGAGTATCAATCATCGTTGCACGAGTGCGTGCGAGACAAGGGCGCGAGCATATGGCGCATGGCGTGTGTGGGCTCAAAGTGGTTACAAGGCATGGCATATGCATCGGCATTGGATGCACCGTCGAGTATCGAGGAGTGGTTCTGAGTATCTTCTGCGTATACGATGTGCTGCTGAGGGCATCGGCCCTTAAGGGGGTAAGTGTAATACCCAAACCCGTTAATGTGAAGGCCCATGTGGAGTGATGGTAGGATTAGTCCCACAGTGCTTATATAAATTGAGTTATAGTAGTATATAATGTTTGTTGGATCCAAACATAGTACATTCGGGTTAACTCTTTTACACAAAGCGAGGATGAAAGTGTAAGTGGGGTACTATACATGCGTAGATCTGCCCCATAGATGGGCTAGGCTTTGAGCGAAATTTAGGTTAAGGTGTTGCACCTTCCACCTTTACTGATGCTAGCATGTATGCTTTAGTCGTTGTCTAACAATATGGAGAAACTTCTTGCCATCGTTGGTGATGCTACGCTCCTAGCTACCTAATGGTACTCTATTATCCGCAACTCATCTTCAATGCAATGTTTTAGCTCTAAATTTTTTCCATCGTCGAGCTTATCTAGCCACTAATGTCTTCAATACCGTCAATACTCACCACTCGTTGTCATGGACCTTGGCTCCTTTGACTCTGACCTCTCTTCAACGACTTCAGTGACATTGTCCACGTTGAACGGATAAGGTGAGCAGCACGACATTGTCCTCATCTCTCCTACACCGCCTTGGCTCTTCGCTTTCCGATGGCTATCTTCTTGTTGGACAGATCGGCACTGTTACACTATTTCATGGTCTCTTCGGACACATGTCATGCTATCCTCAATATAATTGTTATTTTTATTAAAAATCTCAGTCGTTTTTATGGAGTTAATATACAAATGAAATAACAATTTTATTAATTTATTCTAAATTTTAGTTATTTAGTGATTTTACATTGGAATTGTATGGAAATCAAGGTGCAAATTTTCTTTTATTTTTTTGCCAAATTTCAATTATTTTTGGTTGAAATTTGTATACAAATCTTATTGCTAATTTTTTTATTTTGAAATATAGTTAATTAGGGATTTTACCTTGAATTCTATATCAAAATCAATTGCTAATTTTATTTAATTTTCCATCTCGATTTTCTTTATTTTTTGTTGGAATTTGTATATGAATCCAAATTCTAATATTTTTAAAAAAATTATTATGAATTCTATTTATTTAGAGACTTTAGATAGGAAATTGTAAGGAAACCAAATTGCTAATTATATTTAATTTATTTTAAATTTTAGTTATTTAAGGATTTCAATATGGAATTGTATGAAAGTCAAATTGCATTTTTTTTGTTGTTTTCTCTTTTGAATTTCATTTATGTTTTGTTGAAATTCGTATACAAATCCAACTTATAATTTTCTAAATTGTAATTCTTATTTGTAACTATTTAGGGATTTTGATATGGAATTTGTATAGAAATAAAATTGCTATTTTTATTCTAAATTTTAGTCCTAGGTTGTAATTTGTTCATAATTCAACCACTGATATATTTTTATATTCCAATTTTACTTTCAAATTCATGTGGAAATCAAATTATTTATTTTATTTTATTTTTATCTGAAATTTTAGTTCTTTTTTATCTTAATTGATAAGGATTCTTTATTTTAATCCATATAAAATTGCTATTTTTATTCTAAATTTTTGTTTTAGGTTTGAATTCGTATAGAAATTCTACTACAAATTTCCATTTAATTTTTATTCCAATTTGTTTTTTTACTTTGAAGTTCTTTGAATTTGGATTTTACTTTAAAGTTCATATGGAAATCAAATTGCTTATTTTATTTTTTATTCCAAATTTTAATTATGTTTTATCGTAATTGACATGGCTCTTTATTTTAATCTATATAAAATGGCTAATTGTATTTGATTTTTATTCTGAATTTTAGTTTTAGGTTACATTTCGTATACAAATCAAAATACTAATTTCTATTTAATTTTTTTCCAGATTTCTATTTCACTTTGAAGTTTGTTTGGAAATCACTGCTAATTTTGTTTTATTATGTATTCCGAATTTCAGTTAGTTTTTTGTATTTGACATAGACTCTTGCTTTTGATCTAAGTCGTTATAACTTGGGTTCGCTAGATGGACGTCAAGATGTTTTCTTTTTTTCCCTTCTATTATGGTTACAGACCAAACAGTAAAAAGGGAGGCCCCCGTACCGACCCTTGACGAGGAGGGTGCATCCGGAGACCCGAAGTGTGCAGGGAGCGAATGAGAGGCAAAGGTAGAAGTCTGCTTGTATTCCTTGTTCTCCTTCTAAAGATCGCCTTGGGGCTATTTTTATAGGGGCCCTTGTGGGCAAGAAACAATTTTACAATTATGTCCCTATAGGGCCAAAGATGCGCTAGGGGCCTTACGGTATTTTCCGCTTCTGCTAGCTAACCCATAGGGGTTATGATGGTTACTTGCATAGGGCCTCCCTTCGAGAGTCTGAGCCTCCTTGTGTTACCCTCTTTGTTCGTTCTGATGATGCTGACCGTAGGGTGTAGTTGCTCCTTCGGCCCTGTGCCTAGGCCTTCGCCTTTCTCTCCGCAGTATCCCTCTTCGTCTTCATGACAAGGGGGTCCCTATGTCACTGGATCTTCACTAGGCTGAGGGGGATAGTATCATCCCCATCAGCTTCAATTAACGTACAGATTTCTAGCTATTGAGAGTGAACATGGTAGTTTTTTTTTTATCTGTTTTAATATAGATTGATAAAGCTGAATGCAACCGACGAATGCCATGCACACACTAAACGAGGTTATCGAGTGTATCTTGCACTCTCACTATCACCCCCTGTGTCGCGTGCAGAGCATGAATCCCAGCTCTTTATTTCCTTCGCTTATCTTTTTGGGAACTATGTGTCCAGTTCTTTGCACACTCCCAACTTTCTAATCATTTCATGGAAGGCCCCATGCCATTACTTAAGTCCCCTATGTAACCAGCCAATAATATAATCATACACTAGCATGTAGTACTTCGTCCGGTTACAAATAGTTGTTGTTTTAGATATCGACACGGTACTTAAAACTTAACTTTAATCACTATTTTTTATTATAATATATTTAAAAAAACTAATAAAATTATAATATTATGAAAGTACTTTTCGAGACGAATCTACACATAATTTCCATGCATTCAATCTAAATATTTAAAAAGATATCAGTAGCTAAATTTTTAAAAGTTTGAGTACATGTATCCCAAATCGATAAGTTTTTGTGAACTGGAGGGAGTACTACATACATCCCTCTACAATTAACGTACCAACAACTAATTAATCATCAAAGAAATTCTGATGTTAATGTGTATTACTAAGACGTAGGAGTCGATAAGTAAATGAAGGAACGGAATTTCAGTGAGCAAGCATGCATGACATGCATCGATCACAAAATACGATCGTCTTTGAGAAGTATAGCTGGTTTGAGTGAGATCATCGTCTATCTTATTTCTCATGTGCATGTAATTTGTGCGACCAGAAAAAAAAAACGGGCGCAAAAGGTTGCCTGCGCAATAAGTAGGCAACAGTGCTGTGGCCAAGCCAACTTTTGGAACGAAAAGAGCATATTATTAGGTGTTGTGTATCATTGTACCTCACCATCATTGCGTCATATAACTTGCCAGCCATCACGGAAGCAAACTCATGCCCATCTTTGCATGCATGCATGTATCAAGTTTTTGCGCTACGAGCTACGACTAGATCGAGCCACGAAGCAAAAAAGGTTACAAGATCTTCTAATTAAACAGAAGCAAACTCCAAACCAGACCGCTAAAAGAGCTTAAACATAGCTTGGAAGAAAGGAAACAAATAAGAGGGGACAAGAAAACACGAAACCCGTACACTTGTTGTAGAGATGATCCGAAGCCCGTACACTTGTTGCAGAGATGGTCACTACTGATCTGATCATGCATGCATGCTACTCCAAGAACGTCTCCATTAGGTCCGAGTAGAGGCCGCCCTCGTGCGGCCCTCTGTACTCTATCCCTTGCTGCGCCGGCGCCGGCGCCGGCGCCGTCGAGGCCGACACGGACGGGGACGTCGACGTGGACGAGCTCATCCTGACCGGCAACGTGAAGCTCCTCTTGAACTTGGTGCTCTGGGCGTTCTCCATCCTCCTCGCCTTGTTCGAGTGGCTCTCCAGGCTCAGGCACTCCTCCACGTTCTCGGCGCCGCCGTGTACGGCCTGCGCGTCCTGCGCTGTCTTCCCGTCGTTTGCTGCGCCCCCACCGCCTCCGCCGAACAGCAGCTTCGCGTCATCTGCGCGCCCCGTGAGCGCGGTGAAGAATGACAGCCCGTTGGGCCACTTCAGATCACCGTCGGGCGCCTCCCCGGGGGCCATCGGCTGCTGGTGCTCGTCTATGTGGAGCGGCTTGGCATGGTGCGCCGGCGGGAGGTGGAACAGGTGGCTCTCGTCCTTGTTGCCGCCGCCACTCGGGAACGGAGGCATCGGCCGCGCGGACGGGTGGAACGCGGCCGGGCCTGGCGGGAAGAGCGGAGACGCAGCGGCGGGCGGGAGCTGCGGCTGGCCCGGCCAATTGAAGAGCTGCGTCGACGGGCGAGCGGGCGGCGGCTGTTTGAGCGGGAAGGACGGCGATGGTGAGGTGCCCCGGGACGAGGAGAAGAGCTGGGAGAGGAAGAAGCCGGACTGGTAGCCCAGTGACTCGAACATGTGTCGCATCCGCAGCACGAAGTGCAGGTCCTCGGGTATCTGCGCACAGTAGCACGTCGCTTAACGCTCAAACGTCCTCGTCGGCGTCTTTGACCAAAACGACAAAAGAAAGTCAAGGACAAAAGTTAGAGATGTGTTCGTGTATAGTACTACTCACAATCTTGCAAGAGCCCAACTGCAGGAGGCCATGGCCGGCTTGGATCACAGCTATGGTCTGCAAATTAAGCGCAAGTTTAGGAACACTAATTAATGCTACTGCTAGCTAGGGAGACTTAAGTAAAAGATAAACAGTAAGGTTGGGTGGGGCATTGCATGCCTGGATGCCTGAGGCAAACTGATCAGTCCATTCCGGAGGAAGCTGCAAAAGCAAAAGCCGAGAGGGAATTGGGTGAGCGCATAAGAATAAAGGTTAGCCGTGACTGTGATCGTGGCGTTAATTCTTGATGGTAGAGGATGCTCTCCTGAGGTGCAACTCACTCAGAGCATCGAATTATTCTCTTCTTTTGTGGGGAGCAGATTTGATGCAAAGCCTGAGAGCTCCCCAGAGATATGTCCGATGATCTCTTTATTTCAATTTCTCCCCATGAATGCAGTAAAAACTAGAAACCTCCCACTGTGTTTGTGGCAGTACTAGACTAGACTACTAGTAGTGCTTATTTGAGCAGGCTACTAAGCTTTTGTGTGTGATTAATGTGGTGTACTAGTAGTACTAGAGAGTTAAGCTGACTCTCTCCAAAGCAGGGAGGCAGAGACTGCAGAAAGAGAGAGAACGGGGCAGGCAGAGGCAGAGGAGGCACAGTTGGTGGTACGGTACATACGGCGTCAAAAGAGCTCTGCCAGTAGTTGGCGATGTTGGGCTCGCATTCAGAAGGTTCCTTGAAGACCCATTTGTGACATTTATCAGATGCCACCTTTCCCATCAGCCTGCAGCGGTCCAAATCAAATCGACTTAGCTCATCATGCACAAAAGCTCGGTAGAACAAAGTGAAAGAGACCAAAATGCACACCCGGACCCTCAGTCCCTTCCTCCCTCTCTCTCCATTACAAGACTATTTAACATTAACAACAAGCAGTTACTGCTACTGTACCACAGCCACCCACACGCTCGCAAACAGAAATTTACGCTGCAACTTAATTAGCGAAGGACTTTGTTGGCATTTAAGTAGATTCAGCAGAGAGGGCAAAAAAAAATGCCGTACTGCATAAACTAGTTTTGGTACTCTTGTCTACTGTGTAGCATTTGCTTGTGCGTGTAGCATCAGCTGTTGTTAATCGCGGATAAACCCCCAGTTAACCCACTGACGCGCCGCGATTGTTTATGCGTAACGAGGCACCGCCCCACTTCAACGAACGTGGGCACGTGACAGCTCCCCGTCCTCGCCAAAAGCCCCCGCGACTTCAATGGCTGTCAATTTTGGTTTACCCGCACCACGGCCCCGGCATAATTACCGTCTCCTCGACGCGTGACCTGCCCCTGGCCGCGTCAAAGCGAGAGCTCCACGATCAAAATAAAAAAACCAAGGTTAATTACGTGTGGCACGTACGTACTAGTGTACCACATCCATTAATAAAACTCAAAAGCTAGCTCGGTCGATATAGAACAAAGTGAAAAGACGAAAGCGCACGCACCCATCCCATCTCCATCCCCTTTCCTCTGTCCCTCCCTCTCTTATCTCTACCAAGACCTGTCTCTCGCCTCGGTCGTACTGGTGGCTAAGCCAAATCGAGTTGCAGCGCTAATGAAGCAACTGCTGGCATCAATCACACACAGCCTTGAGTCCTAATCGAAGAACAGGGAACATGACACGCTTGCACGAAATTTTGCAGGGCAGATTAGGGTAGCAAGCTAGCTTGCCTGACTTCTGACTAGGGCCGCTAAGACGGACGGGGGGAAAAATTGCACACGACTGCACCTACCCAGTACCCACCCTTCTCCGTAGTTGTAGAGCTGGATGGACATCTTGCTGAAGGCCTTGCGCACCGGATCCTCGCCGTCGATGTCCTCCAGGCACTCCGCCACCCGCGGCCGGCAGAACCCGTCCTCCCACATCAGCATTCTGCACGCACGCGTGCACCAGAAGATTGATTGATTAGCACCGGCCCGATCGGCCCTCACATGTAGCAATATTAAGCTGAGCAAATTAAGAAAGCAAGCACGTATATGGCAAGGCAAGAAGTGCTCACAGGCTGCCGTTGTCGTCGCCGACCTTGCACCCGTTGCCGCCGCGGCACCGCCTAGCAGGAGGAATAAGCGATAATCAGTCACTAGTAACCGTGCTGGTGCTGCATGTCTTTGATGTTTACGGCGGCGAGCGGAGAGATTACGAGAGGCAAAAAATTGGAGCAAAAGAGGGAGAGTTGGTGGCAGTGGGTACATACGGGCGAGGACGGATGGTCCAGAAGACGGAGTAAGTCCAGTCCGAGCTGAGGCAGACGTTGCGCAGCGCCTCGTGCAGCGCCATCATCCCCGCGGCCTCTTTGCTCCGCGCGTGATCCCCTCCTCCCCCTGCCGCCCCCGAGCCCACCATTTCCTCCGTATTTCTTTCTACCTCTCTCACCCTCCCCCCTCCCTCTCTCACGCGGACGCTAGCTAGCGTCGTAAAAACCCTTCAGCTTTGTGGTGCTGCTCTTGGAGCTCGGAAGGCTATTGGTAGGTGTCTGCTTCTAGCTACCCTCCCTGCCGGCCGGTCTCTTTTTGATCGCTTCTTGGGTTTTTCTCTAGGGGGAGAGTGAGGTGAGGCCGAGGTCTAGCTTAGCTCTCTCTCTCTTCCTTGGCATGTCTCTCTCTAAGTGCTGTTTTTAACTTGGACAGGGGGAAGGGTAAACCGAAAGGCGACGGCCTCGGCGCAACAGCTGAGTAGTCACTGCGGTCGCTCACGCCACCCCAAGTTTTTTTTCGCGTTGGCGGCCCAGAAGTTGGCAGCACCAAAAGTAAAAGCGGCTCGGCCGGGTCCCCCGTACCCTTCTATGACCAGCTTTATTTCCTCTCTCCGCCTTACCCGTAGCATTCAGGACGGGGATCTCGGTTCAGATCTTTGGATAACACCGTAGAAAAACAATTACCAATTTTTCATTGTAGCTATTACTGTAGCGACAAGTTATTCACTAGTCAGAGCATCCAGCGTCTTGATCGGACGGTCCTAGAGACCACTTAAGGGTCTATTTATTTTAGTTTTTTATTCTGGATTCTGACCCTAAAAGCAGAATAAAAAACAAACAGCTCGATTCTAGAATCCCGTTCTCACAATCCAACCCACCCATATACACTAGAATCCACAATCTACTGTATATGTGCATTTGGATTTCAGCTTTTGAAGAATCAGCTTCTCTACAACCACAATCCAAAATCAGCTTTTACAAAATCCAAAACTAAAACAAACATACGCTAAATTGTAGTCCCCAAAGAGCATTTCCATGGAGACTGTATCATGGTGGTGTGCCAAACCGGGCCAACCGATCGAGCTGATCCATGTCTTGCAAAATTTACCTCCTCCAATATTCTCAGAATTTTTAATGCTTGTTTGGAACACTAATAAGTAAGAAGGTTTTTGTCTCTCTGAATATGAATAAAAGCTATCCGTCTCAACTTAGTTAAGATGCCCAAATTTGTATGTAACCTTCGGCCCGATCCTCGTGAATGAATAGCCCCCACTTTTGGCTTTACTTCATTTGAAGTACAAATGTACCGTGACTGGTATCTTATCAAATATGTTCAACTCCCTTTTGAAGCCATTGACCTAGCTATACTCAACTGGTTAATTATACTATATATACGGCATATATGAGCAATGATATTTGTGGCGTACATATAGTGGCAATCCCAACAATCAAGGACTAACCTAGGGCGAAATGGGTTTTGCTCTTTTTAATGAAAAGCATATGTTTGAAAGAGCCGCAAGCTACAGCGGTAATGCCAGTGACTCTGGTCTAAAGTGGCATCTGTCTATGTAATGCCTGCACATCTAAAGTCATAGCTTACATCGGTGATCGGCACACAGCTGTTGTGCTGAATTCTGAGTCTTCTGACGGTCTGACCGCAGTTAAGGGAGAAGCAGCCAAGCAGGGC